>PPNU03000006.1:0-684522 GCA_003708295.3 Petasospora mycetangii
CATTTGCCACTGCGGCTTCATCGGTCACAGCTGGTAAGCCGGATAATGGACTCACTGACTACGGAAGAGACGCAATCAGGGAAATGAACAGACTTGGAATGCTTGTGGACCTCTCGCACGTTTCCCATCAAACAATGCTTGACACTTTGGAAGTCACTAAATCACCGGTGA
Organism: Petasospora mycetangii; assembly: GCA_003708295.3. Taxonomy (NCBI): domain Eukaryota; kingdom Fungi; phylum Ascomycota; class Saccharomycetes; order Phaffomycetales; family Wickerhamomycetaceae; genus Petasospora; species Petasospora mycetangii. The sequence continues at coordinate 172 of PPNU03000006.1, forward strand.
TCTTTTCCCATTCTTCAGTTTGGTCCTTGACAAATCACGCTAGAAACGTAAAGGATGATGTTCTATTGAAAGTCAAAGAGAACGGTGGAGTTGTTTGCATCAACTTCTTGCCACTGTTCTTACAACAGGTTGGTAAGTTAAAGTGTACTATCGAAGACGCCGCTGATCACGCTTGTTACATTATCCAACTTATTGGATGGGACCACGTAGGTATGGGATCAGACTTTGATGGTATCCCACAAGGACCACAGGGATTAGAAGACGTTTCTAAGTACCCTGATTTGATTAAAATGGTCTGGAAGCGCACTAATGCCACAGAGGAACAAATTGCAAAGCTTATGGGACTGAACGTTGTCCGTGTCTGGAAAGAAAACGAGCTGGTTGCCGAACATCTTAAGAAAAAGAAGACGCTCCCAGTGGAGTCGAACTGGGACAAGAGAAAATGGAAGTTCTACGAATATGCTAGAGAGTTCCCAGAGATATACCCTGGATCATACGATGTCAAGGAAAACACATGGAGCTCTGAACAAGTGCTTGTGGGCCATACTGATAAGAAATAAGTGTAATGAACGAATTTTGGATTTAATCAACTATAGAATAAAGAGCTAGAATGAGTGATTAAAAGTTGTGTAAAAGGGGGCATTGTATGTGTCACACTCCAAAAAACAGTGCCTTGGGGTATTTCGTACCGACTTCATGATAGTCGTACCGAGCGCTTGCTGCTTTGTCCGCAAAAGCTTTGAAGTTCGCTGTCGCGTAGTAATCATACGGCTTTTGGAAGTAAATAATATAAATACTACAGGTAATCCTGTAAAACCATCATCCTCGATAGTCATGTATTTTAATTCAAGCCAAAAAGTCCTATAAATGTCGGAATACGTTGTGGTAGGGGCCGGTATTATCGGTCTTTACACGACGTACGAGCTTATCACCAATCTGGGTGCAAGACCAGACAAGATTACAGTGGTGGCTCAGTACCTTCCAGGCGATCAATCTATCTACTACACTTCACCATGGGCTGGTGGAAACTTCTCAGCCATCTCAGGAAGTGACAAAGACTCGTTGGCCTTTGACAAGTATACGTACACAAATATCCATAAAATTCAAAAGAAATTAGGAGGCCCAACTTGTGGACTGGACAACAAGCCAATTACTGAGTTTTTTGAAACACCTCCATCAGAAGCCAAAATTTCTAGTGTTAAGAGCTACGTTGAGAATTATAAAGTAATGGGCGAAGATGAGCTTCCAGAAGATGTAGCATTTGGTTTTAAGTACACAAGTTGGAACTTCAACTGTCCAGCTTTCCTGGCAAACCTCCAGAAACACCTCGAATTCTCGGGTGTCACTTTCAAGAGAATGAAGTTGGAACACATTTCCCAAGCTTATATCAGTGACAAAACCAAGGTAGTCTTTAATTGTTCTGGTATCGGGGCTCGTTCCCTCGCTGGTGTCAAAGATGAGAAAGTTTATCCAACCAGGGGACAAGTTGTTGTTGTTAAAGCTCCACATATTCAGGAGAGTGTGATGCGTTGGGGAGATAATAGTGCTACATACATTATCCCACGTCCTTACTCTAATGATGAATTGATTCTTGGTGGCTTCGTCCAAAAGGAAGACTGGACTGCTGATACTTTCAAAGAGCAGACCGAGGACATCTTGCAGAGAACCACGAAGATGATGCCTAAGATTTTAGAACAGCCTTTGGTGATTTCTCGTGTTGCTGCTGGTCTAAGACCCTCTAGATACGGTGGCGTCCGTATCGAACTGGAAGATCTTCAAAAGGAGGGTAAGGTCTTGATCCATAACTATGGTGCCTCCGGTTATGGTTTTCAGTCTGGTTTGGGTATGGCTCACAAGGCTGTTGAACTATTGAAGACACACAAGCACAATAACAAGTTGTGAGTACTGTTATATAGTGCTATAAATCAATTTAGTAAGGGAATTTCTTCTTGAATTAGTCTACATAAGCTGCGGCTTAGGACTGGAAAACCACCATCTGATCATTTCGTGACCTAATCACTGGCTGCTTCGATCTCCAGTAAATCAAAAGTGAAAGTAGACCTAGTGTATGCTGACGGCATTACTTGGCTCCCTGGTGAAGGAGGGCTGGCGATGGGCTTGGCGTTCCACATATATCGGTATAATTGGTGTCCGAGCTTGCATCTGAAGTAACGTATTTAAGCTGATAAGGTTTCACTTACTAGTAGGGTAGAGAACGTCAGTTCCCAAAATGGAGGAAAAATACTTTTCTATAGTGTGAATATCTGCTGCACTTCAATAGAGACCAAGGCGGCAAGGACACTGTAACTAAACAGGGCATTACGGCATCATAAGCCACACCAATCGACCCAAAAAGGGCAGCTTCTGGCACACTGCGCGCTGTCAAACCAACTCCCGAGGGCGCCGCGAAAACAGCTCAGACTTCCGACCAGCACATAAACAGCTCCTTGATCTCATGATAAACTCGAAAATTTAAACGCGTCAACACCCAGCAAGTCCGGAAGAAGTAGTCACGGACAAATCCATCGAGCCGCACATATCAAGCTGTCATGGTGAGTTGTCTGTCAATATCTTTTTTTTGGGGGGGGGGGGGTGGACGTATGCGTTTGCCGATGCGTTGCTCGCCCAACGCGTTTTGTTGTGCTTTCTCTTGATCTCTGCTGGCCGTCGAGTTTCAAAATACCCACATCGTGGTTAACCAGAGAAAATGCAATATGCACACCCACGTGAAACCCTGAGTATCAATACAATCATATACTAACAACAAATGCAGGTGCTTTTCAAAAGAAAACCCGTCAGTTACCCGGACCCTCCGCTCTTACCAGAGAACACCAACACACGATGCTGGTATATCCCGGTCACCAAGGAGTGGTTCACCGACTACAATGACTACCTAAGACGTATGGACTACTACAAGACACGTAAGTTTGTTTGTGAGATCACAGGCAACTCGTGTCTCACGTTTTTTGAGGCGTACGAGTCAGAGATCAAGGAGATGCGCCTGGTGGAGAAATTCTTCCCAGAGCACCTCAAAGAGCCTATATTAAGACACATTCAATTTAGCACCATCCCTAGAATTGACCAGCTCGTGGATGATGTCTATGGCTCCTTCAAAAACGACTATTACCCAGGTGAGATGGTGATCGTGAGACTTAACGACTACAGAAACGATTTCAAGACGCGTTGTATCATCAGAGAAAAGGCCAAGTTCAACGCCATCTACGACTCAACTGGGCAGGTATTCCGTCCTGCATACTGCCAATACAGGGTATCTCGTATAGATGACAACTCTGAGATTGTTGTTGATGAAAACCAGATCACAAGAGATAGAAACAACTTCACCAAGTGGTTTGTGAAAGCATTCATTAAGCTTTGTGTCACCAGATCCGCCAAGATTGGGGCTCCATGGATCGTGAAAACGAAGTATGCTGAAAGGTACAGAATTCCAACAGAATTACCGCCAGAACTTGCACATTTCAAAGAGGAACCAAAACAGGGCAAGAGACGTAAATTGGTCAATATTCGTCCAAAGGACGAAGTCACAAATGGCGATGGAACTTCAGAAAAACGTGCCAAAACAACAAGCAACACATGGAGAAAAGTCCTCAGTGTTCCATCTTCAAAAGGTTCAGTTGCGTCTGCTACGTCTACACCACCACCGGTGCCGAAGAAAATTGTCCAAGAGGATCTTTTAAACTCTTTCGAGTTTGCTACACAGAAACCAATGCCACATGCTTTATCTGAACTTGGTGACTTCGTTTCAGACGCTTTGGAGAGTTGGTCTTTCCTCAATGTTTACAGAGTTCCTTTGGTATTGGATACTTTTACGTTTGACGATTTTCTTACAGCAATGAAATGGGACGATCACAAGAGATGTCCATTACAAGATGAAATCTTTTGTGCTGTTTTGTCTGGATTTTGCAAAGCTGGAGACTCTCAACTTAGCTTTGAGCTACCAGAAGAATTTGACTCAGATGCGGAAATGGGCTATAGTGATGATCAAAAAGAAGTTGAAGATGAAGATGAAGATGCTGATGAAGAGGAAGAAGATGGCGTTGAATCGACCGAGAAAGATACAAAAAACACCCAAAAGAGTCAGAATGGAACTGGGAAAAAAATAGGAAATGGAGATAGCTCTGTAACGGAGCTCATTGATCATCCAAAGGTGAAGCATGAAGATGATAGTGAAGATGAAGATGCCCATGATTCCTTCTACGATAATGACACCAATAAAGTTGACCAATACTTGAACTACAGAGGACAGACGTACATTGAGCGTCTATCTAAACGTGCATTTAAAGATGGAGGCTGGCAAATCATTATGCTTGGTATCTTGGATGAAGTGAGTAATTTTAAAGGTTGGAAAGATCACATCAAGGAAATCTTCGACAGATTAGCCCCATTGGATTCCACAGTGAACAACAATTCTCTTCTTACACATTTCCAAGACTTAGATGTTGGTTTGAGAATTAGAGCCTTGAACATTCTTTGCACACTGCTTGTCAATTCTCCAGTGATCAGACAACATTTGGAGAAATGTATGGATCAGTCTACGGCTCTCAGAAGAGACAGATTGGAGAAACTCAGAGATTACAAGACTTCTTATGAGAACGCTCAGAACGCAGACAAGGAATTGCGTGTAATCATGGACTCAGTAAAGACTGGAAACGATGCTACCAACACCGCTATCAACACCGAAGAGGACATCAAGAAGAAGAGACGCAGAGGTTCTTTAACTGTTGAGCCAACGGAGGCAGAGCTCAAATTAGCCAAGGAGAATGATAAGTTTGCAGAACTTCTTGCTACAAGGACTGCGCAGTTAAAGATTGCTGAAGACAACCGTATACAGAGGAGAAAACTAGAGAAAGACATTGTTGAACTTGATGTTCAGCGGATAAGATATCTTGGTAAAGACAGACTTTACAACCGATACTGGTGGTTTGAGAACAATGGTTTACCGAATCTTGGGGGTGGTAAAGCCTCCCACGATGACGAGGATGACGAGGATGCTGACGTCCAGGCGGATGATGATGATGATGAAGATGAACCACTGCAAGATGAAACTTTCCTCATGGGAAGACTATGGGTTCAAGGCCCATCAGAAGAAGACTTTAGCGCTGGTTTGAAATTGAACGATGTTCTTTTGTTGAAGTGGAGACAGATCATGCAGAACTTACCAGAGAACGAAGAAGATGAAGGGGATAAGACGAAAGCAAATGTCAATAAGTCTGAATCTAACGGTGATAAAACCGCAGATGAGAACGCTACTCAAGATGAGATCAAACCAATCGTTTCGGATAAGCTACCAGAGAAGTTCATCAAAGCTGCTGAAGAAATCTTCTCCATTAAGTTTGATCAGGAGAACAAAAAGATCAAGTCTGCTTCTGATGGTCATACTCTAGTCGATGAATATGGTGCTACAATTGATGGACTGACACCTGAGCAACGAAAAGTCATCGAAGAGCATCCAGATCCACTGTTTACTGCTATTGACTGGCGGTACTATGACGAGGTCGATGAAATCACTCGCCTGATGTCTTGGTTGAATCAGTGGGGAACAAGAGAGCTTAAGTTGATTAAGGAATTGACTGCTGTCAAGGACAAGATCACCTCAAGTATTGATGCTCGTCGTAAGGCGTTGAAGCTGGACACCAGAACCTCGGAGGAACTTGAGTTGATGCAAATTATCGAAGACACGGTTGTTTCTGATACAGACCCAGAATCCGAGGATGAAGGAAGTGAGGAGCTGGATGATGAGGATGAGGACGGGGACGATGATGACAACGATTCTTCGGATGTTGAATTGATTGAAGAAGTCATTGATACACCACGTACACGTCGGTCCATTGCTCAAGCCGAACTGATCGCAGACGAGAAACGAAAACGTGAAGAACAGATGCGTGAGAAACTTGCCGAGAAAGAAGCACGTCGTCTCAAGTCTCGTCCTGCAGCTCGTATCGCTAGAAGACAGGAGAAGAAACGGAAGTCCAGAGAGCACAAGCGTAAACGCAACCTTTTAACCACCAGTAGGGAGAGGCTACAAAATATCAGAGATGAAATGGAGAAGGAACATTGTCTTGAGTGGGTCAACTCAAGTGCATTAGATACACTCGGCTATTTCCATTATGATGGCCCAAAAAAAGGAAGAGGCCGTGCTTCAAAATCCAAATAGTAAAGAGTTTAAAAATCATCTAAATGTACTATAAACTTAAGAACTCACTGTAGTCTAGCTGGAGGCTTTACTTCATTTTGGCTAAAATTTACAGATACTAAAAAGAATTTACTTCATATATTGTCTTAGTATTTTTCGCAGGTCATCTGTGAGGTTATTGGACACCTATGCATGCCTACATCTATGCCTAAGAATCCTTGGAAGTATTATTATCGTTATTATTGTGTATCCATGTTTAAAACTGGTTGCCAGAAGAAGGAGATCAACACTCGAAAGCACCCGAAGAGGTAAGTGTTCCTATTTCACTACAGGGCACATATGCATCCAGGATGTGAAAATTCCTGAATACCTGTAGAAGATGATCAGGAGATAGGAGCAAGGCAGAGATAAGATAAGGAGAACTGTTATCAGACAGCGACCTTCCTTATATAGAGATCGACCACTTCTCTTGTCTGTTCCTATAAGAGGAGGACAAGTTCCATCTAGGTTTCTGAAGAGGAACCCCAAGAAGTTAGATAGGGGGAGAGATTTTGGATTTCTGATAATACAAGTTCCTAAGATAAGGAGCTGGATATTACAGTTGGCATCACAGTTTGGCAACCAGATTATACAAGTGGAACCAGAGTTACAGGCAGTAGACATCAGAGTAAAATCCCTTAAAAAGCGAAGTAAACAAACGTTAGGTTCAGTGAACGTGATAAAAGGCAGAATTCTAAGCACAGATCTATTTTCCCAAGTCCTCTGTGAGGTTACAGAATGAGCTTAACCTACAGACGGTTACTATTGTTAGTTTATATATAAGAAGGATTGCCAAAAGCAGGATGTTGACACTGGAAAGCTCCCAAAGAGGTGAGTGTTCCCAAAGAAGACAGGAGTGTTCCTAAAGAGGCAAGCACAGCCCAATTAGGAAGGAGGCCTTGTATGATGTGAGACATGTGTGAGACATGAGTACATACAAGCCTTACTGGAGAAGAGTCCGACGGTACTATTCCAGACGGTCACGGAGTGTGTAGATAAGGAAGGACTCCCACTGAGTACAGTGAGAGGGAGCACAGTTTGAAGAAGGGGAGGGTAAAAGTTCTTGATCAGAGATACAAGAAGGAAAGTGCTCCGGTGTCATTCCACCGCTAAGAATAAGATATACGAGCTCCTTACAGTTCTAAGTAGAAAGCCTATCGCGTACTATTGGCTCCTACGGTGAAGAACATTCAGATAAAGTTAGCCTAAGATACAAGAAGTCTTTGGTCGAACTATTACTCTCACTTCCTCATTGAAAAGCGCGAGTGGTTTAGCGGTAAAATTCAAAGTTGCCATCTTTGAGCCCCCGGTTCGACTCCGGGCTCGCGCATATTTTTTTGCACCCATTGCAATGTTTCAATCGAGTTACGCAATAGATCTACCTTTTTCTAACATAGAGATTTAGCTTTCGAGATGGTGATACAACTTAGGGGAAAAATGTCCTTGAAGGTATCAAAACATTGATTCTTAGGTGTGTGTGTGTGTGTGTGTGTGGGGGGTACCCTGTCTTCAAGGTATACAAATAACACGTCTTCGCGAAATACGCAAATAAACCTAGATCTCATCCATTGCCTAATACGGAAGTGTAATGACACGCGTAAGCTTCGCGCTGTGTACGCGTTTACTTCTGAAAAAGTTTATAAGAAACGGGAAACCCTGAATAAATTAGAAACAGTTTTAGTGGAGCAGCAGATCCAAACACACACGGTCTACATTGACGATGGGTTTCATTGAGGCATTCACATCTCGGCAAAGCACGCGAACTAATTCCAAAGAGTCTTTCATTCAGCTCCAAAACTCCTTAGGGAGCTGGGGTTCATCAAAACCTTTGGAGAAGAGCAGGAAAAGAAAAAAAGCACCCGAGTTGTTGGAGGATACACAATTAACACCAGTAAAGAAGAAAATTGTCACCACAACACATCTCAAGTCACCAGACTCCACGCCCATTAAGCAGTCGTCTCAAATCTCTGTCATTTCTAACTATGAAGACGCTGTCAAGAAGCTAGATTTTATTATCAAACAAGAACCAGACTCTGCTGATAATTTTCCAACACCCGAGACTACGCCAAAGAAGCAAATACGAGTTATTGACCTTATAAAACAAGAGAACGAAGACCAACGGATTTTAGTGGATCCACTTTCGACTCCACCAGCCACTCCTTCAAAAACACAACCACCAACTACCCCTGTAGAGGACAAGGAAAACTTGCAACCACATGCATCTACAAGAAATTTCAGAAATATCTATGCTAGAGGTAAACTATTATTCTCTCGCTCCACTGCTGTCGACTTTGAAAAACATCTTCCAGAACGTCAGGCAGAAGCGGATGCCCTTCACAACTTCCTTGTTAACCACATCGCATCCACTCAAGGCACAGCTCTCTACATCTCTGGTCCCCCAGGGACTGGTAAGACTGCTCAATGCAAATTGTCTTTATCACAATTTGTAAACACTGATAAATCACATGGCGGTGTCCAAGATGTTGAGATTAACGGTAAGAATTATAGAGTTGGTTATTCCTATGTTAATTGCATGGCTCTCGGTAAAACTGAAGGTATCTTCGCCGAGTTGTACCAAGGACTCACTGGAGAGAAAGTGAACAATAAACAGAGTAAAGAATTTCTGTTCAAGTTTTTATGCAGTGATAAGGCTGATATGGGGGTTATTATATTAGATGAGTTGGACCGATTGTTACATGGAAGAACAGACGAAGTATTTACACTTTTTAGTTGGGCTGTTACATGTAAGATAGTGTTGATTGGGATCTCCAATGCACTGGATATGGTTGATAGACTTCTTCCAAGACTTAAAATGAATGGATTATCTCCCAACACACTAAGCTTTTTACCATACTCTGCTGAACAGATTGCTAAAATCATCAGTGCCAAATTGAGACTCTTAAACGATGATGATAATGATAATACAGTTCAATTATTTCATCCAGCCGCTATTCAGCTTTGTTCAAGAAAAGCTGCATCCCACACTGGTGATTTACGTAAGGCATTCGACGTTTGTCGTGCTTCCATTGAAGTTGTCGAGAGAGATTGGAAAAAAAATGCCACAAATTTAGATGGTACCAATTTACCAATGGTCAAGATTCAACACATTGCACGTATCACTAATGCTGCTTTCAATTCTGCAGCAAGCTCTAAGCTTAGATCATTGAATTTGTCACAAAAATATTTGTTGTGTATGCTTCTCCAAGCTGAGGCTTCTACCACTAGGGTCCTCTCCGTCAATGGATTTTATGAATTTTATATTCGTCATGTTTCCAAAGATACACAGATCGTGGGTATTTTGAAAAAACCAGAATTTTTGGAAGTTTTGAGCAATTTGGAAGCTAATTCTTTGGTTCGAGTTCATAAAACAAACAGAGGATTTAGTGAAGCTAAGATCAGTTTTGGTGCCGTTAAGCAGGACTTAATGGAGGTTGTCAAAGGTGTCTACGTATTGGAGAAACTCATGAATGAAAAACAAATGTAACCATTTGCAATATTAATGAGAACATACGCTTTTTAATGACTAAAATTCAGTTTCTGTAGTTCAAGATAAATAACCTATCTTCAAAGCAGTCTCTATACGCTCGATCTCCACCATTGACGTGGCTTTCTTCAACTGCTCTTTCAATTGACTTTTTTCCTCATCACTGAGCTTCAATCTTGCAGATTTTTCAGTAGTTTCAACACGTTCAGTTATACTCAACAGTTGCTGTGCTAATGTTGTTGGTTCTTCATGGGTACCAAACAAATCTTTCGAACGTTCTTTTTCTCTTTTGGTAACTCGTTCAAAGTCTAATACTTCCAGAGAAGGAACTAACCATATGATGAATTCCCTATAATTATCTTTTGTGCACAAAGGATTACCAAGCAGGTAAAGATTCAACAAGTTGTGGCAATCTTGCAACGTCTTCAGCCCTTTGAAATCAGCTAGATTGTTATCAATCAGACTCAATGTAGTCAAGTTCGGTAATGAATTTGCTAAGTTTTCACTCAAGCTATTAATCCTGTTCTTACCTGCGATGATACATTTCAACCTTGTCAGCACAGGGATCGAGTTACCTAGTGAGCGTAAGTCGTTATTACTCAGATCAAGTGTTGTATGAATATCTTTCATCGTCTCGGTATGTTCAAGCATAGCAAGCTGAAGATCACGCAGCGAGAGAGTTCGATCGCCGAGTGTGTTGATATATGACGGTGCTGAGTTGAGGACCTGTGCTGTCAATCTCATAGTTGTCAATTTGACTCTTCCGGTCACTTTGGTTCCCTTGGTTCTTCCAATTCTCTCAGTCCTTTAGGTATTTGGTGTCTTCGGTTTATTTCATCTTAACATCCGGACACCTAAAGATTGTTGTCTCTACCGGTTCAAGGTGTGAGATTTCAATAGTCTTTAGTTAATGGCAATTAAATAACTTTAAAGTGATCAAAAGGCACATTAATTAATTACACAATACAAAGCCTCTAACTTGATCCAGATGAAAAGACAATTCGGTACGATTTCAGCTCAATAGTCAGGGGCTCTATCTTCCCTGTCACGTTTGGGTATGAATACATTATCACGGTCGCGGTCATGATAAAACTTCCTGTGTGAATCTCTTTGGTATCCATTATCGTTTGGCAACATTTGCGAACGTGAATTCAATAAATGAGAATTACCTTCACCTTCTGACCGACTAGGTTTCTCTTCCGGTTCCCAATGCCTGTCCCTTTGGGAATCTCTGTAAGGATCTCTTTGAGGATCTCTATGAGAGTTTGAATCATATGGACGTCTCATATTGTTATGAGAATAGCCTGGTGAATATGACCTTCTTTGTTGTTGGTGTTGCTGCCGTGGCCCAGATGGTATGAAGTTTCTCTTTGGTCTACTGGTTGCATTAGATTGGTGTGAAGGCTGAGGTTGTGATAATGTAGACACCGTTGATGGGTGATTTGTTGGTAACCCTCGTGGTGCCTCTGGGGATGATGACATGTCGTTTACTGATGCGACGTTTGCTTGAGTATTGGAAGATACAGCCGGATATCGATGACCATTGTGTAATGGACCTGATTGAACAGGCATTTGAGGAACCGATACCGTAGGTTGGGTATCTAGTTCAATTGGCCGAGTCTTTTGTTTTTTATGAATAACATCAGATTCATGAGTTTCTTCAAAATTAGTCTCAACTGTTTCATTCGGTAATGGATCCACAGAAAACCATGAATGTTGTAAAGCTTTTTCAGCTGTATACCTTTTTCTATGATCCAAAAGCATCAAATGGTGCATTAGATCAACCGCATCATTGTCATCCATTGATTTGAAAAACCTTGTGTGTAATGACGGGGTATAACGCTCGACTCTTAACTGAGAGATCATTGGTAATTTCTCAAACCCTGGCATTGTTCTTGAATCTGGATTACCAACTAACGTAAAAATGTCAATAGCTTGTGCCAAGTCCGATTTACCTGGTAAGATTGGCTTCTTTTCAAATAATTCACCGAGGATACAACCAGTTGCCCAGAGGTCAACTGCTGTTGTATATAATCTATTACCTAACAATACCTCTGGAGCTCTATACCAACGAGTCATGACCACTTCGGTCATTGGCTCTTCACCACCACCTGGAGATGTAATTGTGGCTCTTGAACCTTTATACTTTCTCGCTAGTCCAAAATCACCAATTTTGAGTACACCGGAATGATGTATAAGTATATTTGAAGCTTTGATATCACGGTGAAGATAACCTTTTGAATGGATGAACTGCAGTCCTTCTAGTAATTGCTTGATTATAGATTTATTATCTGCGATTGTCAGCTTGATATGAGAGTTCTGCAGTATTCCTGTTAGGTCGTATGACATATAGGGGAAAACCAGATAGAAAGATTTACCGATCTTCGACGTCATGTCTTGCTTCTCTTCAGATGGATCTGGTTTGTCAAGTAAAACATCTATCAGTTCAATGATATTATCGTTTGCCAAATGTTTCAGTACTGCAATTTCTCGATATGCTGTAACCGGAAATGCATCTTCTGTACCTCTCTGTAGAATACGCTTTATAGCAACATATCTATGCTCTTTATCATTTGCTTGTGCTTTGTAAACAATACCAAACGTTCCTTCACCAAGTTTCTTAAGAATGGTGAATTCATTCAAATGACTGATTCCGTAGAAGGACTTCGAAATAACGGTACTCTGCTTCTTCCTCCTGGAGTTAAGATGCGAAATGTTGGTGATGCTCATCCGAGGATTATAAAGGGGTGACCTTTTAGTAACATTCTGATAGTAAAGTCCTTATTGATGTCTTCATCGTTCTTCGCTCGCGCTTTTCGAGTCCGGGTAACCCTTTGTAGTTGTTCTGTCATTGGTCTAATTCTTCATCAAATACATTTCCTTTCGTCAATTACCGTTTTTCTTACTATACACATAAACACACAAACAGGGGAAGCCATTTACCCATTGCTGGTCTCCTCCATCCTCCTCATTGTTGAATAGTTGTCGAGTGAAGCTCCATCAACGGGCCACTACCGCGACCGGTCGAAGAAAAAACCAAAAAGGAAACAACAAAAAGACGTCAAATACGTGGAAAATACCCACTTACGGTAATACTCAATTAAGTCCACTGGCACACTGGCTTGCTGATAGCCTCCTGGTAATACACTGTTACTTTAATAGTCCATTAATAGTCTTCTGATACTTCACTGGCACCACAACAACAAATATTGCCTACAGGCCGGCAGTTCACCAATACTACCACAACAACAACACAGCAGTGCACAACATGATCAACGAAGACCGCGTAGCACCCACGATACCTGGTGATATGATGCCTGAGGTGGTTGCTAGGGAGTTACAGGGAGAGATTAACCGTTTATTGGGTCGTCGTGGTGGACAGAGTTTCCCTGGGTCACAGCCTGTTTCTTTCCATTATAAGCATATCGAGGAGAACCTGTTGAGACGTGATTACTACGTTTGTGAGAAATCTGATGGCCTTCGATGTCTGATGCTTTGCATTTTGGATCCGGAAGGTAATGAGGCGGTTTTCTTAATAACAAGAAGCAATGAGTTCTATAGGGTACCAAACTTCCATTTCCCGTTGAACAATGAAGATATAAATTCATGTCACAATGGTACTCTAATTGACGGTGAACTGGTCATATCAACCAGACCCGTGGATGGGGTAAAAGAATTGAGATATTTGATGTTCGATTGTTTGTCAATGAATGGCGTTTGTTTAACCTCTAAGAATCTCACCAAGAGACTCGGCTATCTACAAGCTGAATTTTTCCAACCATACTATGAGCTAAGACTGAAACACCCAAAAGAATGTGAAGTTTTCCCTTTCAAGTTATCAATGAAACAGATGTCGATGGCCTATAGACTGGAAAAGACATTTGAATCATTTAAGAATTTGGGCCATATAAGTGATGGCTTGATCTTCACATGTGTCGAGACACCATATATCCTCGGTACTGACCCAACACTGTTGAAATGGAAACCAGCAGAAGAAAATACCGTGGACTTCAGGTTACATCTAGAAATTCCGATGTTTACAGATGAGGATTTGGATGAAAGAGATCCTGATCGTAATTACCCTAACTATGATGTGCAACCCAAAATTGAACTGAATGTATGGCATGGTGAGAGCAGAGGTGTTGATGAGTACAGCTATTTTGCAGATTTGTTAGTATTGGAAGATGAGTGGTCAAAGTTAAAGAGCTTAAATGAACCACTGGAAGAAAGGATTGTTGAGTGTAATAAAGATTCAGATTCAAATTGGAGGCTATTGCGTTTCCGTGATGATAAGTTGAATGGAAACCATGTCACAGTGGTGAAGAAGGTATTGCAATCCATTAAAGATGCAGTAACAAAAGAAGAACTAATCAGCATATCAAAAGAAATGGAACACTCGTGGAAACAACGTGAGCTTGAAAGAAAAAAGCGCAATGATCCTAATTATTTACCACCAGTGGTTCCAAGATTCGGTCAAAAAAGAGGTAATGAAGTGGAAGATGATGAAATACCTACTTATGAAGAGAGCCAAAGTGAAGATGAAGAAGATAAAGTCACAAAGAAACAAAGGACTGAGTGATAGCGAAAAAAAGATTTTATACTACCTACTTATAATCCACATATCAAAATTAACATTAAACAGTATACAAACGTCATCATAATCCACTTTTCACGTGAAAAGGGTATCTTCTTCTCTTAAATACTCACCAATATCGGCCTGTCTGAAAGCAGTGATTGCAGTTGGTTGTAAATTTCTTGATTCAACAGCTGATTTGGCGCTCACACCAAATCCTAATGGCACATCACTCATCGAATAAACAATAACACCGGCATGCTCTGGGATGTCATCCGACATTCTACCAATATGTGCTTTCAAGACATGATTTCCGTAAAGAAACGGCATCTCACCGTTTGGCTTGATCCACATCTTATACTTAGCATATTGTGACAACACCGGCAGTGCGGTGATATGAATTTTGAACTTACCACTCTTAGTGAACTTACCTAAACACACACCAATAGACATCAGGTTAGGCCGAGCCACCGAAGTAGCATACTTGGATACTTTATCGGAGACGTAGTAAACTCTGTCCTTCTGCAGTCTGAAAACGTGTGGATCTTCCTTGTTATCAACAAGATAAGCAATGTTTCTTCCAATATAGTTGGCCAACTTCTCAAAAACAACCTTGGTTTCCTCCTCTGTGAGCGGTCTCATTGCTGCTTTTAGATTCTATTCTATCTTCCCTTATAAAACGAGAGAGATGAGCTCTTTGGAATATTTTTCTTGGGTGCTGGTCCTGAGATTATATAAGCACAAACCCGCACACCATCGCAGGGGAGCGGGAAAAGTTTTTGGTAGCGCGTGGGCCACCAATGAGACCCAACATCCTTGGTCCATTTTCTTTTGAAAGACCAAAGAGCCGAAAACCGAAGATGCCATCCGATGCTGAGAGTAATATGCAGGCTGAGAACTCTGTTCAAAGGGGTCAGCGCTCCAAATGGACCAAAGCTAGAAAAGCAGACTGGGACAACAAAAAGTCTGGAAAGAAGCAGAAGCAAGAGTGGGTATGTTCTCGGAGGCGGGGGGGGGATAATCCATGAAGGATCTTAAGGACTAACTAAAAGCCACAGCAAGCAGAGAGACTATGAGAACAGAGAGTCCCGTGGGCCTCTCTTAGACGCGGATGGAAATGTCATTGTTAAGAAGCCAAAACGTAAAGTAGCAGTGATGTTAGGTTATTGTGGTACTGGCTATCATGGAATGCAAATGAATCCACCAATGAAGACAATTGAAGGTGAACTATTCGATTCTTTTGTTAAGGCTGGTGCTATTCCGTCTTATAACTCCGATGATCCAAAAAAGTCTGGTTTCATGCGCGCTGCAAGAACAGACAAAGGTGTCCATGCTGCTGGTAACGTCATCTCAATGAAAATGGTTATGGATGATGCCGGTGAAAAGGCCACTGTTGATAAAATTAATGAAGCACTGCCAGATCAAATTCGTATCTGGGGTATCGAGAGAACCAACAAGGCATTCGACTGCCGTAAGATGTGCTCTTCTAGAATTTATGAATATTTGATTCCGACCTATGCTTTTATCGCTCCTAAACCAGGCTCTTTTTTGGCCAAGCAAATCATCGAACAGGAAGCCATTCATCCAGGTACTACTAGATCTGACGAAGAAAGTGCAAAATTTTGGGAGCTTTATCAAGAAAAGGTCAAAGAAGCCAGTTTCACCAATGAAGAGATGCAACGTATTGCTGAATGGAACCCAAACTCATTAGAAGAGTACGAATCAGATGCAGATACTGCCCGTTTGGTTAAAAGATTTAAAAGTATCGAGTATAGCACTAAACGTGACTATCGCATATCACAAGAGAAACTTGATGTCATGCGTACTGCTATGAAGGTCTATTTGGGCCATCATAACTTCCACAATTTCACTCTAGGTAAGAATTTCAAAGATCCAAGTGCTGGCCGTTATATGAAAGAAATCACTGTTTCAGATCCATTTGTCATTGATAAGACTGAATGGGTATCGATCAAGATCCACGGTCAATCGTTTATGCTTCATCAAATTCGTAAAATGATAGCTATGGCTTCCTTGGTTGTTCGTACTGGTTGTCCAGTTGAGAGAATTACCCAGTGTTTCAACGCTGATAAAGTCAATATACCTAAAGCTCCAGCTCTTGGCTTGCTTTTGGAACAACCAGTTTATTCTGGCTATAACCAGCGTTTGACAGATTTCGGCTACAACCATTTGGACTTCAAGAAGTATGAGAAGGAAATGGAAGCTTTCAAGATGAAACACATTTATGATAAAATATATAAAGAAGAAGTTTCAGAGAATGTTTTCAATGCTTTCTATAACTTCATTGATTCATATGCAACTGAAGGTGTCTTTGACTTCTTAACTGCTAAAGGTATCACTAAGAGTGCAGAAGCTATCGTTGAAGTACCAGAGATCAAACCAAATGAGGCTGATGAGAAGAAGGAAGAGCCAGGTTGGAACTGTACTATCTGTTGAAGTTAATTTTAGTTGTGATTCTTATCATGCACAATGACCGAAAGTTCAATTGCCAGAGAATTCATTGTCTTTTTGAATATTCCCAGCTCTTTCTCTAGAAATGTTTTCAATGTTCTACGTTTGATGTTGTGTTGTATTCTGCTGTAGTAGTATTGATCCTCGGAATTCATTTTTTACGTGGAGATTATGACGACCACCCTCGGATATCAGGATCGGGCCATCCCATCGTAGAGGTGGGAATTTTTCACTCGACCGACGCTGTGTTTGGCTTTGAGCTTGGGTAATTATTCAACACTTTAAGCGCTTGAAACATTTCTCAAAATGCTCAGAGCTTCACTAAGAACTTCTGTTCGTTGTATTCACACGTCAAGGGCTCTTTGTGCTCCGAAATCCTCCGGTCCAAAGGCAACTTCTCAAGGGTTCAAGAGAGGAGGTGAAAGTGGTAAGTCCTCTAGAAAGTCTGCTGGATCCTTCCGTTTCTTTGAGGACCACATTCATGCTGGTCGTTATGGTAAAACTTTCGAGACACAACTGGATGTAGATCCGTTCAAATCTGAACTTCAAATCGGCACAGTGGCTCGTTACACGGAAATTCAAAAGAAGAGATTGATTCAGTGTGGTGCTTTCAAGAAAGATCAGTTTCACGAGGTATTCCCAACCCCAGTGACTTTGGTGCGTGAGGAAACCAAACAAATGGAACAGATTGTCTCTCAATCTTTTCTCACTCCTTCTAAGCAAAACAGAGTGTGTCTTATTGGCGAGCGCGGTATTGGTAAGTCAACGTTATTGGCGCAAGCCTTGGCATTGACGGCAGAGAACAAAGATGCCATTGTAATTCCAGTACCATACGCTTTGAGATTGATAGATGGATCTAACGATTACTGGTTTGATGGCAAACTGCAAACGTACATACAACCGATGTACACTAAGTCACTATTGGGTAAGATCCGTAATGCTAATGAGCACTCATTGAAGAATATCCATTTATCTAAGGAGTATACGATTGATTCTATTGCTAAGGGAAGATCTGCTACAAAATTCAGTACACAGCATACATTGCTAGACCTTGTTAATGCTAATGTCACAGGAAGATTGCGTGGACAAATTTTACAGATCTTGATTGATGAGTTGCTGGTACAGAGACAAGCTCCAGTATTTCTTGCTGTGGATAACTTCAGTGCTTTGATAGCTTCACCAAAGACTGCTTATACCAACCCTGAAAGCCAGTCGTTGCCATTGGAGGATCTTCAGATCGCAAAGCTGATATTGGACTTGGTTAGTGGTGACAAGTCGTTCCATAAAGGGGCTGTGATCTTGTCTACAAGTGCTGATGATAGACAGACGCAGACTTTACTAGCTGGCTTGGGTCTTTCATCACCAAATGCATACACTAAGGAATACCAATACAATAAGACTCTCTCTTCGAAGCTAGCTGGTGTCAAACCACTTGAGTTGTCGAAATTGTCCAAAGAAAATATTGGATCTTTGGTGAACGTTTTGATTCAAGCTGGCGCTTTCAGAAGTGATGAGGTCGCCAACAACTCAATTGAACAGCTCGCTGCACAGAAGTATATATTGTCTGGGAATGGTAACCCATTGGAGCTGATTAGAAGTGTCGTGATGTACCTTTAATGAGGGTTGAAATATGAATAAATGACCTGTATATATCTTAAAAAGAAGAGCAGAAGAGGGAAGCAGTAGGGCAATAGACATCACGATGGTCCTACTGTAGTTATGGAGGACTCACAGAGCACACGGCTATTCTTTCTTTAGTCACTAAGGGTACAATAGTGTCTCTGTACCCTGACCACTCGCTAGGGGTGTGGCCGTGAGGCCTCGACCCAAGATGAAAAAAAGCGCTCGGGTCTGACCCCCGAACATGAACTTAAATCCAGCCTACTCTACTTTCTACGCTGGACCTCTTACCATAGCAACAAACGTTGTGGAAGTACACATAATGAGCGAGACCAACAGACCGAAACGTCGGACTGCTAAGGTTGACTACACCGAGCGCTTGCCGCTGGTTGAGGAGAGGAAGGAAGAGAAGAAGGAAGAGACGGAGCAGAAAAAGCGTACGAGAGAGCGTTCAGCAACGAAAGAGGATGAAGATGAGTTCCCGCTGAACTGGCAGCCACAACAAATATCAGCTCAACCAAAGTTCTCGACAATTCTCAACCTTAACGGTGCTGTGGTTGTCGATGGCGTGGCGTTGGTACTGAAGAACGGGTTCACGCTTCGCAAGGAAGACTCTGTCTACCTCGTTTGCGAACCGCCAGGCGAGCCATACTACGTGGGGCGTATCATGGGCTTCGTCAAGAAGGACAAGTCTACTAAATGTGTGGGAAAAGAGCCTGCCGAGGGTTTCTTGTTCAAGATCAATTGGTGGTACCGCTCAAGAGACATTTCCAAGCACTCTTCAGATTCCCGTCTTTTATATGCCTCTATGCATTCAGACACTTGCCCGCTCCAGAGTTTTAGAGGGCAGTGTACAGTGAAGCACAAAGATGAAATCGAGGATCTAGATGAGTACAAGACACACCCTAACAACTTTTGGTTCGACAAACTATTCGACCGTTACATGATCAAATTCTACGACGTTATTCCCACGCTTTTGATGGAGCACCTCTCCCCTAACTATAAACAGGCACTGAGGAAGCGCTTCCAGTACATATTTGTCGAGGCTGGAAAGAGCAAAGAGATGCTCGAGAGACCACGGAACTGTGCCAAATGCAACCAGTGGTGCACAAACAGTGATTCTATTACGTGCTGTGAGTGTCCTTCTGTCTACCACATGCTCTGTTTAGACCCTCCGTTGTTGAAAAAGCCTGCCAGAGGCTTTGCCTGGTCATGCACTTCGTGCACAAAGGACTTAGAGAGTAAAAAGGTGGCAGTTGAATTTGCCCGTTTGGCACACGAGGAAAATGTCGACTCTTCTATTTCATGTACCGAACCGATAGAGACCCACATACCGTCACTGGAGCCTGTCCCCGTGCCGACATATGAAGAGCTGGCAATTCAGTTTCTGGAAAAGGATAAACACCTCACAGTACAGCAGAGGCGCAACCAGGAGGAGTGGAATTATCGCTACTTGGGAATGCACGCCAAACTTGAGGACGCATTGGACCTCCAAGACCGTCCATACCCTCGAGCTGCATCACGCTTGGGCCCCAAGAATCAGCTCTCAGACATGATAGACTGGCCTGGCCGCACTGTTCAATATTATGACTACTCAGAGCTCAGAGAGGAGTTTCAGATGCCTAGTATGTTCAAGAAGCCAAAGGGAAAGAAGAAGAAAGCAGCCCCTTCGGCTCCTGATGGCGAAGAATTTGTAATCAAGACCCTGGTGTTGCCAGAAGAGTACAAAGATACAGATCCACAAGAATTTCCCCCCTGGTTACAGCCTCGTCCAAAGGGCTATATTGAGAGAGGAGGAGATGATACAGCTACACTTATGTACAAACACCCAGAAGACCCTTCTACATGTGACCTTGTGGAGAAATACGTCGAGGACTGTGCTCCCATTGCCAAAGAACTCGGTCTTTTACCCAACACACCAAACTTTGTCGATGCCACCCTTAAAAATCTTATGGATACAGACTTCAACTTTGACAAAGCGCTATCTCTATCCAGAACACTCACTCGCAAGTCACTCAGGGAACCGACCTTTACCGCTAATGAGGTGAAGAAGTTTGAAAGTGCCGTGCGTAAGTATGGTTCAGAGCTCTGGCCTGTGTACAAGGAGGTGAAGAGCCAGTCTTTTGCCAATATCGTCCGGTTCTACTATCTCTGGAAGAAGACTCCTAATGGTCACTTGATTTGGGATAATTTTGAGGGCCGTAAGAAAAATATGAAGGTCCAAAAATCAGATGAAGAGGCCGACATCGCCAATGCTGCTGATGATTCCTCCTACGACACCAAGAAATCCAGTAAGAGACACCTGGTATGCAAGAATTGTAAAACGGAGGATACACCACAATGGTTCAGGAGCCAAGGTCCTCATCATTCAGAAGATGATCCAAATACCCTATTGGCTTTATGTTTCCGCTGTGCACGTTTGTGGAGGCGTTACGCTGTTCAATGGGAAGATCCAATTGAGGTTATGAAGAAGGTGAATGTCAAAGGTGGTGCTAGTTGGAAAAAGAAGATCGAACAGGAACTTATTGATGACGCTGAGTTGATTCTGAACACGAAAAAGGCTGCAATTGCGGGTGAGATTAAGATTACTTTCAAGAAGAAACAAAAGACTGTCAAGCATATGTCAGTTGAACCTGAAGATTCTCCGTCAGCTACTCCAACTCCACAAAAGGACGTTTCAGGAGCTAACTCATCAACGATATGCACACCATCGAGGTCCAATAAGACAAAGTCTAAGCCACTTGACCCAGGGGAAGTCGCTGTGTCTACAATCATCACGGACTCTTCTAATTCACAACTAGCTCGTGAAATCGTCAAAAGATTTTACAAGTTCACATCAAACAGAAATCCACGAACCAAATTCAAGGCATTTACAGCACAACACCTGCTTAATGGAGAATCAAGAGAACCTGAGGAACCTCAGAGACAAGGAACACATTGTGGTGTCTGCCGAGAACATTCTATGCGTGACACTTCCTTGCTTTGCTATGGTTGTGGACTCCTGGTTCACCCACGATGTTATGGTGTTGGTATTTCGGCTACAGAGGACAGAATATGGTACTGTGATCCTTGTTCCAACTCACTCCATCCACTCATTTCTCGTAACTATTCGTGTGTCTTGTGTAATCAAGAGGAAGAACATAGATTGAGACCTGCTTTGAAAAGAACGAACGGCGGTCGGTGGGTTCATATAATCTGCATGTTTCTAGCTAAGGATATCAAGTGCTTGGATACAACGGTCATGCAACCCATTGTCGGCGTCGAAGAGTATTTGGCTCATAAGACTGGCAGGCCAGAAATACACATGAAGTGTCTCCAGTGCCACCGAGAGGCAAACATTAGAGACATACTTTTTACTGAGATGTATCTAATTGGATTTCAATGGTCAGTTGAAGATGGTAAGAGAACAAAGCACAGTAGACTCACTCCTGCTATTGTTTGTGCTGAACATGATGATTGTGATGAGTTTATTGGTATGAATGAGGTGATCAAAAAGGGGAAATCGATTTCGATCACGGCGCTAAATCTGTTTTTAGAGGAGAACAAGAAGTCTGCTATTACGTTGTCTGGTACCCAACAGAGATATAGAGATCTCCATGATGCCTACACTATCTTACAAGGACAGGATCTTGTCCATAGGAAGTCTAAGAATTGTGTGATTGAACAGAAGTTCTGTGACGAGTGTCAGAAGCGCCACACTCTGCAGTGGATCAAGACTGAAGATAAGACATTGTGTTACGGCTGTTGGCTGAAGCCAAAACAGACAGAACCCGAGATTTTCATAGATATGTTACATAAACAGGAGTGTGCTGAAGATGTTGAGATGAAAGATGCCGATAACGATTCCGATGTTGGTGCTGACCAGGACTACTTGAACCTTTTACAAATTGTCAATCAGCCTTTGATCAACGATCCTAGCTTGGGCATCAGCGGACTGGATGACAAGTGTGAGCACATTCCATTACCAAGTACCGAAATTCGTACTGCTAAAGGAGCTACTCTTACATCCACCAATGCTCCAATGGCTCAAGAAGATCCAAGCACTGATGTTGAGGTAACCCCACAGATCAAACAAAGTCCTACATTTGAGTCACAATCCAAACAACTAACAGACTCACTGCCACCATTGGCCACTTTCAGCAACAACAAGGATATACCACCACAGGTGAGTAAAGCACCGGTAATGGGTGGATTTGTCAACCCGACTGTTTCACAACAGGGTCTTTCATCAAAACATTTGCTCAATGGTGATCCAGAAACTCAATCACAAGCAATGGCAGCACACACGATCCAGGGAATTATATTGCCACCACTGAGAACGATTCCATTGGTGTCATTAGTACCTGTCGCAGAAGACCTGAAACAGATGGACAATACCTCGACCACAGAACTTAGCCACATCAAAGGTGTGAAGAGGGAGAAAGGTAATGTTGAAGATAAGAGAGCTGTGAATAAAATGAGCATTGGAAGCATTATAGGGTGAGTTAGTCAGCACAAAAACGCTACAAATCCATGGAAATCCAATCTTTCAACGACTCAAAGCAGTAAATGAACTATTTAAGTGATGATCTATAGTATTTTGTGAAGTAAATTACCATTAGAAGCCGTATCATTGGCTGCGCAAAGATTAACACCCGGACACCACTACATAAGACAAAAAAAGAAAGTAAAACAAAAATAAAAATAAAAAAGGATCAGAAATCTCTTCGTTGGGCACTATACAGAAGGGTTGTTAAGTTGTTGACTCGCTGGAAATGATGCTCAGATCGCAGTTGAAGACTCTGCCACGCACTCCCGTGCATTCTATGCTCTCAAGCGGTGTGCGCTTCAAATCCTACCTACCACAGCCGGAGGATATCAAAGACATTAAAAGGATCGAGCAGGTGACTCCGAGAGATATTGCCCAGATGTCCACCATCAATATTGAACTGCCGCAGAATGAGGCCCCTGTGAAGCCTAAACAGAAGAGACCGATGCTGTCAGACTCCAAGTACGAAAAGGAGGGCTACCAGATGCCGGCTGTGATGCAAACTATTGGTGAGTGGGCCATCGCTGGCTTCAGACTTGACATGGACCGTATTCGTGCTGGGCCTATCGCAGCTTCGGTTTATTACGCAGAGTGCAAGAAACAAGGCTTACAGTTCGAGGACGAGGAACTTAGCAACTCTGCTAAATTCTTCTATGAGGACCTCAAGCTTCCAAGAACCTTTTCTCAATGGTTTCAGATAACCGCACTTCACACATGGATGCTTGGTGTAAGAATGAGAGCTATGCCATTCAAGTACGGAAGAAACTACCAACAGAAGCTCGTTGATAGATTTTTTAGAGATATGGAGCTCAGATTACATGATGAGATGAATGTCAATTCCTCGAGAATCTCTGACACGTATTTGAAGGACTACAATTCCCAATTGAGAGGTCTTGTATGCTCTTACGATGAAGGCTTCGCAACAGATGATGCCACCCTGGCGACTGCCATTTGGAGAAACTTGTTCAATGCCAGATCCAACATGGACTTCACCCATTTGGAGGCTGCTGTCAAATATGTCAGAGAACAGCTCTACATTCTCTCCAAGATGAGTGACAGAGACTTCGCCTTTGGCAAGTTCAGATTCGCTCCACCAGACGAGATAGTCAACAGATTTACACAAGAACAGATGGATGAGATGCTTGCTAGAGCCAAAGAAGAGTACGAACCAGTTGACAGAAAAATCTTGCCATCTCAGAAGTCTAAGTTGAGTTACACGAATTGATTGAAAAAAAGTGGGGAAGTTTGTACAATCTAGCTGGGTTTGCTTCATCTCATTTGTAAATAAGAAGTCTATACCCTTACCAGGATTTTGTTTCATAATTTGGTTCGTTTTAGTACGTTTTTGATATATGCGTTTGCTTTCTTGGATATGTTGTAGCGCGTTATCTGAATATGCTCTAAACATGCGCTTAACAAGACGGTCCGGTGTAGCTAATAAAGATTATATAAAGACCAGCATGGATGCTTGCTGATCGAGCTCTACCTTGATTTAATATTCCAATAACTCTACAGCCATGACAAAGTTCACTAAAGAGACAGTAGACTATCGCCTCTACTTGGTCACAGACTCAACAATGTTCCCGCCGGGGACGACCCTTCTCTCACAAGTCCGTGCTGCTCTTAAAGGAGGAGCTACCATCGTCCAGCTCCGTGAGAAAGACTGCTCGACTCGAGAGTTCATTAAAGTAGCACAAGATGTCCATCAACTGACACGTGAATTTGGGGTACCGCTTATAATCAATGACCGTGTCGACGTTGCGCTGTACATTGATGCTGAAGGCGTCCATGTTGGACAAGATGACATGCCGTTGAGTGAAGTGCGTAAGATGGTGGGAGCTGAAAAAATTGTTGGTGTGTCTACTGGAAATTTGGCAGAATTAGAAGAAGTTATCAAGTTGGGCGAAGAAGCAGACTACGTTGGAATTGGAGCAGTGTTTGGAACAAAGACTAAGAAATTGAAAAAGGAGCCCATGGGGGTATCTGGTGTTAAGGTAATGTTGGCCCGGTTGGAGAAGGTGCAACATCTGAAGAGCGTTGTTATTGGTGGTATTAATGATGGTAATGCTTTGAATGTTGTTTTGGAAAGCACGAGCGATTCTGGTTTCCGAACTGATGGTGTCGCAGTCGTCTCCTGTATCATGGCCTCACAGGATGCTGAGCAGTCTACTCGTAGCCTTCATTCTACATTGGATAAGGCATATGGAACGAACGTCTCGAAAATGATCCATCAATATCATCCATTGGTTCATCATCTCACAAATAATGTTGTTAAGAACTTTAGTGCTAACATCACACTGGCAATTGGTGCCTCTCCTATAATGTCAGAGGCAACGGAGGAGTTCGAAGATTTATGTGCTATTCCCAATTCTTGTCTTGTTCTTAACAGTGGCACGTTGAGCACTGGGATGATACAAGTGTATCAGGCTGCTCTTGATGTATACGTTTCGAGGATGAGACCAATTGTATTTGATCCAGTAGGATGTGGGGCATCAAATCATAGAAGAGAGTCCAATGATTTATTGTTGAAGGGTCTCTTGGGGCCACGAGTGGTGATTAAGGGAAACGCTAGTGAAATTATGGCACTTTGTGGTGCTCATTCTAAGCAGAGAGGTGTTGATTCTGAATCTGTGAATGAAGAGGAGTTGATCAATGCTGCCAAAAAATTATCCAAGCAGCAGAATTGTACTGTTGTTATCACCGGTTCTAAAGACATTATCTACAATCACTTGCTAGGAAGAGGAACTATCATTGAGGCAGGACATCCAATAATGGGGCAAATCACAGGCTCTGGATGCTCTCTGGGCTCGTTTATTGCTTCTTTTGTTAGCGTACATGGCTCTACCCATGAGGAAACCTTCGATAGCTGTGTGCAAGCAGTTGGAGTATATGGTGCTGCTGGATCTCTGGCTGCGGAAAGATCTCTTGGGCCAGGATCTTTCATGAAGGAGTTCCTGGATGAGATATATTCAGTTTCTCGAGGAAAGATGTTAAAGTACAAGAGCTCGAATATTTAGTGTACTCACATGAACATTAAAATTATGTACAAGATTTCTAATTGGACTTACTTCCTTTCACTATTCTTGACTAAGGCTTTCACCCAAGGTTTGGTCTTCTTATCCATAATGACAATGACACGGCCACTCTGACCCATTCTCCCGGTTCTTCCGATTCTGTGTAGAAGGTCCACACTTGTGTTTGGTGAATGGTAGAGAATGACGTTACGAACAGCATAAAAGTTTATACCTCTAGCTGCAAGATCTGTAGTGACCAACACTTTCATTCTCTTGCCATCATCTTGGGAATTGATGTTTCTTTTGAGAACAATATTGGACCCAGGGACAGTATATTCATCCACTTTTGTTTCAATTTGCTCAATATGGTCTAGTGTCCTTGGGGGGTTAACGAATATGGCCATCTTATTCTTCCTCTCTTCAGTAGAGTCTTCACCTGTTAAACTGAAAACATCGTGACCATACTTCTCCTTCAGCACTCTGGCAACTTCAATAGCATCACTTTTACCGTTAACAAACACAACGCACCGTTTCTCATAAGACTTCTCGGTACCGTCTTTGTGAATGGCATACAAAGCCTGAGCCAATGCCTTCATCTTAGAGCCCTGATATGGGGCTACGTCAGAGTTAATCATGGTGAATTTAACACTTTTGGGTGTTTTGTGGGTTCTTGGGGAAATGAGTGATTGTAGTGTGGAAGTCGGGAAAAGCTTTTTCAGTGCTCCAGAGTATTGATCAGAGACTGTGGCTGAACACAAGATCAAACGATTCAAACGCGGCATGATCTTCAGTGTACTGTGGGTGAGCTCAACAAAAGAACGATCCATTAATGTGTCTGCCTCGTCTCCAATCACAAACTTTACATGCGCAAAGAGATGTTCAGGTCGAGATATAGCTCTGATGTTCTTGATGGAGCTCAGTTTACCAGGGGTTGTAACCAAGATATCAACTCTGTTCTTAACGGCATCAATGAAGTCCTGATGCCCAACATTGTTCCAACGGAAACAGTGTAGACCCAATGATTCTTCAAGACCTTTCACACTGTTGTATACTTGATCCACAAGCTCATGAGTAGGCAAGAGAATGACAGATCTGATTATAGCTTTTCCTTTTACGTTTTCCCAGTTTTCTAGTTGTTCTTGGCGTTTAAGGAAGTCGACAAGTGGGGCTAAGTAGGCCCACGTCTTACCGGAACCCGTCTCAGCAGCCAGTGTATATGTTTTGAGGTTATTTTCCATGAGTTCTTTTGCGATCCTATGGATAGCGATAACTTGTATTGGCGTTGGTTTTGGTGTTAGGAGTTCCTCTTCATCTGCTCTTCTCGTTTCGTAGTTACCCGCCCTGAGCACTGTCTCTTTGGAGATTTGGGCCATGATGGCTTCCCTCACTTCTTTCAAGAGGTTCAACTCAGAGAATTCCGTGATTTTAGTGACGAGATTGACACCGTCTGAGAAATCGTCCTTTGTAAACGATTCTAGCACTGGGAGCATCGAACGATCTTTTGAGGTCTTCAAAATGGTCTTATACCTCCCTGACCGCTTCCAAGTCTCTAAGGATTTCTGCTGTAACTGCTGCTGCAATTTTGCGTGTTTTTGCTGCTTCAACTGCTGCTTTGCCTGGCCTCTTTCTTTGTTAATCTCGTCAGCTCGTTGCTCAAGTGGCACAATAAGACGTTTAATGGGCAGTCTTCTTGCCTTCTTAAAAAGGGCAGAACCTGTGGAAAAAAGGCGGGGAAAAGTCGGATGAGATCCTTTTGATCGCAACATTTTGATTGCAAAGCTTTTAATCCTTTAATGTAATATCTAACACTGAAGCATAAGGACAAACTCAATAACAAAGAGACACAAAGCAGAGATGAGCAGAGAGAGGCCGCGAATTTTCACAGTGCTGCGCTTACCGAAAAGTTAGTTTGTCGACGAAGGAAAAGAACAAATGGGACCTGCTGAGCACAGAACGACTATAAAAACCATTCCAGAACTATTACTGGACGGTGTGACGCAGTCATGAGTACACTCAATGAGCTCTTCCGCCAATTGGAAGTCCACTCTGCGAACTCAGAACACAACGAGGTCTACGAGCAAGCAGTGGAGATTCTTAAGAGCGCTCCACATGATCAGAGAGCGTTAAGGCTCACAGTTGTCTCGCTGATCAATATGGACCGCTATCTCGAGGCCATGAAAGTACTGAAGCAGTATGGCACCCAGGCAGACCCAAAGAATACATTGGAGCTTGAGCAGTTATACGTATTGTATAAGCTTGATCGCAACGAGGAACTCTATGCCGCCTTAAAGGAGTCCTCCAACGACAACAATGGCATCACACACCTGAAAGCCCAGTTTCTCTACCGTGAGGGCCGCTACTCAGAGGCATTCAAGCTATATCAGCAGCTAGTCAAAGCCACTGACTCCCAGGATCCTGAACTCATCGATCTAGAGATCAATAAACGTGCGGTCCTTGCAGACGGCATATCTGCAGGTGCTCTTTCGTCTACAGAATCGTCTTTGCAGTATAAGGACACAGACTCGTACGATCTTCTTTTCAATGAGTCCGCTATTTTGCTGGCCAAGAATGAGCACGTCCACGCACTGGAACTTCTTGTGCAAGCTGAAAAACTATGCCGGGCTGCCAATCAAGATGCCGAGTATCAAAGAGAAGAAGTGGCTCCAATCCTTTTACAGAAGGCCTACATTCTCACGTCTTTGGGTCGAACTGATGAAGCTATTGCGATTCTAAATACTTTAGAATCCGAGAATCTTGAGGACGACCTGACATCTATAGTTTTGTCGAATAACCTGATCGCATTTTCCGCAACATCTACATCGCCATTACTTCTTTTGAAAGAGCTTGGCTTTGCAAATAAGCTAAATGAAGTGTCTTCACGACTTTCTGCTCAACAGCGCTGTATCCTTTGGAAGAACTACTACCGATTGGCTACAAGAGCCGGTAAGCGTGTCCAGGCCGCTGCTAGCAGTGATTTTACTGCTCAAGTTCTTAGCTCTCTGTCAAAAGCCGGTGTCTGCTTGGATGACACCGGCGAGCTGAAACGTCAGGCCAAGAAGTCATTGAAATATGCAAAAAAATATGTCTCTATTCCAGCATCTTTGGGTGCGTCTCAATTAAACGTCAGCATTGGTAATTTAGACGCCGCAGTCACCTCATTGGAATTACTCCCAGAGCAGTCACGATTGACACCTGGTATTTGTGGTGCTTTACTGTCCTTATATGACACATTGGGATCTGAAAAGAAGGCCACTCTTCTCTTCCAAGCAGTGACAAGTGCTTATCAAAACAAGGACTTGTCTGAAGAAGATCATTCATTCCTGACAGCATTCTGTTTACACTTTTTGAATCGTGACAACACCTCCGTGAAAGCAAAACAACTCCTCACGTCCTTGAATACGATTACACAATCTCCATTAATCTCTGCTGCATTGAATCCAACATCGGCTTCAAATCTTCCCCCAATTACCTCGACATTTTCCGTCACAGATCTAGTCGAGGAGGCCACAGCGCGCCTCCAATCTCAAACCTCAGCCAAAATCCACGTTTCCAAGATAACAAAGAAGCGTATAAGACACCCACGTCACTTGCCACAATCGTACGATACATCCAAACAACCGGATGCTGAGAGATGGTTACCTATGAAGGATCGCTCGTACTATAAACCAAAGAAGGGTAAGAAGAAATCTAAAGATACTCAAGGTGGTGTTGCTGATCACATCACTGAAGAAGCTTTGAGTGTTAACAAGACTACAACCTCTTCTGCTGGCCAGAAAAAGAAGAAGAAGGGTAAGAAGTAAAATAAAATCAAGCTGTATGAAGTTTCAAAAGACCATGTCAATTGAACACGCGATTATAGTACCTACATAAATGTAAAAAAAATGTATAAGAACGACGTTAGATTAGATTAATAAACGACGTCTTTTTGATCATCAAGGGTAGCCCTTGAACATGAACTAATGAATGGTAATTAAGGCAGTGCCATGAAGGTCAAGCTCATTGAACGACTCTCTTTTGTGGCCATAAATGTCTGTTTTTCGCAATCCAGGGGTGATTTTTGATATCTTTTAATGAGTATCTCTTCTCAGGGTCGTATTGCAACAACTTCCTTATCAAATCAGCGGCATCAGGTGAAACGAATGCTGGTATTCTCAAATCCACCTTGGCAATTCTCCGGTATGTGGAATCACGAAATTCCTCTTCGAAAGGTGGTTGCCCGACAATAAGTTCGTAACACAAAATCCCCAATGCCCATACATCAACACGGTAATCGTGATCTTTGGCTTCAACCATTTCGGGTGGCAAATAGTCCAAAGTTCCACACATCGTTGATCTCTTAGAAGATGGTGCATGTACACTCCAGCCAAAATCACTGATCTTTATGATGTTGTCAAAGCCCAGCAAAATATTCTCTGGCTTGATATCACGATGGATAATGTGTTTCGAGTGAAGGTACGACAATGCCTCAGCCATTTGGAATACGTAATGGGAAGCCATGATATCGTTGAATCTCTTTTTACGTCTCAAGAGCTTGTATAACTCTCCATATATAACATATTCTAGAATCAAGTAAACTCGTGTTGAGTCATGGAAGTAGCCATAGAGTCTGAGAATATTTTCATGTCTCAAGTTAGACTGAATTTCCACTTCTCGTCTGAATTGCTTTTCAACCTTGTATTCCATCAACTCTTTTTTCTCCATCACCTTCAAAGCACAAACGAAGCCTGTGTGTTTGTCCCTAACACAGTACACTTTACCGAACTTACCTTTCCCCAACTTTCTCCCTATTTCAAAGTCACTTAATGTGTACTGTCTCAATGGAACGTTAGACTCTTGTAAAATCGACAACGGCGTGGACTTCCGGACATCACTAGAGACACTTCTGTCTTCTATACGCGTTGACTGCCTGTGAGTGCGGCGTGGTGATGTCGCCGTGTGCTGAGAGGCTGCAATTGTTGGTGCCATGTAGGACGGTACTGATGATGTTGTAGCGCTCAGCTGGGCTTTGGATCCCGAAAGTCGAAGCATGTTCAGTCGGGACGTGTTACCCAAGGTGATCTTAGTCAAGGGGTTCCTTGTCTTTTGGCGTTCTTTTGGTCTTCCAATCTGTCGTTGTTAATTTCACTGTTTTGTGGTATTGTTAGGCGATTTATGACTTACACGCTCCTTGTCCCTGCGTTCCATGGACAGGCGGTTTTCGGGTTTTGTCGACATCTGTGTACTGTGTGCGATTTGTGTAGTTGTATGCGGGGTTTTCTGCTAGCCTTTAGGTGAGCTTGGTGGAGCAGTAACAGAGAATAAGAACCAGCGAAGAGTCCGCACAGAAGAAACACAATTATGTGGAGCGAAAATTGCTGAATTTAGACGAAATGTAAACAAGTCGATCACCCTTGGGAGGACCAGTTCGCGATACAGGCCAGGGCTCTTAACACACAATCACTAGGGCAACGACTGCCAGAAAAAAAAGTGCATAAAGCTCATCTAATTAATACAGGGAGACCGTCAGTCATACAGAGTAGTTTACTGGAGGAAGATGATTGATACACAGGGCATCCGTGAATTGGTCGAATGGGCTGAGAGAAATGGATCCACGTGCTCCGCAAACCTTTGCTTTGAGTACGCTCCACATAGAGGAGTCTTCGCCATCGCTAAAGAAGAGCAGACGACAAGCGATCCACAACTCAAGGTGCCAACGAAGCTCATTTTGCATGGAGGTGTCGCCGAGAAGTTCTTTGGTAAGAAGCTGGCTGTATCAGAGACCAACTTGAATGGAGGACTCAAACTATTGTGGGCTAAACTGAGGTTTGGTGAGAACACACTCGTTGATGAGATAAATCTAAATGAGTTTTACAGACCATACCTTGCTCTTCTTCCAGAGGGTAAAGCCACTGGCTCTGTTTTTTATTGGAGCAGCGAAGAATTGCGTCTTCTTGATAATACCAACTTGGGTGGCTCTCTTCCTGCCAAATTTAATTGGCTAGTCGATGAATGGTATAACACAGTATCGGACCTCCCCGAGTCATTCCTGTCTACCCAAGTTTTAGAGGATTTAAAGTTCCGTGACTATTACAAGTCCTTTTCACGAGTCCAGCTTTTGGAGTCTTTGAATAACGTGACCAGCTGGACCTCTTTTGGTGCTTATCTTTGGTCTACCACTATCTTTACATCGCGTGCCTTCCCTCATCGCATAATTGATTTTTCAGCTAAGGACGGTCAAGCCATGTTTGTACCTCTGATTGACCTTTTGAACCACAACAATTTAACTGTCATCGAGTGGAAGTATGATCCGTCTGATAATGGTTACTTTACAATGCACAATCTCGATCACATATCTGCTGGTGGTGAGGTGTTTAATAACTATGGCGCGAAGGGTAATGAAGAACTTTTAATGGGGTATGGTTTCGTCATTGATAAAAATCCTAACGATTCGGTTGCACTTCGGGTGAAACCACCATTTACCAAAGTCCTGGAGGCCAAGAATGAAGGAGTACATATTCCAAAGATTGATGATTACACGTACCATGCTTTTGCCACAGATGAAACGCAAGGATATGACTTGAAAGAGAGTAAATACACGGGTTTACTATATTTTTTGAACAAGAAATCCGTCTTGCCAAGGAATCTGGTTGATTTGTTTGTGTCACTGGTGAAAAATGAGACTGAATCAGGAAAGACAGTTCGTCAACAACTTGACGCGCTTCAAAATTTAAGAAGGGCATTGGAGCACAAGCTTTTAGCCTTGAAAAGGGGGTTCACTGTTGATGTTGGAGAAATCGATCCACACATTGTTGAGACTGCTCAGATCTACAGAAATGGACAGTTGGATATATACAAGAGTACTTTGGCAGAAATCAAGACCCAGGAGAAAGAGCTCTTGCATGCGTATAGAAATCACGTTTTGTCATTGAAAAAGATCTACAAGAAGGATGCAAGATTTCGTCAGGGCCTATCATTGTTTGGAATAGATTCTTGTGATGAACTAGAAGATGAGGAAAGTGACGGAGATGCCGAGACTTTCTACATGCTCTGGGTGATTTTACACTCTGAGCTTCCAATCACGGGTACCGCTCAGGATGAAGCGAATCTCTATTCAGCACCGGATTGGGTCAAGCAGCAGTACAATAAGCTCAAAGCTATGAGGGACTACGTTGACGAGGAATTTGATTTGCCATATCGCTTCACTCAGCTGAAACAAGGATTGGCTAATCACCCACTGGGCCGTTTCATCACCAAGCAGAACTTGGCCATTGCTGATAGAGTAGTGCAAATGAACTCATACAAAAGAGGAAGTAGTGGGGATGTGATATTGGTGGAGCCTTTGTTACTTGAGCTTCATAGCTTCGATTAAAGCAATAATATGCCATAAAAGTGCAACTATCTATGCCCATGATTCCTACATTGTAGTTTTCTCCCCTTACTTGACTGCTTTACTTTTCCTCAGGGTGTGGTGTGAGCTGGGGCTTCTCACAACGCTGTGAGTATAAAACAACTTAGAGAAAATGCCTCTTATTCAAAGTCTATCAAACTGCAAGCTCCATGCCTTAATCAATGAACATGCGAGAGTGTACACTTGTCATTCAAAGCTCATGTTGCGCGTACCACTGTTTTCTAGATCGGATATCTAGAGAGTGGCGTTTGTTATCCCGATTGAGACTCCAATATTCCTGCTTAATATAATCTGTATAATCTGCTGAGGATCTTACCACAGACCACGTTCGTAATGATAACGAGGTCCTTGAAGCGGGCATATTCCACCAAGAACGACGTTGAGAAGGCCCTTGTGCGGCGTTTGCAAGAATTAGAGGCACAATACCCATCCACCGATGATCCTCTCTTTCAGGCAAAGTCCATTGTCGACTCTAATGAGACACTGTCGAAGTTGGAAAAACATCTGGATCAACGTAAATTTGAAATGGAGAACCAGATATCGATCCAGGCAACAAAAGTGCCATTGTATGCTGATAGGACCGCTAGAGCGATCGCCCATTCAAAGCCATGGACAGGCAAAGAGACCACTGTTGGTGCCAACTTGAGAATGCTTCAAGACGCTCGCAAGCCCTCCAGGTCCATGAAGGAGGCACAGAAAATGGGGCGTGCAAGGGATAAAGTGCTGGATCTGAAGATCAACAAACTGGGAGAGATGGATCCAGTTACCAATGAAGACGACCAATTTCGTATGATTTACACAGAGAGGTTCACACCAATTGGATCATTTGACAAAATAAAGACGGTGGCAGATTCTCGTATAGAAGATGCTTTCAAAAGGGGAGAGTTTGAAAATATTCCGAGGGGAAAGAAACTTGACACATCAGTGGGTGCCTACGTTGACAGAACAGAACATCATCTAAACAACATCCTCGTCAAGCAGAACCTTTCTCCTCCATGGATTGAGAAACAAGGTGGTGTGAATTCGGAGATCTCTCAACTCAGAAAAGAGATCAGGGATAAGTGGAGGTCACATATTGATATGTGCTATAAACTAGATCATGGAGATTTGAAAAGAGAGTTTGAAGCTAAATATAAAGAAACATTAGACGCCAGAATAACCCTGGTGAACAACTCTTTAAGGAGCTACAATTTGCAAGCACCATTGTCTACACAGAAGCTGTATTTGTTGAAAGACAAGGAGCTGCAGAGGTGTTATGAAGAGAATGATGTTGATAAAGTTCGTCGTGATATTCAAGATGAGCTAATACGAAAAGAGGAACAGACACGTATCAAAATGGAACAGAACCAGAGAAAGAGAAAATTCAGGTTCTGGGAATGGTAGGTGGTGCTTGAGTGCAATATACATATTTTCAATCTAATGGTCGATGTAGTGATGCTGGAAGCACGCTCAATGCCTAAGTCCGTGTGTCCAATTTTGCTCATGACATCTTCACACAGTACGCAAGCTTACTTAAGAGTCAAATGAAATTATGTACCTCAAACCAGTCAAAAAAAAGCTTTGAAATTGGATTAGCAGTTTCATAGAGAAAGCTACAAGCAAATAACCAGATGCAAAACGGAACATGTTAAAAATTAGAGTGCAAAATTATTGAATAGGAACTAGGCAAATGTGGATATCATAGCATGAAAGGCTGCTTAGATCAACAGAGCAGCAGCGACGGCAGCAAGAGCACCAGCACCAGACAAGGCAGCACCACCGTTCTTGAAAGTGGAGACGGATGGAACAGACTTGGTGCTAGTAGCGGAAGAAGCCAAGGTAGTGTTCTTTGGAGCTGGGGCCTGGGTAGTAGTCTTTGGAGCTGGGGTGGCAGTGGTTTGACCAGTCAATGGGCAGTAAGTGGTGTACTCGGTAACAGTACCCGCCTTGGTCGAAGTAACAACAGTGACACCAGTGGTGACAGGAGCCTCAGTACACTTGTTTGCGGAACAGGATGTGACAGTGATGACGGTGGTCGACTCGTGGTCCACAGTCTGAGTGGAGGTACCATTGAAGTAACCAGAACTGCTTGGAGCAGAAGAGGAGGAGGCAGAGCCAGATGGAGTGAAGTCTGAAGCGAAACCGGAGCCGTTAGTAGCACCGATGGCAACTGGGTTGGCGCCAGAGCCGAAGAGGACCTCGGACTTAGACAGGTCAACATTGAATCCCTGACTACCCTGGTACTCGAAGTAGGTGTCTGCGATGGCAAATGGAGCAGAAGCAGCACTGACAGTAGTAGTAGTAGAGATGGTACCATCAGAGTTGACGGTCAAGTAGGAGCCGTCAGAAAGCTGGAATTTACCATCATCCAAGATCTTACCCTCGATCTGTGTGGCTTCGTCAGTGCGCAAGGAGAGAACACCGTTAGAAATAACGAGTGGGGTGAGGTGGTATGAGGTACCAGATCTCAAGGTCATGAGGGAAATGACACCGGAGTCAGCGAGGGCGAGGGCGGCAAAGGCCAAAGTGGAGAGGAAGTTGAGCTGCATTGCGAACGAAGGTGTTTGTATGTCTGTGTGTGTTAGGAGAAGAAAGAACGAAAAATGATTCGAGAGAGGTGCTAAGTCACTCCTTTTATACATTCTCCTCCCTCCGTTGTCTTCGAGCGGTGCTCGGGACTGGTGCAGGGACCCACAGAACGCATTCCTATATTTAGGGTTTGTTTGTTTACCTTTCGCTTCTCTGTGACGTCATCGCTAAATTTACAACGTTCAGATGGCGGCATCAGAGGAAAAAAATCCCGCTTTACAGTCTGCTACACACTGAAGGGGTTCCTGCTGCTTGTTCCACAAACACAACACCATCATGTACGGCTAATAATATAACAGCCAGCAGTAGTGCGTATTGTGTTGTGTTTATACTTGCCTTTCCTTCTTTCGTCTTAGCTATGCGGTCCACCGAAGGCTTCGCGAGTTCCTTAAATATTGGGCTTTGACTTCGACTTCGTATTGTAGAGGCGCTCACACCACATATAGAATCTGGTCGGAAACTGGTCATAGAAAGCACGTTAATATGGAGAGACTATAGCGATGAAGGGATAACACCATCACCGTAAGCACCCAGCAAATCGAGAACCCCGAGCTCCAGCACCCATGGAGGCGCGCGGTGCAGGAGTAGCTCCCAGCAGTAAGGCACTCTTCCTAGTTGGGACATTTGCTTTCCCATAAAAGCACGTTACCCGGATGTCCAAGAATAAACAAGCTTTTCGTAGTCATCGTACATCATGAGATTTCTTGGCTATTGCGCTCTTCCGGTTTTACCCCTGTGACACTGAACGTGTACGGCATGATTCACCGAAATCCGGATGCCCCAGCATATGGATCCGGAGTGAGCACATACTTGTCAGTGTACCCACAGATAGCTGTTTCCACAAGGTTCCATGGGGAGCACTCGTACAGATAATTGACACCCGAAAGGTCTATGCGTTCTCTACACCAGTCGAGAGTTGGTGGCTTAAGCAACCAAATAAATCATTGAGAATAGACTCTTGACGTTATGCTTATAGACGCCTATGGCAAACGCCTATGTAGCTACTCCTTTCCCCGCCACCCGACATGTAGGTACTCGGTGTTTTGATTTGCACTTGTGCTTAATTATGGTTCAGGCACACCTTCGTCTAGAATCTGAAAGAAGCTGTTCTGTGTTCGAGACACGCCGCATCACAGAAGGGCACGACAGCGCTTGCATACTGGTTGCTATTGGTGGGTACAATTTTAGACGGTTTGCACATCTGCAATTGTTGCTCGTGGTTGGTTAAATTGAAACAACATCAGCTCCAAAACGACACAACCAGCCACATCTAACACATAGCTGGTCAACAGGTTAACGAGCCGTCTCTGAGTCTTTCCAATAACCAACTGTTCAGCGAGTTCAAGCCCACACCTGTTAATAACTACAATTCAAATAGAGAAAGATTACAATTACGTATAACAAAAGATCTCCTATACATAAATACTTAATTCAGCACAATTGCGGACCTCTCATGATTTTCAAATTTCTTAAGTTTGAAAAGACTTAGTCGTGCTTGAGAACCTCATCGAACTGACCCTTGGATGGCTTAGCAGCCTTGGTGTCAGCCTTTCTGGAACCCTGCTTGGCATCAGAGAAAGCCTTAGCATATGGGTTCAATCTGAGGAGAACCTGCTTGTTCTTCAATGGGTTCTTCTTCAAAACGTGGGTACGCTTCTGGATTGGCTGACCAGCTGGCTTAACAGCGGCCTGAATCTCAGAAGAGTTGATAATTCTGGTGACATCAGCGTTGGCAATGATGTTAGATGGGAGAGTGTAGTTGGCCTTAGAAGAGGCAACAGACTCGGAACCCCAGACAGCGTCCAACTTGGAGAAGGCAGACTCGGTCCAGATGACAAATCTACCCAAGTGAGCACCTGGAGCCAACTGGAGCAAACCAAGGGAGGCAACATTAGCGGTCTCGACACCTGGGATGTTTCTGAAAGCCTTAACAACACCGTTGTCCTCGGCGTAAACAACCAATGGACCACGTCTCTGGGTGTATCTTCTGCCTCTCATCTTACCCTTACCAGCTCTGAGCTTCTTGGACTTAAGGACCTTGACAACATCTCTGTGGGCACCAACAGCCTTCAAGATGGCAACAGCATCCTTGGTCTTCTTGATGGACTCAACCTCGGAGGAAACAACCAATGGAACCTCTGGGATCTGCTCAACTCTGTGACCTCTGGCAAGAACCAAAGAAGCAACGGCAGAGGCAGCGATAGCGGAAGCAGTAGCGTATCTCTTCTCGTTGTGGTTGACCTTAACGTTCCACTTTCTCCAGGTCTTGGTTGGAGCGAACATACGACCACCACGACACATGTTACCGAAAGCAGCCTGACCGGAACGGTGAGTACCACCACCACCAACACGTGGAATACGGGCAACAGCACGACCAGTACCCCAAGACTCAGCAGAAGTCTGGTGACCAGCGTTCTCGGCGACAGCGTAAGCCTGTCTCTTGTTCTTGTTCACGGCAGTGAAGACGGCGTGGACAATGTCTGGTCTGATTGGAGCAGAGAAGACAGCTGGAAGTGGGATAGAGGACTTGGTAGCCTCACCGGAAGTGGAGTAAACGGAAACAGTTGGACGAGCAACGGACATTGTGTCTGGTATCGATGTTAGTATGGCGTCTTTAACAGTTGATGGAAGAAAGGAGTGTTGTTTGCCTAAAAAAATTTTTCACGGTCACAACGGCCGCACAATCGCGATCGCGCGCTGACAGATTTTTCACGTATATGGTGTTTGGGTGTTTATTATTGATAGGGCCACAGTGGTATGCGCACTACAAGGACGTACGAGAAATCTATACTAATGCCTATTCATGACCATCGATGCTTTCTTCTGCATGAACTTTTCGGCTCTACCAATTATCGACAACTCATCAAGAACCAATTGAGCAGCAAGTTTTTCTCTGAAACCTGCAGACTTCACCAATCTTTTGTAGTCTATATCACCGTTGTACAGCCTCTTTCTGGAAACGACAACATCTCTTAACAACTTGTAAGCTTTTGTACTAGACATGGTGAGGATCTGGAGGTCAGGTTCAGGTTTTTGAAGGAATTTGTGCAGCTCTGGGGACTTCATTGACAGGAGTCTGAATAGGGCATAAGTCAGTAGCGATGGGTGACCATTGTGTTCGAGTCTCATTTCCATGGCCCAACTTGGGACATCCTCCTCTTCTTCATCATAATCATCATCATCTTCTCCTTCACCTTCATCTTTACTACCACAACACCCCCCACTTTCGCCATTGCAGCATCCTACTTCGTCATTGCGATACTTGTTTTTTGCTCGCAAATGATCTCTCATCATGTGGTAACCAATTTCGTCCCACCAGTGAAAATGTCTTGAATATTTCTTATCCTTCTTCAGCTTCAGACACTGAATCCCAAGGCTAATATTGTTATTGGCGTTGTCTGGAATGACAAAGCCATACTTAGAGAGTAATACAACATTACTGAAGTCACCGTAGGTGTTGAAAATTTCTTCATTTTTAACGACAGGTTTGTAGATCGTGATATCACAACAGTCCTCAGGGTGGGATGGTTTGGCTTGGTCAAATAGCTGAATAATAGGACCGCTGTATTCCTCGAGCTCTTCTTGGTCTTCTATTTCTTCTCTCTTTTTCTCTTCCGTGAACCTCTCTTCGATGTGTTTAATGAAATCTTCAGTTGAGCCCTCAAAATCTGATTCATCTTCTGACTCATCTTCTGACACACCTTCCGAAAACTCAACTGGTCTACCTTTTGATCCGTTTTCTGCATCATTTTCCTCTTCGCCTACTGCCTCACGATCCTCTAGACTTTCATCATCACTACAGTCTTCCTCTTCATCCAAAATCATCTCTTCCATCATTTGGTTATGATCCAATGGGTCATGACCACATGTTCTTGCACCACACATGGCACATACATCGAAGCAGCTCTCAAATCTGACGTTGTTTCTATTGTTGTGATTGAAAAGATCAGCACCAGGGCAGAGTGCAACTTGATGGAATTCATCAATTTCGAAATCTCTCGAGGCAATTGCATGGGAAATAGCAATAAAGTGGTGATATTTCTGTCTGACCGTTTCGTCTGTCTTGTTTGCTATGTCCAACTCCCACGGGATTTCGAGAGATGAGAATTCAAATTGTGTGATAGCGAAGGTGCACGCTGCCTCAAATGCATCTTGATTCTCCGACTCGTCAAGCGCACCCATCATTTCTAGCTCGGATCCCTGAAGGATCAACTTCTGCTTTCTCAGCCATAATGACGGTGGCAAGACCGGTTTGTTCTTGTGATCTATGTACTTTATTGTGGAGATGTAATCGTTCCACGGTGAGTCTTCCACCCTATGTTTTTCGTAAATGAAGGCAATCACAAGTGCCAGAGCCCCTTCGAGATTCTCATCAAGGATCAAGTTAGCAATGCATGAGTTCTGAGCAGAAAGCAGAGAGCTCTTGTGTAATCTTAAGAGTACATTCTGGCCTGGTAACATTTCGCTTTCAAAATCCTCATTGGCGAAGACACCGATGCCACCAAGCTTTGATTCACGTATTTCGAGTCTCTTCGAGTCCCAGAAGCCGTCATTATTTTTAATCCATTCAATCACTTGATGTGCGTCTTCCAGTGTAGTGTTAGACATCGCTTGTGACGAATTTGGTGCAAATAACCGTCTCCAGTAAAAACAGATCAAGGCACTGGAAAATTTGGGAGATGTGCTCGGAGTTCGCG
The DNA here is from genome assembly GCA_003708295.3 of Petasospora mycetangii. Lineage (NCBI taxonomy): Eukaryota > Fungi > Ascomycota > Saccharomycetes > Phaffomycetales > Wickerhamomycetaceae > Petasospora > Petasospora mycetangii. The sequence goes on from PPNU03000006.1 coordinate 40,702, forward strand.
GAGTTTCGCGGGGTCGGTTCGGAAGCCCGAAGCTTGCCGGACCGGGGTTTTAATGTCAAGCAACACAAAATTCAATTGCTACCGATCTCTTGTTCCCACCAAGTTTTTGATTGATCACCTAAACAAACTTTTGATCATTTGTAACAATATACCAGATATGGCTACAAAACTTGCCATTATCGGTGCCAATGGCAAAGTCGCCACTTGTCTTATCAAGCGTCTCTCGAAGCTCACAGAGTTCGACACTACTGCGTTCATAAGAACTGCAGATCAGGCACCCAAATTTGAGCAACTGGGAATTAAGTACTCAACATCTATCAATATTGTGGACTCTTCTTTGAAGAGTATAACTGAATCGCTCAAGGGCTTTGATGCCGTTGTGTTCAGTGCTGGTGCAGGTGGTTCTGGTCTGCAAAATACTTTTTGTGTCGATTTGGATGGTGCTGTAAAAGTTGCTGAAGCTGTGAAGGCTAACGGTATCAAACAATTTGTTCTCGTTAGTGCTATAAAATCAGAAGATCGTGATTTCTGGTGGAATGGTCCAATTCGCTCCTACTACATTGCAAAGAAGTACGCTGATGATATCATTAAGGGCATGGATATCAACTGGACAATTCTTCAGCCTGGGAGACTATTGGACACTGAATCTACGGGTAAGGTGATGGAAATATCCAAAGTTAATGATTTTGCTGATAGTATTAACGATCAGACAAATGGTGAAAAGATTAGTATTCCTAGAGACGATGTTGCTGTTGCCATAATTGAGTGTCTTAGACAGAAGGTTGTGAGAAAGGTGATTCCCCTAATTAGCGGGGACATACCTATTTCAGACGCTATAAAGCACTAATGTCTACATGAAAGCTGCTCATTTAAGATACAGATCCAACTTTTTATAATGGATTTAAACTTACTTATTTAGTAATGGTAGCTCTGATAGCCTCGATAATCTTAGAGTGATATTGCTTAGAACCTGCAATGACACCACTACTGATTAAGGTGCGGCCATGACCAAAATCCAACTGATTACCTTTCATATCAGTAACAACACCACCAGCTTCAGTAATCAAGACGTTACCAGCAGCATGATCCCATACTTTTTCTTGATAAGACGCCGAAACTGGCAGTCTTAAGTAAACTTCAGCAAGACCCTTAGATAGAGTACAATATTTAGCTTGTGAGTCCAAATTCAAAGTTTGACCGTCAGGTATATTCAAAAAGTGTTTGATCTTTGATTGGTCATCATGGGAAGAATGTCCTTTTTCAACGCCTTCGCATACTGTTATTTCAGAGGTAGAAGATAAGTCGTTCTTCATGGAAATTTTTTGGCTCTTAGACAAGTCTTCGCTAACTTCACTAAATAATTTGGAATAGTACGAACCTTGACCCTTGATCGCAGTGAAAAGCCCACCTCTATAGGTAGTATTGTGGAAGTCATCTGGAAGATTTGGACAGCCAATGACACCGAGCTGTACGACACCATCAATGATCAGGGCCAAACAGACCGCGTACTGATCTCCTCTTAAAAACCCTTTTGTTCCATCAATTGGGTCCAATGCCCAAAAGCGTCCTTTTGGACCACCTTGAGAAGCTCCCATATCAATTATATGGGATACTTGATCAATGTTCTCTAAAGATGGGCCCAAAAGATCGTGAGAGCCAAACTTTTCAGTGTACGAAATCTCGTTCTTCTTTAACTCGGTAAGAACCTTCTCGCTCAGTTCGTCATTTTCCTGCAAATCTTTGGAGTCCTCTTCACCGATCACCTCATCATCAGGAAAGTTCTTCTTGATAGCATTGATTATTATAGCTTGTGCAGAGAAATCGCCAACGGTAACAGGTGATTTGTCGACTTTTGTGATGGTATTGGCTGCTTTATGGGCCAGCACCTGCTGAGAAACAGATTGCGTGAGCAGAGCAGCCTTCTGCACAGCAAGACGTGCAATATATGCTTCTTTGTGGTAGTTCATTATTTAATGGTCACCTAGAAGATGCTGGACAGAGGGACGAAAGTAGGAACCATCACTTCCAAATTTGTTCATCTCCCAATGCGTGTGGCATGTGGCGTATCACTGTGGCTGAAGAAGGGGAAGCTGGAGGTGTCCAGGTGTCCACAGAAGGTTACCCGGTGCTTGTGGAGATTTCCGCGAATTCCCGCGAATTCGTTGCGGGCTAGTGGTCCTCACCCTTGAAGATGTTTAGAGGTATTACAGAGCGATAACAACGAAACAGTATCTTTGTATCCCAATCAGATTCCTCGAATATCAATTTTGGTATCTGAAGGCATTCTGTCTTAGCTTCGTAACCTACCAGCTACCGACGCTTTCTCGGGCACACTTTTCTCCGCTCCCAGGAGAATGACATCTGGCGTCAACGCGCTCTCTGTTATCCCACAATCCTTTGGCCAGGACGCTACAATCAAGGGTCTCAAAAGGGAGCCCAAGACAGATACTATCATCTGGAAGGACCTCGGGCAGCACCTAGAACAGCTTACAGAGACACCACCGCGTAACACTCGCTTCAAAAACGATCTTCAGCTCCAAGCACCTCTGCCCGCAGCTTTACAATACAGAGTGTGTACCCTTTGCAATCGGCCTATTCTTGTCTCACATACTTATATACACGTGAAGAAGTGCCTTCAACGTCACCAGAAGCAACAACAACAGCAACAACAACAGCAACAGGAACAACAACAGGAGGAAGACGTGATGGTGGATGACAAGAATAAGAAGCGCAAACTTGACAAGGAAGCCACCCCAATGACAGAGGACAAGGTTAAAGCCAAGAAACCTAGAAAAGAGCAACCACTAGCAAAACCTAAGAAGAAGACCAACAACCCCAAGAATAAAGGTCCAGTTGATGTTGAGAGGCAGTGTGGTGTTGCTCTCCCTGGTGGAGGATTCTGTGCTAGATCATTAACATGCAAGACTCACTCGATGGGTGCTAAGCGTGCTGTACCCGGACGTTCTGCTTCTTACGACGAATTACTTGCAGCATATCAGCACAGAAATCAGGTTAAGATCGCTGGCCAAGCCGCAAAGGCTCAAGCTGCAAAGGATGAGATGTTACATGCCGCTTCAGCAACTCTCGACTCTGATGAAGAAACACAACAAGTGCTCTCGGGTGTCTCAAGATCATTTGTCTTACCTTTGGAACGCAAAAATCTTGTATCAACACGGGTACGTACCAATTTCCTCCGTATGCGTGAGATGTTTGCCGGCGCTGTTCTTCCTCGTATCACAAATAGTAATGGTGTCGGTGGTTTTAATGGTCGTACTGCCCTTCTAGATATTGATCGTTCAAACGACTACCTGTTTGTCGTCCGTGCTCCACAAAGAATCATGATGACCAAACATACAGTATCATCAACTCCAAACACTACACAATCTACCATTCAAACCCCACCGCAGAGCACTCCAGGAGCAGCAGCAGCAGCTTTGGCTCAGGCTCAACAGCAACAGGCCAATAGAAATGCTCAATTGATGGCCCAACAAGCTGCTGCAAGACATAAATTGGCATTACAAATGCAGAAACAACAGCAACAGCAGCAAGAGCGAGAGCAGGAGAGTCAGTGATTTGAACTCCACGAGGGCGTCTTTTTTTTTTGTGTGTTATAGGGTTGTCATGTATGGCTACGGTTCTGGTCCTTTATTGTGCTTTATTCTAGTTTGTTTTTTCCAGTGTACACAGTCTATGTTTTTAGCCATAGTGTGCTTTCTTCATGTGGCCTGAAGGTTATATCATCATTTACTTAATATCATTCCATTTCAATCTATTTACTGGAAATAGTCGGAAAACGCAGTTGGTTTAACGTAGTACAATCCAAGTAGTGTGAAGTACCCAATCAGTTGGAATACACTTGGAGGTAGAAGGGAGACACCAATAAAACACCAAACGAACAACGGATCCATGCCAACAAGAGACCTCAACATATAATACAATGGAACTCTCCAAAGCATTAGTAATCTTTCCCAAGTATATCTAACATATGGTTTTTTCAAAGTCATTAACATGTTTTTTTCAAAGGACTGTGTCATGACGTGTCTGGAAAACTTGGATTCCACCTGTTTCAGTCCGTTGGTAACCATCTTCTTCCTGTCCAATTGTAAAGATTCCTCAAGTTTGAGGGCCCAAGTGTGAGGGTCAGATGGTTCTAACCAACCAGTGCCATGCTCTTCATCCTCATCTAACGAGATTATTGTTTCAACAGGTCCACCATTATTAACAGCAAGAACTGGTGCGCCAAATTTCATAGCTTCAAGTGGAACAATCCCAAAATGCTCAAAAGATGGTGTATATAAAAGTAATGCTGTTGTGGAAAGAAGATGTTCTTTAATTGCTGATGGAACTGAAGGCAAAAACAGAACATCAAACTCTGAGATATCTTTACTCTGGGATGTGAACTCTTCATATGAACTTTGGAATAATGTCAAATATTTTAAACCATAAGTTGTGGTCAAGTTCTCTAGTTTTTGTAAATACAACTTGTTTTCTTCCAAGTTGCTATCATAACCACCAATGATAACAAGCTTTGTAGACTTTGCCTGTGAAGAACGGAATTGGGCGTAAGCGTGAACAGCAAGCTCAATGTTTTTCTTCATTTCAAATCTGTTAATGGAGAGGAAGAATTTGTTCTTCTTGAGCAAGTTGGATAGCATCGTTTGTGTTTGTGCATCAACGTGTTCGACATCCATCCCGACACATGGATAAATGATCCCTGGAACCTGTATATCTTTGATAAATGAGAAAGTCTCGTTGTAAACAGATTTTGTAAAAGCAGAGTTCACCACAACACTGTCAGCCACACTCATAGAGAATTGTTCGTAGATGTCAAACGGTATCCTGTATAGGGATCTCAAGAAACTATCATGTTTAGCGAGCTTGAGATCTGGGAAATGACAATAGAAAAGGGTTCTCGACCGAGTTTCGTGGAACAAGTGAAGAATGGGTAAGCAGAAACTAAGTTGGTCAACAATGAAAAAATCGTACTCGGTCATTTCACCGTTAAAGATCATCGTTATAATCAACACAAGTTGTCTAAGTATAGCAAACACAATCTTAAAGCGACCAACAAAATGTGTAGGGAGGAAATCACCATACACTTTCACTTGGAGCTGGCCGGTCTTAACTTCTTCGAAGCAATGCAATTTGTCGCAGTGCGATGTATAAATACTCACGGTATGATTCTCATCCTGGAGTCCCACAGCAGCATCGACGATAAGACGCTCTGCTCCGCCTTTTGATGTTGTTAATTATGTGATTCAATGGGTCTAAAGTGACATGAGACGTACCAATTCCGAGATCGGGGTGTAAGATTGCAATTCTCATGCTGGCAAAGCGATACAGAGCTTGCCTCCTGGAGAAATGTTTCTAAATTGCCAGACTCACCACATTTTATAAACACGTTGTAGAACTTGGCGTCCAAGCGCGAGAGGGTAGAAAAACAGTAAACATCCTCTTATGGACTATTGCCTAATATGGGCGATAAGTAGATCAGCTCTTTTAGTAAACACACCACATCATAATGGGTATCTACATCTCTTAAAAAATTATAACTACAATTCTGTGTCTGATTTTGCAATATAAAATCCGAGTAATGGGCCGTAAGATAACGCCACTGTGCCTCAATTAATATAAGCCGTAAGCGCCCCTGATTACGCCTTAGCAAAAGCTGAGGTGAAGTCTACGGCAACGGGTTTGTCGTCGTCAGTCCTCGTCTTCTGGCCAAAGGCTTTCTTAGCTTTGAGATCAGACAGCGTCTTCTTCGGTACACTTCTCTTGTTTTTGCAAGTACACAATTTACCACAACCCCCTTTGCCATTTTTATGTTTGTGCTGCTTCTGTCCTTCCTCTTTCTGCTCTTGTGTCTCTTCCATAATAGCACTATTACGAGAGGATTCTTTGGTGTAGAAGAAGTAAAGGGAAGCCAGAAGAAGCACTACTGAGAGCCTTCCTTCAGTTTGGAGGTAGGCAAGGCCCAGCACAACGGTAGCAGAGATATGTTGCAGTATGCTCATTGTGTCCGGTGCTTGAGTGTGAGGTGATCTTAGGTGTTTCTTGTTCAAATCTTATGGCGAGTTTCACTATTTTGGGAAATGGTAAGTTAGTGATGGAATTATTCGGTTTATAGCTGACACTCAGCTTCAAATGGGCAGATATGGTTACTTTCCGTAGGAGATGTTTACAAATCTGCGCCATGCCATTGGCTCACAAATTTCTTTTTATTCCCATCAGGAGATATGCGTGCGCGGATGCGGAGTGATTCTGTTTCAATTTTGGTTGTAAATAAGGGCTACTATTATAAACTAGCATTGAAATGGGCATTGAAATGGGTGTAGATAAGATCAAAGCCCATGATTAACGTAGATATGTGTCGAATGGCTCACCAAGGTGCTCTTCGAGTACTTTGACGAGACCGCGGCGTACGGCATACTCGACCTCTTCATCGTCGTCCTCCAACAGCTCGACAATAATTGGAGCCAGCTGGGGCAAGTTAGGTAGCCACTGATCACCTACCTTCTGGTACACAGCCTGCAATGATCTCACAGACCAGTACTTCTCCTTAGCCTTACACTCGGCCTTCATGTGTGAAACGAATTGCTTTTGCAGGGCGATGTTGTGCTCATTGGAACCCGCATCTTGTCCCAAAGCAGCTAGTGCCTTAACCAAATACTTCCCGACACTCTCCTCAATGGTGGCAAGCTGTGTAGTAAGAGCCTCGGAGATCATGTCAAATCTAGCCTGCGCCTGCCAGTATTCATCCTGGTCGTACTTGAAAGATGAGGTCAAAGCGTTGAGAATAATACGACGCAGGTTAGTATCAACAAGCTTCTTGTCAGAGTATCTTTTCAAGACAGTAACAGTTTGCTCCAAAAAGTATGTGAAATAAGAGGTGACGATTGATCTGAGATTATCTTGTAGCTTATTGAAGAACCTGTAGAATGAAGTCAATCTCTCGACTTCACTAATGTTTGAAAACACAACACCTTCACCGTCAAAAGCCCAACGAACCAAAATATAAAACAGTGGTCTGAAAGTCTTATCATTCAACTTCATCACGTAACTGTTGGCAATGGAGTGGAACATGGCTTCGATTCTATGAATAGCATTATTGTCCAGTTCTGATTGAGCTCTAAACTCGAACAACTGCATCAACAGAGTGAAGAATCTGGAAGCCTGTGTTGTGGCAGTCTTCTTTTCAATAGCATCCACAGTGGTTTCCAAAGCGTTCAAGTAGAGGCCAATCGAAATGGCATTCCCTTGACGAACATCATCCCAAGAGTTAGCCAGCGATTTCAAAATTGCAACGTGATCCATGTTCTGTACAATCAACTGGATTATAGATGATCTGATCTTGTCAGAAACCTGATCAGCAGCGAATATGCAGATGAAAATCTCTTGCAAATTAGTAGTAACAAATGCAGGAATACGCTTCACAAAGCTCGAGAGTAATAAAAGAACAGACAACTGGATGTTCCCTTTTGTCTCTTCATCAGCCAATAATTTGGCGTCTTCGAAGATTTTCAAAGAAGGTGGCACAATTTTGTTGAAGTAAGAGACGGTTTTGATACCCAAAACAGAGACGACATTTGTGATCAAACTCAAAGAGGAAATGACGATTTCACTGTCAGTGCTCAACAATCCAGACTTGCCACTACAAAGATCCAATGCCCTAATCAGAATCTCTGACTGAATGTTACCACCAAACTTGTTAACGAGAGAACTCAGGGCATCCAACGAAGCCTGAGGTAGAAGGTCTGAAATCTCAATGTTTTTGAACAAGATGGTAGTCATGGACTCAGCAGCCTCTTTAGCATCGTCGCTATCAGTGGGCTCCAATTCAAACTTCTCCGAGGAAAGAGTGGTCAAATTTTGACGAACGACAACCACAACAGAGTCATCAACAAGCAAGCCAGAGATGGCTTCAACAAACTCCTTGATTGGCAATAAGGATAGTACATTACTCATGAGTTTGTACAAAGCAGAGGCCAACGATTTGTGTGCATCAGAGTTCAAATCATTGACAAGGACGAGCAGCTCCTTAACTAAAGAACCAAAAGAAGATACCAAAGCAGACTTGTCAGACTCATCAACATGAGCATCCAATAAAATAGTTGCAACGAGAATCTGTAATGATGAAACAGATGTTGCCTCGCCGACAATAGATGAGTTAATGAAAGTGATCAAGTTAGATCTGAGGGTCTGTAACTCAACAGCAGTCAGAGTAGATATAGTTGAGTGAAACACAGGACTATTTTCCAATGTAGCAGCATTATCAGACTCTTTGACAGGAACGTTTGGAATTTGCTTCCAAGTGTTGATAAAGAAGGAAATGGCATTAAGTTGTTCAATGGCAGTGAAGAACTTCAAGAATGAAGTAGCAAAGTCTGTTAATGACCTGGACTCTGAGATACGGCCAGCAACAATAGAAGAGTTGTATTGAACACCAATCAAGTACATGACAATGTGAACAGACAGATCAGCGCCAAGAGTGGAGGACAATGTAGTAAACAGCCTGACCCTTCTGTGTCTTGGAACGTGCTCAAATGCTGTAGCAAAACTGGTCAAGAGGAACTCGATCTCATAAGACTTGTTTTGTTGAGAATAATTAATCAACGCTGGGACAACCTGGGCAATAGTCTTCTCGACTGTATGATAAGAAAACTCATCATCCTGCTTAACTGTGTGTGTTCCCATGAAGGTAAAGATTGGCATAACGGAATGCAAGACAGTTTCTGGAGCCAATGAAGCTAGTTCAGACACAACAAGCAACAATCTGTTTTGAACTTGTGGAGAAGGAGATGCCCTGATAGTGGCAACAATTATATCAGTTCTCACAGCGCTGGAGTCCAATGTGACATTCTGGGTTTTCAAAACCTGAATAATTTTGACCATAGTTGTAGCCAATGTCTCCTGTGTGTAGAGCACGGGCAAACCAGCGTCAGCGCCAAGAGTTTCCAGGTCAGATAGCAAACTAAACAATGAACCCAGCAAAGCTGTGGTTGGGGACATTTTAGACAAGTTCTTGTCCAAAGTTTCCAGTATGACAGTGATTTTCTGTAAATGAGTCTCCGCGATCTTAGCCAACTCACCGGAGCCCAAAGCATGTCTAGCAGAAGCGGAAGATCTTCTTCTTCTCTTGGCGACGCCTGGCTCGTCATTGGGCTTGTTGATTTGAGAATCCTTGAGTAAAGTGACAACCATCTCACTATCCATAGGGAGAGATTGTAAGGCGGCAAGCGCATCATAAGAAATATCACCCTCTCTCGAAAGTGCATCAACAATAGATTTTGCAAGCTTAGCCTGGAAATCGAACTTCAAAGAAGAGTATATAGAGATAATTCTCGAAACAGCAATCTCCGCAAGCCCATCATAGGGTGAGTTCAAACAATTGATCAAGAACTGAATGGCAAATGCGTTCTTTTCTTTGAAAGAAACCAAGTTGACAATCTCGGTTTCGTACTCTTTGACGCTGACTTTGTTCTTTTCCACGTGAGAGATAATAGTCGCCCTATCATTAACGTACCTTTCTAACATCTTTTGGAAAATCAGTGACAAAGAGGCACCCTTAGCTGAAGCAACAGTGCCTCTGATAATTTTCAGCAGAACCAGCTTCGTATTTGGGAAGGAGACAGTGTTGGCTTGATTTGCAAGGAAAGCAAGAAATAGTTCGGCCTTCTTCTTGGAGTTGACTAATAGTTTGGACACTTCAGAATTCTCAATGAAGTATTCCTTCAAGATGGTCTCGAGTAATGCCTGACCATCTTTTGGAGCAATCAGTTGAATTTTGGTAGAGTCAGGCCCATAGATGGTTTTATCCATGTAGAAATTACCAGTCTGCTGTCTTTCAGAAATAGATTTCAAAGCGTTTAAGGATAGCACTCTAATGGAGCGGCGTGAATCAGCCAAGCCTGTGACGAGAACTGGAACCAAAGTAAGCAAGTTCCACTTAGCATCGACGTTCTTTAGTTCTTCATTAAAAGCTGACAAAGCTTGAATGCGAGCGAAAGATGGAACAGATATGGAAGTACCAGCTCTAATAAGGAAAGTCACAACGGATTCGTGGGAAGAGAAGCACTGTTGAATGAAGTCAGACATGAGCTTGTTATGGACAGCCTTGATGAATAGTTGAGTAATGTTGATGAACTCATCATCTGTGAAAGGTGCCAAGAAAGAAACAGTCTTAGACTTGCATGAACTGAAGGCCAGGAGAATCTCTTCCTTCGGCTCAGTTTCAGTGGTGATAGTTTCCAAATTGTCTGGAATAACGGCATCTGTATCTTTGAGAGATAAATGCAACGAGGTCTGTAATTTAATCTCAAGAATCTCAATGGAAATTCCAAGTTCTTTTAGAACATTCAACAACAATTCCTCATGATTCTTGATGTAGAATTCAAAAAGGGAAACAATATGGGACTTATCCTTGTCAATTTCGTCGATGACATCAATGGAGTCCTTCACTATGTAGCTCATTTCATAGTATGGCAGGGCCTTCTGTTGCAATATTCCGATTGCCAATGGGATACGTTCTTCGAAATCATAAGCCAAAATTGTTTTGGCTAAAACAGTGACGAGCTTGTCGGACTTCACGTTCTTGGAGGCCAACATCTCTTCGAAACGAGACATGTCAGAGTCAATCAGCTTGATGAGCATTCTGTAAATTCTCACCGGTAGGTTGTCGAACTTAGTGCCATTTAAGGACTGGAATAGCTTAGCAATGGCAATCAATGCAGATCCCTCTGCCTTCTTGTGAGCCTTAGAAAGTATCGTCTCGACTGCCGCGTATATGATCTCCTGAGACAGAGGGAAAGCAGTGCTGAGAACAACGAGCAAGGTGTGAGCAGCAACATGTGCATCTGGGTTGGTACTGGTAAGAAGCTTTGCAGAAACTTCCAAAGTCAGTGGAACAAGGGAATTGATGGCCTTGTCATTTGTAGAGAGGGAAGCGATAACGTTGATGGCAGTGCACGTGAAAAAGAGCAGCTGGTTAGAGTATATGATATTCTTGGAAGTGGAATCCTCAAGATATTTAACGTATAAGTTGAAGAAATCAATGTCACTAAATAGCTTGACCATGGAAACACTGGTTGGGTGTCTTTCTGAGTTCTTGTAACCACCTAACCCTGTAAAGAGAGGTGGCAGTTTGACTATCTCGAGGATACGCTTGAACACTGGAGTCTGGTAATAGTTGATTGTAGACAGCAAGAGGTGTTCAGCATTATGGATGTGTATTTGAAAACGACGAACAAGCCATTCTGTGGCCTGGATGGCAGGTGTCAAATGCCATCTAGGCGATATGAGAGACAGGTAGGCATTGATAGCATTGTCTAGGTTTTTAACCTCCTCCACAGTCTGAATATTTCTGTCAACATTGATCGATGTTTCAGAAAAGAGCGAGTTTTTGAAAAAAGTGAATCTTTTGTCGACCGAGATCAATTCCTCAAGAGCCTCGTAAGCATTGGAGTATATGATTTCGTAGTCTTGTGTTGCAGCAACTTTAGAGGCATAGATGAGCGATACAGAGTGTATTTTCTGTCTCCTTTTCCTGTCAAGAGCAACAGTAACACTACCTTCGGAGATAGTGCTAAGCTGAGCGGCCAACGACATTTTTGTTGTGGCGTAATTCAAGGGTTTATAATTAAAAGAGGAATCACTGGAGGCTCTGTTTACGCTTGAAAAAAAAATTTTGAGATGACTTTGGCGCAATCTCCAAAAACAGCAATTGCGCGAAAGTCTACTTCGGGAGACGTTTGTCTCGGAAGCACGACAAATTGCGACAATTTTAGGGTGAAACGCCAGCAACCCTCTGAATTAAAAGGTAATTATGCGTATTTGTCTCCATGAAAAGAATTCAACGGTTTAACTAAATAGACCATACATGAGGGTATGACGGTGTGAGATCCATTGAAATTACAACCGTCTCCAGAAGTCTCGTCTCTCAAATGCTATTGCCAAGACATCTTCCCCATGCTATCTGGTATCACTATTGTTCTTACCTGCCACATATAAGTCATTTTGTGCCAAGTTGCGCCAACCGAGCGCAATCCGGAACTTCAGCTTAAATCGGAACCAGCAAGCGCCTTACACCGAAATTACACCCCACGTTCGGCGGAAGCAACAACGTAGTGTGCGTACCCATGGCCCGTTACTACTTATATAGCCTTCGCTGCTCTTTTTAATTTCGCAGTCTAATCGTTCTGGATCGCCAACGTCACCTGACCAATTGTTACAATGCTATCCTCTTCAATTGACCCTGAGCAGCTCGAGGACACTGTCTACTCGCAGTCGCACTACCACTCGACCGCAGACATTAAGGACAACGAGTTTGTGTCTCAGAACAAGTACCAGATCCCGGCTAAAGGCCTCTCCGAGGAGACCGTGTACCAACTTCTTCACAATGATCTCTCTCTTGACGGTAACCCAATCCTCAACCTCGCATCGTTCGTGAACACTTTTACCTCCGATGCTTCCAGAAAGCTGGCCGAGGAGAACTTAGTGAAGAACCTGGCTGATGCTGACGAGTACCCAACACTCGTCGACATCACTCAGCGTAACGTAAGCATCCTGGGTAAGCTCTGGAATGGAGAGAGTGGTAGGCCAGTCGGCACAGCCACCACTGGTTCATCAGAGGCTATTATGCTTGGTGGTTTGGCTATGAAGAAGAGATGGCAGGAAAAGATGAGAAAGGAGGGCAAGGACTACTTCAGACCAAATATTATCATGGGTGCAAACGCCCAAGTTGCCCTTGAGAAATTTGCTAGATACTTTGACGTCGAGGCTAGACTGATCCCAGTCTCCAAGGAGTCGAGTCATGTTTTGGACATCTCCAGAATTGAGGAGAATGTTGATGAAAACACTATCGGTATTTTTGTAATCATGGGATCCACTTACACTGGTACTTTTGAAAATGTCCAAGAGGTAAGCAACTTGCTGGACAGAATTGAAAAAAAAACTGGACTAAACATACCAATTCATGTCGATGGTGCATCTGGTGCCATGGTGGCCCCATTCCTCTTCCCAGAACTCAAATGGGACTTCAGGTTGCCAAGGGTGTGTTCCATCAACACCTCTGGTCACAAATTTGGTTTGACCTCTGCCGGCCTCGGTTGGATCATCTGGAGAGACCAGGCATATTTGCCGGAAGAGCTCATTTTCAAGCTCAGATACCTCGGTTCTGTTGAAGAGAGTTACAACTTAAATTTCTCTAGGCCAGGTCATCAGTCCATTCAGCAGTACTTCAACTTCCTACACTTAGGTAGCGAGGGCTACAAGAAGGTACACCATACTTCTTTGAGAAATGCCAGAGTCTTGTCGAACTATCTTGAGAAAACTGAGTACTACGAGTGTGTCTCTATCATTCACAGAAAGAAGGGTAAGACCACTTTTTCAGCCTCTGACGTTGATGGCAACATCTCCAACCAGGAAAATGACGACTCTTATTTCAATCAAGGTCTCCCTGTTGTTGCTTTCAAGTTCACAGATTCCTTCTCCAAGCAATACCCAGACATTCCACAATCGATTGTCTCAACCTTGTTGAGAAAAAGAGGTTGGATCATTCCAAACTACCCCCTTCCACCAAGCGAAGAGGACACTGAAATTCTTCGTGTTGTCGTCCGTGTGGAGTTGTCCGATGACTTATTATACAGACTCATCACAGACATAATTAGAGTCACGGAGTCGCTCATTAAATCCCATGAATTGTATGAGAAGTCCGTGGAAGCCACTTCTGTGGACTCAAAGAAAGGCTACATCTACCAGTTGCTCAACTCCATTGCTAGTGGTGGTGAGTCTAGCACTGACACTTTGAATGAATTGAAAGACCACAAAGAGAATCATCACTCCACGTTTAAAGGTACTTGTTGATTGGTATCATCCTGGACCTGATGTTTATATTAACCTGTCATCTTTTTGTCTACTGTTCCCTAGCCTTGTAGTTTTGGAGTAGGCCAAGTTGTATGCTATATGAATTAACTTCGACGTTTTCCGAAAGGCTTCATTTCATATAGTTTCATCGCATCCCAGGTCGCTTTAGTTCTGATCGAAGTGTTCATTGTTTTGAGTGACTATGGGTAATCTAATAATAGAGGACGTGCCCAGACAAGACAAATTGGGAAGCTTTAACACCCAGCCTGATAGTCCGCTAGATGCGCGCACTTTCGTTTTGAGCTTCTTGGAGGTTATCCTTGGTCTGGGCAAAGGCAGCTCTAATCTTTGTCAGATAGTCTTCAGCTTAAGGCTTCCAAGCTTCCAAGTTCCGTGTACTAGAGAACTTTGGGGAATCTGGATTAATACCATAATCAATTGCAGATGGTAGTGATTGTGTAGTAGCATGTCTTGAAGAGTTATGTGCAAGCTCTATAGCCGGCAAATAATCACTCTAGCTGGTCATGTTGTATTTGCATACCGTTCTTAGTGACTGGTTGATGATACACATCATCCTTTCTGATTGACCACCCGTTCTTGGATGAGCAGTCGTAGTGAACGAAAGACTAGTTTTCACCCCAGCCCAAATGGGTTTCCAAAACTTTGATAAGAATCGCACATCCGTATCATTAACAATCTTTTTGGGTATTCGATTCTAAAACACCCTTGTATTTTGCGACAGGCCCACTCTTTTCAAAGGGCCACCAGCACCCACGTGCTCTTTGTCTTTAGCTCGAGATCCGTTCTTCTCTCTCCTGAGCAACGGTAGAAAAACGTTTGTGGGCTTTGAAGTTTTCGCTAAGAGCAAACTTCTGTTGTTCGAAAAACTCTTGGAGCATCAACAGGAGTTGAGAATCACTCGTACAATTACTCGTAGGTGATTTCATTGTCTTTCAATTGAATAGCCTGTTGTCTTAGGTCTGAATCGTTACTTATGAGACGCTACCACATATGAGATGAAGGATTTTTCTGAAATGTCTACTGTCTATCATCCAATTCTTCACGCGATTTCTGTTTACGTTGGACACTGACGGAAATCTCTACGGGACTGTTTCCATAACCTGACCTGTTTTACTATAGTTACCACAATAGGATGGTGACTGTGATACTTACCTAATCTAAGAATCATCTATGCACGTGTGCCCTGTAGTGGCATATATTTCTAAATAGGAACAATTACCTCTTCTGGAACTTTTCAGTGTCAATCCCTTCTCCTCGCAACTTGTCTTAACCATAGATCAGCAATAATAACAATAAGAATAAGGCTAAATTTGACCTGTAATGTCATAGATGTTCTATAACCTAAGATAATCAACAAATTGGTTTTATAGTGTAGTGGTCATCACCTTCGGTTCTGATCCGAATAACCCCGGTTCGAATCCGGGTAAGACCTTTTTTTTTATCCTAAGATACTCAGCAATGAATTTCATTTACCTTTTCCAAGATTTCTAAAAGAACTACAATACGACTTAAATAATGGCATAATAATCTATCGTAAAAATGTAAAATACATATATAGTGTACAATTGAATCTCTATAGTGAAAACGTGACATCATGGGCTGCGATAAAGCAAGCATTGCAATTGCTAAAGGACCTTACACTAAAGGTTTCTAGGTTATTCTAGCTGATAACTTTCTGTTTCCTTCTATTAATGATGGAGGATGCATCAAGCTTCAGTTCGAATGGGTTCAACACACGAGGAATATGTTGTTGACGGTTGGTGTATTCGTCATGATGGCCATCAATCTGTATCTGTTTAATGTAGCGTCCACTTGTGGTTTCAACATCAGCAGTCACGGGGTGGGATTCTTCATCAATTTCTTCCTCTTCTTCTTCCATAATCTGCTGAACATCCAAATTTCTTTTCTTTAGTAATTTCTCTTCACCAATTCTATGGACAGCATTGGAAATATCAAATGCATCTTTAAGTGCTCTTGCAGCAGGGGAATATAGAGGCTCGCTTCTCTTAAAGTCGTGAAACTTGTGCTTCTGTGGTTTTTTGAGTTCGACTTGGTTGAGCCATGGATCATTCAAAAACTCTGTAATTGTGTATCTCTTTTTAGGATCCACTGTAAGTAAGTTACGTACACAATTCTTAGCACCAGATGAGATCTCGTCCCACCAAGGTTTGAGGAACTGATATTCTCCACGAGCAACTTTCTCTGTCAAGACATCAATCTTTTCGTCATAAAATGGTGGGAAGCCACAAAGTAATGTATATAGCACGCATCCAATAGCCCACATGTCGACCTCTTTTGTATAATGTTCATCTCTAACGATTTCTGGGGCTGTGTAACCAACTGTACCACAAGGTGTTTTGGTTGCATCATACCAAATCTGTTTAGAGAGACCGAAATCGGCAAGTTTTACAATTCCAATACCACCAGCACCAACGCCGTTTATGAATTCACCTTCGTCAACCTTGTTTGGGTCGTCGCTTCGTCTGAGCTTTCGCTGCTTGGAAGGGACAAGTGGAATAGGCTGGAAAAGAAGATTTTCTGGTTTGATATCACGGTGCACAACACCCACCTCTTCGTGAAGGTACTTGATAGCTTCACCAACTTGCTTGATCACATGCCTAGATAAATCCTCTGAGAAGTATGTGAACTTGACAATCTCGTTGAAGATCTCTCCACCTTCAACAAGCTCTTGGACAATGTAGTAAAACTCTTCCACTTCTTTAAACTCAACAAAGCGCACCACATTCTCGTGATTCAGCTGTCTCATGATAGTGGCTTCTTTGAGTACCGCTCTGCGCTGATTAGAGTCCATCTGAAACTTCTTGATGATCTTTATGGCCACGAGTTCTGATGACTCCAGGTGAAGTGCCTTGTGTACTGTGGAGAAAGCGCCCTCCCCAAGTTTTTCAATCACCTTATAATGTTCCAGCCCTGGATACTTTGAGCCTTGGAGCTTCAGCTCCTGCTTGACAAGTTCTGATGCCAACTCGTTGTAATCGTAGCGCTTGGCCTCCTGATCAAGTGCTCCGGTGGTGTTCTCCACGAACACCTCAGGGGACGGTGGAAGCTCGTGCGCCTGTTTACCCTGGCGGATGAAATTCTTGATGTTCTGTACAGTCGTCATTAGTACACTGCCCGTGGAAGCTCCCATTACCACTCTAGAACTCACTTTGAACATTGATATAACTCGGCGAAAAGTTCCGTATTTATTAACTTACCGCCCGCTCAGTGTCAGCTTCTCAGGGTTGCTCACTGACAGGCTTGCGCGAAATTTGCGCCAACCCCCCCCCGCCACCACTGCCACTTTGCGCCACTCCGGCGAATTCGGGGGAAGCCCCAACGATTCCTAAACGTTACATCACCACTTCTCCTTTTTTATGTTACCCCTATCTGGACAATAGGCTGGAACGTCGAGATATGTCGGGTATGTCTCGTTTCGGGGTAATCTCTGAAATGAAGATTCAACGCTACAATCATTTCAAGAATTATACATTAATAATCAAATGTTATAGCTAATCAGTCGTAAATTTCCAGCGGTGGAAGGCGGTCCATGTTGTAGAACCAGTTGTCTCCCTCAGTCTCCTTCTCTAACCACTTACCGGGGAAAATCACTAAATGACCCTGGATCTCACTCAAAAGTTTATCTGCTGTCTCGCGGTCGTAAACTTTCTCCCCTCCCAGTAGTAGTTGGGTGTTAGAGGCGTACTCTCCACTTCTCCCTGCATTTGGCACGGAGGATTCTCCATTAATCACACTGGCTTCACTCTCAGTGTTCGTACCAACAGGATTGTACCCATTCAAACTTGGAGTGTGTGACTTGTTTGTAGCCTCTGGGGGGACATTGGATCCCAAGATACTGTCCCTTCTCAATTCATCCAGATCAGGAGAGCGAATGGTACCTCCTTCATCATTTTTGTTTTCAACTGAGTTCGTCATATCTCCTTGATTAACACTTGAAGAAGAGGAGCCTGCGGGTGACTGTCTCCTGATCGCATCTTGATCTTGTGCCAAATGGAAAGCAGTATTTAACTTAGTGAATGACTTATACTCATTCCAAGATAGGACAGTATCATCCGGTTG
Source organism: Petasospora mycetangii (assembly GCA_003708295.3). NCBI lineage: Eukaryota > Fungi > Ascomycota > Saccharomycetes > Phaffomycetales > Wickerhamomycetaceae > Petasospora > Petasospora mycetangii. Next base: position 58,663 of record PPNU03000006.1, read on the forward strand.
GCAATGGAAGACCTCCCGGAAGAGACAAGTGTTTCTCTTAGCTGTAATCCACCACACATCTTCATAGAATGAAGGAATTAACGGGTCGTGGAAGCAATAAGGATCAATCACGGTGTTGATCTTACTGGTAGAGGCACCAGGGACAAGCGCATCCAACAAATTACTGATACCTTCGGCATCCAATGAAACAACTGGAATATCGTCACCTGGAAGCCCTTCTACCAATTCTTGTTCAAATTCATCATTAGACATTTCAGTGGTGAACTGACCCAAATAGTCATTACCTGATGATACATGGTCAACCTTAGCACCGGAAATTTCATCAACTGTTTCAGTGGGGGACTTTTGTTCTGTAGACGTGAAAAGTGTTGGAAGACAAGCCTTCGAGCGTTTCTCATTCTCCTCCTCATTCTGAATTTTGTGTTTAGCAGCAACCCTTTGAAGGTAGGATACTCTTTTCAACATGTTCCATCTCTCTTGATTTCTGGAAGCAATGACAACCTCTTCATCAGGCGTCAATAAAGACGGATCTTTAACAAACTGACTGTCATCCAAGAACTCCAGTAATTGATCCATGTTTGGGAGGAACACATCTGTCGTATTGTAGACCAAGGATTCCTTTGCCCACTTTTTCAAAGTTTTAGCAGAATCGATCTTATACTTTTGGTACAGCTGACTTCCCATTCTATCACCTCCCATACCATCAACATCATTCTTGTGTTGCTTGTTGTTTACGATTCTGGCGTCCGAAGAAAATTGCTTTTTGTCTCTAATACCAGCATTCTCCTCCCTAGCACGATTGTTGAAAGAATGAAACAAGGAAAGTGGTTCAATTGACTTCTCTTGTAGATGAACGGGTAGGTTCTCTTTTGCATCTTGACGATTGATCTCATCAAACTCTACATCATCAGTCCTTAAAATTTTGGCGCTCTTCTGAAACTTCTTCCATTTCTCGGTACCATCAGACGCGTTTAAAACGTCTCTTGATGCTAGCTCAACCATTGAGGAGCCAACTTCAAACTCCTTTGTCACGAAGTTATTGGTCTTTGCAGCTTTTCCTGTCTTAGTCTTTTTGGCCAACTCTTCAAGCTTGCTGAATCTTCTCTCAACAATGTCCAGAATGTCAACATCAACACCCATGTGCTCTCTCATTAGTCTCATTCTTAATGTATGGGCAAACTTAGATGCTTTGTAGGGCTTACCATCCATTGTACTATTGACAAGCTCAGTGTCTCTAACAACGCATGCGACTTCTGAATCTCTCATACCAGTCTGTGATCTCTCATTGATGTTAGCAGAGCCAATCAAAGCAGTACGGTCATCGACAATAAGAATCTTAGCATGAATATACAACTGCTCGCTCACCAATTTTCTCTGTGGGCCAATTCTTCCCCACTTTCTCAATGAGTAAAACTGGATGTAGTTAAAAGGATTGATTCCCAGCTTTCTCAATTTCGAAAATATAGAGTATTTGCCCCTCGATATAGACTGGAATTGGCATTCCATGATTACTCTAACCGCAGATCCTTCTGCTTCGTCAACCTGACTTTCAAAGCCCGGCATCAAAGGAATCAAAATAAATGCTTTCCATTTTTTCTTTTCTGAATGAGCACGGATAATTCTGTCAGTTAAAGCGTCTCCAATACTATTGCTGATAGCGACACCATCAATGGCAGTACTAGTGACAAAGAACTGGTTTTCGATATAGATATAATGTTCTGATGTCTCAATCAATCTCAAATACGCATTTTGAATAGAGTGCTCTGTATTCTTCAATCCCAACGACCAGTTACCAGAAGATCTCACCATTTGAACTTCACAAGTTCCCGTGATGTCAAATCTCTTCAAATCTTCTGGAAGCAAATCTGGTGGTGGAGTCAAAATCGGTGTTGGTCTAGAAGGTCTCTTCTGTCTCAAAAGATAGTTCCATCTCTGGACAAAGTGTCTTGACAAATCCCTAGCAGGTTGACCAGCGGCCATCATGTGAACATCATGCCAAGGCATACGTGGTGTCACTTCTCTGTCATACATAGACTCGTATGGCTTATCCAAAGCATAGAAATCTTTCACTCTTGGATTTGAGTAGTCTTTACCTGGAAAAGTTTGGAACTTGATTGACTCTTCGGTTGGACTTTGTTTTGTAGCGAAGTCATGAGGGGAGTCATCCACAAGAACGTGGTCTGGTGTATCATACCTTCCATAACATAAATCAATACCACCAACAAATGCAACGGTATGATCTATAATACACAACTTCTCATGGTGAGCCCAGAAGTAAGTGTTTTGAAGCCATTGATTAGGCGAACGAATGACATGGATGTTCTCATGCAAGTCGATCAAGGAGTGCTTAGTCCACAAAGAATCTGTCACCACAGTAGAACCAACGTTTCTGTAAACAATAACGAAGATTTTGACACCCTGTTCGGCTTTTCTCTTTAAGATTCTGTCAAGTCTCCATTCCTGATTACCATTAGCCGGGCGTCTCATGTATAACTCTGGTGATAACCACCAATCGTGAATGTAGATCACATCTTTAGCCATTTCCAAAGCAGAACTAACAGCCCACATGTGATCTCGTCCATCAACAAACCACTGGGCGAAACAATTTTTTCTAACTGGTGCAAAACTATCAAATCTGTGTTGCTTGGACCAGATGGTATTTTTCGCCATAATCTGTAGAGAGTGAACCCACAATTTCGCCTGATTTTCCGATTTGGCAATGACTTTAAGCTCTCTCTCGCCATTTTCAAGTTTGATAGTGAAGTGTGGAATTCTCTTACTATCCTTGGGTGAGCCGTCGACGCTGTTCAAAGATATACCGTCGTCATAGAAGGATTCATTGTCATTCCCAATATCATCAACATCATCAGAACCGTTAAATGTAAATTTGAAATCCTTGTCAACCAAAAAAACCTCTAATGGTGTTGTAGAGTAAATATCAGATACGTACATGATATAAGAGTTTCTAACAAGAAACCATTTGTTCGTGTGTCTCTCTACCATCTGTTTCCAATCACTGACTTTCAAATGGCCAACTCTCCATCCTTGTGCCTTGGAGCTTGAGCTGACAATCAAATAACCTTGTTTACCCTGGTACCCACCCTCGTAACTCAACAACACACCAAGTGGTGAGAGTTCGAAGAACTGGAACAACTTATTAGACTGTGGGCGAAGTGAAACTGCCAAAATAAGTTTCTTCAAATAGTGTTCAAGCTTGTGTGTATACACCTGTGGCTCATCATCTGGGTCATCCTGAGTGTGAGCAGATATCATAGATGTGATGGTATGAAGGCGGTCTCTAAACCCGCCTGAGCTTCCGGTGTGTAGAGAACAGCCAGAGGCAGTGCTACTATGTCTTATGGATCTTCCTGGTAAAGCTCTGTCAGTTCTGAGTAAAGCTGGTTCCTCGTGGTCTTGAACGTGTGTACTAGCAGAGAGGTATCCATCGTTAAGAGTTTGTGATGGATGTTGGGTGTTACTTGCTTCTTCCTGGGATCTGGGGAACTTCGGCAAGTCAACATTCTTCTGGCCCTTCAAATTTGTTGATTGAAATAAAGACAACTTCAATCTTGAGTGCAATCCAATAAAGTCTCTTTGATCCTTGACAACCGTCCATTGCAACCTGTTGGGACCAACACCATACTCCAAGTGTAATTTATACTTTCTGTGTTTACTTCCTATAACAGTGACATCTTCGACTTCAACCGCTAAGAGGGACAGAAGAAGTGGTGCCCTTCTTCTCCCATGCTCGTCATTCTGGAAGCTTGAGGCCATGAACAATGCTGCTGGTGCGCTTGCAATCAAACTTGTAACCAGGTTTGAGGCTCTAATACGAGCAGCTTCTTCAGATTTATCCAGTGGTTGCTTTTTTTGTTGTAATTGTTGAACCGATTCCTGTGGCGTTTCTCTCTTTCTACTACCCAGCTTCAAGACACGTCCCCAGTCTCTCCAAGTGTCATTGCTGGTGATACCGTTTTGGATTTTAGAGAAACGACGATACCATGTGGGTGATCCGTTAACACCTTGTTGATGTGTGTCAGTTTGAGGCGACATCGCTTCATGATAATCCACGTCTTGCGCCCTGATTCTATCGTCTGTGTCGCCAATAATAACTCCATTGGGCTGTGAGTTGTCGTCTGTACCGGGTGTAGTTGATAAAGGCCCGCCGTGCCCGGGTGAGACAGGTCTCTTTGGAGTTGTGTCAACACGTTGCTCGTCATCCTCGCCCTTGTGTAGTACGTCCGTAGACCATTGGAACCTGTTGCTCATGTACTCTGGCTTGAACATCTCACCTTCCTCGTTGTTCTCCTTCGAAGCACGCGCTCGAGCATCTCCGTTATGCGTTTTACTCAAGACATGATTGTTAGCAGTGCCATTCTCTTGATCACGACGTTTGATTGACGACCTCATGCTATTGAGATTAACTTTCTGAGGCCGTTCTTCCTCCTCCATCATGAGATGTGGTATGTATAGTCAAAATAGTTCTATTTTTGCGTGGAGACTAGCGGAAGACCTTGTTTTGTGGCGGTGTGATGATTGACTGAATTAGCCGCTGGGTTTTCGAAGCGTAAACAAAGGCTTTTGCAATAGCGAACGTGAGGGTAGATGAAGGGCACGGGGTAACTAAGGTGCCAGCGTAGTTACTTTGGATTTGTGCTTTAAACAGTGCTACTTTTAAGATTTCGAGTATTGTGGACAATTGCTGGGCGAAAATGTGCCTTGAAACCAGCGGATTTAGCAAACCTGGCATGTGTGATGATCCATAAGGGCTTTCTCGGCTTGCACTGACGTAGTTGCGCTCACAGCGAACAAAGAGCTCTGTGCCTCTACATATTTGAGGAGGGGGGGCGGGGGCAAAAACTGTTCCTACAAAATTGATTATCGGATGGCACCGACAGAGAAGAAAGCTAACTCATGTTATTCGAACGATGTAAGCCGGTGCCCACGAAGAGAACCATATAAGTCAAACACCATTCAGGGCTACATAACACCTTCGGAAATGAGATCATCACCAACCTCGGAAATAGCATCATTTGTAATTATACTCATTATCTATAACGTCTCCAGGTGTTAATAAGTCGGCCCGCTGGCTGAATTCTCGTAACTTGCCATGCCGATTCATAAGGCCATAACAGCAGATATTGAGCTGTTTTTGCCCCGCGTGGCTCACTTATATGGCAACCTGGGAGAACCAAGGCCTTTGAACAAGCGGCGTAGGATTGAGCTGGAGGAAGTCATCGAGACGCCGCCACTATCACGAGTGATCAATAAACCATCGTATTTGACCCTATCAGAGACAGCTATCAATTGGCAGTGTCCTTGGACGGATGAGTATGCTATTTTGGGCGAGGGAGACGTCTTCAGGGCAGAAGTTGGTGTCAAGCTAGAAAGTGAGAGAGTGCTCCATCTCCGCACTAAGAAGCGCAACAAGATGAGAGAACAAGCTATCGGTAAGATAATAATAACAGCTAGCGATGCTTTATACAAGGAGCTTGTTGCTGATATCAGGGTGCTTGTTGCGAACAAATCAGCAAGTACAATTTGGTTTCACCACGTCTTGCCGCCTACTCTTTCCATCAAGATTGAGAATGGCACTGTCTTCTTCATGCTTGAGTACCATTTCCAGATCATAGAATCGCTATACATTAATCACAGTGGAGAAGTTATATCACAAGTACTGGGTATAATGGAGAACATTGCAGGTATTACTTCACAGCTTGCCACAACAGTGACACCCAAACTCTTCTACGACACTATCACTGAAAAAACACAAAATTACTTCAATTTGGGTGATCCTCCAATGGTCCCAGAGTTGGAGACCGAACTTCTTCCTTTCCAAGGGGAAACAGTGAGATGGATGCTTGAACAAGAAAATATGAAGTGGGATGACACATTACGTGATGTTGTACCTGATCCTGTTTTCAGAAATGAGGGATATCTTCAAGATGACGAGATAGTAAGCCGAAGACTCAATTTGATATCCACTGGTTTTCAACTTGTGTCTATACCATCAATAGGAGATAAAGTGTGGTACAACAAGTTTTCAGGCAATATTTGCTCCAAAGAAACTGCTCGTAAATTCCTCAAGCTGGAAGGGCCTCCTTCAGGAGGCTATGGCCTTCTATCGGAAGAAATGGGACTAGGAAAAACTGTTGAAGTGGTTGCTCTTACTTTACTTAATCAAAGGCCGCTAGCAGAACAAAACGAGGCAAAAATAAATCCGGACAACTCAAGGAAAATTATCAAGGCCAAGACGACACTCATTATTTGTCCGGATTCCATTGTTTCCCAATGGTATGATGAGCTTGTGGTCCATGCTCCAGGTCTCACCATCATGATTTATGAGGGACAAGCTTCTAGTGCATCTAAGACACCAACTGAGCAAGCCAACATTATGGCTAGTCATGATATAGTAATCACATCATACAATGTCGTTGGTAGAGAAGTACATTATGCCATGTACAAGTCTAATCGTACCAAAAGAGTGAGGCGTGCAGTTACTAAAAAGCCTGTCTTCCAACAGGATATTGACAGTAGCACTGATAATGAAATTAAAGATACACTAAAGGAAATCTACGAAGATGTTGGTGCTTTACATGACCTTGCTCTTGCCGAGCGTATCGACTATACATCTCCTTTGGTACTTCTAGAGTTTTGGAGACTTGTCCTTGATGAAGTACAAATGATGGGTGCTGCAATGACAAACATCTGCACCACTGCAAAACTGATTCCAAGATTCCATGCGTGGGGTGTGTCTGGTACTCCTATTAGAAATGGAATGAGTGATTTGAATTCGCTGTTGTCTTTTTTGAAGATCCATCCATTCCAATCTGCTTCTAAGAAATGGAAACAATTATTGGAGTCTCCATATGACTTTGTTGATGTATTTAAAAGACTTTCATGGAGACACACAAAAGCTATGGTAAGTTCGGAAATAAAGATTCCGGGACAACAGAGAATCTTGTTGAGTGTCCCATTTGGTCCTGTTGAACAAAACAATTACGAAGAGCTCTACAAACAATTTTTGAAAGACGTTGGTCTTGATGAGATGGGGAATCCCGTTCATGAGGATTGGGAACCAACTCCGTCCGTAACAGAGACAATGAGAAGCTGGCTAACTACGCTAAGACGGGTTTGCTGTCATGCTTCATTTGGTAGAGATCCGGTAAGGACTGCCACACTTGGGTTCCACACAATGGATAAAGTTCTGAGTATGATGATCGATGGTGCCAAGCAAGACATAACTAATGTTGAGCGTGAGATATATGTCTCCCAACTTGAAATTGGGCAAGTTTACGAGTACATTGAGGATCCAGTTAGTGCATTGGCTACATGGATGGCTGTTTGTCGTGACCTAGAAGAGAAAATCAAAGCTATGAGAATGACCAAAGATGCAAATGAAGTCACTTCAGTCACATTCAGAAACACCCTCGAACTTCTCCATAGAACCTACTTTTTCATAGCCTCGGCCCACTATCAGCTTTACACTCCAAAGATTACAAAATTGGTCCCAGGCATTGAGCAACAGCTAATTCCGGGTATTGATCCCAAACTGTTCGACTTGAAAAGTCCAGAAATCCAAGAATTGATTAATAGTGTCATTGTCCACCGAGTCTTGACTTTAGAGGAGATGGAACATCAAATATTGGAACAGAAGTATTATACAATGGCTCAGGACTTGAGAAAGGAGTTACTGGCTGAACCGATCAAAAGTGTGAACGATTCATTTGCCAAGATTGATGATGAATTTCTTTCGCTGCAAGAAACACCCCGCTACTTATTCAATACCTTAGAACTTCAAGTGTTTTTCATTCAAGTTGGAACTGTGCTTTCTCAAATGAATACTCAGTCAAACGTCATCAACAAGTGGCTCTTTGATCTAAAAAAAATCTTAACCACACCATTGTTGGATACTGTGACAGATCCAAGTGGGGGTGAGTATGAAGGTTCTTTATACAATCAAGAACATGCTTCTGTGCTGTTACTGTTTATACAAAGATCTTTAAAAGACCGTCAGGTGTTGGTGAACGGCTCTCAGTCTGGTAACAATGAGTCTTACGAGAGAATTGAAGAAACTTCAGGTGCTTTATTCGACCATGAGTTCTCAAAGAAACTGGAGAACGAATATGTTGGAATATCAACGCAAGATTCCTTAAGAAGCCTAGTCATCAAGTCTAGATCATTAGTATCTGATGATTATTCGTCTTTTGAAATCCGTCAACTCTCTGAGCTCGTGGTGAAGCTGAAAGAAATTTTCGATTTACAGAAGAAGCAAACAGACATATTCCAAGGGAAGTTCAGAAACTACAATAACATCTACAATTTACGAATCACATACTTCAGAAGATTGCAAGAGCTTTCTGATAATGTGAAGGCCTTTAATTCAGTTACACACGCGAACTTTAGAGCAAACGATACCATCAATGACCTGCAAGATGCAATTCGTAATAAAAAGGCAATGATTAAAACTTTGTCGTCAAGATTAAGATTTTTACAGAGTTTGACATCAACGACAACAATGGATGAGAAGGACAAGTTGTGTTGTATTTGCAGAAGTACTATAACAATAGGATCTATCACACAATGTGGGCATCGCTACTGCAAAGATTGCTTGGACGAGTGGATGAAGTCCAGACACACCTGTCCAATCTGTAACAGCTCTGTAAAGAAGGCTGATATATATAATTTCACTTTCAACAGGGAGGAGATCAATGTGTCATTTGGTGCTGATCAGGCTGGAGACGAGCTGAAACAAGTCTACAGTGAAATGGACGCCGAGTCTTTGGCTATGTTAAGCAAAATTCCACTCAAACATGACTATGGTTCCAAAGTGAATTCCATTGTCAAACAAGTTCTTTGGTTAAAACGAAGGGATCCTTATGTACAAATTATCATCTTCTCTCAATGGGGTCAACTATTAGATCTTATTGGGAAGTCGCTTCATCAGAATGGTATCAATTATTTGGGGTCTAAGAACCCACATCGCTCCCAGAGAAAGAACAATCCAGGCTTGAAAAAAAGCATCTATCTGTTTAAAAAAGATCCAAACATCACTTGTTTCTTGTTGAATGCCAGAGCAAATGCCTCCGGTCTGAACTTGATCAACGCTACACACGTTTTCCTGTGTGAACCGTTGGTACAAACTTCATTGGAACTACAAGCTATTAGCAGAATACACAGAATTGGACAGAAGAAACCAACGAGTATTTGGACATTTACAGTACAAGAGAGTGTCGAACAAAGTATTGTGCTGTTGTCTGCAAGAAAGAGGCTGGAGTTCAAGGAACAGTTTGAATCAGAAGAAGCTACGAAGAATGCAAAAAAGTTGGTGGAGAGTAATGGTGAAAAAGTTGATGATGGTGACTTATGGAACTCCTTCTTCAGCCATAAAATTGGGCGATTGGTATAAATAATAAACGTTTAATGAGTCATGTATATCCATTTGAAAGGTCCCGGTATAATTAGGCATTCAAATGACGGGTGAACGTGTGAATGACGTCAACTAACTCTGTGAGTCTTTGGACTTGGATCATTACCCAAGCTATCCATAGTTTGAACACTGTGGCCAAGTTTGAACCCAGCAAAGTGTTCATGTATTCTATCCAATTCAGTGTTTGGGTTCATACGACTGCCTAGTGGCCTTAAGTCAAAGTTCTTGTTGTATGTGTCCTCTGAGCTGACAGTCAGTGTACTAGAGCAATTGGCAGGCTTAGTTGACTCTACCCAAATGGATTTTGCGACCTCAGACGACTTACGAAGCATCTGCTGAAGATTCTCGATGTTAGCTGGACCTCCCTTTTTGGAGTTGTTAGATGCGATAGATCTTTTGTGACGAGCACTTTGAACGTCTTCCATCATTGGATGATAGCTCTTGACATATTGATTGTTCATATCATCAATAGCAGACTCCCGATTTTTATGTATTTTTTTGATCTTGTCTGGTTGGAGATCTACTACTCTTTGAAGACTACTCAGAAGCGGCTTGTAGTTGTATCTTCTGAGACTTTGAAGATCATAATTTAAGGAATCCAGTAGTGTCTTCTGCTCTAAGTTAGAAAACCCATTGTTCCAGGAAGATTCATCGTGATCTTTCAACGCTTTGAGTGCATGTATTCTCTGTTGAATTCTTCCAACTTGCTGGTGATGAGATGATGTTCTAGTTATTGAAGTTTGCTCAGTGGACGTGCTGTTCTTTGCACTATCGTCACTATGAGGAAACACTGCATCTGTGAAACTTGAAACAGTACTATTATCAGTGTGCTCAACGTGTAGCACAGACAGATTCTCATCTTGGTCATCCAGATGTCCATCCATGTCCATGTTCATGTCGTCAAAAGCAGGAACAAGATCACCACCCATAGGTACAGAAACACTTGGTCTTGAGATTCTTTCGTTACTAGCAGGTATTGTTCTCAAAGTGGAGTTTGGTCTGCTCGAAACGAGTGTGGGTGTTGCACTGTTGTACTTCTGTTGTAGCATGCTTGAATGGTGAGGGACTATCGTCTCGATGGTACTATCCATTGCATAGGCATTCATTGGGTGTTTAAAGCGATTAGTCCTCGAATGGACTTTCTGCAAAGAGGCACCATCGTTATTCCCAGCACCGGCCTGTGTGTGTACTGTGTGTGTTGATGGCTCACGCGACCTCTGAAAGACTGGCTGTGTGTCGGTCTGGTTTGACGACTGGATGTTCTTAACGATCTCTGGTGGTCGCATTGTTCCCAGAAGATAGGCATCTCTCTTCATCGGACGCCCACGGCGCTCCATGCTGTGTTCTCTGGGCTGCGGTTTGATCTGAACGTGTCCAGCGTGTGCGATGCTGTGTCTCTTCATGTGCTCGGTAGATGTTGTCTCAGAAGGTACACTAGTTGGGTTACTCCTCGACGTCTTCGCTGTGAGTCGAGACGGACTGGGTGAGTTCTCTGGCTTCGATGTTCCGGGCATTTTGCATGTTTTTACGCTGTTAGCTGCGTTTCTCTGGTGCTTCCTCTCGGGGTTGTTTTGAGCAGGTAAGCCGGGGTTTATTCCCTTACAGTCTAGCGCGTTGATCTTGCTGCCTAATGCTCAAATGGTGCGTGATCTGCTAGTACAATACACTGACTATGGTCTCTTGGATAAATCACCAGTTCGTTGGTTTAAGGTCGTTAGCTAGAAAGGAAGTGTGAGAGCAATAGAAAATAGTACCGATTCGCATTGTTCAAGCACCGATGATTTGAAGTGATGGCTGCTCATCGGGCCTGCGCCGACGTCGCACACTGAACGGCGATAAGGATTGCCGAAGGGAAGAGCGATAAGGAAAGTGGGTTTTTAGTATCATTCCCAATTCGGTATCTCTATTTAATTACTAATTACTAATACATTAACCCACATTATTTGCTTATGTAAGCAAATGTATGACTCGGTGAACACGGTCTTTACTAGAACTTGTGAGGTTTTTTAATGAGTTCGGCCTATAAATCCATAGAAGTGGTCGTTATTGTCTTGAATAACAAGGGTTACCAGAAGAAGGATATTGACACTGGAAAGCTCTCAGAGAGGTAAGTGTTCCCCAAATAGAAAGGAAGCACAACATTGAATGAGATATGGATGCATATAGGTATTAGCGGAGAAGGGTCCGACTAACGCGTTTCTGTGTATATAAGAAGGACACTCCCACCTCGTGCAGTTAGATGGAACACAGTTAAAAGAAGGGAGAGGAGAAAGATCTTGATAGAAGATCCAAGAACGAAAGTGCCCCAGTGTCGTTTCACCGTCGACAACAATAGTAAGACGTATCAGTCTAGTACAGTTCTAGTAGAAAGCCCAATTGCGTACAATTGGCTCCTACGACGAAGAACATTCAGTTAAAGCAACCCAAGATACCAGAGTTGTTTGATCAAACCATTACTCGCACAGAACTATAAAGTGGATCTCTGGCCGAGCGGTTTAAGGCGCTTGACTCAAGATCAAGTATCGTAAGATGCATGTGTTCGAATCACATGGGATTCATTATTTTTTTTTGCTCTGCTTTCCACACTCAATGTTCATTTTCGACGACATCAGACAGACAGCTAAATGGAATCGATAATATCTCTTGCACCTGACGCACGGTCTTGTCTCGTTTGTGTGTGTAGTTGGTTTGTCCCATAACCCGCGAACTTCGCTACAAAGCTTTGTTTAGAACCATACCGAACCGCTCAGCATAGACAAACACATACATGCAAAAATAAAACCAATAATACAACCCATAATAAAATGGCGACGTTTTCTCACACTAGTGACTGCGATCTCGAAATTCATTGCTCGCCGTTCGGACTTTCGGGGATGTACCTCAAAGTGGCTGGCTCTGACGCCGTTGGTATAGGCTCCACCATGGCCCGCTTGACTGGCGTAACGTCCGGTAAGCTCCACTACAACTCCACAGAGGACCTTATGAACACCAAATACAAGTTGTATGGACTTCTGGAAGAGGATGACATCTTAAGGATTGACTTCATTAAGATATTTGTACACACTGCCGAGGAGCAAAGGGGTGGTGCCGTGAATGACTCCAAGTCGGAGAAACAGCCGTTTGAGAATCCAGAGGATGAAGGCTACGAGAAGCCAGATATTGTGTTCAGGGGAAAGGTTCCACCTGGAAAACCGGACACACTGGAGCCTTTCATTGGAATCTTCAACTTTGAGAAGCCTCCAGCAACCTGATACCTTTATAGAAGCTGCCGTGGTTTACTAGTTCTATGTGTCTCGGGCCAAACTACAAGGCTCGATATATATTTGACACTAAGTTATTTACCACGTGACAGTGGGCCGTTTCAATTGGAGACTCTTCCATCAGTATGTAACACTACACCGTAAATGCAAATAATGACTCGTGATACTTATTAATAGCATCTTTATTTATTTTGTTGTCTGGTGCATCTGCGAGCGAAGCATCTAATTCTTTATGTGTTCGTGTTGATCATCCTATCGGCATAGATTTCAGTTGAAATAAGTATTAGTCATGGTCTTAGCAACATTGAAGCCGAACAAGGAGATGAAGTACAACACGGCGAGGATACCAATAGGGAACAGGATTAGCTGTGTGTGTTCCAAGAAAGGCAATGCATTGTAGCCGTAGAATGTAATGACAAAGTAATAACTCAAACTGACAAAATACAAGGTGTTACCGAGGAACATACCAAACCAGTTGTTCATTGTCAATAATGGCAGCAATATAAATTGAACCATGTACAGCAGCACCCAGATGATCAAGAATGAATTACAATGAACGTCAAAACAATAAGCCCATTCCAAATCACCTTCAGTTACGGCACCAATAGAGTCATTTGCACTTCTTGATTTGAAAAATCTATTAGCCAAGAACCAGCCTGTCGTTGAAATGATCAATCCAGTGACAAAGAAATCAACAAGTACCATATACAAGATCAGCTTCATAATAGACAAAACACCTGGTGAGTAGGCAATACCCCATGCCACAGCACTAAGAGTCAGGAACAATGATAGGAGTATCACAAAAGAAGGATCATCTCTGGCCCAGCGATTCTTGGTTTGTTTGTGGTAATACAAGGACTTATACACCCTCTTTGGTGATACGATCAGGTAGAAAATCTCCCACATCGCCGTCTCAAAATCCAATGTAGGTGGCTTGAAAAATCTCTTGATGAACACTGGGACCTTGAATTTTGTCCTTGAAGCTGAAAATCTGTCACTACGACCAAAGAATCGACCACTACTCGCCCTTGACGAGCTACCAATGGAGCGGTGTCCTGATCTGTAAGAGGCCGTGTCGTTCACGTCATCTGTTGTTTGCGGTAAAACATTTGGAGAGACTGAGAAGCCTGGGATTGTCGGTGTGTACGATCTTCTGGACATTGTTATGTAATGCTGAGGGTTGCAGTTTCTGTCCTCCAGTTTTGTGCCGTTGACCTTTTGGTTTGTTTGCCCTCCTGCTTTCGAGGACCGAAGAACCGCGTATCGCTTGCGTGGAGGCTAAGTGATGTCCAGGTGTTGAATAGCGATACGGCGGCTACTGGAGAATGGGCTCTTCTTACGGCATACCATAACAATAATTTGCTGTCCGACTCGGGGCAACTAATATGTTAGAAAGTCTAATGATTATGTGTGTACTCTAATAAGGTCATAATTAAAAAGGTTAATAAAACATGCAAACTTTCGGGGTCGAAAAGTCGAAAAGTAAGTCAACCAGGTCGTGTTTTAAGGGCCCTGAGCTTCCCCCCCCCCTCTAATCCAGTATAACAAGCAAAACAAAAACCACAAACAGAAAAAAATATTGACATCAGATTTTGAAAAACGAAAGCAAACGATTATGAGTGGAAAAACTTAAAACTTGGATGCATATAGTTCGTCATTGGCCCTTTTAACGCAGAAAGTAGTTGTGCTTACCTTCGCGAGCTCTATACTCATCTCCATCAGCCTTGAAGTCCCACTGGATCTCAATGTCCAGCTCTCTTGGGTTGACAGCATTTGGACGATTAGCTAACTTGATATTGACAGTCTCACCCTTTTTGATGTCAATCACATCGTCTAAGTAAAACACAGTCTGTTTCCAATGGGTATAGTGAGCATGTGGGCCAGTGGAGAAGAACACTTCATTCTTTTTATCCTTAGAAGGGAACCAGTTATCAAACCAAGCGACAAGGCCATGGATTCTGTCATCTCTAGTGGCTTTCAGTTTCAGATTGGACAAAAAGGCCAAATCCTCGAGCTTGACAGTGTTGATATTAATCTCCGTGAGCTTACCAGCAGTGGTTACAACATGTCCATTATCGACTGTGTCAACCAATGGCTCGGCCATAGCAATCTCAATAAATGGGGAGTAGTCGAATCCGTAAACGTTCTCCCAGTAGTGGATCTTCTCCTCTTTGTACTCACCGTCTTCAATACCAGCGATGTGCATAGTGACACGGTCAGGGAAGATAAGACCACCCTCTTTCAAGTAATGGTCTCTAGCCCACAACACGGTGTCCAACATGGATTCATAAAGCAAGAAGTAGCCCATCCACTCAGAAACAATAATATCGACCTTATCATATGGTAACTTGACATCCTCTAATTTACCTCTAACAAATGTAATCTTCTCAGAGAATCCATTCAGATCCGCAATCTTTTGAGCCATCTCAATGATGTTGGACATGTCGACCGCAATGACGTGTTTGGCACCTGCCTGTGCTGCAAACATAGAAAGGATACCGGTACCACAACCAACATCCAAAACGATTTTATCCTTGAACAAGTCTTTGTTCTTCATGATAGCGTTTCTATACGAGAGAGTACGCACTTGGTCCTTAAGCATCTCCTCGTGGATACCGAAGTGGTCGTACGAAGAGAAATAGTGTTGCTCAGAGAAAGGCAAAGCGGCCTTGTCGGTGGCTGAGTGGGCGGCGTCTGTCATCGATTAGCTGATTGAGATAGATCTTTGTTGTAAAGGTATAAATTAGAAGTGTGTTTCTATGATTTCTTTTGTTTTTATGGGGATGAGGGCCTAGAAATTTTTTTAGACAGGCGCGCACGCCTTAAAAACTAGTCGTCACAGTACATATTGTTAACATTTAGCGTGGGGATCGTGAATTTTCGAATAGGGGTTGACCACTATTTGACCTGTAAAATCGGAAGGAACTGGCCGACAATGAGCATTGGGATGTCGAAAACGTCTCTTTTAACCGTCCAGGTGGAGGCACAACGAATGGGCTCCCCAGTGGGGCTCATCAACGTACACTCAGTGATGATGACACCATTGAGATCTCCAAAAGCGACGCTAGAGAACAAGCGAAAGTAATCCAGTGCGCTTGGGTCATTCATCAACTCAATTATGAATGTTCTTTTCGATAACAGCTCCGTTTTTGTGTGTGACGTCAGGGAGGAGAATTCTGTTGACACGGCAACTATTTCACCTGTACGTCTCCACATTATTGTGGGAGACGATGACAACGACGACATCGACTCGTACTCAAGTAATGATCTTTGGAATGATCTCTCTGCAAATAACAGATCCATCTCGACAAGAGACCTTGTTGCTGCAATGAAACTGGGTCTATATGCAGCCATTGTCTCTGCAATTTGCATCAGCTGTTCTTTATTGAACCGTTTCCTCAAGTAGTCCAAGAGAGCATGGTAGGCCTTTGGATAATTATATGGTTGCAAGTTAGATGTATAGACGTCTTCAGGAACTTTGATTAAATGTCTCAGGATTAAAGGAGATGTATAATCTTGAGCAGTAGCTGATAGCGCCAAGTTCGGAACTGTGTTCGTGGTTGTAGTTGAGTTATCAGAAAGAGATATGTATGGTCTTGTGTTGTTATCGTTTTGGAATGCTGTTTGGAACTCAGTGTTATAGATGACTGAAGATTGGCTAGGCGATTTACCAGAATCATCAAGGAGATCTGTTAATTGTGCGTACTCCTGATTAGCGAACAGAGAGGAAAATACGTCTGGTGAGTCTACGGTAGAATTTAGACGTTGGGAATGTGTGGCCATTCCTTGGTGATGACTTCTTGGGGGCTGTTGATGAAGCGACGGTTGTTGTGGAGGAGTGAAGGTATCCGGTAAGTCTGTGAATACAGGTTCTTTGTCAACAGTAACCTTGGGTGGGATGAAAGATGACGATATCACTGATATAGACGATTTCGGAGTCCCAAGTTGTGATGATGAAGTAGGCGTTCCATCTCTCACGCTCGATGAAGCTTCAGTTGTAAGCGAACCATCTGTTTTAGACTTACGCGTGTACTTGACTCGCTTTCTCACAACATCGGCACATTG
Source organism: Petasospora mycetangii (assembly GCA_003708295.3). Classification (NCBI taxonomy): domain Eukaryota; kingdom Fungi; phylum Ascomycota; class Saccharomycetes; order Phaffomycetales; family Wickerhamomycetaceae; genus Petasospora; species Petasospora mycetangii. The sequence continues at coordinate 75,418 of PPNU03000006.1, forward strand.
ATCGGCAACACCTCTTTTGGTGCAGTTCTTGCACGGCCGCGTAGAATCACACTGGAGATGCTTCGAGTGGCAAAACGTGCAAGCACGCTGAATGGGCTTTCTAACAGCCTTTTCACTCTGTGGGAGCTTCTTGGTCATATCAAGTCTTGATGTTTGAAAACGCAGAAGCACTAAAGTGGAGCGAGCTGCTGAGATGTTGAGTGATGTTTCAAGTGTCAGACCAGGACAAAAGAAAACAGAACTAGCAGTTTATATCTCTCTCAGTTGTGTCTCGGCTTTTCCTGTCTTAGCCTTAAGACTGTTTTGTGTGTTGGCCTCGGCCAAACATCCGTTTCGCAGCTGTTTTCTACAAATGCCCAAATCCGGACGGTTCGCGCAGCACTAAGGTGGTTTTCCTTCACTTGGGTCTATAAAACGGTGATTAAATCCTCCAGGTCAAGCTCAGAACTTTGAAGATGTTGTAGTCTTTCCCAATTTACCTTTGTGGTCTCACCACTGGCCTCAGAAACACCATCTTTAGGCTTGTTTTTACCGAGATACACAGGTTTTTCCCACTTGTTAGCATCTTTCTCGGGATCCCATATAGATGAATACTCTTCTTTGGCCTTGGATTCCTTTTGGGTTTTCAATGACTTTTCTAATTCAGCAATTTCAGCATTATTTTCTTCATCCTCACTATCGTCAGATATATCAATGGAAGCTGCACTTGCTGCACTGGATTTCACTTCACGCATAACAGCCTTACCGTTCTTACCAATGGTAATATCCAACACACGTTTACCGCGTCCCGTCAGCTCTTTTTGTTTTCTCTCCTGTTTACGTAGCATTTTTTGTTGTTTCTTTAGCTGTAATGCTTTCTCAACACCACTCGACCATATGTTTAAATTGGACCCTGTTGGTAACTCATAATCAGATGCTTGATCAATGATTCTTGTCCGTTCTGCAGAGTTAGCTTGAAAATTCAACAAGTTTTCCAAATTATCTTTAGCTTTAAGCAAATCCTCGTCCTGAGCTCTTTGATGGCTGTAGTACTGCAATTCTTTGTCCTGTAGAGCAAGTTCTTTTTCTCGATCTAGTTTACTCTTCTTCAATTTAGTCCTCTTCTCCATGTCTTCTTCCAAGTTCTTGAAGAATTTGTCTTGTTCTTTCCATAAATTAACCCCGGCACCTGATGCAATTGTGACTTTCTTCTTTTTTTGTCTTTGATCTGGAGCAATCTCCTTAGGTTTCATTTCCAATTGGTTCTTTTCAAGTTCCAAATATTTTATGATTTCTTCTCTCTCTTGTTTACTGATAAGATCTTGGCCACAAAATGAACAAGGTCTCAACCCTTCTATAACACAGATGACTTTACCACAGTTAAGACAATTTGGTGCAACCTCAAATAAAGGATGGCGTGTTGCCATACAATTGCAAACTCTACTTTCATCGCTAGCTTTAATTTCTAATTGACGTAAAATGGCATCCAAATCTTCTAGACTATCAACTTTCTTCTGTTTATGGCGTTTAGTGGTTTGCTTGGACAATTTCTCTTTTGGTTGATCCAGTAACTGTGATGTAGTCGAGCCGACATTTTGAGACGATCCCAGTTTATTTGAACAGCTCGAATTTGCTTTAGTGGCTGGCTGGTTGCAAGCATTAGTCTCTTTATGTCTTAGGCTTGATAGCGTAAGCGTTGGTGGTGTTGATTTTGGTGGCTTCGGGGCTTTGGGCTGTGACTTTGGACTCGCTGTTTGAGATTGAGCAGTGGATGGAGGCGATGTGGTTGTGAAGTTCGTAATGAAGTCAAGAGCAGCAGGACTCTCCCCTAATAATCCCAACCAATACTCCGTGATGGCAGAATGGGATGGGAGCTTAAGAGCATTCCCCACCATTTGGCTCAGTGATTCCTCGTCAAGAGGCAAAATCTGTGAGAGCTCCTGAATCAACAATTTCTTTTCTGTCATTTTGTAAGCACAGTCTCTATTTAAGTGCGGTCTTCCTCTCTTTATTGCTTGGATCTGAAGAATTTTGGTCAAGTTTGTTCCCCATCGCACTGTTGATTTTCTCGGTGGTTCGCGGCGCAATCTCCGGGATGTTAATCTAAACAACCACATCTTGTCTCTGCAAAGCAAAGCCACCCAACACCAAACAAGGCGAAGAACATGTCCGACTTATTCGCACAAATTGCCAAGCTGAGAGGTAGGATCTTTACTTGTAACACAACTTTTCGCTTCAAGCATACTAACAGAGCACCAGGTTCTATCAACAATCATAAATCTAAGACGAAGGACATATCAAGTGAACAGAACCAACCATATAACGCTCATTATAGGTCCTTAAACCCATCTCCTAGCTCTTATAGGGGTCGTGGCCGTGGTGGAAATGGATACCCAGGTGCATCAGTAAGGAATAAAACTCTTATTGTCAACAATAATGTGGACCCTAAAGGGGAATTCGTGTCTGTCAAGAGTGCTAGTGGTTATAAATTGGTCAACAAACAAGTCTACGCTGAAGAGCTCGAGAAAACAAACTCAAATTACGCGGAAGTCATGAGAAAGAAAAGGGAAGAGATCAAAAGACATAAAGCGCAAGTAAGGACTTCCAAGCTCAAAGTTCGCTTGGACTACTGTGATCGTTGTATGATAGATGGTCATATCTATGCTGTGTCTAGATATGGAGCCAAGCTAGCTCTTTTAGATGCTATATTAGATGAATTGCCTTTTAGTGTTGAATGGAATGGATGGAGTTATAAAAGAGATAAAGCTGGTAATCTTAAACTACAAAATCAAAAAGTCTTCTTGAAAGAGCAGTGCCGTTTTTTCCAGAAAACAGGTGAATGTACTCGAGGTACCAAGTGTAAGTATACACATAATTCTGAGAAAATTTCGTTGTGTCCGTTAGCTATGAAAAAAGGTTGTAACGGTATCCGGAAGGATGGTACCAAATGTCTTTTATCTCATGCCCCAACAGAGTTTAACGTTACTTTGTGTCATTTTTTTCTCCGTGGATCTTGCAGAAACCCTGAATGCCCTTATCTTCATGTCGAACCAGAGTTGAAGCTTATTTGTCGTCAGTTTGCCATTGGTGGTTACTGTTTCCGTGGTAAAGCATGTAAATTTAAGCATGTACACGAATGTCCAGATTTCCAGCTCACTCATGATTGTCCAAGAGGTAAAAAATGTCGATTGGTTCACTCGAAGGTAGATAATTTGGATGCTAGATTGCAATTCAGTACTTTGGATCCAAAATGGCTGCAACTCCCAAATTTGACCGTGCTAAATGATATTCATGGTGATCCAAGAATTCAAAAGAACGAAATCATAGAGAGCTCAGCTGAAGATTACTATGATTCAACTGATGATGAAAGAGATGATGATGACACTGACAATTTCGAACAGGATGACGACAACAACTTAGAGATCAACGCCGATTTTATCCATTTCTGACGAACGAACACACGATCCTTCTTTATTTCTCTTTCCTATCCCCTGTGTTCAAGCCATTCACACAACAAAATCAAACTACTGAAAATTTATTGTTCATATATAAGCGGGTAGCCCTAAATGGCCCTTCCGGACCGGGTAATCCTTTGACCCCACGCATATCTCAACTCCGAGGGTGAAAATTTCTTTTCTCCGACCTGCCCATCGCGCTTTTTTTCACTTCGCACCGGCACTATAAAAAGCTTGGGCCCGCCCGTTTCTTTTCAACCGTGTTTTGCAGTGTTAAAAATTCCAACATCAGTAGTGGTTATTTACTATCTCAATAGTTATAACATTAACACTTTGGAGCAGTGGCTAGCACCCTGCTCCTAGGAACCTAGTACAGAATCGATGTCCGTTGTATTTGGTACGTTGGTTCTTTGTACGCATCAGCTAAGTCTCCTCTGACTGTCTTAACAGGACGGGCACAGTGTGAAACTTCGTTTCGGTTCCTTAGAATGAGGTGCATTATGGGATAGAGTATGATGACTACTGCGTGCTTGAACATGTAATATGTTGGCAATGGCAAGTATGTCCTATCCTTTCATGGTGCTACATATTTGCCTGTATTTTTTAAGGTTGAAAACCTTTATAGTAGTGTATTTATCTATATAGTTAAGGGCAAGGCATGACCATGCATCTACTGAAGATCAACTTACTTCAACTGCAAAACCTGTAGCTCACTTAGGCTACGTCGTCGTATGGTGTCAAAACTAAACTGATATTGATTGAAGAGGAGGTGTTTAAATATGTACACGAAGGTAAGGGAAAGAAATAATTAATAATTCATAACCATGCAAAAGAAGAAGAAGGGTGAGTGATTGAGGAATGAGGTGATTTACTTAAACAAATCATGTTTTCTGTTCACTCCCCGTTCGTGGATCACCATCTGTCTTTGACCCTTCTCCTTCTTTTGCTGCTCTCTCAGCTTCTCTCGCTTTTAACTCATTCTTCAACTTCTCTGCTGCCCAATACACTTTGGATTGCAAATAGAAGGAATCGGCCTTCTCTTTAGAGTTGATATCAAATAACATATTGTATCTCTCATTAATTTTATCCAAAGTGACATTCTTCAAGTCAATGTCGAGGATCTTGGAAGATTCATCTAGTGTAATACCAATATCTTTACCTCTGGCAGCCTGGGTGGCGGTCTGTTTAGCAGACTGTGAAGCAGCCTGACGATAAGCCTCACCGAAAGCAGTACCGAAAACTTTAGCACCTGTAAAAAGTACCTGCACAATAAGTCTATGAGCCTAATAGAAAGAAAAGAGAGTTAATAACTTAATCCAAGGTAAGATGTGGTTCAAATCTGTGTGATGTCAAAGCAGTAGTGGTTATCCCACAAGCCCAACGGACAGACTAACAGCCTGCCTACTGACTTGCCCCAGAATCCAGCAAATAGTACTGTGAAAGTGAACATACCATTGTCGTGTTAATCAGAGACTAGCCTATAGTATACAAAATCAGGCACTTCCGAGTACTAAGGGTGATCATGGTGTTTTTTTCTATAAACGGCGCCCGGTCAAAATATCACAGCTAAATAGTTCCGGGGCATAGTAAAACGAGAACCCTCGGATATTCTCCGCCATTTTCTGCCGGAACGAGAAGCTCGTATACAGACGAAGAAAATACCAAACGACAAAAAATACGCAAGAACCTCACTAACGAGTGAAGCAACCGCGCCCGAGAAGGTCACAAAGAGGCCACTTCCATTTACTCACCTTCTACTTACCCACCTTCTACTTACTCACCTTCTTAAGCACCCTGCTCAGCTCGCTTGCCACCCCTCAACACATCAACAAATGTCAGGGGAACAACGGCCTCCGTCACCGTCTCCGATGGAGACCTCTGCTTCACTCCTAGAGAACGCTTCTACACTGCTCATGTTTCACAACACCATCACATCAGACAAGCAACAACAACAACAGCAACAGCAACAGCTGTTTCCCAGCACCACAGACATAAAGACACCATCATCAACTGTAACTGCAGCAGAACCATCAGTGAAAACTAGACGTTCTCCAGTACTGTCCCAAAGAATGACTGGTATGAGCTCGCCTGGGCCTGCCATTGCTGCACTGGCAGAATCGGACTCTGATGGGTCAGATAGAGAAGGTAAAAACAGTAAGGCAATGGTGGCCGCTGCTGCCCTGGCCGCTGCTGCTGATATGCCCATGCCTCCTCTTAGGAACTCTGGATCACATACAGGTACAGTTGATGAAACGTTAAGGAGTGTGACTGCAGAGAAGGCACACACTTCTGCTGATGAGATCATGCACCCAGCTCAAACAGTCGTCACACAGGAACAACTTCGAGCTCTCCAGGAGAAAGCCGAAATGGTTAGACAATCACAACATGACTTCACAGCTAAACCCATCGTGGATGATGCTCATAGTGATGCATCAACTACGGAAATGAATAGATATGATGAGGAAGACGATCATCAGAAGAACTCTCTCAAGGATGAAACATCTGACGAAAAGGACACTGTTGATGATGATGAGACACAACATGAGAAGCGAACGCTAACTTCTGATGAATCAAAGAAGCAGAAGAAGAAGAAGAAAACCAAATCTGACATCTTGCTTGATGACTACGTCGTGGATCCTGACTCAGGAATAATCACTTGTATTTGCTCCCTAAGTCATGACGACGGTTACACTATTCAATGTGATCATTGTAACAGATGGCAGCATTTACTTTGTTTTGGAATTGATGTTGAGAATATTCCCGAAAACTTCCAGTGTAATGTCTGTCAACCAAGGAAATTGGATGGAAAAAAGGCCAGAACTTTGCAACTGAAGAGAATCGAGGAATCTAAAGAGGCCGATAATGAATCGGATGAAGGAGAAAATGGCGAAATGGCTAAAACTAATCCAACTTCTTCTAATGATTCTTCTAAACCAACAAATACCAAACCAAAAACAAAACCAGTAACAAACGCATATGGTAAGAATCTGGAAGAAACTGACATTCCAGTACCAGAAGGGGCTGATGCTCATATGGTTTCTTTTTACAATCTGTCAAGTTACGATTACCAGGACAACCACGTTTATAGTTTCATTGAAGACATCAAAAAGTCCACTGAGCCAACAATTATCCATATGTCTAAAGATCAGTTTGAAGATGTCCAGTTTGCCAAATTTGAGCTGAAATCATACACTGAGATTAACCACAAAAAGTTCAACGGTATTGTTAAATTGGGTCTATTCGCTGAAGACAGCATTGAACCGAATGAATTCATTCATGAGTATCTGGGTGAGATCAGTTTCAAACAGAACTACATTTCTGACTCTCGTAATCAATATCGAATTTGGGGTGTTGAAAAACCATATGTTTCTTTTATTCCATACACTTCTTTGGTCATTGATGCAAGACTTTCTGGAAATTCCGCCAGATTTATACGAAGAAGTTGTAATCCAAACTGTGAAATCCGGATTCTCAACATTGATCAAGCAGAAATCAAATTTATCATTGTTGCATTGAAACCGATAAAGGCTGGCTCCGAACTCACAATTCAATGGAACTGGGATGCTCAGCACCCAATTCGTAATGTTATCCAGGGAAATACGTTTGATTCTACTCCTGATACCCAGAAGCCTTCTCTGGTTTTATCGATTGAATCTGTTTTAACATTCGTTGAATGTGCGTGCTCACAATCCAACGAGTGTGCGCTTTCAAAGGTCAAGAAGGCAAGTGCTCACATTTATCGTTCGACGAGAAAGGGAAATTCCACATCTGGATTGAAGTTGCTGCCTAAGGAATCTGTTTACGTCTCTGTACAGGACCGCTTGCTGGCAAGAAACAAGGCTAATCTTCATGACACTGAACAGAGTGTGAAAAACTTGATCCCATTACTCCAAACTTCCAATGTCATTACCGAGGCTGAGATTGATGTCAGACCATTTATATTTGGTTACTTCAAAAAGAGACCTTTCACAGAGACTGAAGAAAAGAATGAAGTGAACTTGTCAATCCCAGTTGAAATTATACCTGAAGTTCAAAAGACTAATATAACGGTAGATGTACCAGCTAAGCCAGTGAAAAAACTGAGTTTTGCGGACTATAAGAGAAAGAAAAATACAGTATAAATCATTACAATTACATAAATAAACCACTGGAATCTAAAGAATCGATCTTCAGTGTCAAATTTGGACTCAAAATCACAATGAAATTGCAAGTAGCACCGCCAGTTGGGTAACCCCTCCACAAAACTCATACCTTAATAAATGGAAGGGAATATACTGCATTTAGCCAGGCTTACTTTTCCATGTAGATTATGTCTCAAGATGCTCGTGAATCATATTTGCATCTTTGGAAAAGATTCAGGTTCCAGGTATGGAACTCTTGAAACCCATCTACCCAGTGGGGTTCATTTATTGGAAAGCCGAAGTCGAGAAAACCCACATCCACCCGGACATTCATCCAAACACCACTGAACACCCGGACATCAGCAAGGGTGCAGAAGGCGCTCAGAATTCCAGTTCTCTACGACAAGGTATTTTGATTAACCATCATTCGGTTTATCGGGATCATCTCAGTTTATTAATAATAGCTATCAGTCATAGAGTCACTATTTCGTACGTTTTGGAAGTATCGAGTTTTCAATTAAATTTTCGAATTTGCAAAAAAAAATAGTTTAGCTATCTTTCTAAAAGTCACTTCAATATGTAGATCTTGAAAATCATGTTTAGTCTATTAGTCACTGGAGAAAAATTGTGACTGGTTATTTGCCAATTGTCAACCGTTCGGACAATTGTGATCTTACAATCTTAGAACTATGTCTCCCAGTGCATCAGCATTGATGAGGTCAGAGCCCATAGCTAGAAGTCTTGTGTTCAGAGCATCCCTCTTAGACAACGGCCATTGAGGAGTGTCCCACACTCTGGTCTGTAGACCCAGTTTATGCGCAGCTGTGATGGAGTCCTGTAAGAGTGTATATTGGTTCTGGGAAAGATTACCCCCTTTAGATATCGAACCTGTAATTGCATGCAGAGAAGCTGAAGCGATGACATTAAATCCCAGTGAGTGATTGTGACTGGAGTTCAGGCTTTCCAGAGGCGCAACAGCGAACATAATTACACGATTTTCAACAGGAGTTCGTATTGAGGAAAGGGGGATTTCTCCCGAGAGTGTGATAGTGAGTGGTCCCTTGATCCATTGATTTGAGGCGGTGTTGAAATGCGTCAGGTACTGTTTTTCCAGCAGTGACTGGAGTCTGGCGGTAAGAATGTCAAATGTTGCGTTAGGGCTGTTCTTGATATCGATGAGTAAGTGTAGAGAAGCGGAGGGATCGTCATAGAAGAGGCCCAAGATATTTCTTGAGTCTTGGTTTGGGACCTGATCTGTGACTATATTTGAATTAACTTCGTCCAATAGAGCCTCGATTGGGTTGAGATAGAGTGTGTCCATGGACTTGAATCTTGTGAGCTGACTATGTTTGTGTCCCACATAGAGGGTGTCATTTGAGCCCAGGTGCCATACTTCTGCTCCAATAGAGCGCACACCCAGCGAGAGAGCATCGAAAAGAGGGAATTGTCTCCAGTAGTCGTTGTGGGAGTGGACGGGCATAATAGGTCTACCTCTGTTGAGAGACTCCACGGTACTTTCAGAGGAAGATGAAAGATAAAGTGCATTTGATACCGAAAAAGCAGCATGTACCATGGGTAAGCGAAGAGACTCTAATTTGAAAACAGACACGTAAAAGTCCTGTGGAAAGGTTTCGCTGTTGGAGTAATGAGCCATGAGTGCCATGGCAATCAGGGAAGCTACAGCAGTGTTGATCAACAGCACCAATGCAGCTATTCTGATGAACTGACGCTTCCTCTGCGAACGAGGTTTACTCAAGTCAATATCACTGTGTACTAGAGCATCACTATTGACGTTGATATTGCTATTCATTGCTTTGAGCTCGGTTTTACGCCCAAGACCTTGTAAAGATCTTAATACTTGGCTCATAAGGCATGGGGTTTTGGAAGCATTAAGTAAGCGAAGCGGGATTTACCTTCAATAGCCCAACCTAACGGCACAGCCTCGAAAGCAAGCAGTGAGTATTATAGGTGAAGCAGTTGGAGTGCACGTCTCACCAGGCGGCTGGTTTGGTGCTTCCTATTATTGAAATGCTTATAGCCGCGAGTCTAAAAATAGTAGGTAGGGAATAGTGGCGTTCCGTCGTAGTCTATGCTATTGAAAAGCTATTTCTGGTTGATTACCGGAGTGAAGATTCCAAGTATGGGGTGCACTGTAGCAGTCATGATTCACTAACGCGGTATGCAACAATAAAGCAGTTGTCGGTTCTTATCTGCATGGAAGATGCATAAGTTGGTATAGGAGTGTTTTTGACGTTTCGCACCGAGCTTGAAGCCCTAGATTTGAACATTTTAGCTGATCGAGCAATATTTAACCACAAACTTTGGTATCAAGCTATGTTTAAAAACATACTATTGGTCTTTGGTCTGAATCTTGGGTATGTTGGAGGTACTTGTGTGAGACTGCGTAGTGTTATCTATCATAGATTGAGGAGACCGATACATTGTACCAGGTCGGTCCGGGTATAGCACCGCTACCCCGAAAGCACAGTTTCAGCATATTGTGGCCGAGATCTATTGATGGTATATTGAATTGATTGAGTCATTACATTCCACATATTGTAATTTGATTGAAATTGCAACAATCATCCCATAATACATACTTTCTCAATCTGTAGCTGAACCGACAATATTCTGGTCATCAGCGTGCTGGGGCACATCGGATTTAAAATACAAAACTCCAGAAAAACTCCCATTTTGGTTCATAAAGGACTCGCACAAGCCGAGATCTCTTGTAGGCGAGACATCCCTGTATGAGGATGTCTCTTGTTCATAGTTGGAGGGAAATCCGTTGTTGAAATAGTTTTGTTCACTAGCATAGTTCGGGGAGTCTTCCAATGATCCACTGTGGAGAACGCCGGCAAGGTCGCTATTGCATATTTGGTCTAGTCCTGATCCAAAGTTTTGGGAAGGAGATTGACCAGAACAGTGATGACATGTGATGTGACTCTTCGAGTAACCTTGATTAGTATTCAAGTCGAGTTTTGTGAGATCTGTGTTGCAACCCGTGCATGAAAGTTTCTCTAAGTCGAGCTTTCTTGAGCTAAACGAGCGGTCTAAATATGACGGAAAATTTGGGGTAGGCGTGTTCGAATTGTTCCGAAAGATGCAAATAAGATCATTATTTAGGGAAGGAGTGATAAAGTTGTCATTCTCGTTGTTGCCAATGTCGTTATCTTCATCTGGAATGAGAGCTGGAGCATGTTGTTCTGATGAAACGCATCCAAATGATTGTACGGAATTCACCAAACCAAGATCGTCAGCATGATAAACGAGCCTTCCTTTGTCGTGAGTGGTGGATTTCAAAAATGACGAGAACGGGTCTGTAGTGATAGGAGATACGCTCGAACCCAACGTTGCAAATTCTGTGAAATCCTGGAAGTACTGATTATGATTATCCTTAAGTTCTGGGTACCCTGTAGTTGTTACTGCAGGTCTTGCTGAACCAGTACCAGCTAGCCTACCGCTATGATCCTTAAACATGTGATCATTGATGGTACCTCTCTGCGAATTGAATGTGTTGTCCTGGTGGCGGTAGGAGAGAGAAGAAGGGTAGTCATCAACACATGTCCCCTTGAAATATGGCATTTTGCAGATTTCATCAATGGAGGCACGATGCATGGGGTCCCATTTCAAACAGAGTCTGATTGCATCACAAAGTTCATTCAAGCATGAAGAATTGATAAGCTTACTGATGTCCACAGCTGGAGCTTCAGGAAGTTTGAAAATGTCAACACGGGTAAACAAATGAGAAGCGTCATCCCAGTACCCATAATATGGACGGTAGGTACTTGGATCAAATGGATTGATCCGACATGGAGTACCTAAGATATTGAACACTTTCCAAATTTGATCCAACTCATTTTCACCGGGGAAAAGTGGCCTTAACATTGCGATTTCCGCAGCAACACAACCAAACGCCCATATATCCACAGGTCTGGAATAAGATCCCTGACGTAATAGGATCTCCGGTGATCTATACCATCTTGTGGAAACATAGGATGTATATGGGCGATGGTTAGTGACCTCTCTGGCAAGACCAAAGTCAGCAAGCTTGACAACAAAGCTCCCATAGTGATTACTGGATGGTAAGGCGTTATAGTAATTCTTGTTATAGAACCCTGATGCCAGTGACACTAATATATTCTCAGGCTTAATATCACGGTGAAAGTAACCCAGTCTATGGATGTGACGTATGCCGTTGAGGATTTGTGACAAGATGGACTTCAAAGAAGCTTCTGAGAATCGCTTGTTCTTTCTTGACTTCATCAATTGATAGAGATTTTGATCCATACATTCCATGGCAATATGCAAACGAAAATTTTCATCATCAATGAATAACTCGTAAACCTGAACCAAGTTTTGATGATATGGAAGAGCTAATATAAATCTAACTTCTTTAACTCTTGTATAGTCATTCAAAAGCTTCAATCTTTTGTTCATAGTTTTGATGGCAACGAGGCGGTTTTTCTTATTGTAAATGTTTTCGTAGGGGTATTCCTCGGACCTTTCCATCAATGTGCCTTGGAAATCAAGAAACTTGGAGGGTTTCATCAAACTGTTCTTGCTTTTAGCCAAACATACATCCCCAAAGCTTCCACTTCCCAAACTCGCAACAATGGTGTACCTGTCTTGAAAGGCTCGAACGGGAATATAATGTGGTGGAGAGTCAACATCCGCTGGGGAGAGAAGATCTTCTCCTTCTTGTTCAAGCTGAAGTTGTTGCTCGTTTCCTTTGGAATGTATTCCATTGAGAGGAATTTCATTCAATCCCACCCCGAAGTCAAGTGGCTGTGGGAAAACTACCATGTTGGAACTAACCGCCGTGGGTATATGGTTCTATTACGATAGTGGAGTGACTTTAAGACGACGGGATAGAACCTCTCGAAAAAGGTCTGGGGCGGCTGTTTCAAAACTAGTTAGTTAAAGTTCAGCAAGGAAACCAGTGTTATGAAAAGTTTGGAATCTAACTAAAGTGCCACGCTGGAGGCGGTACTCAAGCTAGAGGAGATGAGCGGTTGAGAGTTACATCAATGAATCTGGAAGTAGAAGCGGAGGGAGGGCGCTTGGGCAATGTTTTAGGGCGGCAAGCGGCAGTATAGTAGTACTGTTGATATCCACACAGATTTGGTTGGTTTAATTGGTGATAGAAGTAATAGTTGTGCTGGGTGGGTGCAGCTACTTGTTTAAATAAACCGCCATTTTTTGTTTTTGTGGCTAGTAGATACGTCACTTCTGCCCTTTTGCACGTGCCGATAAGCCCCACAAAATTCTGAAGTGCGCTCGTTCGATTCTGAGAAAGGGAAATACTACTTGATTAAATACGCTTAATCGGAGTTTCGACCCTGGACCTGTACTGGTTGGCAGATGACCGCTAAAGGCTCTAGGTTTAAGTAGCTTATAAGGGGGTCCCATGTCTCCAATATATGCTTTCGGAGATTGGCCACAGTAACAAGACTGATCTGCAGTTCCCCCTGAAAGTCTGGTCTAGGCCTCAATCAGGTGCGGCGCTTCAAGCCGAATAAATCCGAAAGGACGCTTGACAGAAATATTCATAGACAGCTGGAAACACGGTCTGAGCTACCGCTTCAAATTACCTAACAAGCATCTCAATATAATAGATCAGCTATGTAAATGTGTGGCCAAGTTTGATTTTATCGTGTAGACTTCCTTACAAACAACATCCACATTGTGCTCAGCTGAGTAGTGCCCACAGTGATTGCGCGCGCAATCCCACTCGGAGGCTGTGGGATCTTTTCGTTGCAGATCAAAGTTTTGGTGCTAATCTCGTCACCAGGTTTGAATCAGCCACCACAGACTAGCAAAACCATTGAATTTAGGCTCTTTCACTTCTTGAACGTGACTTGAACTAAACATTGCACTATATCGTTAGGAAGTTGCCTGCGTATCTTTGCACGGACTCCTCCACAGATGAGCAGCACACGATCTACCCATGGAAGCAACCACGCCGCACATTCACCTCAGCAGTCTACAACACCGACTGGTGCTGAAACAAGGCTATCTGTGAGGCCTTCGCTGGCCCGTATGAGTAGGACATCAGCTGCGCATCACTCCTCTCCAAGCATTATGACCATGTCCAAGATGTACCAAGAACAAAAGCAGCAGTTTGAGCGAGAACGGCCTAACTCACAGATGAACAAGGCTGTCTTAGGAACCAAATCACAGCCCCAACAGTCTCCTCGAATAAGAAACTTCATGCAATCCAGTACACCTTCTTCTAAAAAGATACAAAAGCACGTACTATCACCAGGAAGACAGGAGAGCGAGTATTTTGCCAGGCATAAAAGACTAGAGTACGAATCAGACACTTCATCGAATGCTTCTGAGTGCGGTACACCAGCGCCGAGACTTCCTACGTTCCAAACTCATGCTGGTAGTACGGAGAACATGGACCTGCTACATCCCAATTTCAAGCCAAAGAGTCTATCATCTTCAAAAATTTACCACAGAAGAATGAACCAACTTCATGAACAACCTGAAGATGACACGGTCGACATTGCAGATGAGCCACTACTTGATGAGAAAGAGATATCCAGACATTACGACGAAAAACTGAGTCAGATTGCTCCTCATCGAAGAAGCAAGGTGGAGTTCTACCATGGTGACTCTGAAGAAAGCGATGACGTCGACATTAATTCAGAAGAAGATGAATGCCCAGTTGTCAACGTCGCTGAGCCTCAGAAGGAACACAAGGATCCCCTCGAAACATTCCGTTTTCCAAAAATATCATCTGGTAAGGATGAAAAGGATGCTGACACGCAAAGCACGAGTTCTTCATCTAATGATCAAAAGAAATCGAAAAGAAACTTTTTTCAACGTGTTGCGTTTGGTGAAGAAGATGAATTTGAGCGTATTGCCCCTGATGAAAATATTTTTACAAGAATGATCGGTTCAGGCGTCAACAGAATAACTGATCCTGAACCTAATCACAAGACTTCTAAAGAAGATGAAGAGCTAACTGTTGGAACCCCTACCAGAAGACCTTCTCCTGCACAACATCAACCTTTGGACCCAGAACTCTTCAAAAGAGAGGCAAAGGAAATCATTGCTTCCCATAATTACTCAAGATCAAATACTTCTTCGAACAACAAAACTGGAATCTCCGATGACACAACTTTGGGATCCAGTTCCGGCTCTTTCCTTGCCTCAAATCCCGATTACTACATCCATGAGTATGGAGATCACATGGACAAGTATGATGATAACTTAGATGGCGCAGATACGGAATATATTTCACCCCCTGAAAAAGTCCGTGGTGGAGTATTATCTTCATTGCTAAGGCTTTATGAAAATCCATGGGAGCAGGCATCTAGAGTCAATTTATATACTCCAGAGGGATTGTCTCCTGATAGCTCCTTCCCTCCTACTCCATCTGAAGGCAACTCGAAACGAAGTGGAGTTGATGCTCGCTCATTGGCAGAGAGGTTGAAAATATATGCAAGCTCAGAAAATACTAGCAGGACTAGTCTGGCTCATCGAAGAACGGAGAGTCTCACTGATATGTTGAAGATCTCAACACATGATTTTGGTAAGAAAAAACGTGGTAATTTGTCAACTACGAATCTTCCATCATTCAACAGAACTCAGAAGAAGGCCAGCGACAAGAGACCAAAACTTCGCAAAGGTGCAAGTGTTTTCAAGAACAAGAGAGAACAGGCGAAAGCTAAGATTACAGTTCACATCGCCGACGTTCTTCACCGTCAGCGATTTATTTTGAGAATGTGTAAGGCGCTGATGATGTATGGTGCACCAACACATCGATTGGAAGAATATTTGACTATGACTTCGAGAGTCTTGGAAATCGATGGCCAGTTTATCTATTTACCAGGATGTATGGTTGTCTCATTCGGTGATCCAACAACACGTACCTCAGAGGTTCAGCTGGTAAAGTGTGCTCAAGGGCTTGATTTGTACAAGCTTCACAGAATCCAGCGAATCTACAAGCAGGTAATCCATGATATTGTCAGCGTTGATGAAGCTTCTGTGGCATTGGAAGACTTATTGGCCCAAAAACCTACTTTTCCCCCGTGGATGTGTGTTTTACTGTATGGTTTCAGTTCTTCAATGGTTGCACCATTTGCATTCGGAGGTGGCTGGGTCAATTTACCAGTTGCTTTCGGAACTGGATGCATTGTTGGTGTCTTACAATATGTCATTGCACCAAGATCTCAGTTATACATCAATGTCTTTGAAGTTGCTGCATCGATTGTGGTCTCATTTGTGGCTAGAGCCTTAGGATCTATTGAAGGATCAGGTATTTGCTTCTCTTCAGTGACACAAGGCTGTTTGGCATTGATTCTACCAGGCTGGCTCATATTGTGTGGTGCTTTGGAATTACAATCAAGAAATCTTGTTGCTGGTTCAGTGAGAATGTTCTATGCGATCATATACTCGTTGTTTCTCGGGTACGGTATCACTTTGGGTTCTGCATTGTATGGGTGGATTGATAAGAACGCTACATCAGATACAACATGCTCTGAGAGCCTGAGTGATTGGTACAGATTTTTGTTCGTTCCTGGGTTTACTATCGGATTGGCATTGATTAACCAGGCGAGATTGTTTCAATTGCCAGTGATCATCTTTATTGCCGGATCAAGCCATGCGGTGTCCTATTTTGCATCAAAGCACTTCTACAACTCGACCCAAATCACTGCAGCCATGGCCTCTTTTGTGATTGGTATTTTGGGAAATCTTTACTCCAGACTGTTCAAGGGTATTGCTTTCTCTGCAATGCTTCCCGCTGTCTTCGTTCAAATTCCTTCCGGAATTTCCTCTGCTGGATCTTTATTGTCTGGGGTTCAGAGTGCAAACCAGATTGTGACCAACTCGACTACTGTCACCACTGGAGATCAAGCATATAATGCTTTGTCTGTTGGTATGACACTGATTAATGTTTGTATTGGTATCACAGTTGGCCTCTTCGCCTCTGCTATTGTGGTATATCCATTTGGAAAGAGGTCCACCAGTATATTTACATTGTGATTGATGAACCTCGCGTGCTGGCTTATTAAATAGAGTGATAAAAATAGAAACACTAAGATTCAGCCTACATTTCGTGACGTGCGTAGGAGTTTGTGTAAGAAACCAACGATAACGCAGGAGGAAATACATCAGATCACCCAAGAACCCAACATGTACGAGTGAAGAGAATCCTTTGCTGCGGAGTTGCCAGATAATGACATCTCGCGGCAACGCGATGACGTTTCCAACGCGAATGCGCAGGCCATTAAGATCGGACCAAGGGCCCCCTCATCGGCTGAGGAGTATCAAATATCAAATTGCTTTCCAGTGTGGAGATCGAAGGCGAAGCTCCCTCTTCACCACAACAGTTAAACAGACAAGGTCCCCGGTATGTAACTACTCACGTCAGAAATCTAGCCTTCCCTTATTTGAGATGCTGGCAAAGAACTTGCCTATGAGAGCCCAAGGCTTTTAACAACAGCGCAGAAAAGCAAAAAGTGAGATGACGTGTAGCAGATGCCGAGGAGCTTGTCAACATTTTCTTCCTGAACATCAGAAAGATACACTCAGCTAAGTAAGGCGTGTGGTGTGTTCCACGGCATGAGCTTGAATGAGCTGGAAGTCTTCGAGTGCGCTACACCATCTTGGTAAAGATACTTCTCCACATAGATAACAGCGAAGGGCTGACAACTATGGTCGAGACCGAAATGCGTGTGTGGCGCATACGAAAAGTTATGCGCGGCTCCGATAGAAACATAAACACTCAAAAGCTTAATAAACCGAGCTCAGCAAGAGCCCCATCGCAAGGTTCATAGAAGCCTCGAACAGCACAAAACAACTGACAGATAGCATCAGAACACTCTTACTTGCTACACATAGTCGAAACCCACTCACTTCGAAGCAGACGCAGTGCCCGCATAGAGCTGTCACAATCACTTTGCAAACTTTCTTATTGCTATGGGCGGCAGAAGAGAAGAGTCACAGGGCCCACCACAGCGGCAAGCATCGCCCGAACCCGATTTATCACTAGATAATGATGCACCGTTTCCATCGCAGCAACTTGGTACGCGTCCTCAGATGGTTCGAAACGCCTCCGACTCCGTGTCCTCCACCAGCATTATGACGCTATCTAAGATCTACCAGGAGCAGCAACGACAGCACTCTTCATCTCCACCGGCAACGGCAAAGTCGCCGCAAAGGAGTCCACCTCTCAGGGGCCTTGCCAAATTATCTCCATCTTCGAAGAAACTACATAAGAGGGTTCTTTCGTCCACATCAACGAAGGACTACTTTGCCTCCGCCAAAGATAGCAGTAACTCCATTATACCGCAGGAGTCCGGTCCAAAATCGCACACATCTACATCACCAGGACCACGACTGCCGACATTTCAGCGTATTGAACAATCGAGCTCATCATCACTACCTCAGTTGCAAAGACCAGGCTTGACACAGAAGAGTCTTAGTACGTCCAAAATTTACGAAAGAAGAATGAAGCAGTTCAACGAGGATGCCAACAAAAGCATCGAGCATGATATATTCTCTGGCGCTGATATTGCTGATGAAGAACTCCAAGATACAGAGGAAATAGATAAAATGAATAAGCACAAAAGAGCAGAATTTTTTTCCAATGATGCTGAAAGTGATGACGTCGATATACACTCAGATGATGACAATGAATCAATTTCGCCGAATAAATTCAGTGATGATGGCCAAAACATCAAACAGACTAAGTCTGACATTCATCAAACCTCAGATGATGCTTCCTCCCATACATCCAGCCATAATGATGACGACGAGAAGAAATTCACTGTCAAAAAGCTCTTCAAACGTATGACCACAAATGACTCTCATGCAAACAACAACAACGATATTACAAGTGCTACTTCAGAAAACAAGAAGCGTAATTTTTTCGCAAGAATGGCTCTTGGTGAAGAAGATGAGTTTGATAATTTACCAGAAGACAACATCTTCGCAAAAATAATCAACATGGGTGGTGGTTTGGCCCCAGGTGCTTCCAAATCAGAGAATCAGAAGATTGATGACGAAGAGGCCCAACTTAACCACGGACCAAATGATTTTCCAATGCAGGAAATTGATCCAGAATCACAGGCCCAGGACATCTTACAAGCACATCGTCATCATTACACCAACTCTATTGCATCTTCTTCGGATGGTACTTTAAGAGATGGAAGTGATAGCTTTCTTGCGCCGAATCCAGACTTTTACTTTCGCCAAAATGATTCCGACTTATATGATCCAAATGTTGATGCTGGGGATGAAACATATGTTGCGCCACCTGAAAGAGTTCGTGGTGGCGTTTTGTCTTCGTTATTAAAGTTGTATGAGAACCCAATCGAAGCATCTCGTTCCAGATTGAACTTTGAAGATCGCATCACCCCAATTGACTCTGCTCTCACTTCACCAATCACGGAAGTAGAGAATTCATATGAGAAAAGTGGTTTGGGAAAGAGGATTAAAGACTTTGCTAGTGGTCATGCTGGTAAAAAAAAAGTCACCCTTGGTGATCCAAGGAAAGATCAGGACATGCTGCATGTACACAAGAGAGTTTCTAGTTTGACAGACATGGCTTCCATCACGGATCATTTGACTCCAGACTTCATCTCTAAGAAGAAGCAAGTGTCCTCTTCTCACTTGCCCTCTTTTGCCAAAACTGGTAAACCGCATGGCTTGCCAGGAAGACCGAAGCTAATGAAAGGCGCAAGTGGGCTTCTTAAATCTAAAAGAGAGGCTGCAAGAGCCAAAATCACAGTTCATATTGCAGACCTTCTTCAAAGGCAAAATTTCATCTTGAAGATGTGTAAAGGTCTGATGTTGTACGGTGCTCCAACTCATCGTCTGGAAGAGTACCTGAGAATGACAGCCAGAGTCTTGGAGATTGATGGTCAGTTCGTTTATCTTCCAGGTGTTATGATTGTTTCCTTCGGTGACCCAACTACAAGAACATCAGAGGTTCAAGTTGTCAGATCTGCTCAAGGTCTAGACCTTTACAAGCTTCATCGTATCCATAGAATATACAAACAGGTTATCCATGACCTTATTGGTGTCGAAGAGGCATCAACTGCTCTAGATGACTTGTTTGCCTCAAAGCCAACCTTTTCTCCGTGGATGTGTGTCTTGATCTATGGGCTCAGTTCCCTCTCTGTTACACCATGGGCATACGGTGGTGGTTGGATCAATTTACCAGTGACGTTTGGTATTGGTCTTTTGGTTGGATTTTTGCAGTATATCGTATCTCCAAAATCAAACCTCTACTCAAATGTTTTTGAGGTCGCGGCATCAATTGTTGTTTCTTTCGTTGCGAGAGCTCTTGGCTCTATCAGTGGTGCCAATATTTGCTTCTCTGCATGCGCTCAAGGCGCTTTAGCTATGATTCTCCCGGGTTGGATGATCTTATCTGGCTCTCTTGAATTGCAGTCGAGAAACATCGTCTCTGGCTCTGTGAGAATGTTCTATGCTGTGATCTACTCTTTGATGTTGGGTTATGGTATAACTTTAGGTGCTGCTCTGTATGGTTGGATTGATAGCAAGGCTACTGATTCCACTACATGCACCGACTCTATTTCTGATTGGTGGCGATTCTTGTTCGTCCCGATGTTCACTATTGGTCTTGCTACTATCAACCAGGCAAGACTCTTTCAGATACCAGTCATGCTGATCATTTCTTGCTCTGGTCATGTCGTCAGTTTCTTTGCCTCTAAACATTTTTACAACTCGACAGAGTTTACTTCCGCCATTGCATGTTTTGTTGTTGGTGTACTGGGTAATCTGTACTCTAGAATCTTCAAGGGTATTGCGGTTTCAGCTATGTTGCCAGCGGTTTTTCTCCAGATTCCAGGTGGTATGGCTGCTCATGACTCTCTACTTTCAGGTATTCAGTCTGCCAACCAGATAGTTGACAACAGTACCACATCCTCTACTACCGATCAAGCTCTCAGTGGGTTAGCTGTTGGTTTCAGCTTGATTCAAGTCTGTGTTGGTATCACTGTTGGTTTGTTTGCTTCTACTATTGTTGTTTATCCATTCGGTAAGAAGTCTACCAGTGTTTTTACTCTCTGATGTCCAGACTTGCAATGAAATTATTTACAGATATCACTAAAAGACATAAAACATTTTCTGATCCACTCTGTGTACCTAAAGCATTGTATTATCGTGTTTTCGAAAACCTCATTTACCGGGTAACCTTGTATATCTCCCATTACAGTAATTGCAGTTTTGGGGAGTTATCGTAGATTTCTTCTTTCCCCAGCTTGCCACAGGCGATGAGTCTTTGTCGGGCAACGATCAGATCGAGAAGACTTTTGGTGAATAAGTATGAGTTAATTCGGTATATCTCGAGACACTCAATGAGACTAGCTCTACATCAATTAGTAACATGATCAACATTAATTGAAACTATGAGAATCCATATTTTGTAGTTGGTAAACACTTGCCGCATTTACTCGACCTGGGCCTCGAAGTTCTCACCCTCAACCAAGTCTGGGATGTCTTCCTCCTCGGCGGCAGCACCGGCAGAAGCACCAGCAGCTTGCTGGCTTTGCAACTGAGCAGCAAGCTTGGACAAGATCTCCAAGTTCTCAGCACCGAGCTGTGGGATGATGTTTGGGATCAACTCAGTGATTTCCTTCTGTTGTGGGATACCGTAGAAACCGTAGGTATTGTGCTGGTTAGCGGCCTGGACACCGACTCTGTTGAAGTGGAGGACCTTACCGTCATCACGGAAAAAGTTAGCCTCTTCAACACCGTCCAAGGTCTGGACGTTAAGCTTCTGGAGGGTTGCCTGGAGCTTGGAGTCGTCGGCAATTGGGGCAGAGTTGGCCTTCTTAGCTTTTCTTCTGACACCACCAACCTTGGTGTTGCCCTGTTTCTGCAACTTGGCGAGTTTCTCCTGGTCGATTGGCATTTTGACTGTCTTTTGTGTGGGGTTAAAAGGCCTTCAAGACTTTTGCGGGTCGCTGTCGACGTTTTTTTTTCCAATAGTGAAAAGTTTTGGTGAAAAAGCGCACTAGAGTAATTGGTGTCCGGGTTTTCATCAGGATCGGTGGACCAGGCCCAATTGACGAGTGTATATTGAGTATATTAATTATTACACAACAATTGATGGTCTCGGTAAAAGTCTACAAAAATGTTGATACGGCGCATTCAACGTAGATGCTACGCGGATTTGGCACATAGCTTCCAGAAGACGCTTCACTTGCCCAAGACAAAGCTGGCAAAGCGCAGTAACTACGAGAAGGCCGTCAAGGATCTCATACCACGTTCTTCCCAGGCCGTATACAAGTATCAGTTTGAAAGCAGACCCACAACAGAAGATGTGTTCATTCTCCACGATGGACCCCCATATGCCAATGGCGATCTCCACCTTGGCCACGCACTGAATAAGGTCCTCAAAGATATCATCAATAGATACAATGTCCTCAAGGGGAATAAGGTCTACTACAAGCCCGGATGGGACTGTCACGGTCTGCCCATTGAACTGAAAGCTCTAGAGAAGATCAATAAAAGGATGAAAACGGACTCATCCACTGTTTTGAACGTTCAGACAATCAGAAAGCTCGCTAGGGACCATGCTATCAAGACTATCGAGAAGCAGAAGGCCAGTTTCCAAGAGCTCGCCATCCTTGGAGATTGGGAGCATAATTACAAAACACTGGATCACGAATTTGAGATTGCACAACTGCAGATATTTCAAATGATGGTCTCTAAAGGACTTATCAACAGACAGAAAAAACCTGTTTATTGGGGATGTGAGACTCATACTGCTCTAGCGGAGAGTGAACTAGAGTACAATGACAAGCACAAGTCCACTGCTGCCTATGTTAAGTTTCCAATTTCGAACCCCTCTGAAGAGCTCCAGGCCATAATAGAATCGAACCAAGTCAGAAATTTGTCCGCTTTGATTTGGACCTCAACACCGTGGACAATCCCCTCGAACAAAGCTATTTGTATCAACAAGGCATTCACATATACTATCATCAAGTCATCTAAAGACTCGCTGATTGTGCTACAGGAGCTCTCGGAGAACATCCTGGCTTTGAATGATGAATATTCTCTAACTGGAATTAACATCCCAGGTTCTGCTCTCGCTGGATCACAGTACACTAACATTAGAACTAACAACTCCAATTTCCCCATTCTCCATGGTGATCACGTCACAAACATCGCTGGTACTGGCTTAGTACATACTGCACCAGGACACGGTAACGATGATTACTTTGTATGCTTAGCCAATGGTGTTGATGTCTTCTCTCCAGTGGACCAATTTGGGCAGTATACTAGCGAACTACCGGAAGGTTACACTTCACTTGCTGGTCTGAAAGTGCTTGGTGAAGGCACAACTAGAGTGTTAGAGCTCATGCAGTCTTCATCGATGATTTTTGCCATTGACCAAAACTATATTCATTCATACCCATATGATTGGCGCTCCAAGAAGCCAGTTATTATCAGAGCCACACCCCAATGGTTTGCCAACGTTGGTGAGGTCAAACAAGACGCCTTGAGCGCACTAGACAATGTAAAGTTTGTGCCAGAAAAGGGATATAACAGACTTTCAGCATTCATTAAGAACAGAAACGAGTGGTGCATTTCCCGCCAAAGAGCCTGGGGTGTTCCTATCCCTGCTCTGTACTCCAAAAGTGATGAGAACATTGTTTTGATGGACGACGAATCTGTGACGCATATTATCAAGAAAATGAAGGAGCTTGGAACAGACGCTTGGTTTGAAGAGGAAGATACCATTGAGAGATGGTTACCTGAGTGTTATAAAGGCCAAGGTAATGATTTCTACAAGGGTAAAGACACCATGGACGTTTGGTTTGACTCAGGCTCCTCATGGAATGAGATCTTGCAGTTTATTGAAAAGAATGAACTGAAAAGGGATGTTTTAGCTGATGTATATTTGGAAGGCTCTGACCAGCATAGAGGCTGGTTCCAGTCTTCTATTTTGACTAAGATTGCTACTTCAGATTGTGAAGAGAAACCAGCTGCTCCTTATAAGACTATCATCACACATGGTTTCACATTGGACGAGAAAGGTGATAAGATGTCCAAATCCATCGGTAATACTATGACTCCAACGACTCTGATCAAGGGAACTAAAGAAGTACCAGCAGTTGGTGTTGATGGACTAAGGTTGTGGGTTGCTCAAGCCGATTATACCAATGATATGACTGTTGGTCCAAATGTGCTGAAACACGTTGGTGACGCGCTGAAGAAGTTGAGGTTCTCATTTGCTTTCTTGCTTGGTAACTTAAACGGGTTTCAAAAAGACGAGATAGTTCCTTACAAAGATTTGAAGAAAATCGATCAGTATGCTTTGTCGAAGTTATATGCTATGAATAATGAAGTCTTGCAGTTTTACGATGAATATAACTTTTCTAGAGCTTTCAAAGTGTTGACCAACCATTTGAACGTGGAAGCATCCGCCATTTACTTTGACATTGTCAAGGATAGGCTATACACCGAGGCTACGGATTCTGTGGCTCGTCGTTCTGCCCAAACTGTTTTGTTAGAGTTCCTAAAAGTGTACTGCTCTTTGCTTTCGCCTATTGTGCCGTTGATCACTCAAGAAGTGTGGGATCATGCTCCTCAGTGGGTTGTAAAGAAACACATGAACCCATTACTCGCTGGGATTGTTAAGCATGATCCAGAGATGAGAAACACCAAACTAGAAGAAGATTTCAGCATATTATGGCAGGTAAAGGATGAGATACTGAGACTACAAGAAAAAGGCCGTAAAGAAGAAAAAACGATTAAGAGTTCACTTGAAACTGATGTGCACTTGTTTGCTAAACTTGACACATCCATTGGTAGAGTGCTTAAAAAATACAGAGATGAGCTCTCTGAGATTTACTTGGCCTCGAATGTATTCATTAATAGGGATATTCCAGAACACCATGCCTTCAGATACTTTGGCAGACTAATGTTCGAGGACCGTTCGTCTTTAGCTCTGTCTGTGATGCCAGCTAGTGGGTGTAAGTGCCCAAGATGCTGGAAGTACACCTCAGAGAGCAAGGAAAAACTGTGTGAGCGCTGTGATGAGGTTGTGGCTAAGCTTGGTTGAAACAAATATATAGAGGAACATCAATTTCATGTAAATAGACGAAATTAATGATTAAATATAAATGGTAATGCTGCCCGTACCACTGAAATTTGGACGGTTGGTCGAAGGCGTGCGAGATCTGACCACCTATTGACGAACCCTTACTGAATACGATTGCAAGATAAGGAGTTCGAACAGCAAACTAACCATGCCAATTTTGCGTCCGGCTTTTCTTATACCGAGATCGCGTGCTTTCCAGCCATATTTTTACCGCCATTTCCACTCTTCGTGGCAATGCCTACAAGGGAGCAAAGACCCATTTACAGAACTGGAGAAACAACCGCGCAGGGATACACAAGCTGAGGCCGCAGTGACTGAGCAGACCAAGAAGGAATCTAAGATCCGATCGATTGTACAAAAGCTGCCTGGTCCACTACAAAAGTATGGTGTTAGGCTAGTGGATGCGCCTTTCTCCCACATTTCTGCTTTTCTCGTTCTTCACGAGTTGACGGCCGTTGTACCCTTCCTTGGGCTGTGGTATCTTTTCCACGAGTACCACTTCCTGCCAGCAGATATCCCTTCGTGGGTTTTGCTCAAGAGCACGGGCGTCATTGAGAAGATTCTGGGGGATACAGTAGCGGACTACTCAATTCAGGAGCGTACGAAACTGATATTGGAAGGTGCTACTGCCTATGGAATAGTCAAGGCAACGTTCCCTGTAAGAGTTGTATTCAGTGTGTTTTGCACTCCGTGGTTTGCCCGTGTGTTTGTATCTCCAAGCCTGAGGGGACTCAGTAAGTTAACACGAGTCTTCACCAGAAGCCAGAAGACTACCCCCATGAAGTAAGAAGGTTGTGTTTATTGTGTAAATATAATGGTCAGGAGCCCTGGCCTTTCAAGATGGTTATAAGAGCCATTATATAGAAACCTTCTCGTACCAAGTCAACCACAGGAAAGGTATGGATTTATACTGCTGATATTGTACTACTCAATACGATGCTTCCACAATGTATCAACACCTTTCACATCCTCTTCAGGTGCTCCAATGACGCTTCCGCAGGCCCGGCTTTTCGCATAAACCGATGACTAATTCGTACATTAGCTCAGCTAATAGACGACCATTAAGCGGCTTCTGTGTAAGTAAAAG
Source organism: Petasospora mycetangii (assembly GCA_003708295.3). NCBI lineage: Eukaryota > Fungi > Ascomycota > Saccharomycetes > Phaffomycetales > Wickerhamomycetaceae > Petasospora > Petasospora mycetangii. The sequence continues at coordinate 101,158 of PPNU03000006.1, forward strand.
TCTCCAAATGTCAGTAAGCATCACCTGTCAATAACCGTCATTGCTTTCACCCTCCACACACTTGGCACCCTTCACACAGGAACAATGGGATCCATCATTAGTACCGTACACGAGAGGCTTGACACACTTGTTCCATTGCGGTACAGAAGCAAGCACTTGTCCTTTGCTCTCGTATTGTTGTCTGCTGCTCTCGATAACATGAATGTCTCCGGAACACTATCGGTATTCACGTCGATCAGAGAACATTTTGATGTGCCTTCGCCTACGGTGTCTTGGGTCCTCTCTGCTTATGCACTGACACTGGGAGCCTTCATCATGCTCTCTGGAAAACTGACGGATATCATTGGGGCCAAAAGAGTGTTTGTTTCCGGGGTCTTTTGCTCTTCACTCTTCGCTCTTATATGTGCCTCCGTGGAAAATCAAATCGTTGTATTGATCGTCTTTAGAGCATTGCAGGGAATCGCAGCCTCGGTCATGATGCCTTCGATGTTCCCCATTGCATATTCGTACTACTCGGAACATGGACTGCGTACGGTACTTATTGCTATCATGTGTGTTTTATCTTCCTCGAATGGTATTGGGCTTGTAATTGGTGGTGCTTTCTCTTTGACGAGCATTGGCTACAAAGGGCTGTTCTACTTCACGTTTGCTATTGCATTCACCTGCTCAGTGTTGTTGTATTTGACTATGTACCCAGTTGAAACCCATCAAAACAATAAACAGCTGTCGATCCGAGCTTTAGACTACCCGGGTACAATAATGTTTGTTGTTGGAATCATGTTGGTCCTCCTTGGATTGACCGAAGGCGGGATATCTTGGAATTGGCCAAATGCTTATGTCCCTATTGTCCTTGGTGTCATTGTTATTGCATTAGGAGGATGGTTTGAATTGATCTATATCCGTAATTACAAGATCCGTATTATGAAAGAGAAACAACAGTCACAGCAGACTAGCCTCCAAACATCACAAGAACGACAAGAAAGAGATTGGAGATACGAACTATTGGAATTGCTACCAAGAGAGGCATTCAAGATACCTAATTTTTCTAAATTTGTCGTTTGCATCATCTTGGCCTATATAGCACTCATTGGCTGTGTGTCCTTATCAGTGCAATACTATCAGTACATTAATGGTGACAATGCCTTCTTGGCCTCCCTTAAGACGTTACCATTTACTGCGGGAATGGCTGCTGGACCTTTCCTGAACAACGAGAGACTGATTTATAGGATTAGTATGAAATGGGTTCTGGTAACCTCTCAAATTACAAGTCTGGGATGTTTGGTATGGATGTCTTATCGTGATTATCACCTGTCAAATGAGTATTGGATCTTCTCTTTTGTTCCACAGTTTATCATCGGGTTCTTCTTAAATACTTTCTTTGGAATTTACATCAATGCTGTGATGAGAAATACACCAGGACATTTACAAGGTGTTGTATCAGGTCTATTGCAAACATGTCTACAGGTCGGAAATTGTTTGGGCAATGCTCTTGTTGCAACGATGCTTGGTGTCATGGTCACTAGTGGTTCTGCCATTCAAGTTTCAGAGTATAATACTAGATTCAAGAAAACTTATTTCATATTGATGGGATCACAGACTGCTATGATTTTGGTGTTGATGACCTTGAAAGATCAAATGTCTGTGGAGGGATTTACCAAAGTTGAGCAAGAGGATGAAGAGTACGAACTGGTCCAAAGTGCTGGGGTGGTAGAGCGCAAGTAAGCTTGCCCTTTTGAGGCATGGTCCAAGTCTACACTCTGCATGGGTGGGCATGATACAAGAAGGGGACCAATGGTATCTCGTGTTTGAAAGCTGGTCTGCAGTGTGAGCTTTCTAGAGCTGTCTTCACTGGGTCGGATGGTTTTCCAAGGTGTGCGATTTTTAGAGAACAGAAATGCCGTATATTACTCCAAGGCGCAAGGCTAACGGTTATCTGGCAACATCACGACGATGTATCTGATCCTTTGTAATTCCACAATTTCAACGCCATGCTTGGAATAAAACAAAGTACCTTCCTTCCCGCTCTAATAGAACTTGTAGAGCCCTATGATACTCTGATCATGTCTCCATATAATTGATGTAGGGAGCTGCAGTATTAACTTCCCTTGAAATTCTAAATTATCGCCTTATGCAGGGAAACGCGCGGTTCAAAAATACCCTAGTCTGCGCCAGCCCGAGCTAACACTTAATAAATCACAACAGCACACACATACTACTTTGACTGACTAGTAGACTATACACTTACCAAATGCGTACTTGTAGTTGACTCGCTCAGATACTTGCAGTTCTATCCTGACTTCAATATTCGGGGACCGCACCCTGGGCTGTAGACCCTGAGGACGTCTTCGAGCTGGGTATTGCGGCACAGGGACAAGGCATGTGCCCGCATGCATTTGGAGACAAGTGTTACGGGGCCCAACAACCACTGAGTTAATGGACATGATTACAAACTCAAAGGGTTGTAGTGGCGAGTCGCATACCTGTATTCCACCAAACAAAACTTTGAAGTTCGACTCTGTCAGCAAACATCAGTTCAGACTTGGGCTTGATCAATTATGCTAGGGTATTGTTCTCTATGCTCTATGTAGAAATTGCCATGATTCAGTCCAATTCAATCTTGTGACTCTGAGCCCGTATTCTACGTTCTCTTGTCTCGGCCACCTACAGGACTTTTACGTGTCTCTTTTCAAGTAAGAGTCTCTTCACTTACCCATGGTACATTCCGCTCTTTCAGTATCAAATGCACTTTATCTTTCACAGTACCTGACGCATTTCAACACCGCCTCAAATCAATGGATCAAGGGACCACTCACTATCACACTCTCGGGAGAAATCCCCCTTTCCTCAATACGAACTCCTATTGAAAATCGTGTAATTATGTTTGCTGTTGCGTCTCTGGAAAGCCTGAACTCCAGTCAGAATCACTCTGGGATTTAATGTCATCGCTTCAGCTTCTCTGCGTTCAATTACAGGTTCGATATCTAAGAGGGGTAATCTTTCCCAGAACCAATATACACTAATACAGGACTCCATCACGGCTATGGGCTCTGACCTCATCAATGCTGACGAACTGGGAGACATAGTTCTAAGATTGTAAGATCACAATTGTCCGAACGGTTGATAATTGGCAAATAGCCAGTCACAATTTTTCTCCAAATTTTTCTCCAGTGACTAATAGACTAAACATGATTTTCAAGATCTACATATTGAAGTGACTTTTAGAAAGATAACTAAACTATTTTTTTTTTGCAAATTCGAAAATTTAGTTGAAAACTCGATACTTCCAAAACGTACGAAATAGTGACTCTACGATTGATAGCTATTATTAATAAACTGAGATGAACCCGATAAACCGAATGATGGTTAATCAAAATACCTGGTCGTAGAGAACTAGAATTCTGAGCGCCTTCAGCACCCTTGCTGATGTCCGGGTGTTCAGTGGTGTTTGGATGAATGTCCGGGTGGATGTGGGTTTTCTCTTTATCTGGTGCTGGCAATCAACACATTTCCAGCCACAATCAATCACAGAGCTTGAGCTGCAGATTGGATAACTGATTACGATGGATGTGTTATACGTATGAAACAATAATGTTAATTGTAAACTTGTAGTATACTTCATAATAGTAAGAGAAAACTGATCAAAGCCGAAGCCTTTATTGTATAAAGTTTAGTGTTTAGACTGACATGAAAAAAGAACGGCAATTCCACCATAATATTTACTCAAAAGATTTATTGACGATGAATAATCACCACGAGAGAGGCAAGCCAAACAAAGGCATGTGATTGCTTAAGGTCAAGCAGAAAATGGACTGTGTCTTTCAATGTACTTCTTGGCCTTCTTCAACTTGGAAACAGCAGAGTCAAAGTCGGTAGTGTAATACTCATCACTGTAGACAGGGTGACTTTCAGAGTAATCGAAAGCAGTGATTTGGATACTAGTGTCTTCAGCATCGGTATCTCTCTTCATGGTTGCATGAGAGCCGATATTGGCACAATCATGTGTCCAGCTATAGACATTGGAATGGCAATAGTCGTACGCTCTACCTGAGTTTACTGCTCCTCCAGTATTGATATTGTAACAAGTATTCAAAGAGATATCATGGAAGCTGTTTTCATTACCATCACAAGCGTCGATCTCCCACAAAAAAAATGTAAGTATCAGAGCACGGCATCTCGTCGACGAACTTGAAGCTATGTCTTCCATTCAAGTTTGTACATCCAGTAAAAGCAACAATATTACCGCCGAGACCGTCACAAGCATTACCAGAGAATGCGATGAAGCGGGCTTGGGTGAGCACTGGTAAGGCAAGGATAGCAATGACAGTGAGAATGGCGTACTGGAAAGAAAATATTGAGATATATTTTTATCTGTGTATGTTTACATGAGAATAGCTACAACTTAAACTGAATAGCATGGTCCATGCTTTATATCTCTACTAATGTTGATATCAGAGAAAGTAACGTTAGTGCCACAGACTAAATGTCGAAGCTTCGTTGTAAAAACAGCTTACAATTTTAGAAATCACTGGAAGATAGGGAATGGGGCAACGTCTGTTCTTCTGACCAATCTATTCTCACCTTCAACGTCAACTAAACTAGAGACCTTTTTGAAGTCATTATCTGTCAACCTGACAAGTCTTCTGTTGTTTTCAATTCTCTTTGGATTAGAAGACTTTGGTAGGACAACATAACCTCTCTGGGCAGCCCAATTGACCATGACCTCACCAATGGAGATGGAATACTTTCCAGCGATGGTTTTCAAGGTAGCATTATCGAACAATGGAGATTTAGATGATCCCAAAGGACAGTAAGCTTCAAAGACAATACCCTTGGATTTACAGTAGTCAATGAGCTCAGTCTGCGGCAATAGAGGATAACACTCACACTGGTTAGCAGCTGGGGTCACAATGGTGGTTGGTGCCTCTGCCAATGCTTCCAAGTTGTTAATAGAGAAGTTGGACACACCAATGGCTTTGGTTTTGCCTGACTTGAGTAGTTGCTGCATACCCGCCCAGGTTTTGATAAAATTCCACTCCGGGTCAAGCTGCTTGGTACCATCCTCGTTAATCACTGGGATTAAAGGATCGTCTCCAGGCTTTTGAATGAGAGGAACAGGCCAGTGCATCAAGTACAAGTCGACGTAGTCTAATCCCAATCTATCCAGCGAGGCATCCAATGCTTTCTGCGGGGTTCTGTGCTGAGTTTCAAAGAGTTTGGTAGTAACGAAGATGTCCTCTCTTCTAATACCGGAATCCTTAATGGCCTTTCCAACTGGAACCTCGTTGCGGTAATAGGCAGCAGTGTCGATGTGTCTGTATCCGGCTTTGAGCGCCGTGAGTGTAGCAGTGTAGCACTCCTCATCAGTCGCCTCCCAAGTTCCTAGCGCAATTTGTGGGATTTTCGCACCAGTGTTTAGTTTTAAAGTTGTGTCGTTCATAGTCATTTTCCTAGTGGTATGACTTGAGATCTCACAGGTGGGTAACGTGTTTAGGTGTGTGGGGTACTTAGTATCTTGTTATTCAGGAGGAATAAATGTGGCGCCTGACCAATCTGTCGCGACAATGATACGATATGCACCTGGACACCACACAACGCGGACCATTCGCGCGCGCGATGCTTATATAATACCGCCCAAATCATTTAAGGTGATCTGAAGTGACGGGCCTGGTATACCAGTTTGAGCGCAGTTGAATACAATACGTCACACAGCCATATATCTTCAACACTATCACGCTGTGTACAAGTCGCATTAAATGTCTATAGTGCTCAGAACCCGCTCAGCGCTCCTCAAGGCATCGCGTCGTACCTTCCACATTTCATTGCTTTGTAAGGAGGAGTATGAGATTGACCTAATTTCGTTGAAAAAACGTCCAAAGAGAAAGGAGGATGGCATTCACCTGAAGGCCATGATGGATACCGGAGTTTCTGCCCCGAAACTGTGGGATGAGACAGAAGAAGAAGCAGCAAATAAGGTGAAGGAGACCCTGTTTGACGACGCCATCAGTTTCGTCCACAAGGATAAGCCCAACAAGATGAAGACGTCACAGATTGAGGTTAATATGCCGCCAAAGAGTGACAACTATCCAAGCATAGAGGAAAAGGGAGATGAGAAAATTGTCAATCTCCAGAAACCAAAGCCTGTACACAAAGACTCACCGACACCAGCCTCTACTCAAACCAACTTCGTCTCGGAAACACCCACACGCAATACTCGCCGCATCCAAGATATATTAAAGCTTGTGTCGCAAGAAGTTCCTGAGCTGTCACATGAGGCCCAGGAACTAGCAGACGATATTGAAGACAACATCAATCGCATGAAAGAGATCCGAACCTTGATTAAAGAAGCTGAACAAAGAGAACAGGAAGCACTGAACAAGTTTAACAAGATGTCATCTGATATCAAGAGGGAGGATTTAGAATACTTCTTAAACGATGCTAAAACCACCAAAGATCGTGACGATGAACAGCATTTCAGAGAGCAGAGACGGTTCGAATGGACCCAGAGCGTACTGTCTTCAAGATCGTTAAGCAAAAACAATTTCTTCACACCTATTGATGAGAAGTTGATAAGATCAGTTAAGAGATCAAACGTACCAAGACTAGATCATACAACTGATAATGTACTGTTTCCAAGCCTACCTAAGGTATCAATTTCGAAAAACATGTCTCATGAGTTCTTGGTGTATGTTAATGGAAATCAAATCATCACTACGGAGAATCCATTTGGTCCCCACTATTTACCACCAGACTTGGTATCTATCTTCCATCAAATCGGTAACGTGAAACCATTCCTCAAAATAATTAATAAATTGGAAAAGAGTAAATGGAGGTTGATGGGTACCAAAATTATGGGTGATAGTCGTGTTTTAGTCTTTGAAAGATACATTGATAAGGACCAAGAGAAGAAAGAGAAACGTCAGAAGACTACCAAGGTTATGTCTTCATTAGTCATAGGTTCGTTCGTTATACTTTATACTATTGGATTCTTCTTGGAAGATCAACACAAAGGTGCTAAATGGTCTGTTGATAAAGACGGAGAATTGGTGAAGAAATGAATCGTAACATACGGGAGTTTATACATTCTTTATTATAATGCATTATATGAAAAACAAAATAACAACCGACAACAACTCCAGAGTCAATTTACAAAGCAAGTCGAACACTCTGATCTGTTATTCTTCCATTACTTCATCCCTGGCCTCACGACGTAGACTTTCAGTGTCCTTAGCAAGAAAGATGTACTTAAACTTGTTGAGCATACCCGATGTGCCGTTCCAACCTCTAAGAAGTTCAACTGTAAGCTTATCACTGAGATCTGGGATCTCATATCCAGTTTCGTACTCGTGCAACTCGTGTTTCTTCTTGTTTTCCAACAACATCTGCCTGTTTGAAGCAGGACGGCCTTTACGTCTCTCGCTGATCAATTGTTCCAGCTCTTCATCGTCTCTGGACAAGTAGGCCTCAACGAACAGCTTCATATCATCAAGATTAAACACGTCTTTCTCACTTCGGTTCTTCACAGCCTCCTGTAGAAATCTGAATTTCATCATCTCCATTTCCTTTTTCTCTAGATGCACAGCTTTCTTCGTCTGAATCTTCTGTTCTCTTAAGGTGGCTCTGTTTAGCTGTTTAAACTTACGGCCCTTTGGGTGCATCGCACCTTTCGACTTCTGTATGGTCTTCTGGACTTTACTAAGAGAGTGTTGGATGGGCATCCTGTACTTATACTGGCTAGTTAGATCAATAAGACCAATAAAATAAGTAGATCAGTAGAACCACAGAGATGAGCCTGCGTTAATTTTTCCTTACTCTTTGTGTTGAGTTGCCCCTTTGGGACATTGTTTTCTTTTTTCCAAAGCTATTTTTTTTCTTTTGCATTTCGACGTCGTTTGACCTTAAAGAGGACTTCGAGACTACTATTAAGTACACACAGGCATCAAACTCATCAACAATGGTTTACACCGAGGAACAGCTCATTGAACTCCGCGACGTCGCCGTTGTGCCTACCAGAGTTGACTTCGAGGCCTTCACCAAGGCCATTGAGGAGCAGAGACTCTACCAGCAAGAGCACTCCGATGAGCACGAGGGCCGCAGACGCTCCTCTGTTCATGGTTCCAGACCTGTGTTCAGACACGCCAGAATGAAGCCAAGAGAGAAAGTTGTTCCACACGCTGATGAAGATGGATGGTTTACTTACTCTAAGAAGAAGCAAGGCTCCGTCTCCGGCGAAGAGGCCAGCCAGTCTAGAGATGAGTTTAGAGAGGCCACAAAGACCCAGACCAAGGTGCGTCCAAACAACAAGAACATCACCTCTTCAAAGCCAGCAGATGCCAGGGACATCACTTCTGACAAGCCAAAGGCCACCTTCAACGCCTTTGCAGCTTTGGACTCCGAGGATGAGGACGATGAGTGATTGTGCTTCTGCCTCACCCCACATACAAAACACAAACAACAAAAAAAGTATTGGAGGACCTATCGGGCTCCCAACTTTGGTTTTTACAATGCGAACCTTGTTTGAGTCACGGGTAGACTATCCCACCAGTACCAAGCACACGACCGGTGTAATTTTATCAATCATGACAGTTTTTTGATATTTGTAACTCCCCCTTTACTCTTTTTCTCTTCATTATCTTTTGTCTTTCTTACCTTTTTTATACATAAAGATTACTCTTCGTTCCTGTTCACGTTTTTTTGAAGAATGTACCCCTATACATAAATGACATTCTTACTCTAGTTAATAGTGTTGTAGCTTAATGCAGATGCAGCTGGCGCCGGCGCGTATTAGATCAGCTTGTACACTTAACCTCATTAGTGTTGGCCGTGGGAAACACAACTCTAAGAAGAAGAGATGGCACACAATTGTGCGCCCGAGTGCGTCAAATAAAATCTTATCAGCCATCCTAATGAATACACTTCCACAATCAGTTGTAATTGCATATAGAGAAGGTTATGTTGGTAATAACCACGTATAGTACAGATGAAAAACAATTTAAACTAAGCGTTACAACATTACAACTTAACAAATTAAGGCCTATAAACAAAAACATAGTCATAGACAATAGTTATTCACAAGTGATACGCCCTGAATCATCCAAGTCATCGTTTAATGACAAATCATTCAACAAGGTCACAGCATCCGTACGTTGTCTAGAAGCTGAAGTGCCATTTTTTTGAACGTTTAACACACCATTGGTATACCCATTAATCTTCAAAGAAGTACCAGAAATGGCCTTTCTCAACTCATGTATGTTTGGAGTTTTAAGATTACCCAACATGAGCGATCTGGCAGATAATGGAGCAGACTTGATACTGTTATTGTCGGTAGCGAATGCAGCAGTTGGTTGTAATAAGTTAGCCAATGAAACGTTCTGAGATTGATTTTGTGACATCAATGAAGTCTCTGCAAAATCGTCATATGAATCAGACGTAGCATTCAAGCCTTGCCCGTTATGATAACGATAATGTGTTGACAAAATAGTTTCACGATATGTTTGCAATAAAGTTCCATCCCCGAGCAAAGACTCCACTTGGTCCTTTGTAACGGAGAATTTTGGGGGAGATCCACTTTTCTCAAGTGGTACCACCTGTGATACCAACCAAAGATTCTTGGCTTTACGATAGTCAATTCTTGAAAGAACTTCATCAAGCAAATCACCATATTGAAGAGCCTTTGTAGAGAAATAAACGATAATGAAACCCAAGTTGTCTCTCAATACTAATGATCTGTCCTGCACTTCATCGTTAGATAATTGCCACGTAAATAGCAGTGGTAAAGAGTTTACAGCAGAATTGATGCCGAATTTCTCAGTGACAAGTTCAATCAAGCTGATCAATGCATCAAAGTTTGTACCTCTTGGCAATTTGGAACATAACTCAATATGTTCATATAATTCATTAATGACACTAGTACCAGCATTTGAGATCAGGTTATTGTGGTCAGCAGTGATGAAATCGCCCTTTTTGTATTCCAGTTTAAGATCAGTAATCAACACATCTGTATACTTTTTTTGTATCAAGAAGTTGTTTTCCAACGGCGATGAGGCATCCTGGTAAGCTAGCAGGGAAAATGTAGATGAGAACAGCTCCAAAGGTACAAATGACCTTTGTACAGTTACATTCTTGTTAGCGGTACATATAATCATTCTGATGTTATCCATGATAACCATCATAGTGGATTGGCTTGTTTGTGTTGGTTTGTCAATGCATTCTTTCAACTTTATGAGCAGCTCACTAACCATATCAACAATTTGTTCTGTATAATAGTTATGAACAGCAAGTGAGATAATAGCTTCTGAGTAAACAGAAATCAAACTTTTATGTGTTTGTGGGTTGCTTATCAATTCAAATTGAAGGGAAAGCAATTGACGTAAGTTGTCAATCACTGATAGTCCAACCAAGTTAACAGACGAAGCGAGAAGACGAGACATAACATGAAGGTAGACCAACTGTTCATTCTGGTTACCAGACTTATCAAGTAAGGATACAAGGATACTGACGACGAGAAATCTCAATTGAACAGGGATCCAAGTAGTGATCATCTCAATGACAGCAGCGGCCCAATCCTGATCAACACGTGATTTGGCCAAGTATGAAGCAACGGCTTTTGTTGACGTGGACAGTTGACCCGCAGATGCAGTATGGAAAAAACTTTTCAAAGCTGCAACAGCAAGTTCATCTGTCTTGATTTCAAGTGGGGTACTTGGTTCGTGTTCTTTTGGAGTCGTTCTAGCCGTGTTGAATCTGGACAGAGAGTGTTGTTCTGAGGAATGCGACGCGATTTTCTTCAGCAACGTATCCTCTGTGTAATCATCCTTAATTTCACCAATCAGGAGTGGAATAGCAGTGGTGAGGACATCTTTACCCTTTCCCAAAGAGAGGAATTTGGAAGACGCAAAGCTACTCGCGGCATTGAGAGCAATGGCCTTCCATTCTGTCGGATTGGCAGTGTGTTGCGAAACTCCAAGGTTAAGAAAGTTGTGCGTCAATGCAATGAAGCTAGTCACAAACACCTGGTCACCGGAGATGAGATCTCCCTGAAGAGTTTGGCAAAAGGTATTGTATACTGGTGCGGCGTGTTGGCATAGGCCTAAGTCTCCAGAGGAAACGACGGACTCCAACACGGCGCATACATTGGCAGCAAAAACACTCAGATCGTCTGGGCAAGCTTCCATCAAGTGACAGACTAGATCCAATGTGACCTGAACGTTTCCTGTTTTACCGCGTGAAATGTCGCCCTGGTTCTTCTTCTCCAGGAACCGGCCCACTTTCTCGAGTTTGACACGACGAGTGGAGGCATAGTATAGCAAGTAGCTCAGCTCAGAGGAGTTGGGCTTCTTATCAAATCCACGTCCAGCTGGGTAGCATTGAAGTATGAGTTTTTGGTGCTTTGGCTGGAAGAAAGGCATGACTTAGCGGTTGTTGGTTTGTGTGTTGATGTGTCGGCAGCTTGCGGAAATTCCGGGCGCTTGGGAGTGGGAGAGCAGTAATGAATGCGGCAAAAAGGAACCGAGATTCAGCTGCAGCGTTCTCTTGAATGGAGGTGATTCCAGTGCTTAAACAATAGTTGATGTGCCTGCCGCCCTCGTTGAAGTTGGTATTTATTGGTTGAAGTGGCCTCTTCTACCTCCCCGAACCTCCGTTGATTGTAGTAGTCTAAAAGAGCGAAAAAAACGCGCACACACATACAAATACTCTCTTTGCTGGTACACACCATCGAAAGAACAGTATTCAAAAGAGAACCGCTGAGGGATACCCACACATAATGGTTCCAGTATATGTGAAAGGCGGTGCTTGGAGTAATAGCGAGGACGAAGTGCTGAAGGCCGCCATCTCTAAGTACGGTCTTAATCAGTGGGCTAGGGTTTCGACATTACTACCTAAGAAAACAGCCAAGCAGTGCCGGGCGAGATGGCAAGAGTACCTGGATCCACGTATCACTAAGTCGGACTGGTCCCCGGAAGAGGACGAGAAGCTTTTAAACTTGGCCAGACTGTTGCCAAACCAATGGCGATCCATCGCTTCTTCTATTGGGAGAACAGCCACACAGTGTGTCGAGAGATATCAAAAGCTCTTAGACGAGGCTGCTGGGGTTGATTCCACTGGTGACCTGGGACTAACAGGGCTTGGGCTTGAGACACTAAGAGCTATTGGGTCTTCTGCCGAACAGTCTCAAGTTGGCGATATCAACGTTAATGCCGAACACCGAGAGGCCATTCCAGATGGTATTGACCTCGACGATGACGAGAAAGAAATGCTTTCTGAAGCCCGGGCAAGACTAGCAAATACAAAGGGTAAGAAGGCCACAAGAAAAGCCCGTGAGAGGATGCTTGAGGAGAGTAAACGAATCGCATTGCTGCAAAAGAGACGTGACCTGAAACAGGCCGGTATCACCACGAAGTTGAAAGCTCCAAAGAAGAAGTTCTCTACCCAAATCGACTACAATGCTGATATTCCATTTGAACACAGACCAACTGGAGGCTTTTACAATACTTCTGAAGAGACACATGATAATGACCAATCCTTGAGGAACTATCAGCACAAAGTGGACCAGTCAGGTATCAAGGAGGACAAAACCAAGGACAGGAAATCACGTCATAAGCAACCGCCCCAAACATCCATGGAAAGAGAGGCACATCCCATTGATGAGGAAGCAAACTTCAAGAAACGTAAATTAGAACTTCCAGAACCACATTTCAAAGAAGATCAGATCCATGATATGTCTAAATTTGATGAGGAAAGAAAGAGAGAAATGTTACAGCACAAGACACACCTGGATAGTGCTAGCGTTGATGAGAGAATCAATATGACTGCTAGAAAAATCAAAGAGAGTAATGATATCCAATCTGTCCTCTTGATCAAAGAGGAAGATGAAGACGATCAATATGAACGAAATGATGAAATCCCGGAGCTTGTTGATGACGGAGTGGCTTCAGTTCCACAGGTTTTTAATCTCAAGAAGTCCATCCAAGATCGATTCGCTTCTCTTCCCAAACCAAAAAATGAGTTTGAGATTGTGCCTAGTGATGATGATAATGAAGATACAGAATATTCTGAGCCATATACAGCGCCAACAACAATTCCAGTCGATCAAGGCGAGAGAAAGAGGCTTGAGAAGTTGAGAAAGGAAGGAGAACATAAGAAGGCCTTATTGCGACGATCACAAGCAGTTCAAAAAGGTCTTCCTATCCCCCAAATTGTAATGTCGACTAACAGCATAACCAAACCTATTAATGGGACTGAAAGTGATGTTCAACATGAACTCATCAAACTCATCAGATCAGACTACTTTAAAGTGAACAAGTTGTTCGATAACTCGTTGCTGACAGATCTTGACCAAGACACAAAGGACATGGTCAACAGCGAGATCGAAAATGATATTGATCAAGAAGAGCTATTGTCGTTCCAAAAGAGATTCATAGCGTCACATGAGCTTTCTTACACTTCGAGAGTCGATAAATCTTTCCTCATCACCGAGCTTCAATCGTTAGTGGAGAAGAGCAATAAGGCAGAGAGGATTCTCATAAAACAGGCAACAGGATACATCAAACGTAACGAGATCCTTTTCAAAGAGTTCTTGACTCACGCTGCTGACTTGAAAGACGCTGATAGAGTCCTGGCCGCAATGGAAATGCTACGTGACGGAGAGATTGTGACTTGTAACACTAGGGCAGAAGCATTAAGGGAGGAGGTTGACACACTTGTTCAGGCAGAACAGAAGGCACAGGAGCGCTATCTGGGACTAAAACGTTGATATCGATTACGTAGCTTACACTAATGACAGCCATGACTATAAAATAACGGTTTTGTAGATATTTACCATACAATGACCCTATAACTAAAACACCCCAAATGGAATTCCGACCCCGGAATTCATATTTTGTTCTATTTACATTTTGGAGCGTCCTACATCAATACTTTCAACTAGCAACAAAACACCACCACCGAAAGAAAGGCTTTGAGTTTGAGCCGAAAAAAAGGGATTGGTACATGAAAGAAATGGACTCTAATCTACTTTTCGTCCCGTTCCGCAAGACACAGAAGATTGAGCTCGGTAAAGTACTCCGTGATGTCATTGACAGAGAATACTACCAGACGCCAACAGCTTTTGAAGCCGATATTCAGGAAGTGGATACATTGAGAAACGACATACTGGACTTGGGAACCACAACACATGATTTGGCTTTGCTGAAGAGGTACTACATCCATCTATCCACCCTGGAGACTAAATTTCCCCGAGACGAGGCAGAGTTCCCTTGGTTTGGCACTTTAGGGTACCGTGCCACAGGCCCAGTCAAGATAAAGTCCTTCTTGTTTGAGCGTATCAACCTTGTGTATAATATGGCTGCTCTATATACACAGATGGCGGTTGAACAGGGCAGATCAAGTGACGAAAGCTTGAAAAGGGCCTGCCTCTATTTTCAATATGCTGCTACACACTTTACCTACATCAACAAGCTGGCTCAAGACGACACCACGTTAACATTACCATTGGACCTCCAAACTGGAACCATTGATACTCTAAGATATCTCTGTCTGGCTCAAGCTCAGGAAGTCTTCTGGCAAAAAGCGTTTTCTGATAAAGTGAAAGATTCGCTAATATCCAGACTAGCTTTGCAGGTATCTGATTTCTACAATCAAGCTCTTCAGTGTTCTAGCCGCAGTGAAGGTTTAAGAATAGAGTGGATCAGTCATATGACAGTCAAGAAGTTCCATTTTGAGGCTGCCGCAGAGTATAGATCCTCATTGGTATCCCAATCCGCCTCCAAGTACGGCGAAGAGATTGCCCGTTTACAAAGAGCACAGAAAGCCATAGATAGTGCTTCAACACAGCTGAAATTCGTTTCACAAGCTGTCAAACAAGATTTTTCTGGATTATCTAATACCGTTTCAGATACACTAAGGAGGGCTGAAAAAGAGAATGATTTGATTTACCTTCAAGACATCCCAACCGACCTGCCATCCATAGTCAAAGCACCAATAACTAAGGACATGCAAATTGACGAAATTGAAAGACCGTTTGAAGCTCTTGGAACACATAGCTATGGCGAGCAGCTATTCAAGGACCTATTGCCATTTTACGTCATTCAAGTTAGTCATGCCTATCGTGAAAGGCAGACAGAATACGTCCAGAATCACATTGTAACTCCAATCAGATCGTTGACCAAGATTTTGCATCAATTTCTGTTTGAAAGACAATTGCCATCATCTATTGAGGCAGTTGACAAGCCTTTAGCACTTCCGTCTACTTTATTGGAACACCAACATGAGGTGAGGGCTAAAGGTGGTATAGACAGTCTCAAGCATGTTTTTGCCGATATCCAAGCATTATCCGTTGATGGTAAAAGACTATTGCAAGGTGCAAAAGACAGACTCGAAATCGAAGAAAAAGAGGACGAATCATTGAGAGCCAGGCAGGGTTCTAAACACTGGACAAGGTCAAGCTCCCGTGAAGCTGGTGCTGACTTGTATGCCCGCATCGCGGAACTTGAGAGATACATGGC
Source organism: Petasospora mycetangii (assembly GCA_003708295.3). NCBI lineage: Eukaryota > Fungi > Ascomycota > Saccharomycetes > Phaffomycetales > Wickerhamomycetaceae > Petasospora > Petasospora mycetangii. Next base: position 116,658 of record PPNU03000006.1, read on the forward strand.
GGAGGCCAGGAATGGAGATAAAACTGTTGAAGATCGTTTAAGTAGAATTGAGGGTCTGGTGAATATTTTGGGGTCAGATGAGAGAAGTTTGCGTGAGCACATCCCGAACTCAAAGGCTCGTAAGTTGGATCCATCTTTGAGCCGAGTTGTCACGCAGTTGAAAGATTCATTGTCGAAAGTGAAAAAGTTGGAACTTGAGCGTGAAGATTTTGTTGGTGTTGTTGAGCTTAAGGCCGAACAGTTTAACATTTTACCGAAGATCGTATCGGAGTATAAATCCATTCAGAGAAACTGCAAGGATTTGAAAGTTGATGATTCCACATTCGAACCGGTCTTTGCTAAACACGTCAAAAACTTTCAAAGTGACATAGAATTCATTGAAAAACAAAAGATCAAACAGAAGTCTCTCGAAGATGAGATTGACGAACTGAACCAGAAATTTATTCATTTGAATGACTCACAGGGCTCTAATGATGATAGAGAGAAGTCCTTGAGAAACATGGATGTTGTCTACAACATCTATATCGATCTTTTGGAGAATACATCACAGGGACTCAAATTCTACAATGATCTTAACTCCAAATGTCAAGAATTGTTACAAGACATTGATACATTCATTTATAGGAGAAGAATCGAAGCCCGTGATTTGGAGTCTTCTCTCAATTCCCAGTTCCAAAAACTTGATATCACCACAAGAAGATCAAGATCTGCATCACCAGTGAAAAATCTGAACCCTACTATTGTTTCTTCTCCCATTGAGATCGTAAGACCGGAATCTCCAGCATTAATTGCACCAAAGGCAAAACCTGCCAAGCCTAATGCTGGATTGTGGAAACCAGAGAGTGGCATCAGATTTGGATAAAGTTTAGATTTAAATCTTTATGAGATTTTTCTCAGACCAGTATATAATTGAGAACCATTTATTCATTCATTCAGAGGATGTACTGCCTTTCACAGCCAGATAATGCTCGTAATCCCTTTTACGTTTTCCCCTGTTCAAGTTAGACTTGTGACGTCTGCTCTTAAGGTGGATTTCATATTGCTTATCACCAACAAGGATCAAGTGACTGTTATCTGAATTACAGCAGACGGCACACGTATAATGTTTCCATTGGGAAGATTTAGTTTTGTCCTCTGCTTTTGATGATTGTAAGAGGAATTTGAGATTCTCCGGAACACAGGAAATAGTAGGTGGTGTTTCTCGAAGAAACTCCTCCACAATCGATTGACCCCTTTGAGAAACATTTAAATCCCAGTTGTCCAAATTAGTGGCATCTAACACATACAGCCTTCCACCATTTATGTAATTGTGCTTCTCTTCTTTAGCTAGATCTGCGGCCAGAAGACTCCTTATCCATTTCACTTGTTTCTTAGCGTATTGTCTTGTCCGTGTTTTCATATCATCCACAGAGATTTTCAACAGTCTATAATCTTTCTTGTCTGCCTCTAGCCATGGTAAAAACTCTTTGAAACCTATGACTTGCCATATACCTCTTTCACAGTCCGGCTTCTCTGCTGCAGAAGTATAATGGCTATAAAGCTCATTGATCTCTTCGAGACCTCCAATGTTCAACATATTATCAACACGATCATCAAGCCTTTTATCTAGAACACCCTTTTCAGCAAATAACCAGAATGGCAAGGTTTTGAATCTTAGTGATGACTGTCCTTCTCCAGCTTCATCTTGTTCTGTATAGTGTTCACTAGTCTTCTTGTTTGTAAGGTAGTAGATTTCAAGTGCCCTTCTTACACGTCGTGTGTCATTAGGATGAAACTTCTCAGCAACAGACGGATCAAGAGCCTTTAGTGTTTCGAAGAGTGTTTCTGGAGGCCCATCGAGGATTTGTGCTTGTTCAATAGTAAGCTCGAGCTTCTTGTCAACAGATTGTGATGATGCCTTGATGGTCTTGTTTGTGAACAGCAGAGAGTTGAGGTAATAGTGTGTACCTCCAACAATTATGGGGAGCTTTCCACGACTATGAATGTCATTAATCGAGCTCATAGCCTCTTGTTCAAACCTGTGAATGAAGTACTCTTCATCCCATCCAACATGATTCATGACATGGTGTGAAATCCCCTCACGCTCCACAACAGGATGTTTGTTCGTGATCACCGGCGCACCCTTGTACATCTGCATGGAGTCAGCATTGATGATTTCGCCGTTGAACTTCTTTGCAATCTCAATACTGAACTGTGTGTTGGGGTCAGTACTAATGTTGTGCATGAACAATGTGGAGAAAGAGTCTAGCTTACTTGTGACTTGCCTACACCAGTGGTTCCTACGATAACCACCACATTCTTTGATGAACTCATAATAGCACGTCTAAGAGACATATACCGTTTCGTTCAGCTAAGCAAGCACTAAACAAATTCAAGAGAACTCCAAACTAAGAAGTGAAAAAGCTCATCGATACGCTGCCCTTACCAAATTCTTACGTAATATCCGCGAATGAGATTTATTCGCGAGCAAGCCAACGCGGGCTCGGAGTTATTGACACATAGCATTTCTTTCTCTTTTCAATCTAATTCAAGACTTGAGAACTTTCGCAAGATGCAGTGGAGGTTTTTAGCACTGTTTGCTATCTGTTTAGCCTCTGTGCTTGCCGACGTGGACTACTACAAAGTCCTAGGCTTATCGAAGAAGGCGAGTGAGAAGGAGATTAAAAGCGCTTACAGGGCCTTGTCAAAGAAATACCATCCGGACAAGAATCCTGGCGATGAGGAGGCACACCAGAAGTTCATTGAAATCGGTGAGGCATATGACGTGCTTAGTGATGAAGAGAAACGTGCAACATATGATAGATATGGTTCTGAAGGACTCAAAAACGGCCAAGGAGGACAAGGTGGAGGCTTCAATCCATTTGGAGGAGGGGGTTTCGATCCATTTGGTGACATGTTTGGTGGTGGACGCAGACAAGGTGGCAAACCACGTGGAAGAAGCACGGAGGTACGTATCACCAACAGCCTGAAAGACTTTTACAGAGGCAAAGAAGTGGAGTTTGGTGTCCAGATGCAGAACGTCTGTTCCCACTGCCAAGGTACTGGTTCTGATGACGGTAAGCAACATACTTGTTCAGCCTGCAATGGCTCTGGTACAAAAGTGGTGAGAAGACAACTGGCCCCTGGAATGTTTCAGCAGATGCAGACACACTGTGATCAATGTGGCGGTAAAGGTAAGACCTACAAGACCGCTTGTAGATCATGCCAAGGCCATGGTGTTGAAAGAGCCAACAGACAGTACAAGTTCTGGATGGCAGCAGGTACGCTGAGAGATCATTCACATGTTATAGAAGGGGAAGGCGACCAGTCACCAGACTGGACGGCCGGAGATTTGGTCTGTCGTCTCGTGGAGAAAGATGGTGAGAACTGGGGCTATAGAAGACGTGGTATTCATCTGTATCGTACAGAACCGCTAACGTTAAAAGAGGCACTTACGGGTGGATGGGCTCGCGATATCCCATTTTTTGATGATGACAACATAACAATTAGTAGGAAAGAAGGTGAGAGTATTATGCCCGGCCAGGTTGATGTCATCAAGGGCAAGGGAATGCCACATCCTGACAGCACCTACGAACATGGTGATCTCTACATTGACTATGTGATCATCACCCCTGGGGGAGTAAAGGATAAGTTAAAATTTATCAAAGATGAGCTTTGACATTAAAAAGGAGTTTTGATTTAGTGTTTTAGATACCTAGAGGTTGAATGTTCATATAATTAGTCTTTTGTGAAGAGAAGATGTCTATATAAAATTCAGTTTGCAGTACTCAGCAGTGACTTCTGGTAGTTCCAGTAGTTATGTCTTATTGTGTCGTATTTGGAACCAAGAAGCTCGTAGCCTTTAAAAGCCAGCTGTGCGTTTTTGTTCTTGTAGATTTTTGTAAGAAGCTCCAAGGCAGGCACAGATAAGAGCTCATCATCATTATTTGTGAGAACACTGGCATACTCCATGGCAAAGTCCTCCAATTGATCCAGTGGTTTAGCCAACTTCTCAAACAACGCAGTCAAATAGTTCCATGGGCTCGTATTATGTGGTGCGATTTCAATTTTACTCTTTGTGTACTCAACTTCTCTACTGAAAGCTTCTTCGTTGACATGATCAGCACCAAGACCAAACACTGTAAAGAAACGATGAGACCAAGCACTGTTGTTGTAAATGTCTATTTCCAAACACTTGTCGACATAGACCAGTTCATGGTTCCACTGACCTGTCCATTGAACAACCCATTTACGATAGGACCAGACGTGGTAGTTTTTTGCATCATCATCTAGCATGTTCTCGATAATTGGAAATTCTCTAGTGGCGTCCTTCTTACCAGAATACTTCAGCAGTAGCTGTCTATATGGCCAAATCTGATAGTTCTTTGGGTTTTCTATGGCAATTTCCTCTGCCCAGTCGAGTTCTTCGTCGATGTCCTTCTTGAGCTTGATTATGTTATGGTATCTGTACTGCCACACGGTATAATGTGCAGCATTGAGTTCGATCGCATCAGCAGTGATCGCCAAAGCTCGCTCTGAGTACTCTCTCTTCGCCTGGAGAGCTCGCAAAAGGCCAATTGTGAGCCTGTAGTCATCTGTGTACATGATTTGTGCTACTGTGTTACCCTCAACACCCAAGGGTAGTGGCTTGAGATCGTCATAGTTGTATTTCTGTTACTGTTAGTGCGTGCTAGAGATGTTAAAGATGCGAGACAATAACTAACCATAACAGTGAATCTGTAGTAGTGCTTCGCTGGGTATAAAGAAACCGCACTTAGTAGGTTTAGTAGGTGAAATAGGTAGAAACCAGCTTTTATAGTGCTTTTAAACGCTTTGGAAAAGCGCTAAATCTTTTGGTTTCACTTCCTAAAGCAATTTCCAAAAGCGAAAGAGACAATCAGAAATCATAAAATCCCAATGCCGTCATCGGTTCGTGCCACACACAGAGATACTCATCATCGGCGATTACTTTTGTCTAATGTGACACACAAAATTCATCATAAACCAGACAAAGCCTTTAATATGCATGAATCTATCACTATATCTCTGTCTCAGAGATCTAATCACCTCACTACACACTTCTTCAACGCCCAGGAGAGCTATCTTGACTACACAAAACCGGCCAAAGACACACCCAACGACCCTGATGTCTTTTTTAAGGCAACTCGCCATGGTAACACTGTGACGTACTCACCCCGAGCTCACCTATGGGACCTGAATGGTGGTTTTGGTGCCCTTGGCCAGTATGAATATTTCCAGCAGAGCAATGAGGGCCAGGAATTGGCTCAGAAGACCACTACTAGACAGAGAGTTGACAAGTCCGAGTACCAGAAGGCTTTAGATGAGGGGAGACCTTTACCGAAATTAACCACTGAGAACACTAAGTACTGGTCTGACTACTCTCGTGTCATATTTGAACCGAAGTCGTACAACGTGATCCAGCACTGGGAGTTTGATCCAGTCAAGTATCCAAGAGGCCGTCTTGCGATGGGTCAAGAAAGAGAATTTGTTGGACATGATGTTGGCGTTGAGGAGTGGGAAAATGAAAACCTTGGTGTTGAGTTTCTCGAAAATAGCTACCGTGTAAGTCTGGAGGAATCTGACTCTCTCAACGGTGTTAGTGTTATCACCGAAGTTGATTCAGCTTGGGGTGGGTTCTCTAGCTCGTTGTTGTCAGAGCTAAGAGACGACTACAATCCGAAATCTTCATTATTCACTTGGGCTTTGTACAACGGGAAATCTACACGATCACTTTCAATCAGGGACACACTCTCGAGAATCAAAACATTCCTTGATTTACAGAAGAACTCTTCGCTATTTATTCCACTGGGCATTCCGGATAATTTACCAGAAGATGTCTTACCAACAAGCATGTGGCAGACATCAGCACTACAGTCACTTGTGTTAGAATCTGTTCAGCTACTGAATTCACAGAGAAACTTCACAACAAACATGCATACCATCGAATCCAATGTGACTCTAGGAACTAATAGAAGGATCGTTAGTTCCGTTACTGCTAGTACTGGCTCTAAAGCTTTCGACTTTTCTAAGAGTTTCTTCTCACCAAAGAGAGCACCTCACATCTTCTCACAATCAACAATAATAAGACCAAGTCAATTCACTTGCAATCCTACAGTTATGCTCACTGAAGATGATCCAAGAGGCAAAGACAAAGCGAAAACACAGTATACCACCACTATTGCGTGCCCAACACCGGACTCCTTCCCCACCGACATTATTGACATACATGATGGACTTCAAGTTAATATTTCCACTACATCTGCTCCACAGGAATCACTAAAAGAGATGAAAATCTTTATTTCTAAGTTCATTAGAGGTGATGAAAGAGCTGATTTGATTAATGATCTAGATAATTTGTCCACAGAGTACGAGTATGGATGGACCGACAGTGATGAGGAATCCGATGATGATTACTGAAATCAAATTTAAATTTGAGTCATATGGTCATATAAAAATATCGTATTAACAAGCATAACAACAAACACAGGATGTAGTTCCACCGGTGGTCAATCCTTCAAAATGAAATAAACAGCAAAAAATATCCCAAGGTAGGTTAAGAAGTAGGATACAGTATCACCATTGAGAGTAGATCTTTACCAGTTCAACTCGTTTGCAAATGTCTCTGGGTTTGTACCTTTACATTCCAAGTTCTTACAGATCTCTTCCAGCTCATCAGTGTCCTCTGCACCCCTGTCCTTTCCAATCTTGGCTGGGTTGATCTCATGGCCAGCTGCCTTCTCCTTAGCGTAGTGGTCCTTACACATATCTTTAGTCAGCGATTGGTAGAAAACCACACCTCTTTCCTTCTCCGGATGTAGAAAACCTGTTGAGTAGACACCCTGGTTCAAGTTCTTCTGGGTCTTGACACAGAGGTCAAAATCTTCAATCTCAACCTGTTGCAAGAACTCCACAAACTCGTTTTTCTCCTCCTCTGGAAGACCTTTCTTGGTAAATATGTCATACTGCAAAATGGTGTGGGATGGGGAAACTGGAAGAACGCGGATGGAATACCAAGCTGGAGAGTAACAGTTGATACCATTGGTTGGGAACAAATACATCCATAATCCATCAAAATCACCACCGACATTCTTCTTCTCCTGAACTTTGTTTTCAACCTCCTTTGGCTTACCAAAGCCAAACCAGCCTTTGCCTTGTTCCTTCTTAATTGGCTGAGGCTTTGGAGCATCATTGTTTCTTTTGATTTCACAGTAATGACGAGCATGTCTACTTCTTGGCTCAACCTTGTATGTACTCATGGTGAAGGCCTGCGATAAACCTGGATGGGCAGTAGGACAGTGGTAGCACTCCATGTAGCCGTCCATCAACGTTTTCCAGTTGAATTCACCGTCCAGCTCGTACGACATGTGATATTCGTAGTCGGAAAAGTCAAACTCGTGGAATTCCTCCTCAAGGCCCTTGTAAAATTCGCCAAATGGCATTGGGCCTTCTGGAGAGTTGTCAAAGTTGATGAAGATGAGTCCCTGGTCGGTGATATATGTGTGAATTGGATACAAAGAGTTCTGAGCCTTGTCAAAATCACCAACATTGTCGAATTGTGGAGCTTTAGTTAAGTCACCGTCCAAGTTATACGACCAGCCATGGTAGAGACAACCGAGCACGACAGATGAACCTTTCTGCTTTCTGACGACTGGGTAGGCTCTGTGACGACAAATGTTGTGGAAAGCCTTGATATCGCCTTTTCTGTTCTTGATCAAAAAAAACTGCATCCCCATGAAGTTGTAAGCAAAGTAATCACCAGCTTTCTTAAATGTAGAGGAATGCGCAGTGTAGAGCCAGGACTTGGAGAACATAGCTCTCTTTTCGAGCTCAAATATCTCCTGCGAGAACCACCAAGAAGCAGGTAGAGTGTGGGAGCCCGCAATGAGTGTCTTGTCTTCCGATGGGAGATTTGCTGGAAGCTCAGCTGGGGAGGGTAGAACCTTGGTCGGCATGTTTACGTCTTCGTTGACAAGGATGTATGGTTGAGAGAGCAGATGGTATCTACAGTAAGGGGGATAGGAGAGCACACAGCCATTTATTTATATAGCCGCCCCAGTTCTCCTCAGATAAGCATCATGAGACGTTTTTCCTTTGGACTTCGCTATCTCTGTTCTGAACTTCTGTACGATTTTCCAGAGCTTTCTCGTCTTCTGCAAGAAATTGCGTGTGTCAGTTTTGCCAGTTTGGTCAAACAATAGCTGTGGGGCTGCTGAGACCAAAATCGCGGGGGAATTTGGAGATTCTTTCGAGCTTATCAGCGGACAGGAAAAGCCGAACTTCGTCAGCAACACTGTGATCTCAGCTCTGCATCAGATGAGCTGTAGAAATGCTTACTATGTTCCATTGGGACTTCAAAGAATGTGAAGCTTCTTTTATCTGGATGTTTTTGATGGGTGCGCTGTCTGTGATAGGAGACTACAGGAGGAGCTATGAGAAGTCCCCGTAGCTAATGTAAGGAACAACTACTTTCAATCTACGGCTTTTGGAAAGTGGTGTTGCCAGAGACCCGAACAAGCCTTGTGCTCTTCTAGCCTTGATGGGAAGATTAGAAACAAGCTTTTTTTTTGTGTCAGAGGAGATAAGGCAGCAAATTTCGGCTGTGTTTAGATCCTCCGGATCGTAGACAACGAACACATGCTCATCCTAGATAGATACTGCAAAGGTGTTAAAAATGTCATTAAGTGTCCATTAAATATATGAGTATGAGTCCACCAGAGTCCACCACTGTAGTACATATATGCGGTGTGTTCGTTTAATGGAAAAAAGATGAGAGTGAATCCGTAACATAAACAGTCCTAAGAGGAATAGCCTTAAAAGTATTTTGAGTGATCGTAATTGTTTATTTGAAAATGCGATGAGATGTCCATAACTAACAGGACCCGAGTATGCCGTATATGCTGCTTGTCTTAGACAATGCGATTGATGGGGGTAGAGGATACAAATCCAAGTGTACACCAAGATATTCAGTGTTTTAGCCTCTTTTCAGTTCTGTGTTCTTCTACTCGTCTCTTCAAGGACCCATCCCCAGCTAAAAACTCATCATCACTTGTAGTGTCACTTGTCTTTTGACTCTGTGAATGTTGTTTGAGAGACGATGATCTAGAAGACTTTTCCTTCTTGAGACCATGATGTATTGACAAAGCAGGCATGGTAGCTGGAAATTTGTGTTGTGAAGGAGAGGACATGGTAAATTGGTAGTCAACCGGGATACTATCGAAGCCCTTAACTATTGTAGTAGAACTAGGAGTGGTGTTAGCCTCATCGTCATCCCGCGTGGAAAGCGTGCCTTCCAGCTCCAACTTTTTTGAGAGTGCCCAGTTTTCCACATCACCGTCGTTCTTTATGACATTTATCAGGTCATTAACTGCATCGAGATACCCTTGGTATTTTAGCACAGAGTTACGTTGCAAAGACAGCTTGTAAAGACTTGCCACTGATTTGGCTGCATTCTTGAACTCTGACGTGAGCTCGCCTTGAAGCTGGTTGAGAGTTCCATCGTTGATGGGTGCCGTCGGTGGGAGATTGTTGGAGAGGTTCGATATGTTGTCCATAGTGACAAAGCGCCTCAAACTTAGATTTGACGTGAAAGAGTTGCAGACTTGAGAAGCTCATCGCAAATGCTGCCAAAAAGAGAGAAGTTGTTAGAATTACCAGGGTTACATAACCACAAAATTTCGTAAGATCAATCACGTGACTGGGAAATGTGTCTTTCCACTTTGGGATGTCGTAAACAAAGCCATTCGAGCATCTCAACCAGCGGCCGAAAGAAATTGAATACTACACTAAAAGTGGTTCAAGGAGGACCATATAGCGGCTTTGTCGGTGGGAAATAAATTCTAACAACTGCTTGGTACACTCTGATCGTTTTTCCCGATCTCTACCTCATCCATTTGTGTTTTACAAACTTCACTACTGCCTTCCACTCTTCCATCACCACATAAATGCTGTTCTTGGATCATAGCTCGCCTCGCCCAGGGCATTTACCCGAGTCCTGGCTGATGGAGAACTCACCACTGTTTAGTCCTGCTGCACAACCACCGTGTATACACTCCCATAAACACGCACAGAGCCCGCTGATGAAGAGATCCAAAAGACGCTTGTCAGACGACTTCCAGAGTTACAAAAAGACGTGCTCCACCGAAAGAACTTCCAACTGCAATGACTGGCCTGTGTTTGAGCATCCACAAGGGGGGATTGTCCAACAGAGTCCATATGGTAATATTCGGGTGGTCAGGGTTGGAAACGCTGAGATTTCCACCATGGAGAAAAACGCACCTCTAAACTTCTATGACAGGTGTCACGAGACCAACGCTGAGACAAAACAGGCCTCTATAGACAGGCCTGTGACGCCCTTGGTACAGTTAATGCCTATGAAGTTTTCCCCTTCTCCATCTGTCGAGGTTGAAGGGTACATGCTCGAAGGGTATCGTGATATCAATAAAAGTTACACGGTTCATCAAGAAGAAATTGTCAATGTGAACTATTCGCTTTATGACCAATCTCACGAGGATGCTCACCTAGATGAGCCTTATGAAGCTCAACAACGCGTTGACAAAGTGAACGATGATTATGAAATGGCTTTATGAAATAACACAACCGGATTATTATTACCTATGAGAAGAAGAAGAAGAAGAAGAAGAAGATAAAGAAGTTGCTAGATGCTTTCAGTTCGTAGCTTATATGAAAGGAGCTGTCTCTCAAGAGTCCTGTATTAGATCTTTCAAAAAAGAACAGTTACATCAAATGAAAATGAAGTCAGTCTTAACATATTGTAGCCGTTTATTGACTCAGAATCTTAAGAACTATGTCGACATCAACTTGCATTTCGTTCCACTCGATGTACTCTCGAATTCTTTGTTCTAAGGTTTTACCATTCCACGAATCAGTCTTCTCATCAAATACAGGCATTCCAATCTGCTCGATAGCCACACCAGCACCAATATTTCCACATATGGAAGCCACAACCCAATCACCACGGCTTAATACAAATCCTGTTGTGAAAGCACCAATGAACGTGTTACCGCCACCCGTTGGATCAATGACTCTGTCACTCGAGTTGGAGCCATTATGGTAAGCTGGTGTCCATGTCGATAATCCATCTGAGGTTAAGGTATAGGAGCCCAAGTGTCCACATCGAAGAACAATGCCACCTCCAGTGTTATACTTGGATTGAGCGGTGATGCGTTGAGCAAAACGTGCTGCTAGTACCTCCAGCTCCCTTTTTTCTGTCGGCTCTTTCATTTCAAAAAATCTGGCAGCTTCTTCAGCATTTGGCGTGAGTACATTAACTGTATTCAGGATAGAAAGCGTATCTGTGAGGTTTTCAGAGAGACAAAGATCTGGCACCGGTTCCCATACAATGATAGGCACATCTGATGCCTTTCTTCTTGCCATTTTCAACGAGTTCAAGATTTGAATACATCTCTGCGGCGAGCAAATCAAATGGTATGACTCTGAGTATAGTAACGCTTCGTTTTCAATCAGGTCTTCGACATCGATTCTCTTCTTCTCGGCGAGGTACTTGAACGCTCTAAAATCACGATCCCCATACATATTCCATCCCCTTGTTGTTAATCTCTCTAAATTCTCTCTCCATATGGCACCGGTATTCCATGTTCTTAAGTACTTTTCCACTCCTTCAGGGAAATCAGATCCCTTATCTATGATCCAACCAACTTGCTTAGAACGGGACTTTGTTGTGATAATACGCGATCCTAAGGCACCGTACGTACCTCCACCTCCAATAACATTATAGTGCGACTTCCTCCCTGATTCTGGAGGAAAATGTATCTCATCAATGATGAACATTCCCATAGACGTGAATATAGTACACATTGTATTAGACTGGCGGTTCAGTCCTGTCGTAAGTTTGGAAAGAAAGCTTTAGAGCATGATCAGATGATCAGCACTTATGATACCACAAAAGACCAGGGCGTACTAACCATATACTGAAAAAGAAAACACAAGAAAGCTATAACAGAATCCATCTCTTTGACTCGCTCCCGGTCTTCGCTTTGATAAAAAAGACCAATACTTCGAAGGCATGAGCGGAATACGATTTCCACGTTCTGGTAGATCCGCTGTTAAGAGACTAAGAACAACAGAAGAGAGCCCGCAAAGTCGGCTCGATCGCGTGCTCAGGCATATCAACCCAATACAGAAAGAGGTGATACAACGAAAGATCTTTGTTGAACAACATATAAAAGGTCTTGATAAGCAGAACATTCTCCATAGTGTGGATATTGATCCTCTTCTCAGGAGAGAACTCGAACACATCTATCAGCAGCCCGTGAAGAAGATGGACTTCAAAGGCCACGCGGAACGCACAGATTTTGTACCCCAGAACCTCGATTTTGCAATCAAGACGCTGAGATCACGGGAGATTAGACGCTCACACGACTATTTTTACAAATACAGCTCAGTAATGATTGTATTTCAAGATCAGTCACACACTATTACTAACAAGATGTACCACAACAAGATCGCCAAGAGGATCAAGGCACTTTCGAACGCAGCCGACACAGTAGCTACGAAGAACATGGATCCGGTAACATTACAACAGATGCTTTGCAACAATGCCAACCTGGTGAGTGAGCTGCAACGACTCCAGTTCCACCCGCAGGAATTCACTCCTCAGCTGAAGGCACTCTGTATCCCACCACATGCAATTGACCTAACAGAACAGATCCTAGACATTGTTTTGGAGCAGGAACCCCATTTTCAGATTGTGAGTGTGCTTCTTAACTTGAAGACTTCCTCCCGGCTCAACCTGGAGCTCCGTAAGGCATTTGACACGGAGACTACTGAGCAAATGACCAAGAACATAACTTACGACTCGCTGTTGAAGATGGCGCAAAAAAGCCACGAATCAAGGCACAGTATCGCTACCTCGGTGCTGACAAAAATTGGCCAGGCTGCTTTCCTTGATGTTAACGTCACGGACGAGTGCATTTCCTTGATAAGAAAGCGGTGACTACACGCATGACAATGGCATATCTTTTTAATTGTGCTCCACATGTAGAGATATATCTGCCATTCGCGACAGCCCCTCAAAACACCAAAATAGTGGTTAGACCATTTCCCCGGGCCTCCACTGAACACAACCGACAACACCAACTAAGTCATTAAAGCAACAAACCAAAGAGGGCAGAACACTCTGACATGGTACAGACAATTAAGCCCTACAAACCACACATCAAGCACCAGTACCGCCGTGCGAAAGTTTTAAAGCTCGTTGGCGGTGCACTCCTTGCACTGTTCTTCATCATGTTCCTTCGCCGCTTAGGCCAGGACGAGGAGGAGGAGGAGCTACTCAACGCCAAGATGGAAAGTTTGTATAAAGTTGATCTTGGATCACAGCGTGTGTCTTACGATGAGGGGATCCATGCAGCTGCTATTGAGACGCGGCCTAAGAAGGGCAAGACACGCCACCACTTTTACTCCATGACCTCGGGGCAGTGTGAGCCTTATAAGGACTACTCAGAGGAGTTCCACGAGCCAGCATCGTTGGGACCATTGGAGCTACCTTTACAGAGACCTCCTGAGCACTGCCGTACTTTCTCCTCGCCCGCAGTTGAGAAGCTTATTGAAGACTTGAAAGAGCGTATCGCAGACCCAGACTTGGCCAGACTTGTGGAGAATTCGCTTCCGAACACATTGGACACGACCATCCTTTACCACACAAAGGCGGACAAAGAAAAGGACGCATTGGCTCAAACGTTTGTGGTTACTGGTGACATACATGCTGAATGGTTGCGAGATGCGGCTAGACAGTTGTCCGTATACCATAAGCTTGCACCCCACGATGAATCCTTGAAAGAATTGATGAGAGGTGCTATCAACACACAGGCGTCTTACATTCTTGTTAGTCCTTACTGTAATGCATTTCACCCACCACCAGGATCTGGAATCAAAAAGGGTGAAACTGCAATGGATAAAGTCATCCCAATGCCACAATGGAAGTACGTATTCGAGTGCAAATGGGAAGTTGACTCTCTTGCCTCCTTTTTGACTTTGACCAATGAATACTACTCTGTGACTAAAGACGCCACAATCTTCAACAAACTATGGGTAAGCGCTGTACAAAACCTCCTAACTGTCCTCAAGAGAGAATCTGTACCTTCGTTCGATGAAAATGGCGCTGTTATGCCAATTTATTACACTTTCCAAAGAAACACGAATATAGGCACAGAGACTTTACCGTTGGCAGGATCAGGAAATCCCGTCAATTACGGTATCGGATTAATCCGCTCAGCCTTCAGACCGTCCGATGATGCATGTATTTATCAGTTTTTCATCCCTGGAAACGCCCATATGGCCATTGAATTGAAACAATTGGTCAACACTCTATACCAAGCTAAAGCAGACATTCCACGAGAGTTATTGGAGAAGATCTCAACTATAATGGATACGGCTGGTTCGTTTGCACAAACCATCACGGATGCTATCTATGATCATGCTGTTGTCGACCATCCAATTTTCGGAAAAGTGTTTGCGTATGAGGTTGATGGTTATGGCGGAAATCTCTTCATGGATGATGCAAACATTCCTTCCCTCTTGGCCCTTCCAGATATGGGCTTCCTCGATGCTGATGATGAAATTTATCAGAACACAAGAAAGATGGTTCTATCTAAAAAGGGTAACCCTTACTACTTGGTTGGGTCTCACTTCAAAGGTGTCGGTGGCCCTCACATAGGCATCCATAACGCTTGGCCAATGAGTTTGATGATCCAAATTAGAACCACAGATGATGACGAGGAGATCATGGAGATGTTGGATATGATCATGAAGAACACTGCTCATCTTGGATTGATCCACGAGAGTATACATGTGAACTACAAGGCAGGAATGAAGTACACAAGACCTTGGTTTGCGTGGGCGAACTCCGAATTCGGTAAGACCATTTTGGATCTTGCTGAAAGGAAGCCCTATTTGATCTTTAAAGATCAATACAAAAATACACCTTACAAAATTGAAAACATGAAGTCAAACTGAATCATTTCGGAATCGCGTACTTTACTGAATTTTCGCTGTTTGTATGTCCTCAATTCATGTGTGCTGATTTGAGATTAGTTAAGCGGTATCATTCAGAATTCAGCAAGTTAAGATGGCGTGATTTATTGTGCATGTACTGAATTGAGTTCACCTTACTGAGACTTCAACCAGCTTTAGAATATACCCTCGGAATTGGGTAGCGACCCTCGACTGTATACTAACCTCGAGATTATCCAGTCATTGATTGTAGCGTCTAAGTATAATACATAGCAATCACCATTCCAGGCCATTTGAATCGCAATTTTTCTCATAATGGCAGTTCCA
This sequence comes from Petasospora mycetangii, assembly GCA_003708295.3. Classification (NCBI taxonomy): domain Eukaryota; kingdom Fungi; phylum Ascomycota; class Saccharomycetes; order Phaffomycetales; family Wickerhamomycetaceae; genus Petasospora; species Petasospora mycetangii. Next base: position 131,976 of record PPNU03000006.1, read on the forward strand.
GATCTCATAATTGATCCAAGTCTGAAGTACTGGGTTCTTGTGCCCATTTCTTTGGCTCTTGTGCTGTTTGGTATGCTTCGACAGACACTCAATGTACTACTTGCACCAGCACCACGTCTTCAACAACTGAGCAAAATGAGAGAACAGCAATACCTCAAGAAAGCACAACTTCTGAAGGCTAACTTCTGGAATCTACCAAAGCCTGAGTTTCTTACTAGACAGTCATATATGGTCCAAAAGCTTACCAATGGAGACTATCTAGCTGAGAAACCAACAGGAGAGATAGACATTACTCAGAACCCTTTCACAGATCCCAATGCATCTGAAGCCATGTTAGAAATGGCCAAAGGCTCAATGGGTAATATGTTTGCTCAGACTGCAATGATGGGTTGGGTAAATTTCTTCTTTGCTGGTTTCGTCCTCATGAAGTTGCCTTTCCCACTAACTCTGAGATTTAAGCAGATGCTTCAATCAGGTGTTGCCACGAGTGATCTTGATGTCAGATGGGTATCCTCTATCTCGTGGTACGTGATTGCAATGCTTGGCCTGAATTCTGTTTACAATGTCCTCTTTGGTGACGGTAACATGGCTAACCAAATGGTGCAACAACAACAGCCAATGGCTGGTCCTATGATACCCGGTCAAACTGGTCCCAAACCTGATAAGCTGATGAAAGCAGAAGCTAATGACATCCAAATTATTCCATATAAACATGTTCTGGAGAACATTGAAGACAGAGTTTTCAGGGCGTACAGATCATGAGAAGGGTTATGTATATATATGGATATACATATCATGAACTAATTTGTGCTAACCGATCTCAAAATCAAGAAACTTATATATCTTGGTTCAAAAGCCAGATAGTAGCATATCCTTTAGAAGATTTAATACCAGTCTTTGTCACAATATAGGCATAATAGAGAGACCCCAACATCATCGCTTACCTAATCAAAATGGTTTGAGACACACTAACACTAAACTAAACCTTGGGAGGGTTTGCAGGGTTTGTCAGCTTTGAAGTCGTCCAATTAGCTAGCACCTACCGGAACACGAGTAGCTATGGGGGAGATAGCGAGGACACTTAAGGGAGCGGAAGCAGGTGAACCAGAGATCAGTGATGATGAGATATGGGCCAGTGATGGAGCGGAGTACATACCCCAAGTAGACGATGAGGATTTCTATGGAAAAAGGCCAGTTCTTGGTGAAAACGCTGAGATTGCAGCACTGAGGAGGGTTCATGCTAAGCAGGGATACCTGAACGGCCTCAGAGTCTCTAAGGAAGACAGTTTACAACAAGGATTTGACTATGGATATCCTGATGGTGCCAAGATTGGACTTGAAGTTGGTAAGATAATCGGTACTTTACAACTATTAGCATCCCTCGATAACAAGATAGGAATATCAGGAAAAACTCTCCTCGTATCGGCTAAGTCAGAGCTTGAGATACAGAAAGTATTGAACAACAAATACTTCAACCCCGATCTGAAACTGCCAGAAGGAGGGCATGAGCTGCTGAACAAGTGGAATCAAGAGGTCTCTGCTTTGATGCAACAGATTAAAGAATGAGATTTGCTTGTCTACAGCTAATAGTTACCTTTTGAAGTCATAAATAAAATACTGGGAATCATAATCACCAGAAAGAGCACCAACCGATATAGTGCTGACATAAGTGTTCAACTGACGTGGCCTGCTGGATCAATTTGTCAACTTGACTGGGGATATTCAAATCCTTGAAACGGCGGAAATCATTACCCGTCAATTTGTCAGTTATTCTCCTCAAAACAAGTTTGGCTCTGGCATTTCTAATCTCTATCTTTTGTTGCACTTCCAAGCGGGCAGCTTCTTGTTCATCAATTTGACCGCGGCGAAGAAGCTCGACTGTATTTACCTGCTGAAGATTGATTCCGGTGATCTCAGCTATTGTCTGAGTAGGTAAGTCAAAGCCCCAGTTGATCAATGGATCGTAAGCAAATGCTTCCAAAATAGCCATCAAGGACTCCTTGTTGTCACGAAGTACCCTCATAACATTTTCACAGGTAATTCTGAAGGAACCTTCAATACCACTTACTTCCATAGCGTAAGTTAACATTCTAGTCAATCTGAATGGGACCTTTTCCGGATACTTCTCACGTAATATAGCAGCTTCGAAACAGTCACCAAAATCAATGTGGATAACCTTACCAGTAATTCTGTCCAACATCAAGTTAGAAGGATGACGATCACCAAGGCCCAAAATGTAACCAACCATGGACATAACAGCAAGTGATCTTGTGTATGTTGTTCTTCTGTCCAGCCAAGATTCCGAAGATCTGGACTTAAGCCAGAGAACTTTGTACAAATCTTGACCCCTGGTATTATCCAAAGCATACGTGAAAACCTCAACTTTTTGTAGTAGCGTCAAATTGTCATAATCTGGAGCCATTTGCAACATGATACGATGTTCGATATTCAAAATAATATTCCTGGACTCACGATATTCTCTGATGAGAACATGGAAAGTGTCAGAATTAGGAACCCAACCCAATAGACCAGATTTCGGAGACAATGGGATTGCAGGGAACTGTTGGATATCTAAGTGTCTCTTGAAACACTCTGGATCATTCAGCAAAAGTGTATTTACCAGACCAAACAATTGCATGACCAAATTATCTTGACGGATATCTTCGTGTCCTTTCAATAAGTAGTAGTATTCCTTACCATCACTTCCTTTCATACCACAACGGCGAGGTCTTTGTTTAGAAGAGATAACAGTGAAAACTGGTTCAAAGCTCGTAATTCTTACAATTGGCTTACCCGGACTATAAGTACCTGGAACAGCTAGCTCCAAGTCATTAACAGCCAGTAACTTGGGCGAGACATATTGCAGCTCTAACTGCTGCAACTGTGGTAATTGTCTGTTGATACGGCGGAAAACATTGTAGTAGATATCCCATGCCTGATTTAGCTTGGACACATCATTAGTTCGCTTGAAGGCGAGACACCACTCATACGCACTGGCCAAATCTCTACCAAATGTGTTCTGAAAGGACACTTCACGCAAAGTTTCAGCACCTCTATCGAGCATCTTGTGTAAAGGATCCAACACAGCAAACATTTTATCAGTGTTTTGTTCACCAAAGAAAAGTCTCGAAGCATCCTCTAAGCCTTCATGCCACAGCTCATGCCACAAAACAGCCACCCTGATAAGTTCATTACTCACCAATTCAGACTGTGAGATTAATGTTGGACTGTGGACTCTCATCTTGTCAATAATAGTCAAAGCTGCTCTTTGTCTTGATACCGAATCTGACTTGACAGCAACTGCCAATGGATAAACCAATGCCTGGGGGTGAACCTTTCCCAAACTTGTCAGCAACCCGTGTAAAGATCTACTCACAGTCTGGTTAGGCTGATGAATACGAGAGATCAGTTGAGGAATGACTTCTAACCAAGTGTCAATCTTCACCATGTTGAAACCTTCAGCCATAGCCTGTGCTGCTTCTGGAACACCACCAAAAGTAAACCATAGAGTCAAAAGCCTTAAAGTGTCTTGTAATGGATTAGCAGCAGATAACGAGATGGAATGGAAAAAACCTTTGATGGCTGGTATAACATGTTGCTGAATAAGTTCAGTGGAATATTGATGGTCGCCTTCTGTGTTGGTTTCACTGATAGAATTTCTTGAGGTTAAAAGAGAAATAACTTCAAAGTTGGCTAAAGCCCAATTGTGCCAAGCCTTGTACCACTTGGAGTCAAAGTGAGTGGCTAACAAGAACGAACCTAAGATTGTTTCTGAGTTCTCAGTTCTCCAGTTATGCTGCAGTGCAACTTGCCATTCACCTTGTTTCAAGAAACATCTGGCCAACAACTTTGTATACTCTTCAACATTCTTAATACTGCTGTGAGATGGAAGTGGTTGTGTGATCAAGTCATCTGGATTGAGACCCAAATCATGAGACATCCTTGAAGTGAAATCGATCAAGTGACTCAAAGCTTCTCTTCTAGAGCCTGTAGCCCACATGTACTTCAGCTGAGCATACACGACCTGCGGTGGAGCCTTGGATGTATTTGGATCATCACCTTCTTCCAAAAGCGAATTTAAAGCCTTCTCAGCCAAACCTAGTCTTCCAGATTTTCTGCACAAGTTGGCAAATTTGATCCACATCTCCATATCTTGCTTTGGCTTAATGACAAGGGTACGGACCTTCAACATTCTTTGCCATATGTCAACATTTCTTTGACAGCCCAACAATCTTGCGTTCCATGTCTTTCTCATCACAGCACGAGCTTCTGAGATTTGTGGCAAATTTTTATACTTGATAATCTCCTCTAACTCAGCTAACATCTGAACTCTGACAACTACACTGTAAGCACGGCTATAACTTTCGCTCACAAGAGCAGTTATCTCAGTTACCAACAGATCACGTGCCTTGATAATATGTTTGGATGCATCATCAAAGTTATTACGGTGCAAGCCAAGAATAGCGTTAAAGAAAGCTCTGTCAGGGGAATCTGGCTTCATCACCGTGATGTAAGTATCCATTCTCTCCCATTGACCCAAACCCCAGGCAGCAGCTGCTGCCAAAGGAGCAACGGCTCTTTTGATATCTGTAGATGAGTTTGTCCACTTCTCTTGAGCCAACTGAGACAACTGGTCCCACTCACCCAAGGCATGTAAACAACGCATTTTACCCATTGTTGTCTCTATGGTATCATCACGTCTCTCGTTGTAAGCTTTGAGAGCATCTTCCCATCTTTGAAGCTTTTCATACCAAGTCTCCTTCAGTTGTAAGTCATGGTGTTGTTGAGCGTGCTTTAATATTCCAATGGCTGCATCAGACTGCTGAAGTTGGTTGTTTATACTGATGAGTGCCTCAATAGTTGGAGTCGACGGTTCCTGACTGAACTCTAACTCCTTGTAGTGCAGGGCCTTAGCATAAGCATGACATCTCTGAGCGTATTGACCCAACGTAGATATATGGATAGGCAATGGTTTGTCATCATGTTCCATGAATTCAGCTAGATTGAGCAAAGTTTGGTAGATCTCTGGTGGGTTGTTTGGAGACGACAGAGCAACACAGAGAGACTGAACGAGCTCTTCTTGATGCTGTGTATAGAGTTCAGACCAACAACTGGCGAAACTGGCATTGAATAAATCCTTTGCTAGCGGGTAATAGCTGCTGGCTAGAGCCGAACAAGCTCTGAGAGCGTGTGATGGAGACTCCTTGAGAAGCTGAACACTGAGACGTCTGTTCCACTCCTGCCAATCTTCCTTGGTACGACACTGAGAACATTGCCAGGCATTTTTCAAAACTTGTTGATTTACAGGAAGTTTCTTGGATGGCTGTTCAATAGGATCAGCAGCATCATGGGAGTCTGATTCTTTGTCCAAGATTAGATTTGGTGGAAGTGGCTCATCATTTAGAAGTTTACTCACAAGTTTGTCATACGCCAAATGTTGAATCTTGAACTTTACCAGCAGTTTGTTGATCACTGGAATGAAAACCGTGAATTCAGTCCCCATATGAAGAAGCAATAAACACAATGTGTTCATAGAAGCTCTAGTAAGCTCATCGTTACGAGTGGATAAGACCCTGAGAAGTGCATGAACGATTCTGGATGACATATCGTTGAGGTTAACGGATCTAGAGAGCTTACCGATAGTGGATATTGCATCTTTTCGAACATTTTGAGGACCATACTCGAACAGTCTAACGATGTTTGGGATAATCAAATGGATATACTCCTCAATATTGGAACCGAAAACGACAAATGCCTTCAGAACACGAAGTGCTACATTTGGCGCTTTGTCATTTGCCAATGCATCAAGCAACAATGGTAGGACAGATGTCAAATGCATCTTGAACTCACCACCAAGGGCTTTGGCAATGGACTCAATCAGAGAGACAATGGTTACTTGTAGGTTCTGTAGATGGAAGAGCTCCTTAATGACATCAAACACTTCTTCCAGATGCGGTCTAATGTGTTGTTTCACAATTCCAATTAGAGCACTCAATTGCTGGAAGTAAAACTCCAACATGGATGGCGGACATGTGTGCATGACGTTAATAATTGCAGATATTGTTGTACCTGTGAACTTCAAGCACGTGATTGTGATAGTCTTAAAGATAAGGACAATGGTTTGAATGCAAGAGGAATGGTAGGCAGCTAGCGATGGGTCTTTGAGAATCTTCATTAACGTACTGATAACGACCGTTGGGTAATACTCTTCGTTAGAAGGGCTCATACCTTGCATCAAAAGAGCAACATCTGTTGGGGGGCCCTCCACTGCAATGTTTTTGGATGTTCTCTCAACTTCCTTGTGTTTATATGGATCTAAAGCACCCAAAATACCAATTAATCTCACGGTTTCTCTTCGTATAGGAGGGGAGTTTTCCGACTTTAAAATATTTATGAGGATGCCCAGAAGTTGAGGATAATCCAGCAAAGGCTGGATTACATATCCAGAAGAGCCAGCAAGTTGACCCAAAGTCTTCAATGCAGCATCTCTTTTGAAAGAGGAACTTTGATCTTGGAATGTTTCTAAAATTAATGGCATCAATTCTGGTATGAATGGTTTGATATCTTCACCAGCAACAACAGAAAGTTCGCCAAGAGCTGAGATGGAACTGGAAGCCACAGATGCTGACTTGTCTCTTGACTTTGGTAGCAGGATATCAATGATTGGCTTCACATATGGTTTGGAAACATTTCGTGATGAGTTAATCAGAAGCGAGAGTAATATGGCACTTTCCTCTTTTTTACGAGAAGCAGTCGAATACTCTAACTTAGTCAAAAGCTGAATGAGTGTCTTTCTCAGGAATGGCGCGATGTATGCTGGGTTTATTGATGATAGTCTTCCAATGATTTGAATTGCCACTTTCTGGATGGCAAAAACTTCGTCATTTAGCGCCATGAATAACAACCTGACGTTGTCAGCTTGTGAAAGCTGTGGATCAAAGTTCTTTCCCAATGAATTTAAAACTTCCAATCTAATCTCTGCAACTGGATCAGTGATGGCCACAGTCAAAAGTTTGTCGAGAACTTCAGAGACCGCATTTAGTGAGTAGCTCGACGTTTGAAAACAGACAGAATCTTTGAGGAACAGCTCGCAAGAAGTCATAGCGGCAATTTTTCTCACTTCTGGATTCTCATGTTCGATATAGGTGATGGTGCAATATCTGACAAATTCAAACAAGGACTCACTTTTGAAGTTGAAGAAGTTTAGCATCTTCATTGCTTGGATAATTATCATGTCATCACTTGCCATGCCACTGCGTGCACTCATCGAATCTCTGTAATGATGGGCTTGTTGGGAATTCATCTTGTTCTTCGAATTTGGAGCACCAGGCTGCATAAAGGGAGAACCAGATAGGCATAGACTGAGCAAGTTGAGGATCTTCTGGTTGATGACAGCTTCCAAAGGAGGAATACGCTGCGATAATATCAAAAGACATTCCCTCATATGATCACTCAAAGAGCATGATAACAGCATATCCAAAATATCTCTTTGAAGATGCTTTGTCAAAGCAGGACCTACAGCAAATGCCAATTTTCCAATGCAGTAGAAGATGGCAGGTTCAATATCTCTACGTGCTTTGGCTCTGGTGTGGAGGCCCTCACGAATGTTGTCAAGGATGGCATCCAGATATGTGGTAATTTGCCCTTCGACTTCAAAGGCAATGTCACCAATAGAAACCAACACGGAAGCCCTCTCATTGTCTTCTTTTAGCTGCGAGAGGTAGAAAAGCATTGTGCGATGAAGATATCTGTCAACAAACTTTTGCGAGTTGTAGGCGGCAAGCAATGGGATGATATGAGTAACCTCTTGCCGTATAATGTTATACTTGTGTTCTCTGTACTTAAACGATGTTTCGAATATAGCATCATACTTATCTTGAATGAACATTCCACCTTTTTTGACGAGCTCTTTGAAAACTAAAAGAGACCCATGGATGGATTCACTTGTACTCATCTTAAAGCCGTAAGAGGCCCCTTCAATTAACTTATTAAACCAACTCTTTTTCAAGTTTAAGTCACGTTCGTATATCACATCGAGACATTTTTCTAATGCATAGGCAGCGTCAATTCTTATTATTAGTTTTGAGTCTCTGAGAGCCGACCATATATTTTCCAGAATTGTATTGACGTAGGTGTAGAACAATGTTGGAGAATTTTCTGCAATAGAGGCAATGATGAGCACCGCGGCGTGTCTCTTAGATTCGTTCTTTTCAGTCTGAAGCAATTCGATAGCATTTCTCGTCTCATGATCAACAAAGTCTGATGTGAGAGAGCCTCCTGGGATAGCCAATTTACCCAGTGTCTTTGCTGCCATCTTCATGATCTCAACGTCGGGGGAAGGGATGAGGTAACGGAGGTAGTTCGCTAGCCGGGACGTCTGGTTAGGCAAGTCTTCACCACCGAAGAAGTCGATTAGCGTATCCACGGCTAAAATGCCACCAATGTTCTCAGATGGATCACTTCCATGGATCAACTCAAATATCTTGTTGTTTATGTCGTTGTTGTAGCGTGTGAACTGTTCAGATGACACTTCACGCGCGGTGGTAACGAGGTGTGACCGTAGTTCGACCACAGCAGCTGCCCGGTCCTGTGGTTGCGGGCTGCGGAGGTCTTGAAATATATGTTGGAGCACAAAAGTGTCCGTGGGCTGGGACATTCTGGCGGCTGTTGATTGGGTTTTTGTCGTCAAGCTATTAGCTTGTGTTGATGGGCGGCTACGGACTTTACTTATCGTGCTGGGTGGGCCAGCTCAATCGCCATTCGCGAATAGTTACAGGGCTGCGTAACGAACATTTTCAGGAATTTTTAGGGGAGAAGGATTACCCGGTCGTAATTGGAAGTTATCACCGGCCAGTTCGCGGAAGCCAGTGCAATCAGAGGTGTGCCCATCTTTATAACTCAGCCAACACTGAATCATCTATTAAGTACTACGTACAGGGGTCATTGTTAAGTATTTACATCACGATGTCGTTCACATCTACACCAGCTGTTGTAATGGGTATGTTTTGCTCTCTCTCCTATGCCTATATGGCAGTTCGGAGCCCACAAAGACCGTGTTACTAACCTCAATCTACAGACAAGTATGTTTTGTTTAGATCATATCACAATCAATATCAGTTGTACTAACTAGAGAATAGCGGTACAGGCCTTACGAAGCTTGGTTTTGCCGGAAATGATTCTCCATCCTATATTTTTCCGACTGCTATTGCCACTCGCTCTGGTTCAGCTGGTAAGCCTGCTCCAGCAGCAAAGCCATCTTTCCTTGGTGGCTCTTCTTCACAAACGCAATCATCAAATTTAGCCTCAAAACGTGGAACTGAGGACCTGGACTTCTACATTGGTGATGAGGCTATTGAGGCATCAAACACACCAGCTTATTCGCTCTCATACCCAATCAGGCACGGTCAGATCGAGAATTGGGATCATATGGAGCGGTTCTGGGAGAATTCCATCTTTAAGTACCTTCGTTGTGAGCCCGAAGATCATTATTTCTTACTCACTGAGCCTCCTTTGAACCCTCCAGAAAACAGAGAAAACACTGCTGAGATCATGTTTGAGTCTTTCAACTGCGCAGGCTTATACATTGCCGTTCAGGCCGTGTTAGCCCTTGCTGCCTCTTGGACTTCCTCTAAAGTCGTAGACCGTTCTTTGACAGGAACGGTCATTGACTCTGGTGATGGTGTTACACACGTTATTCCAGTTGCTGAAGGATATGTTATTGGCTCTGCTATCAAGAATATCCCAATCGCTGGTCGTGATATCACTTCTTTCATTCAGTCCTTGCTTAGAGACCGTGGTGAGGTTGACACCTCATTGAGAACGGCAGAGAAAATCAAACAGCAGTTCTGTTATGTATGCCCAGACATAGTAAAGGAATTCAATAAGTTTGACCGTGAACCAGAGAAGTTCGCTCAATACATTGTTGAGACTACAAGATCCAAGAAAGTTGTTGATGTTGGTTACGAACGATTCCTTGCCCCAGAGATTTTCTTTAACCCAGAGATCGCTTCGCCTGATTATTTGACCCCATTGCCAGTTGTCGTTGACCAAGTAATTCAGGCTGCGCCAATTGATGTCAGAAAGGGTCTTTATAAGAACATTGTTCTCTCTGGTGGTTCCACCATGTTTAAAGACTTTGGACGTCGTTTACAGAGAGACTTGAAGTCTATTGTCAATGAAAGAATATCAGCATCTGAACAGCTCAGTCACGGTGCCAAGTCTAGTGGTGTTGAAGTTGAAGTCATCTCACACAAGAGGCAACGGAATGCTGTTTGGTTTGGTGGTTCTCTCTTGGCTCAAACTTCTGAGTTCCAGTCTTACTGTCACACAAAGCAGGACTATGACGAGTATGGTCCAAACATTGTTCGTAACTTCTCCTTGTTCAGTGTACCATAAATTCAAGAAGAAACACTATTTTTCAAAAAAAACTAAAGACGGAAATGGGTTCCGGGTGATTTTAATTTTTGTTATAAGCCTTTATTACATGTACTTTTCATATTAACTTACTCAACCAAGTTCTCGTAGATGAACTTTTCGGTGCCTCTCCATGCTTTGACAACAGCCTTATCGCCAGGAGGGAAACTTTGACCAGCAACAATCGCAGCAATTCCTTTTGATCTATCACACCAGGCGAATACGTTGATTGCACCAAACCAGTAACCCGTCTCAGGAGAGCAATTGAGGTCACAAGGTGTTAAATTTAACATCCAGGACAAACCCCAGCCTTGTGGTCCATGCTTGGGGAAACACTCCTCAAAGTTTTTGGTCATTCCTGACTCTTGCAAGAAGTTAGGCATCTCGGGAATTTGGTTGGTGAACATCAAATCGACTGATGTCTTTTGCAACACTTGTTTTCCTGTGTATGGAGACACACCGTCGTTAAGCACCATTGCCATAATCTTCATAAGTTCAAATGGAGAACAGAACATTCCACCACCACCTCTGTGTAGGAATTCATTAGATGGCTCTAACACTGCTTGTGAATAGTGGTCACGCTCAACCAGTCTCCCTGTTTGATCTTTGATGTGCATCTTCACGAGCCTCTCTCTTTGCTGATCAGTCAACACAAATGTCACATCTACAGCACCACATGGCTCAGTAATGAACTTCTTCATATACTGGTCTAGCTTCAGACCAGACACACGTTCAAGAGCAACACAAGCCCAGTCAACTCCGCCCCCATATGCCCAACGAGTACCAGGTTCAAATAATAGAGGGTACAGAATATCCCTCGGAGTCTATGACTTATCATAAGTTATGTTGAAGAAGTCGTTGAAAGTGCCAACGGCATTACCAAATGGGAGGGAAAGCCCTGAAGTGTGTGTCAGCAGCGTTCTCAGGGTGATGTGGTTCTTTCTCGGAGTCAGTATGAGGGAGCCATCATCCAAGGTGGAAGCAATTGGGAGATGCTTGAGCTCTGGGAGGATATTGTACAACTGTTCGTGGTCGTCGAGGCTCAATTTACCCGACTCCACAACGTGAAGGACGCAAATCGAAGCTACGATTTTCGTCACAGAGGCCGTCCAGTAGATGTTGTGTTTGCTAAGTGGTCGATCTGTTTCAGCCCCGACTTTACCAGTTGAGTACGACAAAACATCTTCTCCACGTTTGTTCGTGACAGCTATTGAGAGCCCAGGGTATGAGGATGCAATGATATCATTCACGTGCCATTTGATTTTTAAAATCCCTTCGTGTGAGAGTGTTGTCATTCCAAGTGACTTGGTATTTACTTGATGTGTAGGAAAAGCTGAAACAGGGTGCAGGACATGGGTTGAAGTAAGCTTTTGTATAGATATTGACAATACTCTGCTAATAGAGCGATAAATGCAGCTATTCTAATTTTTATTAAAAGAAATAATAATAGTAAGAGAATCTGATAAATTTTTAATAATAATTAGTCCTATAATTGCTTTATGTTTTGCTTTATTATCTTGAGGTGTTATACCATTTGCACCTGGTATAACAATAAGTGATATTGAATATAGTATTTTATATTTATTAGTTATAGGTAGTATAGGAGTAATTGGAACTTTATTAGTTGGATGATCATCTAATTCTAAATTTAGTTTATTAGCAAGTATACGTTCAACAGCTCAATTAATTAGTTATGAATTAATACTAACAACAGATATATTATATATTTATTTAATATTAATAATTTAAGTACTATTTATTTATTAGAAAGTTTATCTTATGTTTTAAGTATTAGTTTTAAGTCTAGAGGTTTTACAGTGACTGGTTAAGATGCACATTTCTTTTGTTATTTTATACAGTATTAGTACGCGTCCTTACCAGAGATGATGACATTGTTAATTTTCAATATCATTCTTGTCAATTGTGTGGCAAGCAGTAACTGTTGTTTCTTGCCAATTAGTGGGTCAACAACAAATAATTCCTTCATGTCATTTGATCCGCTACCCAGACAATCAACACCCAAATGTGAGTTCTTTTCCTTCATCTGCTTACTTTTGATGTTGGCCAATGTTTCAATTGGGTCCAAACCGGAGTTCTCAGCGAGTGTCATTGGTATTTGATCCAAGGCATTGGAGAATGCTCTGAATGCATACTGATCAATACCCTTTTGCTTGTCAGCAGCTTCGGAGACAGCCAGAGAGCATGTAATCTCAGCGGCACCACCACCGTAAACGACTCTAGAATCCCTGATCAAGTTACGCACAACACACAGGGAATCGTGCAGAGCTCTCTTTGCCTCATCGACAATCATTCTGTTGGAGCCTCTCAAGAAACACGTGACAGCCCTAGAATTGGAACATTCTTCAATAACGAGCATGCGATCTCTTGTGGTACCAAACTCTAACTCATAAACTTTACCGGCTTTACCTAATTTATCAGAGCTCAGGTCTTCAAAACGTGGAACAATACGACCATTGGTTGCAATTGCGATTAGTTCCAACTCTGGACCACCAACCCAACGAACAGCGGGGAGCTTGTTCTGTAAAAGTAGATGATTAGCTTCATCATCAAAGCCCCATTGACAAATAACCAAATTGGCACCAGAATCTTTGACTTGTTGCACCATTTCCTTGAATTTGTTTTGTTCATACTCCTGCAAGTTCTTAAATTCTTCGACTGTTGAGATATCTAGTTTGTGCTTAGTTTTTGGTTTTGGAGGTTCAAATGGACATGTTAATATAGCAATCTTGACATCATCGATTCTCTTTGGCATTTGTGGGTGTGAGAAGTCCTTATCCAAAATGACACCTTTAATTAATCTTGAGTCTTCCAATGAGCCACCAACTTTACCTTCGACCTTGATGAGTTCGAAATCAACATCTTTTCTGTCCTTGTCGACGACGGACAAGACGGCATCAACGGCCATCTTAGCAAATTGTTCATGTGATTTAGAGACAATCTTAGAGCCTAGAGAGGTCTTAGCAGCTTTTAACAAAACATCAACATTGTTTTCAATGTTATCAGATTCTTTATCTAGCTGTTCAATAGCAACTTTACAAGCCTCGTCAAATCCATTGGCGATCTTGATTGGGTGGATACCTTTGTCAATAAGTTCCAAGGCTTGGTCAAGTAAAGCGCCTGCCAATACAACAACACCAGTAGTACCATCACCAATCTCATCATCCTGGGATTTAGATAGTTCCACAAGCAGCTTAGCAATCTCGTTGTCAAGTTCCATCTGCGACAAGATTGTAGCACCGTCGTTTGTGATGGTAATTTCTCCATCTGGGGAGATCAAAATTTTGTCCAACCCTCTTGGACCGAGTGATGTTTTGATCACTGAAGCCACTGCGCGTGCAGCAAGAATATGTGTCTTCTTTGCTTCAATTCCATGAGCCCTTTGTTTCTTTCCTTGATCTCTAACAATGATCAAAGGTCTTCCCATCTCATCCTGTGCCACGATGGCGTTAGACATGTCGGGCATCTCCATCATCTGTTGTTGAGCCATTTTGATAAGTCTATTTTGAGGAAAGTACGGAAATCACGGTTCACAGACAGATCACACGCTTTCAAATTTGGATTTAAAGCAGCTCAATTGCTGAATCCACGCCCTTTCACACAGACTAGTGCATTTTCCTCCCTGTTCGTGTTGGACGCGTCGTTGAAAAAAGCGCGGTGGCAACATTCGCGAAAAAAATTACAAGCCCGGGTAACCCCTAGTATCAAGATATCCGCGAACTCGTTTGATTAGAAGTTACCGGTAAGAGCCACAAAATTGAAATTTTTATCTTTTCCGGCTAGGAGGCTTTTTTACTGATGAGTTTCTTTGCAGTCTCTTGTTAGGCTATCTCTTAGTCACACAGAAGTTACTCGATACCCTCATTGATTGTACTCGAAATGTCCGTTGTTGGCTCTCTCATCTTCTGCTTGGACTGTGGTAACTTATTGGACTCTACTGCACACAGCAAGACCATCTCTTGTTCGGACTGCAACAGATCATACAATTCCAAGGACTTTTCTGGTCTTAAGGTGGTTACAAAATCCGCAGATGATGCGTTTCCATCTGCCTTAAAGCTCAAGAAGTCTGTAGTTAAAACCACACTGAAAACAAATGAACTGGAGGAAGGTGCGACTATCAAAGAGAAATGTCCAAAATGTGGTAATGAAGAAATGCAGTACCACACTCTACAGCTCCGTTCTGCTGATGAAGGTGCTACAGTGTTCTATACTTGTACTGACTGTGGGTACCGTTTCAGAACAAACAACTAAGGCAACAGAAACTGCCATACACACACAAAAGAGCACTAGCTCATTTAACGGGCCCCATGTCATTCTATTCGCATTGTTATTTCCTTCTCTCTTCCCTTCGATTCTTGCCATTTTTGTATCACACATAGATCCTTTTAACGACTTGAAGCCTTTTCCAAGACTTGTATCATATCAAATATAATACATAATTCTACATTGATGTTTAGAAAACCAGGAAACGCATATAATCATAAAACAAAACACCATTAACAGACAAAGAAACAAAATACATAAATGATAACTTAAATCTTGAGAAAAGAGGAAAAGACTAATCTTAAGCAGCAGTGGCATACTCGAGCTCACCAGAGTTTTCATATTCATACATGTCCAATGCGACAATAGCAGAGTCTCTGACAACAACATCACTATCCTTTGCAAAATCTTTCAACACTGGCAAAACATCGTCTGTAGCAATAGAACCCAAAGCTTCAGCAGCTTCATGTCTGACCATTGGAGCCTCAGTTTCATCCTTCAGTACTTTGATTAAAGATGGTACTGTAACAGGGTTACTTAATTGGCCGAAGACATATGCGATTTCATGCTTGAACAAAGCAGAAGGATCATCAAAACCAGAAGCCAAAGCAAGACAAGCCTCATCGGATCCGATATCTCTGAGTCTAAACATTGCTCTGTAACGCTCAAATAAGGGCGTATCTTGGTCATTCAAGATCTTGGTGAGTTTCTCAATTTTGTAGTCTTGATCTAATGCCAATGGTGGAGCTGGGTCAACCGAAGAATAGGCGCTTTCTTGCAACTTTTCAGTCTTGGCCTTTTCAGAGGTTTCCCATTTTATTCTTTCGATAGCCAATTCACATGTTTGTCTAATCTCCAAGAGTGGGTCATTTCTAAAATATTGCTCAAGCAAAGGTAAGGAATCGACATCATTTAAAGCACCAAGGGCCTCTGCTGCCTCGTGACGTACCATACATTGCTGACCGTGCTCATCGATAAGCACATTTCTAAGAATTGGAGCACCAGTCAAATTCTTAGTTTGGCCGAGCACATAGGCAACCTCATGCTTCAGAAGTTCAGAGTCATCTCTGAAGCAATCACCAATGTACTTCACAGCTGTGTCTGCCTTTTCACGGTCTTCAGCCCATTCAGAACCGATAGACTTCAGATTGAAGAGAGCTCTAAATCTAACGGCAAGCTTGACGTTACCGGACTTATTGATAAGAATATCACGCAGTTGCTCCAGAGAAGCGTTGTCAACATCCTGTTCGTTTAATGTAGTCATCCTGTGAGTTCGATTCAGATGCCGAGTGAAAGCCAAAGCAAAAGAGAGGGGTGGGGAACACCGAAGGAAAAAGCAGGTGTAAAGTCTTTTTTTTCATGTCAACAGCTCATCGCTCATCTCTCCACGCGTAAATGTAGGTACGGTATTTAGCGGTAGCGCCGTCCTTGCAGCGTAAATATAGGAACATGCTTTTAAAGTCTAAACAGCCCAGCTTAAATGGCCTTACAGAAGTATTTCATATTATCATTCACTATAGAGACCACTTGGGAGGTCACGCCATTGAAATATAAGTAAGGGACATCGCAAGGACTAGTCTCTCCACGGAACAAAGGTAACAATATGTCAATCTTCTCCGTCTCCAAAACCATCTCGAGAGATGCTCTTATCGAGGATTTGAACGGTAGTAAACTTATATTACCGTCGATTGCCATCGGTAACGTTCCACAGCTTTCCACAGATTTGCTCCTACACAACTTGTCCACTAAGCTTATTGCTAGAATGGACTCAACACTGTTGTACCCGTTTGCTTCTCCAGTTGATTACGTCGAAGGAGATTCTGCTGTTGAGGAGACCCAGACTAGCACAGCCCTAGAGTTGTATTTTAATAGAGATACCAAAGTTGCCATCATCCAGCAGAGATCACCAGTCTTACCAAATTATGGTAAAAACTTTGTTGAATATTTGAGTCAGTTCATTCAAGACTTCCATTTTTCGAGCGTTGTCATCCTGGACTCAAATGATTCGTCATCGAGAGAAGATATCAATATCGATAGACCATTGGAGCTATACTCTAACACATTGGTTGATCATTTCAAGTCGTTGAAAATGTCCGCTTCAGAAAGCAAAAGTCAACTGAAAGCATCCTTCACACCATTTGTTTACGCTCTTGTCAATGAACTTGAACAGATTAAGAATCTCACTGTGTATGCGGTTGTGATGTTTGTCTACGAAGGCGACAATTCTTATGATGCACAGATTCTTAGCCAAGAAACATGTAATATATTGGAATTAAAGATCCCGAAAGAGTGGAGAAGGGCTATTTCATGGATGCGTGCTTACGGTGATAGACCTGTTCCTCTCGGTCTGAACGAAGGTATATATGGTTAAATTTAGCTGGTTGTTTCCTTTCATTATTACGGCATAGTTATGTAGACAGATCTAGCCTTGAGAGCTGCCTATATATTTTGCTATGTTCTCTGCTGTTTGACTTGAAGCCTGTTTTGCCGTTCTTTCATAGGCTTCTTGGTAACGAGCTTGTAAGGCAGAATTGGATGTTTCATTAATCTCGCCATTTCTGTCGTCTGGGAACGTATACTCTCTACCACCATCTATTCCTTCATCTTCATCACGAAGAACCATACCATCATGTTCACCTTCTTCGATGCTTTCAGTATCTGAAATGACATCAACTTCCTGTTTCTTTCTGTTCTTTTCATCAATTCCCAAATCATTCATCAAATTTGCCAAATTTTTCTCTTTCTTTAGCTTTGCCTTCAATTCCTTCTCTTTGATGATCTTTTCCCTTTCAAGTTTATAGAATTTTTCATACTCATCAACTTTATTATCAACAGCTTCCAAAAATCCATCAAATCCATCACCAGTGAAACTAGAAACACCAACAACGTCCAGTTGTGAATAAAACTCTTCAAGCATCAATGACATTGAATTGACTAATGAGTTCATATAACCACTACCATTACTTGATTCTTCATCATCGGATCTCAAAGCTTCCTGGAAAGATTCGAAATCTTTCATCCATTCTTTTGCAAATTCTGAGTCTTTAACATCTGTTTTGTTGAAAACAATGATCATCGGCAGTTTAGTCTTATAAAGAATAGAGCAGGCATATAACATATTTGAAATGAAGGTTGTCGGAGAGGTATTGCGTGGTGTATCAACGATGTAGGCAACGACAGTAGGGAAAGTCGATGCAAATGCTTCGGTGATAATAGATCCACTAGCTGACCAGATAAAACATTCGATTTGACCAGGTGTATCGATAATGACGTTGGAGAACTTATCTGATTTCTTTTCAACTAGTTGAATAACTTGGTCAATTTTGGTGGAGAATAGGTTTAACGATGTAACAATAGCACCATTTGGACCTAAATTATAGTTCTCCATAACCTTCTTGTATTTAACAGAGTCACGAATGTCAATATTACACCCAAATGGGACTTTTAAGACAGCCGGGTCAAGATTAATAACATATGGAGGAGCCTCCTTGGAATGCAGATGAGAATTAAGTCGTTGCATGAAAGTGGTCTTACCAGAGCCTTTTGATGTAGTTTGTTAGTACAGGAGTCTCGTTTGAACAGTAGCTTACCAGAAGAAGAGGGAGAACAGAAACAACAAATTATAACTTACCGGCCATACCTATGCAAAGGACAGTAGCTGGTGCCATTTTTGCTATAGTGCTATATAGTGCCTCTTGCTTTCTATTAGTAAAAAAAGAGAGATGTTTAAGCTCTTTTTTTCGTTTTGTAAATCGCGGGCAGAATTGAGGTCTGCTTACGTAACTGGTGATGTAAGCGGTGGCATGGCTGTTTACATAAGCCATTACATAATGAGCGTGTGTACTCATGATTAACCTTCTACTAGTATATAGTTGGCGTGTCTGCATTGGAAAGTGGAGATAGTGACGGTAATGGTACTATCGACACTACTGGCACCAACAACGCTACTACTACCGCTATTAACAATATTTTTTTCATTATATAAATGAACAAATAAGTATATATGTTTAAAGAAGGAATGGACAACAGCAGCTGAGGGTATCACGCCTCAATGTCCTTAGTGCCATACCATAACACTAATCTCGCAAAATCTCTGTGTAAAATTTGCATGAAGGAAGGAATCACTTTACCGTCTCTTCTGTCGTTATATTCATGTGCGCTTATGAAATAAACGTCAAATGTATCAGTATCAATTTCCTGCACAAGTAATTCATGAAGACCGCCATTCATTAATCTCCATGGATAGCCATAATCAGCTAGCCACTCGAACGTTGTAACAAAACTGGAAGAGCCCCAGAACCACTTCAATATCGTGGATTCATAACTCTTTGTCTTTGTTGATTGCACTTTATACCCTTGAATACTACCAGTTGACGAAGATTTTTCTTGAGATATATTTTTGAGGGTTGGCCACTCGAGGACTTTTGAGCTTACAAAGTCTGTATTCGGTGCTTTAACTCTGGTTTTGAAAGTATCACAATAGGCGATATACACTTTGCCATTCGGTTTAGGAAAACACTTTTGGATCTGTGAGGACAGCGGTAACTCATAGTGTGCAATATCGGGGTATTTCTTAACTAGTTGTTGGTGAATTATGAAATATCCACCAAGCCCAACGACTGCCGAGCACATAGAAACAGAACGCAAAGTCATGACTGATGAGTTAATGGCCGTTATTGCGTTACTAAGCACTATTTAGTAGTAATCGAGAACCGGAAGTCTCCTCCCCACACCTAAATAATATAATGAAAAACGGCACCTCTTTTTCTGCCATTTAATCGCAGTGTCAATAAGCAGTCTTCGCCCAAACGAGCCACACCTAAGCCACAGTAGAATAGGAAAGTAAAGGATAAACACAGTTACGGTTTTAAACCTATCTCTTCTCTATATTTGCATATAGTGAAAGCACTCAAAATGTCAGAGTACCAGGAAACAACCCCGTTCTCCCCACAAGAACAATCAGAGGATGAAGACCACCAAAAATATACATGTCCACACTGCCCACACACTTTCACACGTCGCCATAACTTGAAGTCTCATTTACTGATTCATAGTCAAGAGAAGCCATTCAACTGCACCATATGTTCTGCCAAATTTCGTCGGCTACACGACTTGAAAAGACATTCAAAATTGCATACTGGTGAGAAGCCACACGTCTGTAAGAGTTGTGGTAGGAAGTTTGCGCGTGCTGATGCATTGGTAAGACACAACAACTCTCAAGCAGGCTGTTCTGTATTGATTGACGATACATTGAAAGAGAATAATGGAAGCAGACACGGTCTGGAGAATAGCTGGAGACTAGACTCTGCGGTAGCACATGCCCCAATACAAGAACCCGTTGCGTCTATAACCAGACCTATACATACAGTGGCACCTGAGACCACAACACCAAAGGCATCAGAAACGAAGACAGACGCTCTGCAAGCACCTCATCCACCGGAAACGCTTGAAACTCCGTCAAAGAGTCTATTATCCTACATTCGTTTGTTGGAGACAAGAATAGAAACGTTAGAACATAAACTGAGTAATGCAGAAGCAAAAATTCAGTATTTGACACACGCAATGAACCAAAAACAAGACTCATAGAAACAGCAAATGTCACATAATGAACATATGAGAGCTAAATATCCAGTAGTTTTGTAAAGTTGAATGGCACTGGCGAATAAAACACGTCTTAAACTTTTGTTTACGTCTACTTATGCTTACATAAACAGGTGGCTAGGCCCCACTGCTAGATCGATGCAACACAACCACGTTTCAAGGCACTCAACAACATCAAACACCCTACCCAACAAAAAAAGGACGATGGAGAAGTGGAGACTGACGGTAAACGAGCGGGAATTGGGGTGGCCGATTACATCAAGCCAAGCTATACAGCAGAGAAGGCTGACCACATCCCCGCCGGTTGCATATGGGCCATATCTCAAAAAGCTTAATGCCAGTAAAAGAGCTGTAAATTATAATTTCAGTCCCAACCTGTAACATCTAGGCTTTCGTTACCGCATTTGGTCCAGAAAATGTGACTTTTTCCTGCTTTGCCATACCCTGGGGTAAGTTTAATGGTACGCGCAACACTTCCCCCACACTTCGTCTCCACTCTTGCACTTTCATATATAGCCTAGAAGGGTCCACCTGCTCCTGTTCAATCAGTGGAGGTACCATCTTATCACATCTCCATCGGAAAGTCAGCACTCCAGCCATGTTTCAAGAGGAGAATGTTGGCGTTGGTCACTATATGGTGGACAGAATCCCTTCTCTGTTCCGCTTACCAAACACGCCACTATCCTGTCTCAACCCTTTCCCTTCGCTTTCCAAACTAACCAGGTCTGACTGGAACTATTTCTTCATGGGGTATTTCGCATGGACAATTGATGCCTTTGACTTCTTCTGTGTGTCAGCTTGTGTTCCGGCACTTGCTATTTCATTCGATAGATCTGTCCACGACATCACCTGGGGTATTACCTTAGTTCTGATGACACGTTCTCTTGGTGCTGTTATTTTTGGCTCATTATCTGATATGTACGGTAGAAAGCCAACATACCTAGCCGTAATGGCGCTGTTTTGTGTTATTGAGTTGGGGACTGGGTTTGTACAAACATATACCCAATTTCTCGCTGTTAGATTTATATTTGGTATCTGTATGGGAGGCTGCTATACGACGGCTGCAGCCACAGCGCTGGAGTCACAGCCAATTGAAGCACGCTCTTTTGTTGGTGGTATCTTTCTTCCAGGTTATAACTTGGGCTACATTCTTGCTGTTGCCTTTTATAGGGCTTTCGAGTTCACCGAGCATGGTTGGAGAGCGCTGTTCTGGTTCTCTTGTGCTCCGCCATTACTATTGTTCATTTGGAGAGCTCTCTTTCCAGAACATCCGCACTTCGTTGAGCACAAACGTGTTCAGCGTGAGAAGGCCTTACAGGATGGTAAAGAAGGTGTTGCTAAGTCTCCACTGAAACAGTTCTTCGTGGATTTACGTACATCTCTTTCCAAATATTGGTTAATGTTTATATACTTGATTATTTATATGTCCCTTATGAACTTCTCTTCACATGCATCACAGGATCTTTTACCAACAATGCTTGAAAGTCAGTTAGGGTTCAAGTCTAACCAGAGAACAGGTATTATGATTGTTGTTAATTCTGGTGCAATGGTAGGTGGATTATGTATTGGTGTCGTTACAGAATATATTGGTCGTCGTTTGGGTGTTTTAACATGTGCAATTATGTCTTCTGCAATGATATATCCAGCTTTCTTCTCGACTTCAATGGGTGGTCTAATGGCAGGTGGGTTTTTCTTACAATTCTTCGTTATGGGTTGTTGGGGTATTACTTCAGTCTACATTATGGAATTATCACCACCTGCATTTCGTGCTTTGTTTGGTGGATTAGCTTATCAATTGGGCAATTTGGCATCTTCAGCTTCTTCCACAATTGAGACAGAAATCTCGGATTCCTTCCCATTACCTGGTGGTGGAGTTGACTATGCGAAATCTATGGCTTTCTTTATGGTTGGTGTCAATGTGTCTTTAATCATCTGTATCACTTGTGGTCCTGAATTCTTCCATAGAGATTTCAGTGCACAGGCCGAGGCGTGTGAACTTGGATTGGATAACATTGATGAAAAACGCGTCTTGACTGCGGATGAAACTGAAGCTGTTGACTCAGGGTTTGATACAGATTCAGAGAAGGGTGAAGTCCATCATAAAGAGCACATCGTTGTCTCCAACTGATTTAGAATCTCTGTTTATTTTGATTTGAGCCTTATTCAACATTCCACAGTGTCTCTCATTTGCGATAGATTTTTATTCACCAATAGTACAAATTATTGCGTAGGAAACTGTTTTTCCGTCCATTACTATAACTGCTTATCGTGGCGAAACGCTGTCTTCTCTTCATAATGGCCACACGACTTCTATCGTAAAATTAGTTCAAAAACACGTATACATATACGTGTGTAATATCCTTACCAAGAGATATAACTAATAGCTTTCAAATGGAATTCATTAACAAAATCATTTTTTAAGCAACTTCGGAGACGAAGGGGCACTGATCACACAAAGACTGACAGCTGTTAAAACAAGAAGAGCAGCCATCACAAACCAAATTACAGAAGAACACATCATAAACAGCAAAATGTTCACACCGGTGTATATCACTCAAACTCGTTACAAATTTCCAGTGTTTAGAAAACAATGGGGCAGGTTAGTTTGAGTGATTTATCACAAACTAGAATTCCCGAACTCACCCAAAGAACGTTGAATAATATCAAGGGCACACTCATAGAGACTTCAACGGACTATTCAAAAGAAAACATGTCGACCAACAAATGGCAAAGTTGTTATTGAGAAAGTCAGAAGACCTAAATCGATGCACTGCAAAAATTTGTACACTTCCGTTGAAGCCCAATTTTATGAGATATCTGGTTGAATATTCCCATGGAGCATAAGTGCTCAGACCTTTTACGCCTATCAATTCTAAGAAAAGACAAGAGCAAATCTAGGAAAGAGACGGTCTTTAAACCAAGAACTCTCAAATCAATTTTGGCTCGAATTCTGAGTGGCTTGAAACACATTCGTAGAAGTGACTTTACCCTTTATGATCTGAAGTCTGAAAACATTTTGATCAGTAATAAACTGAAGGTCTCCCTATCCTGTATACACGAGCCTTGAGTCTTTCATCTTCGAGGACTTTCAAAAATCTTATGCATTGTTAAAGTATCATGTAAACCTTACACCATGTTTCACGAAAAGAAATGTCATCGGAACTACACGACCCTCAATGATGCTAAATATCAGATTAATAATTAGTAATTATACTGTTACACAAAGCATTGGGGTATCATGTCTAGTGATGCGATACGATGGAACGCTTCCAAATCTCCTTAAGTGCATCATTAAATACGTCTATGTTATAGTCCACAATGGCCATAGCAGCATCAACATCTGTATCTTTGATCAAAGCCACCAGTGCTAAGCCACGAATCATTTTGTGGAACGTGATAATGTAGCCATTCTGCAATACAGAGGAGCACTTCAGTTGCTCTTGTGGTGCGTGGTCTTTATTTGTCAATTCTTTGCTTTGATACAAGTCGTTGAGGTCCACAGTAACGTCAATAAATTCAGCACATACTTCATATGTTTGAATATCCACCGGCGATGAGTCAGTCGCAACGTAGATCTTAGAGTTTACGTCAAACAGGAAGGCTTTCTCAATCTTGGAGTGTTGTACGAGGTTATCCAGCAAGTTCTCCAGTGAAGGAAGCTCAAAGATTAATTTCTGGACAATTCTCGAGAAGGCTTCATAGATACTATGGTCAAAAATCGAAGTCAAGTGGAAAGATACCTGAACTCCTTCAATGCCTAAATCCAGCAGTTCATCTCCAATTCGCTGCATAATGTCTCTCTGAGTGTCGAGTCTGAAGTCCTCACTGAGCCCATCAACCTTATGGATTAGCACCTCGATGTGAATACTTGAATTTACCTTGTAGGCGTATTCAATGATCATAGCGAGGTTAGTTAAAGCGTTCAAGTATTCATCTTGAGAGTCAATAACGTAAACGAGGGCACCGACACTCTTGAATAATCTTTCACTGTCGTAGCTTGGCTCGAAATAATTCAGTTGACCGGGAAGTTCCATCACCGCAAGGTCGATGAGTGATGAATAGTGTTCTGTGGTTGGTTTTGACGTGGACTCAAGGTACAAAGTGTCAAGTGGCTGCATGCTGTGGAACACAACCTTGCAAATTGACGACTTTCCTCCTCTGTTTCGGGGGAATGTTAGTTCTCTGTATGGGTGGGGATGAGGCATGGGAGGTAATACGCCTAAGTGGCTATCCTACCTTCGAAGACCCATCAAGAGGATCGTAGCGCGTTCCGGGTCGCTCTCAGGTTCTGTTGATGAATTGAACTGTTCCATAGTTCTTCAAGTTCCTTTTCTCAGTCCGTATAACCCACGCTTGCATGGTCAAAGATAACGTCCCGAGATGATAAACAACCGATGCTCGGGGAACCATCGGATGAGTTCGCGGATTTTCACGCGAATAGAACAAGTTCGCGGCATTTACACCAACGCCAGACGCGCCAGTCCTGATATGCACTTTCTGATCAAGTTATACGCGTGCCTTTGACCTGCTTAAGTTCTGAAGGGAACGGGTTGTAGTATTCAAATGACGCAGAGGAAAGAGAATGCCATCTTTAGAGTATTTGAAAAAGCGGGTGCATCGTTGGAAGCGTCAAGGAAGCGATTCGAGGAAGAGATGTGTGAGACTACCAAACAGAAGGACTGTGCGTACATTCATATAATTTCCTCTTTGTCTGGGGCCTTGATACTAACTATAGATAGACTTGACTCAGATATACAACTCCTATAAGGAATATCTCTCTCTTGTTGAAGAAAAGGATAGGCAAATTGAAAAATTGAATCAAGATATTAGATTGTTCCAGGAGAAGACACGCTCCCACGACACAACAGTACCGTCAACGCAGCGCGACTATAGCGCACTTAACTTCAAGTACAACGAGCTCAAGTTGGAAAATGAAAAATTGAAACGTGAAGTAGAAGAATTGAAGTCCAGTAAGGTACGACCACTCAGTATCAGCCGCCATGACCCCTCCAGTGGCCAAAATATTATCTCCATGATAAGGACACCAGCCAGAAAGCCGAAACAGGAACCACGAGAAAGACGTTCATCACAGAGTTCACGGAGCTCAGACGTCACACCAACACAAATTTCGCTTAATGATCACGAGAATTACATATCACCTCGACAAGATGGATGCAGTGATGATATTCCTGTCCATCTGACGCAAGCAGAGAAAGCAACCAGACGGTACTCGTTTGATCTTGGAGTTGATGATCGCATACCATCTTCTCTTCCTTACCAGGACTCCGGTGCTAGATTTGCCCATTCTCAATTCTCAATTTCATCTTCACCATCTCACAAAGTGAAAGAGGAAGAGGATGTACAAACAGATGATGAGCTACTGGCTGAATCGCAAGAGCTAACAGAAGTGAAAGACTCACAGTATGACTCTGAGGATGAATTTCCCATTCCATTTCCAACACCAAAGACTACCTCAAAACCATTTACCCCAGCTAATGTTCGTATCAAACATCATCACAATTTGAAGAGAAGTATTCTACAGTTGCAAACACCCACTGTGGTGCCTCCATTCAAGAAGCCAAGAGTTAAAGAAGAACCGACACCAACACAACTACCACGCTTATATACTGATCCAAACCAACAAACACAGACCACACTGCTGGCACAGGAAAAGGAGAAACTTGATTTCACAAACCATCCATATCTTCACAGGCCTTGGGTTCCTGAGGACTTTCGTGTCAATCCTGACAATAACGAGGGTGTCGAGTACGCCTATCACGTTGTCCTTCGTGGAGCTGCTCGTCGCTGTACACATGGTACAACATGCAATGACTGCGATAAGTTTTATGAACAAATGGGCGATCTACCAGATAACTTCAATGGGCCAAGATGGGATGGCGGGTGTAAAAGGTTCAATATTGTTAAAACTGCTTCTAGACATAGGGATCAATGGAAGGCGTTTGAGGAGCCTGTTGGATTCGGACAGTTCAGTTTTCCTTCAACACAGGAGAAAGAACAAAACAAAAAGATCTCAGAGAAGAAGAAGCTAAAAATTGCCTACGAACGGTTGTACTCATGTTTCCACGACCAGAAGTATGCTTTCAAAATCAGTGAGTTCAATGAGGCTGTTAAAGATAACTACGCTTTTGTTAATGAAGATGTATACTTGCGGTACTTGGAAACAGTACAGGACTGAATTTTATTGGGTATAAATAAATAGCGTATATGGTTTAAATTAAATATAAATCATGATGACTGCACCAATTAAAGAATTGCCAGCTCAGAAGGAGGTCGTAAGTATCGTAAATATCAAGTGTATCAAGTGTAAGTAGATGAAGACAAGTAAGGTTAATTAAATAGATCAAAGACAAAGACGTTGTAGTGGTACACTGGATTCATTATAATACCAGAGATTTGAATAGAAATGGGGCGTATCAAAGGGCAAAATTTCCTTCACTTGGATTTGGACTTCAAGTCTTGATAGAACTTTTTGTAGACTTCGTAGTTAAAATCTTTGAAGTTTGAATCCAAATCAATAAATGTCTTGGAAATCTGACATGACTTGTAGTAATAATTCAGATAGAATCTATTTTTCATATTCTCGGCAAGGGAATCGTTGAGAATCTTAGTCGTACTCTGGCTCTGTTGCGGGGAAACACCCTTCTTCGCACCAAGGGTACTAGCCAACTGTGCTGGAGAGGCCGGTGTTTGTTCAATATTTTTCAGAGCGGAACCATGTAACGGAAACAATGACTGGAAAATTTCGTAAGCAGCCAAAGTGAAACCAAACTGCGGAGACGATCTCAAAACACGAGCAGCGCCACCTTTGAAGAAAGATCTTGCCGATTCTTCTCTCAATATCGTCTTGAAAGCGTGGAAGATTCCATTGTATTGAGTTTCACCAGCACGGGCAGCAACTTGCAATCTAGTCTTGATCACATCACAAGGAGTAGTTAGGAAAGCAGCTGGCATACCAGCCAATCCACCAGATACCAATAGTTCCCATGTCTTCAGCTGATGTCTACGATCCTTGTCATTTGGATCATAATTGAACATATCCTTCTTGATGTGAGCATACGTTGGAAAGTATATCGCAGAAAATGGAACATCTCTGAGCAGACAAGCAGAAACACCCTTGTATAACCCTCTGACACCCAACTTACGAACAAGGCCAACAGCAGAAGTACGTTCAGATGGAGCATAATCACCTTGAACTTGTAATCTGATCTTCACAATTTCCAGTGGGTTAGTGAAGATCACCTGACAAGCACCTGCGGAAGCACCTGAGAGAACCTCCAGCGGCCACTCAATTTTCTTAGTGATTTTGTTCGTGAAGAAAGAACGAGCCAGATCATTAACAGTAAGCTTAATGGCCTTCTCTGGAGCGACACCAACCAATTGTGGACCAAGACCAGAGTAGAGTCCTTTAAGACCTTCTCTCGATAGAACTTTAACGGCACAATCTATAGAGTTCTTGTAAATCAAAATACGTTGAGCTTGCATTCTTGTCTTGATCAAGTCGATTGGATACACTATAGTAGCACCAATGGCACCAGCAATAGAGCCCAATGTGAAATTGTAGATGGAGTCAAATACTGGATAAAAGTAGAAGCTTGAATCAATTTTTGGCAATTTAGCAACTTCGGCCTCATGGACTAGATCGTTCAAATAATTTGGATTTGTGATTTTCATAAAGTCTTGGATGGTCAATGTACTTGAGACTTTTTCAGGTTCAAGAAGGAACTGGGGAGTCTCTGGTGTAGCCAATTCATCGTAGTGTTTCATAAAGTCGTCATAACGTTCTTCCCTCTTTGCAACTTTTGCGGCCTCTTCAACAGATAATCCGGAGTCAATAAGTACCTGAATTTTCTTTTGATTTTGGAGCATGTTACTCTTAAAGTTTGCCACAATGGAGAAAAGCAAATTGACTTGCGACGGTGAAAAGAGAACAATATTATTGACCTTTTGATGCTCATAATTGAGGAACGTCATAAGGTCTTCTTTTGTGACGACAATGTTTGGCGTTGAAGAATTGGAGACTTGGAAATATTTCAGGAGAATTTGGTTTATGAGATCAAAATTGGAGAATAAATAATGCAAGTCTTTAAGTACTGAATAACCAATTGAGTTGTTTGTGGACTTAATCAACTGGGCATTTGTTAAATTGAATGAGTCAAACACTTGATTTGAAACTTTGTGAGAATAAAGAGTCTTCAAAATGTATGTGAGTTGGCTCTTTGAGATTTCACGACGTTCTGAAAGTGGATTGAATGTGGACATCTTTTCAAATGCGTTCGACAATTTCTCATTGGCCAAATCTGATTGAATGATAGTGGCCACAGAGTTTAAAGATATGAATTCATCACCAGCTTGCCTATGCGAGGCCAAGTTCGTATTCTTACCTGGACCTGTTGTATAAAGTTTAAGCCATGTTAAAGAGTCCCAATCAATGTTTAAGCTTGCTCTTTTGACAAAGTCGTTGTCAGTGTAGTCCTGGACTTTCTTCAAGGTATTTTTGAAATCCCCAACAGTAAGTAATAAGTCATCAAAGCTAACAAATTTATCATTGAAATTGATTGCTTTTCCCGTGGAATTGGAGTCAAACTTACGGAAGAACTCGTAAAGGATGACGTAGTTATAGTTCTTATTAGTGAGTAAATTGTTGAAGTAAACCCAGTCACTGACATTCATATATCCTTTTGTGTTCTCATCAACGGCAAGAAATATCAAGCCAAATGTTTGCGGGTCTATCTGGTTGTAGTTGTAACCATGGTCTGTAAATTTTGAGTAGAGTTTCGTAGAGGAAGATATAAGCTCCACAAATCGGTCGTAGTCGAGTACAAGTTGGCCCTCTTTCTCATCATAGCGAGCGTATTTACGGAAGATCTCGAGCTGCTGCTTTTTGGTCTGCGACGAGGAGCTCGGTAGTTCCATTGTGGTCTTGTGTTTCTTGTGTTTCTTGTGTGAAGTATGCTATCAGGTATGGGGATGAGTATCTAGTGTGTGACAGGGTATGTAGGTAGGGCCTCTTGGGTGAGCGTGTCTGTGAGAGTGTATATGTATGTATGTGTGATGTAGAATGGTAATTGTCAGTAGTGCATAGCACTAAGCTTTGTAAGTTTCCTTCTGTTGTTGTCAATGTAGAGAAGACACTATGCTTTTATGGGTGACTGTTCGTCTCCGCGGCGTTTCCCCAGTTTTTTGCTTTCTTTTTTCTTCTCCGCTGGCGGATCACCGGGAAATGAAACAGGAGGGCTGCTAAAGGGCTGTTGAGGGGCAACTGAAAGGTAATTTAGGTGAGAGTCGATGGAAGTTCTGTGACTGCTTATCACACTTAATGAAGAACACAGGGCCAAGAACGTCTCTGCTGATTACAACTTCAGCGCGGTATTCGGCGCCGTTAATGTGTGGATCGGAGTGCGGTGGGGCGTGGCCAATGGGCGGCGCACGAAATGTCAGAAAGAGTCGGGCACGCGATGGGCAGCTATTGAAGGAACTTGGTTGGGTGTAAGGGCTGCAACTGCTGCTCCTGGTGATCGTGTCCTTATGTCTATGACCTTGTCCACCTAGCAAATAGATTAGAATTTACCTGCGGTCTACTCCTTGAATGGTTAGGCGGGACCTGCTTAGACTTGTTTATTTATATTTCGGAAAGAAATCTATGTGTGGCTCGAACCACCACTTTACCCCAACTTTTCAGCGCCGCGGTGTTTGTGCGACCGATCCACCCGGATTCCCCCGTTTTTTGTGGGGAGAGGAAGTCCACACGACATTTAAAGCGGTGGGCCAATCCCGTGTTTGGTTTTGCTTACGTTTGTTTGGCTTTGAGGCTCCAAGGTTGTGGGGCTATCATGCACTTCTCTGTAAGTTACTGGTTCTGGTGGGAGTGCTTGGGGCTTTGATGGTCTCTTTTAGCCTGCTGTCTACTACTGTGTCCTCCAACACTGCGTTCAGAAACACATAAACGCGACTTCATCTGTTAAATACCGCATGGATAATGCTCGTTAATAATGCATGCACACCCTTACTTTCTCACCCTTACTTTCTCACCCTCACCTTAATCTCCAGCACTAGCCACGCTATCAGTCTGTATGCGACTGTGATGGCGGCAATGGCCACCATGTCCACGTCATAATTGCTCTGTAGGTTGTACTGCTCTAGCACCCGCTCACCGGTGCTCAAAGTGCACGAGTTTTCACCAACGCACTCGAACGTCTGTCCTTCAAACCCCAGCTGTGCAAGAGCCAGAACAGCCCATTTTAACGGCGATATGTAATTGAGTGCCCTGAATAGAATAGGCATATGAAGAGACATAGTACCCCCCATAAAAATGGCAACAACAACCAAATTTGCCAAAAAGTTCATTGCAATACCAAGGTGGTCAAACACTGTGTTAAAAATAATACCAACAGACTCACCACAGTTAACTGACAGCACTGACATGTAGAACATAGTGAAGAACATCTTCGCAGTGCGTGGTAGCCCAATCACAAGGACAATGAAGATACTGAAGATGAAGGTGGCGACCATCTCAAAAGGCAGTTCTGTCATCAAATAGACACTGATGAACAATACTGGAGAGTAGATTCGATCCTGATACTCCTGGTAAAATGTATTCTTTTCTCCGGGGTAAAAAGCCATGTTATTGAACAATCCAACAAAATACATGTTCAGCACCTCCTGAATTAATCCTAGTCTGTTCGAAATAGAGTCAGAACTATGCTTTAATGGGGCAAAATACAAAGCATGGACAACTCCTAGTATTAATAGCTGTGCAACACGAGAGTATAGCACATCAGGATTCCTCATCAGAACTTTCATTTGACGTTCCAGAACCGGCCTGAACACCACAGACATTGACTGTTGTTTCTTGTAGAAGTGAGAGAAGTCTTCATGTGTGAAATTAACTATTGGGTACTCTTCACTTGCCTCCTGTTTACTTTTCTGCACCCAAGATCCAATCAACGTGTTCATGAGATCTCTTTCACCACCTGTAGCGATAGTATCCAAAACGTAATCTGCAAAATTGACATTATAGTCAGCTTTAAATCCCAGTTCACCGAAGTATTCAATCAGTTGCTTTGGTTTACCATCATATAAAACATGTCCATCTCCTAAGAGTAACACGTTATCAAATTTTTCGAACAATTCAACTTTTGGCTGATGAATGGTTAATATGATCGTCTTACTCTCCTGTTTGGCCAAATCATCCAAGAGAGTAATGATTTGATTGGAGGTGAACGAATCCAATCCAGAAGTCGGCTCATCAAGTAACAACACTTTGGACTTGTTCAACAGTTGAACAGCAATGGATACTCGTCTCTTCTCTCCACCCGATATTCCTTTAATAGTAGAATCGCCAATAGGAAGGTTTGCCACGTCCTTCAATCCCATTTTCTTCAACATATGATCCAAAATTTGAGGAATATTTGTATGTTCACTTACTGGAAGTCTCAGTTTTGCTTGATATTGTAATGTCTCTAACACCGTTAGTGTTGGAATTAATACGTTATCATCTTGGACAACGTACGATGTGATTTTACCCAAATCTGAAATTGGTATCCGTTCATCATTTAGCAACAAAGAACCTGATATAGACATGAGTGAAGTGCGTGTGCGGCCTGTGAGGAAGTTCAGAAGTGTTGTCTTACCAGACCCCGAAGGTCCCATTATCGCGTTAACACCAGGGGAAAAAGAAACATTTATATTGGAAAGAATTGTCTTTGGTGTGAAACGTCTTCGACATATAGTATTCTTCAACATTGATGGCTTAAGAGTTAGACATATGTTCTTAAGTGAGAGTTCTACTGCAGACATATCTGGTTCA
The DNA here is from genome assembly GCA_003708295.3 of Petasospora mycetangii. Taxonomy (NCBI): domain Eukaryota; kingdom Fungi; phylum Ascomycota; class Saccharomycetes; order Phaffomycetales; family Wickerhamomycetaceae; genus Petasospora; species Petasospora mycetangii. Next base: position 164,098 of record PPNU03000006.1, read on the forward strand.
TATGTGTGCGTAGTCTGTGATTTGGAAATATCTAATTGTGCTAGACCAATGTTATTCTTGGGCTTCCTCACCCTAACAACCTTGATTGTTGTAACACGCTCCTTCCACCAGAATAGCAATGCACTTGCAGCGTAGAACCCAATAAACCAACAAAGAGAAACTACCAATGGTACAGTGTTCCAATGACGCGAGTATCCCAAATTATCTAACACAGCCTGACCCGAGAACTCAAAACACTGCTCTTCAGAACCAACACAATCACCCATGTAATCGGTAAACTCATTTGAAACCAACGAACCAAAATTATACCAGAATGAAGCAATGTACTTGGTCCAGCGGACATACACTGGCATGCTCTTTGCACTGATAAAGTAACCACAAGCCGAGTTCTGAATCTGGTAAAATACACCAGAAATCAAAGAAGACAAAGCAAATTGATAGTTACCAAAAACGAAGCAGGCATGTGCCAAAGCTATACCAATCATATAGAGGAACAAATTGTTGATGAAGTAAATACCAAAATTGCCTTGTAGTCCCCACATGTAGTATGTGACAAGACACCAAATCACGATAGTTGGGATATCTTCAAGTAACATTTTGGCCAAACGCCTACCAATAAACCAGGCAGATATAGAATACATTCCCTCTTTCTTCTCCTTAATTAAGAACTTTCCATCGATCGAGCAAAGACGTTCAATCTCATACATCATTGGAGTGAATCCAATGACTTCGCAACAAACATACAAAGTTGATGTTACGGAACGGATACCAGCAAGTGATCCTCCCGGTTTGTAGAACACCCAACCACAGATAACCGAAAGTGCCGTCACCGTGCCCATCATCATAACTAAAGATTGATAATCACGAGCAGTGATGAGTGCAGACCGCTGTGTCAGTATCATGACCTCTTTCCACATAGGATTTGTATCATGCTGCTTTGAGAACAACGGATATCCTGATTTGAAAGTATCAACTATGTTCACTTGCTCGAGCTGTTCATGTTTCTTCCATTCTCGGATCAACATGTACACTCTTTGTTCAGTCTCTAGTTCGACCTCTCTTGTCAGTGTTTTCTCGATTGAAGATATGCTTAATAAGAAATCGGCAAAGTTGGCATCATCACCCTCTACGCCGATGCTTTGGAAGTATACTTTACTCTCTTGTAGAGAACCGCAAAACATCGGATGACCACCCTTGGCCAGTAGATATAATTTGTCCACAATTTCCAAGATCTCGAAACGTGGTTGATGGATTGTCAAAAGAACTGTAATGCCAAAATCTTGAGCCAATGACTTGACAGTTGATAAAAGAGAGATGGAGGTGTGAGCATCAAGACCAGTGGTAGGCTCGTCTAAAAACAGTAAGGATGGTTTGGTGAGTAGCTGGATGGCTAAAGAGATACGACGCCTCTCTCCACCTGACAGTGTGGTACGGAAAAGAAAGTCGCATATGATTGTATCACACGTCTTCTCTAGAGCCAGGGATTTTATTAGGTGATCGATGAGCTCGGTACGCTCCTGTGTTGATGAACTTGGCAAGCGAAGACGGGCAGTGAAGTTGAGCGTCTCGCGGACTGTCAATCCTGGCAAGAACACATCCTCTTGGAGAAGGTATGATATATTTGGTGATTGTTGGGAGTATCGTACCATCCCGGAAAGGTTGAAAGGACTCTCAGCGGCGTTCATTCTTGCACTGAGTGTGTTGAGAAAAGTTGTCTTTCCCGAGCCTGAGGAACCTAGAATTGCTAGTACCTGGCCTGGCTGTAAGTCCAAGTTAAGCTGACTCAAAACAACCTTGGATCTTGATTTGTCGGCATCATTAGCTTTCCTGCTCTGTCGCTGCCACCATTTTGTTGTTTGTTCTTCCGTGCTGATGGTGACCTCAAGATCACGTACAGTGAGACCGACACGGCGCTCCTCAGGGACAAACAAGGACATGTCAGCTTCTGTTCCTTGAACTATCCACGGTGGTGAGCAATAAGCAAGGTAGCACACCAGATCTGCGCTCCTTTATAGCACTCTTGCCATACCACCGAGTGGCCGAGGATGGGTCAAAAAGAGTACGTACAGCGTTAATGTGCCAAGTCGTACCGGCTGCACATACCCAATTTGGGCACACTAACTTTTTAAAGGTGGTTAAACGATCCAAGGCGCAGCCAGGTCAGATTATGTTACAGTTATTAATTACTAATTCATTTCTTTATTAATCCATCTAATCATTAGATCAGTCAGTTTTTCTCTTCTTAGCCCTGTCCCATGCAGACTTTGGCTTGCTTCTCTTTGTGTAATTAGCATGGTCGTCCCTCTTGTTATTGAAAATACCCCAGTCCTCACCAAAGAATGTATCTTGCTGTCTTCTCTTTGCTGAAGTTTTGTCCTTCTTCATAGCAGCGTTCGAGAGTCTTGTGAAATTGCTCTCTTCATATTGCTTCACTTCAGCCTCCTTCTGACGGTCCTTAATAGTCTTGACTCCCCCACGACCACCGTTGACAATAGTAGAACCAATCGAAGCTTCGACCATTGGCGTGTCTCCAGTCTCCATGAGGTATTCCTCCATCGATTGCAATTTAGCGGTATTCTTCTTATTAGAAGACTCGCGGAACTCTTGTGGTGGCAAGGCAGCGGCGATCTTTGGTGGTTTGTACTTCTCCTTTACGCCGTCCTCAGTGTTTTTCTCCTTGGACTGAGTGTCCTTCTTGAGTGAATTAACAAGTGCAGAAGCGTCCGGTTTGTAGCTGAGTTCGTCCTCAACCTCACTATCGTCCTCGCTGTCTTCTTCCTCATCGTCGTCATCACCTTTCTCTTCGCTGTCATCTACTTCGCCTTTCTTATTCATCTTCTTCTCCACGACATCAGCACTGGAGTCTTTTTCCATCTTGTTATAATTTCTTACCATTTTGTCCAACTGATATTGCAACTTCTTCTCTAAACCTTTGATACCCCTCTCCATAACCACTCTTTGAGTTATTGTGCTATGAACAGCTCTGTCCTTCATTTGCAGAATCTCTTTCGTATCATTCGTCGTGGTCAGCTCCAAGCGCGCCAGCAGTATCAATGAAATATTGTTGATGTATGAAAGCATTGCATTATTCTTTAAGTCCAGCAGAGAGACACCTTCTGGGATGCTCTGACCTGTCTTGCTCATCAAGTCATTGACAAGCTCTGGCAATTCTGGTGCACAGAGCTTCGATTCCAGTAGTGAAAGAGTCTCAGCAGCGGTATCTGCCGATACAACAATGGTCTTGAGTGTAGCCTCAAGAGACTGTGACATATTCTGTAATTCTGGGATTCCAGTTTTGCAATAACAAGAACAAAGCATTCACAAATACAGAGAGAACCTGTTAACCAAAAGTTTTTCTTAGTGCGCGGTGCGTGTACCAGATGGCCTTTCCTGGTAATAAAGAATGGGAAACCTGAGTTCAATAGACCGAGAATGTTAGGAAAGTAGCCACCAATAGAAGAATACATAAAAACATACTCAGAGGCACAACGACTTCCTATATTTGTCAAATTTCTTAATAAAATATTACCCATATCCTTCCTTGTAGTCTATAGGGTTACCCTCCCTTGGAATCATCGGTTTGCGCACGCCAGCGGGCTCTCAAAAAATTTTAAGCTCTTTCTTTTGTTTGTGTGGGGCTCATCACTAGACACCTTTCCAGATATTAACCCCAAAACACACCCAAAATGGTACGTTTAGATACAGTGACATGAACAGTGTTATACAGAATTACTAACACGTTCTTTCTACAGCCTCAGAACGAGTATATCGAGCAACACATCAAGCAACACGGTCGTCGTCTCGATCATGAAGAGAGACAGAGAAAGAAGTTAGCCAGGGAGGGTCACAAAATCGCCAAAGATGCCCAGAACCTGAAGGGTTGGAAGGGTAAGCAGTTTGCCAAGAAGCGTTATGCTGAGAAGGTTGCCATGAAGAAGAAAATCAGAGCCCATGAAGAATCTAAGGTTAAGGGTCCTCAGAAACCAGTTGAAGATGATGGCGAGGCGCTCCCAACGTATTTGCTTGATCGTCAGGAGACAAACACAGCAAAGGCAATTTCTTCTTCTATCAAACAGAAGAGAATTGAAAAGGCTGATAAGTTCTCTGTACCACTGCCGAAGGTGCGTGGTATCAGTGAAGAAGAGATGTTCAAGGTTATTAAGACTGGTAGTAAGAAGTCCAAGGCATGGAAGAGAATGATCACAAAGCACACATTCGTTGGTGAGGGCTTCACAAGAAGACCAGTGAAAGTAGAGAGAATCATTAGACCTACAGCACTCAGACAGAAGAAGGCTAATGTTACACACCCAGAATTGCACGTCACAGTATTCTTGCCAATCTTGGGTGTTAAGAAGAACCCACAGAGCCCAATGTATACGCAATTGGGTGTTTTAACAAAAGGTACCATCATTGAAGTTAATGTCAGTGAGTTAGGTATGGTCACTGCTGGTGGTAAAGTTGTTTGGGGTAAATATGCCCAGATCACCAATGAGCCAGATAGAGACGGTTGTGTCAATGCTGTCTTGCTTGTTTGATTAGTTTCATCTCCCTATATTCATGGATCACCTTCGCATATATACATTGTTTTCCTTTTCTCTATCTTTGCTTTCTTCATGGGTTGATCGTTCATTTGGCTTGATGCTCTTCTCATGACGTTCAATGTTGACTGTTTTATAGACATCTCGGGGTTTTGTTTGGTTTGTTCACAATACGGATGATTTATTTTCCATTAGAATATGTAGTTGACGAAAAGGTACCCATTAAGCTTTGCAAGCTATCCAACTTAACTATCCAGCTTAACCGTATATATTAGAAGACGTGTTTTAGGCTTTGGAGACATCACTCAAAAGTATGCTAAAATTCATACGAAAGTCACTAAAATGATTGGGATCATCAAAACCTTAGCATGGAGTCATTCAAGTCCGGTACGAAAGAAATGAGCAAAGAAGACAATGAAAAGGACTAAAACATTGTAATGGGCGATTCACCCCGGAGGCTCGCGCACTCGAGTCCGAGCAAACGCTCGGGCTAACAAAGGCCGATCAAGCTGTTCTCCTACAACACAGCAACCACTTGAGTGAACTCGCTGATAAAAAAGACGTCTATCAGGCTCTCAAAACCTTCAACGTTTCTTCGAAAAAAGCAAGAACACTGCAAACGTCTTGGTTTGAATCCGACTTATCAGGCTTTACAGTCCTTCTGAGGACATATACACACAACAGTAAAGTGCGGAGTTGACCCTAATTTTTTTACGGCGGCGTCCCGATCAAGACCAACAACAAAGCAACAGAACGACTGAGGAAACACTACCAAAGCTCGCTCTAAGGCGATACCTTCAGGCCTCATATATTAATATGGCCGAGACAACCAATTCAATCACAAATTTGCCGAAGCACATAACAGCAACTTCAACAGCAGCCCGGGATGTGCAACCGATAGCGTCCACCGATTGCAACACGGCCAACTCAAACTCGAATAGCAGTAGCGGCAGTGAGAGCGAGAGCTCGGATGAAGAAGCTGCTGGTGTTGACGGAGACTCGCTTGCTTCCTCAACAACAACACCCAATACAGCATCAAAGCGCCGTGCGAAGAAGAAGCGGAGACGACGCCCAGCAGGCATCTTCTTCTGCGACTTTGAAGGCTGTGACAAGAGCTTCACAAGACAAGAGCACTTGGCTCGTCACAAACTCAACCACAACCCAACAGTGATATACAAGTGTACATGGGAAGGCTGTGATAAGTCATTTGTGCGTTCAGACCTTAGAGAGCGCCATGTCAAGCGCCACGAGACTCGTAAGCTGAAAGAGGAGGCCAAAGCGAAGAACACAACGCTCTATGGTACCAAGCGGAGAAGAACCAGAGCAGTGAGAGCTAGTGAAAAGGCCGAACTAGAGGAATCTAACCGTTCCACACAGTCTGCTGCTCCACCTATTTCATCAACCTCTGCAGCGGCACAAGAAGTCTCTGCTAAGCGCAGTATTAATTCATTCGACTCTATAATATTACCAAACATCGAGGACTCTGCCCCAATCAACATCCACAACTACGACAACAACTCACACTTGAGTGCTGCCAGAGGAGAAGTTGATGCGCTCCAACATGGAGGAATACAAGACTATAGCATGATGCGCACTAAACAGTCCAAACCAGCACTGATCAACATGAACAATCACGCTCCATTTCTCACAGGCTCACCCTCACAAGTGTCCAGCATTCGTAACCCCACACAACCACAGGCAATGTCTCCCCCTGGGTCCACTTCGCCACTACCACAAAGCGCTCCTTCTCCAGCAAGACTTATCAACTGGCTCTTTGATGAACAAGTTGGTGCCGACTTGGGTAACATAGACTCTGCACCACACATGACAAATGGTAACTTCTTCAACCCAGATGATGACCCATTTGGCCTTTCTTCCGACTTGTTGAATGATATTCTTGTAATACCACCAAATTTCCCAAATCCAGCCCAACAAACTACGGTGACGCCAGACCTTGTGCAGTCATTGGTCACAATCATTCCAAATTTAGCTTCTCATCAATATCTTCAACATATCGATGTCTTTCTCGATGCATATTGGACCTCATTTCACACACAGTACCCCATTTTACATAAACCGTCCTTCTCTACAGTCACTTGTGAGCCAATTCTCCTTCTCGCCATGATCATGATCGGTGCTGCTTATTACACTTCCAACCCGGAGAACATATTTGAACGTTCACCAAGAGAGTTTGGTGACCTGATCGCTGAACCACTGAGAAACATCATTTTTTCTTCTAAAGAGTTCCAGCCTCCTTCAAGGGTATGGGTTATACAAAGTTTACTACTTTTAGAACAATATGAGCGACTGTCTACAAATCGACTTTTACACGAACGTGCTTATGTTCATCATGGTACTGCTATTCAATTACTTAGAAGAAGTCCAGGGTTAGGCGGCAATCCATTGCATAACAAGATTGATTATGACAACAAGAAAGGAACCACTATTTGGGAGAAATGGATTGAATTTGAAACTCTGAAAAGAGTGGCACTGTTTGCGTTCTACATTGATTCCACCCATGCCATTGTCTTTGGGTATCACTTGATGCTTTTCACGCATCAAATTCAGTTGTCTTTACCTTGTGATGAGGAACTTTGGGAATCATACTTAACACCTAAAGAAATTCCAAGTAAAAGAGAGCAATTACCATTTTTGGTGGGATTGAAGAAGTTACTCAACAGAGAACCAGTGCAAACCTCAAGATTTGGTAAAAAGATCCTTCTCACTGGGTTGTTGACCATTATGTTTCAAATGCAGCAACGTGATCTGCAAGGATCACTACTGGAATTTGATGAGTTGAGAGACACTTGGAAGGACTCTATCTCACTTGCATTTGACTATTGGAATTGTGATATCATGAATGGTTGCTGTAGCACAAGAAATGCCATCTTTTGGAAAGATCGTGAGCGCAAACATGGCTTACCATTATCATTGCGGGAAGATGATACTAGATGCAAATTCCCAGTGTATCATATGGCACAAATCACTCTGAGGATCCAGCACTATGATTATTACATTTACGCTGGTGCCCCGTGGCGTATGAATGTTGAAGCTGAGGCATCTGATTATGAATTAGTTGACAAAAAGATAAAAGAATGGTCCGGCTCTGCAAATGGCAAGATGTCTGTTGCTTATGCATACATGTTTTTATTTGAAATGTTCTTATCGCCACAGGATTCACCCAGACAGTATGAATACAAGTTCCATTCAAACGAGGAAGCCATTTATGAAAGATTGAACGTTTTGGCTCTTGTCACTCTGTTGATCTGGTCATACAACTACAGCAATGACGGCCCTGAGTCTCGTGTGCTGTTGCATAATCCAATGGAGACGAGATTGATGCCTAAGGAAACGGGGCAGGCATATCTACGTCGTATCAGAGATGAATTGTCTCGTCATGTTGGTGAATTTGTTCATACAACACATCCAGGCGACTCTGTAAGGTATCACAACATGATCCGGCTCATGTCCTCTAAGCTTCCACTGATCAAAAACAAGCATCATATCACCGGTATGTTAAAAATGATCTCCGAGGTGTTTTTAGGCAACTACTGGGAGGTGGGCGATGAGTTCTCCAGGTTGATCAGAAATTGTTATAGAAGGAGCTTTGGAAGTACGAAAGTTCGTTGTGATGACATGTACAAGCGTAAAATTTTGTGAAGTCACTATTTTACATGAAAGTGTGCTATATAATTTAACGAAAGTAACGAGCTTTTATAGAATTGGAGTGTAGTATATATCAAGTGTAGGCCAAACGAAGGTTATGCACTTACAGGTGCAGTCGCGGTTTTATTTGTTAGCATTGCTCCTCCCCATCCAAATTCCTTGAGGAGTTTCAGCTACAAAGGCACCTAAAGCATAGATTTCCCCTAACATCAAAAACACTATCGAGCACAGCAAGAACGATGTCCACTTTCAAAGCAGTCCCTGTTAAGATCAATTGTTTAGCCGATGTGTGCCTTATTCCAGTACGTCATTGAGTCGACTCACTGCAACCCTAGATAAAGATCTACTAACACAATATTCGAGATCGGTAAAGGTATACCATCTGTTTCTGATGAGGTTGCCAAGATTGAACTCAAGATCCAACAATCTGGACTGAAACACACGTTACACTCTGCTGGTACTACCATTGAAGGTGAGTGGGACGATGTTATGAACTTGATTGGTCAACTGCATGTATATTTGCATCATGAAGGAATCTTGAGAATCCAGAGTGACATCAGAGTTGGCACAAGAACTGATAAGTTACAAACAGCCAAGGATAAGATTGATGTTGTGGAGAAAAAGATGAAAGAAGGCTTCTGAGATGGACCATGCGATCGTGATCCCCAAGCTGAAAAAGACATATTGGACTCCACATACAGTCGATGGATGTACTAGCCACTTCTATATACGTTTCAGTTCGACTACTTTCTTTTAGAACTAGTTTCGCCAGTCCTTCAACAAATTGATATACTCAATAGCTCTTCATCATGATCATCGTGATTACCATACTAGATCACCTTGCTTATGTAATTTAAATAGTCGCGAAAGTGCGGGCTGCCCACTGCGGAACCGCAGAAACGATCAAAACCTCCACAAGAAGTACTACATCACCTACAAAGGCATCAACGAGACTAGACCTTTAACACCGACCAATATTGCCGTGACCAAACACGTGCTACTCATCAGAGCACTCCACAATTAATTTACATATATCTTTCACGAATCCAAAAGATCCACGCACTGCCACCTTAGGCTCACCACCATAGTTACACAGACCAATGCCGCAGGAGAACAAGAGCTTCCTGACTCCCAGTTCGCCGTCACGGTCGACTGCTTCACTCAGTGCTACACTGCTTCAACAATCTCCTCGCCGTAAAAAGGTCATTTATAGTGACCGCTACATTCCCAACCGCAGTGGTGTTGACCTTCAAGCAGCGTTCTCCTTGAGCAACAACGACCATCTCAGGAAGCCAGCATCTGCCGGCGACGCATCTGATCTTGACTACCGCAAGGAAGAGGAGGCCAACCGTACTTTCTCAACAGTTCTCAGAAATGAGCTATTTGGTGACAACATCCCACTGTCGTCTACAAGCAACACTAACGGTAAAGTTGCCTCCTCGGGTAAGAATGGTGAGAATGAACCCCAAACTACACCGCCACGCTCGTCATCAGACAACACCTCGACCCAAGGTTCTGTCTTGCAGAAGACCCCCAGACATTCGTCCAACGTATTTTCCTACCAATCTCCTAACAAAAGTAGGCCTGCATCCACTTCCATTGAAAATGACTTGTACTCACTATCGCCAGTACGAGTTGATTCACAGAAGCTTCTTCTTTCGCCTTCCAAGAAGCCAAGAGCCATCTCCAAAGTTCCTTACCGTGTACTTGATGCTCCAGAGCTTGTTGATGACTTTTACTTAAACTTATTGGACTGGGGGTCGCAAGATATCTTAGGTGTTGGATTGGGTTCCAGTGTGTACCTATGGAACGCTGCCTCTGGATCCGTTGACAAGTTGTGTGAACTAGGTAACAATGACAAAATCACAAGTTTATCTTGGATTGGTGCCGGAACACATATATCTGTCGGTACAAGCTCAGGATCTGTTCAAATCTGGGATGCTACTACCTCGAAATGCACACGAACAATGACTGGCCACACCGCCAGAGCGTCTTCACTTGCTTGGAATGAACACATATTGACCTCAGGTTCAAGGGATAGAACAATTTTACACAGAGATGTTAGGCAACCAGAACACTACATGAAGGTTATCAACTACCACAAGCAAGAAGTTTGTGGATTGAAGTGGAACGTTGAGGAGAATAAGTTGGCCTCCGGTGGTAATGACAACAAGTTGTACGTTTGGGATGGACTATTAGACACTCCGTTGCACAAATTTGAACACAATGCCGCTATCAAAGCCATAAGTTGGTCACCTCATCAACGTGGTGTATTGGCTTCTGGTGGTGGTACTACAGATCGTCGAATCAAGATCTGGAATACTCTCAACGGTAACAAGTTGAGTGACATCGATACCGGTTCTCAAGTGTGCAATTTGGTCTGGTCTGTGAACTCTGTGGAGCTCGTTTCTACTCACGGCTACTCAAGAAATCAAATAATGATTTGGAAGTACCCTCAAATGTCTCAAGTTGCCTCACTTACTGGCCATACGTATAGGGTTCTTTACTTGTCCTTGAGTCCTGATGGGCAAACCGTTGTTACAGGTTCAGGTGATGAGACATTACGTTTCTGGAACGTATTTGAGAAGAACAAACATGACTCCGGTCCACAGTCTGTACTATTGGACGCATTCACACAATTGAGATGAGGAACAATTGACCTTTATTTTGAATATTTATAGTTTTGGAAGCATAGATCGTGACTGGGTCACTGGATGGTGCTACAAGGGCAACAATCATTATTAACGTTTTAATTCATTAGGTTTCTTTTGTTTACTTGGACATGAGTGGTCAGTAGAATCATCATTATACATGACAGACGATATTCACATTTGGCGCCCTCTTCTTGTAGCATCATATGCCTGTTGTGGTCCTTGTATTTCCGGTGAGAGCTTTTGGGGAGATTGTGGAGAGTACTGTGGTTGTCTCTGTGGCGTCATATATGTTTTTTTTTGACTGGATTGCTGTAATCGTTGAGGCGGTGATCTTTGAGCATTTGCCTGTAAATTTTTTTGTTTCTCCTCTTCCTTTTTGGCTTCTTTGTTTACCAAGAATGTGTGTACGATTGCAGCATTTCGGGTAGAGCATGCGTTTAGCCAAGAGAACAAACTTCCAATGATTGGAGGAAGGGATATCAAGAGATCGAAAAGAATGTTTGCATGCATTTTAGTGACAACCTCAACAGGAAGATGAAGTTCCTGGTCTGCAATTGTGACCAAACGGCCGTGTACTGCAAACATTAGGAGAGGTCCGAGCACGGGAACAAGCGCAGCCAATGGAGCCATACCAAGTCCGAGATCCAAAGGATAGCATCCAAAAAAGTTTCTATCATCAAACCAAGCACGCTTCTTAATTCTCTTCCATGCCTTTTGCTCTTCTTTGGTACAGGATTCTGGAGCTTTGCGACGTTTCTTCTTGCCATGAATCTCAACGTAATAAGGGTCTTTAGTCTGATACTTCTCTCCGGCTTTATCGTTGATCCAGTCAATGGCCATGTCATACCCTGGAATACCTTCGAGCTGACTGGCGAGATTGTTAAGAGCGTCCATAGTTTTGCGTTGTATGCTTTTTGATATCAATGTATTGGGTGTGTAGTGAATGCAGTGGTACGTCAAGTGTTGTCCCCCTAGTACAGCTCCCCACGTTTATGTATTATGTGTAAGAGCTAGGAAAAAGTTGAGGAGGTCAAGAAGAGTTCGTGGAAAAGAATGAGGATCAAGGAGACCGGCTAACCAAGTATCACTACTTGTGGGTGTTCAAAATATCAATTTCAGCAACTGGGGAGACCGAGTGTCTGTGGGCAGATGGGAAATGATTGAAATATCCCGATTGAACCGTCGCGTCGAGAGAGCTGGAGCAGCAACAGTGGAGTCGGGCCCTTACGGTAGCATGAAATTCGATTGTGTCGGTACACTAGCCCACTAGTGATCGCTTTGTGTGTGAATAGCGTACAATCAGACTCAGATTGAATGCTAAACATACCATTGAAAGTAGTCGTGATGTAAGCCGAGAACTCCGCTACCAAGCCAAAGTGACCAGGGCTACATACCCATGACTTGTTGGGGCCACTCTTGAAAAGTTTGCCAGGGCAACCACTTCATATCGCGAACTGGAAAGCTCAACTTAACTTCACCACGCTCACGCTCAAGACCAGCGCTAACACAGACAAGAGACACCGGCGCTAAGGACAACGAAGCCGTATGAGTGCACTTTTAGACTGTAAGAACTTTGGTCTTGCTTAACTCATACGCTATTGTCTTCACCCACTCTCTAAGGCACATTTTTCCACCACTGCTACCACACGCGTTATCATAACCAGCCATCACAACAACATCTACAACAACAATATCACTATCGTCGGGGGTATAAAGACCAGAGAACAAAAAATATGTCGACGTCTGAGCCCAAGACAACAAGAAATCTTCTCAAGAAAGTCGAAGAAAGCCGCCAAGGTGATCAAACGCCCGAACATTCACCAGAAACTTCTGGGACCAATGCTCCTAATGTCAAAGAGAACACTTCATCGCCTATACAAGACGCCCCAGAAAAGAGAGTGCGATCGTTTGCTAGTTACATGTCTAATGCTAAGCAACGACAAGTTGAGCTGGCGGAGATCAAACGCAAGGAAGAAGAGCAGAAAATGGTCGAGGAAGAGAACCTAAGGAAACAGAGAGAAGAGGAAGAGGAAGAGAAGGCTCCTGAACGAATAAAACTTGAAACTGAGCAGAAAAGAGGTGAAGAATCGATATACAAGGACCAGAAGGCAGACCGGAAGAATGATGGAGAACAAAAAACAGAGAAGGAAGTGAACTCCAACTTGCCAAATGTAAATATGACCGATTCATCTTCAAAGTTGCCCGCCTCATTGTCTACTGACGACCACAAGAATTACATTCCATCAGAAAGGAACCCGTCAACACTATCATCAGAACTATCCCCACTTCCTTCTGATGTTGACCAAGTGGAATACCCCGAAACCATTCCAGAGAACAACACCACTGCGCGTAATGAAGAAGCAGATACTACGATGGATTTTGACTTAAACTCAGACGCTGACACAGTTTATGAGGATACCCCTCCAAAGAAAAGGGGCCGGCTGGTCCGAAAGTCGGAAACTGACTTTAAACCGGCGAAGAGAGTCGACTTTGATACAACAGATGAAGATGATGACCACAATGTTTCCAAACACAAAATAAAGAACTATGGTGATTTGGACAGATACTCAAGATCTTTATCTCGAGAGAGACACATAAAGAAAACAAAGGCTGGGAGAGATCACTCTGGTCGTAGAATGCTTCAACGTGTCTGTGAAAAAGGAAACTACGAACAAGCCAAACTTCTTATCAGCGAAGGTGCTGACGTTAACGATCAAGATTATGCTGGTAACTCTGCTCTTCACGAGGCTGCTCTCTTAGGTCACACTGAAATCGTGGAACTTTTACTTGAAAACGGTGCTCATGTTGATATTCAAAACGGTGAAGAAGATCTTGATACTCCATTAATTGACGCTGCTGCTAATGGACATGTCGAAACTGTTAATGTATTACTCAAATATGGTGCTGATCCTAGAATTGAAAACTCGAGTGGGCAAAATGCATTGGATTCCTTGGAGGAAGGAGATGCTGCTACTGAGAGTCTCAAGAAGATGTTGCGAGACGCTACTCTCAAACTCACTAAGGTGGGAAAAAAGCATCATGACGCATCGGGGCAAAACTCTGACTCTGAAGACCGTCCTAGATCACGTTCAAGACCAAGGACTCAGTCAGGGCGTAGAGTTGCAAGCAGAACTGATTTGCTCTGGATGGATTTCACTTCTAAGAGTGGATTAGAAGAGGTTTACAAAAGATCAAGTGAAGGCGATTTACAATTTGTTGGCCATTACCTACAAAACGTTCAAAAACCAGACGCTGAGGCACTTGCGTTGGCTGCAAAATTCGGTCATACAGATGTTGTCAACCTCTTCTTGGCTTTTGGTGCTAAGGTCGATCTCCCAAATGATAATGGAATGACTGCGTTGATGCGTACTGTGGGAAGAGGTCATTTGGAGACCGTCAAACTGCTATTAGAAGCAGGTGCAGATGTTTTCAAGACCTCTGGGGACGGTAAGAACGCATTGTACTATGCTATGGACTCACTCATAGTGAATAATGAGGAAGTTGAAATATTAAAAGGCTATATGAATGGTAATGTGTCCAAGGAACAGAATGCGGAACAGAAGGAGTCCAATCGCGATCATAAGAGAGAACAACTCAAAAAACGCAAACTCTCTACGAAGGATTACGAAAAGACAAATGAACTTAAAAAGAAAAAGATTTCTAAAGTGGAGTCGTCGTCTGACCAGAAGGAACAGAAGGAACAGAAGGAACAGAGATCATCCAAGCTAATAGAAAGAAAATCATCTGGCTCATCCTCATCTCATTTGCCATCTATCTCCAAATCTGATATCAAACGAGTTGTCAGTGCTTCAAAATCAGAGCCGGAAGCACCAGTGCTACCTCCACCAGAAACTGAGGAACAGAAGCATGCCAGAAGACTCAAAGAAATCGAAGATGAAAAGCGTCGTCAACAATACGAAGCTGAAAGATTGGCAAAGCGTAAGGCTCGTGAACAAGAATTTTTGAGTAACTTCGAGACAGAGGAAAAGAAGAAAGAAGAAGAATTACGTAAGCTGTCACTCTTGGAGGAGGAAAGAAAGCTCAAAGAAGCGGAAGCTCAGAAAGCAAAATTGAAAGAACAACAGAAACGTAAGGAAGAAGAGATGAAGACTGAAGAAGTTGTCAAGAGACAGAAAATGAGAGAGCTGTACCCTACCGGTCTACGCACTTCCACGTTTGCCAAAAGCGCTAGGTCAAAAGAGGATGCCCTTCGGTACCTACCACTTTATAAAGTTAATATTACCGGCGTTTCTTATGTTGTTGATTTGCAAATCATCATGGCTTTGGGACTTGAAGACTTTGTCACAAGATATAAAAACGACTTGTTCCAGGATGCGGAGCAATTGACCAAAAGTGAAAAGAACAAAATCTACAGATTCTTGTTTCCGCTTTTGGTCAAACCAAGTAATCATTCTGTGTCAAAGAGACTAGAAAACTACAATGAAGAGCTGCTAAAGTTCTGCAGATTGAAGATATCCTGGATAAAGTATGACTCTACGATAGATCTTATCCAGCGTGACTTTGTTGATCTCGCTCCATTGTTCAGATCGCACACTGTTGAAGTTGATATTGGTGATATCCCCACGATCAATCGTCAAGATTCCCTAAAACCATCAGAAGCAGCTCATGGTGGACTCAACAGAGCCGTTTCTGGAAACATGGCGCTCCTGGAGATGCAAAACAAGCTCCCACTTTGTCTCAAATTACGACCTGCTGTTGTAAAGGCTTTGACTAGGAACAAAAAGATGTGGTAAATCAAACAAATTATGGATCTATAACTCTGGAAGTAGGTCTACGCTCTAGTGATTAGAAACCAATAAAGCCGGGGTATATTTCATTATAAAAAGACTATGAAAGATTCATGTGGTCATAACTCAACTAATGTAGATCATCCCCTAAATCATGACTTAGAACAAAAGGAAGGAAGCGACCAGACCAAAGATGGAGGTCCCAAGCAAAACGGCCTTACCCTCGTAGGTAGAGACTGAAGCCTCAGTGGATGCAACAGTAGATGTGGAGGAAACAGTGGAGGTGGAGGTGGAGTTAGTTGCAGTAGATGATGTGGTACTAGTTTCAACAGCCTCAGCAGTCAATGGGCAGTATGTCGTGTACTCAGTGACAATACCTTCAGAAGTCTCGGTAACAACGGTAATACCTGTAGTGACAGCAGTAATGGTACAAGAGTTGTCTGAACAAGATGTGATAGTGACGATGGTAGTGGATTGCTCACCAATGATTTCGATGGATGTAGAGTTAGCGTAAGACTCGGAAGTAACTGAGGCAGCTTCATAAGCGGATGACAAAATGCTTGACTCCTCAATGGTATAAGACACGTTTGAAGAGACAGCAGCCACAGCAGAAGACACATCGACAGAAGTAGAAGCTGGCGCAGCAGTAATGACAGTGGAAGTGGTAGAGGAAGTGGTAGAGGAAGTGGTACTGGAAACAAAAGTAGTAGATGAGGTAGAGGAGTTAGCAGAAGAGATAGAAGTAGATGAGGACACAACAGCAGAGGATGAGGCGGCAGCAGAAGCTGAGATAGTAGCTGAAGATGAGGCGGCAGCAGAAGATGAGACAGCAGCAGAAGACGAGACAGCAGCAGAGGAAGCAGTGGTAGTGGCACAGATGGAAGTTGGGCCTGTTGGCTCAGTGGCAAGAGTAGAACAAGCCTCCAAGGCAGAAGTCAAGTATGAGCCATAGTACTGCCACAAAGACCAACCACACTGCATACAACTGTCGTATTGACCCATAAAAGAGGAGTCTGAAGAACAGAGACATGTTGTATTATATGGACCAGAATCCTG
The DNA here is from genome assembly GCA_003708295.3 of Petasospora mycetangii. Classification (NCBI taxonomy): domain Eukaryota; kingdom Fungi; phylum Ascomycota; class Saccharomycetes; order Phaffomycetales; family Wickerhamomycetaceae; genus Petasospora; species Petasospora mycetangii. Next base: position 180,760 of record PPNU03000006.1, read on the forward strand.
AGTAGAAGAGTCACCGTAGTTGTCGGAACACTCTCTGGCATAGATGATCATGTAACCGCAGTCAGCGTGACAAGAGGTGGTATCAGCACAGTCAGAATTGGCAGCATTAGCCCAAGCGTAGGCGATTGGATCTGGGTGAGAAATAGCTACTGCTTGTGCGTAAGCATCGGCGTAGGCCTCAGCAATGGCAGCAGCCTGAGGGTTAGCATCGGCCCAAGCGAGAGCGCTTGGAGAACCGATAGCAATGGCAGTGACCTGGGAAGCAATGGCAGCGAAAAGAGATAAACGAGTGAACTGCATTGAAATGGGTATTGTCTGATCAGCTGTACCCACGCTACTGATTGTTAAGATAAGCGGGTGAGGAAAGACCTTTTATAGACCAGTAGGCAAAGGCTTAGGCAAAGAAACAGGACGAGGCTTCCGCGTGTTGACTCTTTGCTGCAACATACTGTACCCTCAGGCAAGGTTAGCGTTGATTTCTCTAGAGCGATGACCGGGAACTAGGGGACACAGTGCATGCCTACTGGTCTGTTGGCTTCAAACAAGCGGATATGAGTTAGATTTGCCAGACAGATCAACTCGACCAAATTGCACTCAGGTTAAGAACTGTCTATAGAAAATTCTATTGGGGATGCTTGACTGGAAATCTGACTTTGTCGCAAGGGACTCCGAGATGCGGTCTCTTGACATAAACCTGACCTCTCTCCTACTTCTGCTGCAGATGGTCCAGGGCTTTGACGCTCGACTACTCGGGAATGAACGGAGCATGGCCCAGTCTTAGCTCTAAACATAGAACTGGACAGTCGGTAATGGGGATTGTCTCAAAGGGTCCTGGTAGTTAAAGCTCTGTTTAACTGATAACGTCGAAGAAAGCTGATATTATGACATCGGTACTTACTTTTTTCGATAGGCCAAGTGCTCACCATGGCCGATCTGTTTACTCTTCGATTATAAGAAGCATATAACCATGCTCACACTCTATTGGCTAGTTGCTTTCGAGCAAAACACCTCGTTCGTTTAACGACAAAACACCCTAAATGCGGGATTATGCTGGGCAGTTTCGCGGGGGAGCAGTTTCTAAGCGGAGACATCGCTCATGAAAACTCTAAGCCCTCTCGGTACTTAGTATGTATGAGAACTACCCTTAAATTACAATTTAACAGTCGGCTCCCTGACTGTACACAAAATTTCTGAGCGGTGTGGGCCCGTAAGGCTTTATTTAATCCTAAGCAGATCTCCGCAGGCGTCGCTGGCTGATGGAATAGATAACTCCGAAAAGCGGGCGGTTAGATCGAATAGATGAATTATCGAACACTAGTGATTTTTTTTAGTCTAGGTGATTCACCCAGTGTTTGCTCTCGTCGACGGAAACCTGTTCAGTCGCACCTGTTTTTTCAGGCTCTAGTGCTGCAGCGTGCGAGCGGGGGACTCGCCCAAGTTTCGTACTTAGGAGTCACTCCTAAGTTCCACCATTCCGATACTGCTGCTCAGCTTGAAAAGATTCATCTCGCTAACTTTTCTCATATGTGCTCAGACAAGATTGTGCGTTTTTGTCTGGCAAAGCCGATCTTTCTCAGAGTATTCTTCCCATTCCCTTCTGGGCGACTGCGACTGTTTAACGGAGATATCGCTCAGCGTCCTACCTGAGTGCGGTTTTCTCCACTAGAACAGCCAGTTTTATAGTGATTATTGAAACTGCGATTTGATATTGAAAATAATTCATCACTACGACTGTTCACTAATCATCATATCATAAGAATTAGAAAAGGTATAATATTATAGAACGAATCCCACATTAGAAAGAAAGTAGTGAGACTGTATCACATAAGGACGTTGAAGCTCAAATTTTGCGACCATCAAGATGCTAGGTTCAGAACAACAAGAAAGACAAGGCCAGACCAAGAGCGGAAGAGCCAACCAAAGCAGCCTTACCCTCAAAGGTGGAAACCTGGGCAGAGGAAGAGGAAGCAGCTGCGGAAGAGGAAGCAGCAGTGGTGGCTGCCTCGGATGAGGACTCAACAGCAGTGGTGGCTGAAGCAGAAGAGGAGGCTGCAGCGGTGGTCTCAGCAGCAGATGAAGACTCCACAGCGGTGGTGGATGAGGCAGCAGAGGTCTCAGCAGCAGTGGTAGACTCAGCGGCAGTAGAAGATGCAGCAGCCGAGGTCTCGGCAGCAGTGGTAGACTCGGCAGCGGTAGTAGAAGCAGCAGAAGTGGAGTCGGCAGTAGTAGCAGCACCACCAGTGGTAGAGGTGGTTGTTGGACAGTTACCGGTGTACTCACAAGCCTGGAGACCGGTGTCAATGGTGTAAGAGTCGGTCAAGGTGGTAGAACATCTAAGAGTACCAGTTGGCTCAGTGGACAAAGTACCACAAGCAGCCAACGCAGAGGAGACGTAACCACCGTAGTACTTCCACAAGGTCCAGCCACACTCCATACAGGTTGGGTACTGCTTAACAAAGTCGGAGCCATCGGAACAGAGACAAGTGGTGTTGTATGGACCAGCGTACTGGTTTTCGGTGTTCTCAGTACAGTCTGAACCGTAGATGATTAACATACCGCAGGCAGCGTGACAAGCGATAGAAGCACAGTCATCAGCAGAGGCGGCCATAGCATAGGCCTCTGGGTCTGGGTGAGAAATGGCAACGGCCTCAGCATAAGCATCAGCGAAGGCGTTAGCAGCAGCAGCAGCCTGAGGGTTAGCATTGGCCCATGGAAGAGCAGCAGGGGAAGCGGCGGCGGAGACGGCCTTGGCGGCGATGGCGGCAAGAGCAAAACGAGTGAACTGCATTGTTGATTGACTTGCTCTTTGTGCCAATAACAGTCTGAAATATGAGAAGTGGCGGGGTGGTTACTTTTATACGTTTTCCCGGTTCAAGGCCCGAGGGTGTGGGATGTACATCAACACCCGAGACCACGCTTACATGAGCCACCCGCCCGCATTTGGTAACGAAGCTGCAACCTTGAGCATGATTATACAGCTAAGCTTCTAGTTCGGGCAAGGGCATCTATGGGCGGCATAGGGACGGGAGAATAGGACAGACTTGAATTGCTTTGTTCAAGGGAGAATATTCCCCATGTCCGTTGTTAAAACGTAAAACTCAAGTAGAAGAGAAGCGGTTATGAATATCTGATTTGGAGTATCCGGCTTTACAAGCTAATTTCACTGCTCCGTCACCCTTTCCAAAATAGTTGTCTCGTCTTTTGCCGTATTCGTTGATATTCTTTCTCGCACTCTACAGTAGGGTGTGCACTATCTAGGAAGTTACGATAATATGGGGTCTTACAAAACCAGCAACGCCGGCGGTTTCAGATCTCTCATTGGCTTTAGCAACCACCACAAACCTAAAATAACAACATGGACGGCCCACTCAGCCAAAAATTGAAGGTTCCAGCCCCAGCTTGTACAGTAGGCTTGTAAAGTCTGCACCCGAAAAGCGTGCTCTTACCACTACTTTTTTATCAGATGGCGCGCGCATTCGTTAATCCCGAAAAAAGCCGCCGCTGGATTTGTTCGACGATGGTGCGATTTTTTCCTACAAAATTTGCATTGAGTCACCATTACGATGGATTGGATGGCTCTGTGAGTCTTGTTTGTCCAATTCCGCCCAATTCCGCTTAATGTTTCAGCAGATTGTCATGGAAGTACCCAAGTTCTGACCCATTCCGCTGCCAGTGCGTCTTCAGGGTCCGCATGCACCTTATGCGCACAGTTGCTGCATGCCACTCTTTGTGTCACCGGTGAGTTATCGGGGTTTACGTTTGAAGGGAGGTGCATGTTGTTTTTTGTACGTATATGGATTATGCTTCATTGGGGTGACTATGATGGAATTTTCGAGATAGACGGGCTTTGTGGGGAGTACAAGGCCCTAAGCAGAACTGAAACTGGTCAGCTAATGAGTGCTGGAAAACCATCTCTCTCTATCCAACCTCCATACTTTTATATCCTATGTAGAGGATCTCAGGTCCCTAAAATTCCTATCACTTGGCTTGGAGATACCACGCGAGCCCCCTCTCTAAAGAAGCTGTATACAAGTTGGTTTCTGCTCTCTATTATTCCGATACCTCCAACTTCCAGGTGAGAGAGGCTGATTTTCCATTATTTTGCTTTCCTCTGTTTGGACCCTTTATGCATACCTTTTTGTTTATTTTCTAGAATAATAGCGAATGGCAGCTTGTTACTATACTTTTGAGGCACCCATATAGGCAATCCGGTCCTTATATTATATGCACAACTCCTGTTTGGGAAGGTAAGGCGTGTCGTATGTGTCATATTTATGGGTGTTTAATTTGTGTGGGGATACCGGAGGTACTACATAGTGAGGCAAGATTGTCGATCTTTAGAGTAAGCTGTAAAATTTGGAAATTGCAGGCAGTCTTCGAACATAGAAAAGTGGCGAGATGAGCATCAACATACAAGACAGTTAAAAGAGTTCGTTCGGATACAACATTCAAGCAGTACAGAGTACCCATCCATTACTTATCCAAAACATATATAAATAAACCAAATTAAATACAGAGATTGTATAGCTCTGTAGCCCTGAAGCTCAAAATATTTAGAACAACAAGAAAGATAAGACCAAACCAAGGACAGATGATCCCAAGGCAACAGCCTTACCTTCGAAGGTGGTAACACCTGGAACGGAAGAGGTTGAAGCCACAGTGGTAGTAGCTGGTGTTGGGGCAACAGTGGTCTCGCTAGTCAGTGGGCAGTAAGTGGTGTACTCAGTGACAACACCCTGAGAAGTCTCAGTGATAACTGTGACACCAGTGGTGATTGGAACCTCAGTACAGGCTGTTTCAGAGCAAGAAGTGATGGTAATGACAGTAGTAGAGTCATGGGCTTCGGTGCTAGTGGAGGTGGAGTTGAAGTAACCGGTCTGAGCTGGAGTAGAAACAGTGGTGTTGCCTTGAGCATCGGTGGTAGTTATCGGAGCTGGAGCAGCAGAAGGAGTAGAGACGACAGTGTTACCTTCAGCATCAGTGGTAGTGACTGGAGCTGGTGCAGCAGATGGAGTAGAGACGATGGTGCTTCCTTCTGCGTCTGTAGTGGTGACTGGAGCAGCAGCCTCGGTGGTCTCAGAAGGAGCAGCCTCAGTGGTAGCATCAGTGGTTGGGGCTGTTGTAGCTTCAGTAGTAGTAGCATCGGCTGTAGTGTCGTCAGCAGCAGTAGTAGCTGGAGCTGTGGTGGAAGTAGTTGTTGGACAGTTACCGGTGTACTCACAAGCCTGGAGACCGGTGTCAATGGTGTAAGAGTCGGTCAAGGTGGTAGAGCATCTAAGAGTACCAGTTGGCTCAGTGGACAAAGTACCACAAGCAGCCAACGCAGAGGAGACGTAACCACCGTAGTACTTCCACAAGGTCCAGCCACACTCCATACAGGCTGGGTACTGCTTGACGAAGTCGGAGTCATCGGAGCAGAGACAAGTGGTGTTGTATGGACCAGCGTACTGGTTTTCGGTGTTCTCAGTACAGTCTGAACCGTAGATGATCAACAAACCACAGGCAGCGTGACAAGAGATAGAAGCACAGTCATCAGCAGAGGCGGCCATAGCATAGGCCTCTGGGTCTGGGTGAGAAATGGCAACGGCCTCAGCATAAGCATCAGCGAAGGCGTTAGCAGCAGCAGCAGCATAAGGGTTAGCCTCAGCCCATGGAAGAGCAGCAGGGGAAGCAGCAGCAAAGACAGCCTTAACGGTGATGGCAGCGAGAGCGAAACGAGTGAATTGCATTATCGGTTAAGGTGTTAGTGGACAAGCAAATACACGACTTGCAACTATAGGAAAACCATGTGGGCATGTGGAAGTCTTTATATACCCTACGCTAAGAGATTTTGGGTGTCGATCTAGAAAACTGTAAGCGTCGTAAAGGTCTGCTTATGCTTAAAAAGAACAGACTTTTGTGGGAGTATAACTGTAAAAGAGCGGGACATGTGCCTGCGTGGGTAGGTCGGTCTGCGCTGGGTGTTTGGCGTTGAATCTAGATCTGGGGTGTACGTCGGAATCTAAGCGTTGTTTGCAATCATTAAGTGGTTTCACCCTTGACTAATAATTCCCAGTTAATTGTTAGTCAATTCTACAGGGAACTAAGAGCCTCGCCCTTTTGCTGCGGTGGTTGTGTTAGCGTCCAATGGTCACCAGTAGCGCGAGCAGGGGTGTACTTGCACCCGCGTAAGATATCGGCTTTTTGGTCCCTTACGCACCACACTCGCTGGATTCTCGGCAAACGTCTGAGAGGAGTGTGTTGCTTCGTTTCTCGCCTGGTAAAGAGTGGTCTCACATTGTGTAGTTGAAAACAGCCCTATTCATTGGCTGAGTTTCGTAAGGCTGTTGGGCTCATAAAGTACAACACTGCAATATTGCATGCAGTGTGCCCGTAGTTCAACCTGTCCCTAAATACGATCTACAACTTATAAGTTGAGTAGGATAAATCCACTTACTAGAGCTCTTCATTGAACACCAGCTGTCACGATCCTATGAAGTTCGCCACGACTTTGGAATAAGGCGCTGTAACTGCCCTCCTCTACCACCGAGCCACTCTTCATCACCACTACTCTTTCAGAGGCCTTCATCATCTCCTCCGCATGTGTAATCATCAAGATGGTCATACTGGAGTCCTTCAAATTATGGGTGATTAGATCGGATATCCTTAGTGTATTCTCAGCATCCAGAGCTGATGTACACTCGTCTAGAATCAGCAAATCGGGCTTCCTTAGAAGAGCCCTGGCAATAGATAAACGCTGTGCTTGACCACCAGAGATCGATGATGTGTCAATTCTCGTGGCTAAGCCTTCCGGCAAAGAGACCACAAAGCTGTAGATGTTTACAAGCTTTAAAACCTCGATAATATCAGACTCACTTATGGACCCAAGTCCATAGGTTAGGTTCTCTCTAATCGACCCATCAAAGAAATTGGCCCTCTGGTCTACAAGTGCAATACGATCTCTCAACCACCTGATATCCATTCGGTTGACATCAACACCTTCATAGAACACAGACCCTATGTGGGCTTTGAACAGTCTTGAAACCAAAAGCGTTAGAGTCGACTTACCAGAGCCAGATTCACCAATGACAGCAAGGTGTTCACCTCTCTTGACGCTCAAGTTGAAATTTTTCAAAACTGCTTGACCTGGCAATGACGGATAAGCAAATGTCGTATTCCTGAATTCAACAATCATATCAACCTTTCTCAAAGGTACAATAGAGCCACTTGTCTCAACATCATCCGAAACGAGGTCTAGAATACGAAATGTGTAAGTACCAGCTCTCTGTCCTCTGGAAATATCTGGCACTTGTGAGATTAAATCGATGCTGTTCATGATGGTGAAAATAAGCAACATGAAAGTTTCCATCAATCTCATCGTAGTGTACTCTCCTTGTCCTACGAGTTTCATACCGTAATAGAGCAAAATGCCCTGGACCACAAAAGATAACATATTAGTGATGGAAACGCCCATTCCAGTCCAGAAAGCACGCCTCATGGACACTTCTCTCAAAGCCTCAGCTCTCTGATTGTACTTCTCCTTAAAATGTGAATCTAATCTCAAAGTTCTAATGGTCTTGTAACCACTGACTACCTCATACAGCTGGTCCTCCATATCTGCAACGGCGTTCTTGTAGTCGTTTTCTGTGGCTTGTAGCATACCAGCGTACAGGGCAGAAGTCAAGGCAAATAACGGCACCAAAGATATGCACACAAGAGATAGCTTCCAGCCTTCAATTAGAGCCCAAATAAGACCCATAGACCCTAATACAATCAAAGAAGTAAAGACACTGAGGAAATGAGAGACTAATGATCTCAAGTCCCTAGCATCGTTCATCAAAAGCGAGTTAACCTCGGATATTGAGTTAGCCTTTGCGCTAAACCAAGACAGACCTTGTTCAGAGATCTTTTTGAATGAATTTATTCTCAATCTGTATATCCACAGCTCAGAGGAGTATTCCAAGACAAAGTCTTTAATGAACAAAGAGCCCCCATCAATTAAAGCTAACCCTATAACAATGCACGACCATTTAACCAAGTAAGGAGTGCTTCCAACATCACTTTCCTGTGGAACTAAACCCGAAAGCAACTTTGAAGAGCAAAAAGAAAAAACTGGTCCAGTAGCACCATTTAACAGGGACATCATAACACCGAAGAAAAGTAAAGCCTTCCTATCTACTGTGCACATCATAGACTTGATGATTGAAATTATTGGCGTCAAGTCCGGTCTATCTTGATCTTCCTTTTCTCCTTCTGTCTCTTTTACCTTCTCTATGTGACTCTCAATGTTTCTCTCTGCCCTTTTGTTTCGTCTAATCATTGATCTATTGAGAATCGACTCCTCCAGCTCAAGCCCATTGTGAAAGTAAGTCAATGGGTTTACCGACGACAGAGACTGTGAAGACACTCTTTTGCTCCCTTTGATGAGGTAAGACTTATCTATATCCTTGTCACTCGAGACGTGCTTATGTGTTTCCTCGCCAGCTTGGAGAGACGCTAAACGGTGAAACAGGCCTTTAGATTTCAACTCTCGTCTGTATCCTTGTTCGGCAACAAGGCCATCTTCCATCAAGTAAATGTAGTCGTTCTCAGCAATATGTGAGAGATCGTGTGTCAATATAATAGTAGTCTTTCCTCGTCTGTATTTTTTAATAGCAGCGACAATTAAGTCTCTCATTACAATGTCGAGTGCAGACACTGCTTCATCTAAGATCAAGATCGGTGTGTCTCTTAGTCTGGCACGAGCGATGGCGACACGTTGCTGTTGACCACCTGATAGTGTTATGCCATTCCTTCCAACGATGGTTTCGATTCCATCGTCCAAATCACGGATCACTTCCTCCAGTAAAGACATCTGAATGGCTTCCTTCAATTCTGAATCACTAACGTTGGTCGAACCAAAGGAGGTGCGACCAATCAAGATATTGTTTTTAATTGTGTCCTCAAACAACGTACACGTTTGTTCCACCAATGTTATGTTATCAGTGAGCCATTTGGGAGAGACTGACTGTATATCGAACCCATCAATCTCTATACGACCCTTAGACGGTTTATAAAAGTTCAGTAGTAAAGACCCCAGTGTCGATTTACCAGATCCAGAACGTCCAACGAGGAAAGTGGTTTTCCCAGCTGGAAAGTGGATGTTTACTAGTTTGAGTACATTCGACTCTGGCCTTGTTGGGTACGAGAAGTCAATGTTCTTGAATTTGATATCGCCTCGGCATATTTGTGGATAAAGCTTGATGTTATTGTAGTTGATCTTGTTAAAAACCGCTCCTCTTGATTTGTTCTTGATCATCGCCGATTGGCGAAGTAAAATTAATTTTTGGATTTTCTTAATGGCAACACCGGCCTTCTGGATAGTAATAATTTGTGGTAAGCCGTTATTGAGAGATTCCCCTATCATTAAACAAGATGTGAAACATGTAAGTACATGACTAGATTCAGCAGTACCTCTTCGCACTTGAGAAGAACCAAACCAAAATCCCTGTACAAACATACACAGTACAAGGAATCTGATGATACCAACATTTGCACTAGATACTAATGCCAATCTTAAATATGCATTCTTACACTTCGTAACGGCTCTAGTAAACTTTCGACGCTCATGGTCCTGAGTACAACACAATCTAACGAGTTTGGCGGAGATAAGCGACCAATCCAGATTCTTAGAGGCTTCAGCAGTTTCAGAATTTTCCAGAATGGAGTATTTTTCAGTCATTTGAGCAAAAATAAACGCCAGCAGTGCGATAATCGGAGATGAACAAAGCATAATCAAAGTAATGGACCAAGAGTAGTAAAAAGAAGTACCGAGCAAAGCACATATGGAGATGATGCTCTGTAATGCTAAAGCGCTTGCTTCTGCACATCCTGACCTCAGTTCCTCTACACATCTGTTAGATTGTGTAAGATCACCCATGACTTTATCATTTTCTTCATACCAAGAGATAGGCTTCGCTAGGAAGGAGTTTAACATGTGTTCTCTTACACGCAACCCTTGACGTTCACCGATCATCATCCAACAGGTAATCGTGAGCCAGATAACAGGGATAGATGCAGCACCAAGCAGTAGCAGAGCCATTGTAGAAAGTGTGATGGCATGCATAAAGTCACTAAACTGAGAGTACTCACCAGCGATGTAGTGGGAAAGCACGCCAAAGACCCTACCCATTAAGATTGAGGAAATGGATGGGCCCAGAGCACCAGCAACGGTAGCAGTCACAGCGATGAGTGCAAGTGGAATATCAGGCTTCTCAAAAAGCATGAAGAGGTGTGCCTTTCTAATTCTGGAGTAGAATGTCATATTTTTGGCACCTGTATCTTCGACAATGTCGAGATCCATTAGCTTAGGCCGTCTCAACTGCTCATCAAGCGAGACTTTAGCACTGCTGAGTGTTGATTCAGACATTTTGGTGGTAAGATTTATAGAAGAAAGTTTCGGATGATACTTGATTATGACGGACGCAAAAGAGAATAAAGCCACTATAATGGTAATGGGCATAAAGGGTGGGTTCAAAAGGTATGCATAAAGCCCCCTCTTTAAAAGAAAGAAAGAAAGAAAGAAACAGATGAGTGGAGACATCTCGATTGGTCAATATCAGCTAGATGTGTGGCAAGTGCATAGTCAAGTCTCAGATTCTGCGCCGCCTCATCTCAGGGCGTTTCTCTCTTGCACGGGCCTCCTTCCTAAACGAGACTGAACAATAGAAAGTGCGGCAGAAGTGCAGGGCTGCTCGACTATTGTTTTATTTCGCGAAGGACGCCTTCGCGGAGAAGCCATCCGCGAACCCGTTTGATAGCCTCTAGCTGATATTGTATGACATCATAGTTTGTTCTCTCCGACTTATCTGATTTTGACGGTGCCTGAAAGTACAGTAGGGATTGTGGGTCAAGATTTTATGTGGGGATAAGACATCCCGTTGTGCATTAAAGCGTGTCACTAAAATGCTCATCAGTGTGCTCATGCTTTACTGAGCTGTTAAGTCTTCTTGACCCCGTAGGAGAACAGTGAGACAATAAGTGCGCGTCAAGTGTCCAGAGACGGAAGACGGTTACCTTGCGCGGTTTCTAGCGGACTCGGAACGATTAAAGGTCACCACTTCGGCCATTTTTAGGATCGAAAAGAAGAAATCTATGACTAAAGTTCTGATCCAGTGATCTACAGCTCTTTTTCTTAACTTCGTTCTTTCCCTTGAACCATCAAAAGCGACACTAAAGTACCCATCTGCGTCTCGGCTTCGAAGGCTCGAGCAAGTCTCATCGCCTGTCTGTTTGTCCAAGCTGTCAAAACTGTGCGCGCCTTGTCGACAATTTATGTGGCCGGTGGCTTTGAAAGGTATCGCATGGCTTTGATCTATGGCGAGTGATCTGTAGTCAGCGGTTATTATTGTTGCCGTCTCTTTTTCTGCAAAAATTCAACGTTTTATGGGGCTTCACCGGGCTTGTAAGAATGGCCAGTTAAGCATGTCCGTTAAGTCTGTCCTTTGCTACCTTTCAGGCGGCCTTCCCCTGACACGTCACATGACACGGTATTTTTCAGACTTTACCGTGCGGTTGTCAACATGAAAACTGGATCATTCTAGAGCTAGAAAAAAGATGAACACAGTTGTATACCGTACAGTTATTCTCGAAAGACAGCGTTTGCCCATAGTGACCTCTTAAGCCCCGTAGCCCACGCCCCTCCCCCCATTTGTCCCAGGCACCCGCGCTCTTGTCCGTGTCCCAACCCTAAAATAGAAAGAGGCGATTTTCAACGTACTGAAACTTCTCTCAGCCACCAACGAACGACCCATCAGAAGTTCTGGATAAACACGTTTCAACCCCCCTCTCCCATTGAACCCCTTATCAATTCGGTACTGTTTACTCTTTGCAATACGAACATTACCTCACATCAAAACCGCCGTATCCATCTTCCCCCGGTTCAGTTGCCGCCCGTTTATCATTCAAACCTGTCAACTTTGCTCTCTGGTCAACTACAAAAAAGCAGACGAATTGATTGATTAACCAGCAGTATATTGTTGTGCCTGTTTTTTGCCTTTGCGTTTTCACTTGTATTTTGTGCTCTTGTCTTCCTCGCTCCCACTGCTTTCTGCCATTTGCCCTATTGCCCTGTCCTGTGCTCCTTGCTCACATCTCATCTCTGACTCTCTAACCATGTCCTTTAACAACTACGACGAATCTTCCCCAGCACCTATTTCAGAGTCACAGACTCCAGTTCCAACACAGCAACCTCAAATTCCTCCTGCTCCGGTGGCCCAGCTTGGCGGAAACGATTTCCTTGCCCCATTGCCTATCCCAAACCCTCCAAATGCTACTGCTTCTACTTCTTCCTCCCCACCGAAGACATTGTGGATGGGTGATCTCGATCCATGGTCCGATGAGGAATCCATTGAGAATCTCTGGGAGTCCCTGGGTAAACGTGTCCTCGTCAAGCTCATCAAGGCTAAGAGAGGTACCCCAGCTGCCAATCTCAACACTGGGCATGCTGGATATTGCTTTGTCGAGTTCGAGAACTATGATGAGGCTAAGTCTGCTTTAGCTTTGAATGGGTCTCAGATCCCAAACACCAACAGATTGTTTAGATTAAACTGGGCTTCTGGTGCAACCTTGACTTCTCCAATCCCCCAATCTCCAGAGTTTTCTCTGTTCGTTGGTGATTTGTCACCATCTACCACAGAGGCTCACTTGTTGGCTCTGTTTCAAACCCATTTCAAGTCTGTTAAGACAGTCCGTGTCATGACTGATCCAATAACCGGAATTTCTCGTTGCTTCGGCTTCGTCCGTTTCAGTGATGAAGAGGAACGTCGCCGTGCTTTGTCCGAGATGTCTGGAGTTTGGTGTGCTGGAAGACCACTAAGAGTCGCCCTTGCCACCCCAAGAAACCAGGCAAACACAATCGGTACACCAACCAACATTGGTGTTAACCCAATGGCTGCCCAATTCCCACCTTCCCAATTCCCAGGACAGTTCGTCCCTCCTCAGCAACAACAACCACAAGACATGGTCATGTTCCCATACCAGCAAGTTCCTCCTCCAGCGATGCAATTCTTTGATCAGGATCAACAACAAGTCGTGACTACCCCAACTGCTGTTCCTCAAGTCTCATCAGGTGCGCCTGGTGTTGCCGTTCCATTCTCAGATCCAAACAATACCACTGTCTTCGTTGGTGGCCTTGCTGCTGGTGCCACTGACTCCGTTTTGGCCACTTTATTCCAACCATTTGGTCCAATTGTTCATATCAAAATACCACCAAACAAGGGTTGTGGATTCATCCGTTTTGAGAACCGTGAGGATGCTGTTAATGCCATTAATGCCATGCAAGGGTTTTCTGTTGGTGGGTCCCGCATAAGATTATCTTGGGGTCGTCAACAAAACCAGCAACGTATGCAAATGGCAATAATGTCGGGTAACGGGATGTCACAGGTTGGTGCTCCCCAAGCCCCACCACAAGTTGCTCCAAACGGTATTGCTGGTCTACAAGGTAATACATTTGCTGCTCAAATGGTTCCACCACCAGTCAACAACATGTATTACATGCCTACTGATAAAGGTTTTGGTTATGAACAGTTTAGTAATATTCCAGAACAATCACATTATGAGCAGCCAATGGAATATCGCTCCGACGAGCATGCGAATGATGAACAAAAAGAGGCTTCTCCAGTTTCTGGTGAAGGTGATGCCGAAGATGGTTCAAAGTTGCAAGAAATGTACAGAGCTGCTGTTGCAGGTAAGTTGGATTCTCTGAATTGAAAAAAAAGGAAGTATTTGATCATTGCTGAAAATTATTTACATAATCATACACTAATGATTGTGCTTTTGATGAAGAGTCTTCATTGAGACTCGAATTTATGAAAGTTTTTGACCATGCACTCACACACCTCCACAGTTTGTTTATGAAGAGTTTTGTTTACACTGTTTTTCACGTTTGATCTTTTCCAGAGTTTTTACTCAACACACTTCTCTTTTCTTTTCCTTCCTTTTCCTTCCTTTCCCTTTCTTTTATTTTATTATGGTTGTTATCGTTACATCTGTTCTTTTGTACCACTTGTTTTCCAACATTGAAGTTGTATATATCCAGCTTTTGTTCTTGATTTCCTGCTCTTGGTCATGCACAGATCATGGCCGTGTCTTTTTGTTTTTTCCTCCATTTTGAACTACGGGATTGTTAGTCTGTTTCTTCTTCTTTTATTTATCTATGCACTGCAAAGTTGTTCCATATATATCGTTGTTGTTGTTGTTTGGTTATTCAGTACTGGTATACCATTTCGCTTTTTTACTCATTTATTGAGCTTCTATGTTTATAACTTTTTGATATACATACATGATTTCTTCAAGGATATATACGGGTATAGCTTTGATTAAGTACCTAATTCTTCAAATGATGGTGGTGTGCTTGGGAAGTACTTGATCACTTTTTGAGGGTCCATGATGCTCCATTGTTTGAATGTGTAAATATCAGTTACTTTGGTCATCCATTCCATTCTTGTCTTGATGTCTTCGAGACCACCTCCAGGTACTTCTTTCCTCAACAACTTCCTCACTTGTCCAATATTTGTAATTGTTTTATCAATTTCATATTCGGAAAAGATATCACCAATTTTATCTTTGATTAGACGAGCCATGCGTGGACCTTTACCATTTGTGCTAACCATTACTTGTAAGTCACCTTTTCTGAAAATAGCACCAAAGTAGAAATCACAAAGTGGAGGAACATCAGCAATATTTACATTCATGTTTCGTGATTTAGCTTGATAATAGATTTTTTTACTCTCCACAGGATCATCAATAGCCACCAATACCAGCTCGAACCTTGTTGAATAGATGTACTCATCTATGGCTTTATATTCTTCACTTGTATAATCTTTGAGCAGAGGTCTCTCTGTGAAGTCTTCATACATGGTCAAATCAGTCTCAACAAACTCTCGACGGTGAACATTATGTAGAAGACCTTGAGTCTCTCTATACGCCACTTCTTCATTAATTGTCGGTGAGACAACGGTAACTTTAGCATTGGCATTAAGCAGATGATATATTCTGCTAGCAGCAACTTCTCCACCACCAACAACAAGAACATGGCGATCTATTTGGTGAAACGTTGTTAGTACTGAACTGTGGCGTATATATGTGTAAGAAGAGCTACTCCTATAGTTGACGTACTTTTCACCTGCCAGGCAACGATCAGAGAACCATTTGGTTTAATTTCAGGGAACTTGTCTGACATCTTGATGAATACTTGTCACTTTCTATGGCTCTGAAATAAAAGTGAAGAGAAGCGCTGTAATATGGCTCATCTCAGTAAAGCTCTACGTAAAGTCACGTTCCTTGGAACTGGCTTATTGACACGGCAGTGATGACAGACCAGCTATGGGCCTCATAGACGTGTTGTGAAATTCATCCATGTTGCTGAGGTCCGGTCGGTGACCATGGGTTTTCCCTCTGTGCAGGCCTCCTACAAACCCCTTTCCCTTCAAAACGATACCCGACAAATGTTTGCGTGTTATATATATTCTTCAGTGCATAACAGTGGTACTTGGGCTCTGGCCCCGGATCAAGCCGGGATTCCCTGTAGTGAGTGGGATTCGGACTCGCGTCTCGGACTCGGACTCGTGTTATGAGACAATAGCAGGTAGGGGTAGAAGAGCCGGAACTGTCAGGAAACGTCTATACAGTGCATCTAAGAAACTCTCACAGAAATTCACAAAGACTCATACAACATCTAGTCCCGTTACCGGTCTGAGAGCTTTAGCGATGTCCCACCCTATTTTGAGCTCGGAAGATCCGCGAAGGGTGTCAAAATGAAACAATAGCGGTCAGTGCGAATCACGGATCAGGTACAAGTGTAAACAGAAGCACACCTGGAATTATGCGATAAGAGTTACACACTTCCACTGGGGGCGTGACATACGTGAAAAGATTGGAACGATGTCGTGGTCTGTTACCTTAGTTCCCACAGCCTTCAAGTCTAGATGCTTTGAAGCACTAAATAACCACTAAGGTCTTAATTACTCTACAATTTGTTTTTCCTTTTTTTAATTGCATAATAGCAGTAAAGCGTCTATAGCCAAGAAACCCATATAAAACTCGTCTTTCTAAGACGTGAAAACAAACCCAAATAATAAACCCGAAGAAAACCTAGTACCCGTCATAGCTGTCATTAGCAAGAAAAAACAAAAACAAGTCTGTTTTTGAATTTTTACTGTGACGTTAACCAGAGCTTGTAGTTGTTCTTTAAAGTTGTTGTGCCCTTTTCAATAGTCTCATCAATCACACTCGGCTGGATCATTTCCATGACGGTCGCTGGTTTAGTTTTGATCGTTGTGGACGTGAGTAAAACTGGTTCAAGGTTGAATGAAATTGGCTCAGTTAAGTCCAAAGTGTCAATCATGTGTTCTTCAATGGATGGCACCAAAGAGTTGTGACGGGATGTGATCTTAGATTCGTATAGAAGTGGCGTGCGAGCTTCATCAAGTTCGGGAAGAGACTCCATTGATTCAAGAGAAGAGGAGTAAAGCTCCATGTGTGGAAGCTCCTGTTCGAGCTCCATGCTGAAAACGTCCATGCTATCCATTGTGCTTGTGTGTGTGTGTGTATAAGTATGTATGTGTCTGTGAACAGCTTGCTGGAGCTTTTCAGGTGTTGAGTGCTTATTAGTTGCTGAATCAAGGAAGTGTGTAGGAGATGAAACCAGGACGCATTCACCTTTATATATCGCGTGCACTGTGTATGTATGACACCCTTGTGGTGCCCCGCCCCCCACCGCGTAGAGTCATAGACGCGCGGCCGAGATGGAACAATTGGCAATTGCGCAATTTTAGGAAGTGTGGCACACGAAACTTTTTTCTTTGCCCTTCCGCTTTGGCGCAATGCAGTGTGCCAAAACAATAGCGCGGTGTTGCAATATGATAACGAAACCGTGGTGGTTAACAGTGGTTATAGCATATGACCTAATGCCATATAGCCTGTAACCACTACCTTCCCACCCCCTTCACCTGGAGCATGTCGCCACCAGGGTTCACAAATATATGTTGATCTACTCGCCACCGTACGACAATCTCAGACACTGTATGTCATACACCGTCTTGGGTGTGAACACCCTACAAAGGAACCACTGACAAAGCGTGTGTGCTTTAACAAGTGTGTCATACCGGCTAGCGATGACCCCCATTTTCGCATTTTTTTTTTGCCACTACCTTGCTCCGCGCCAAATTGCGCAAATTGGGTTGATTTGGCGCACGCGCACAAAACTATACCACACTTGAAAGATAAGGGAAGAAGGAGTCAGTGAAGTAATAATGGAAACTAATTTTGCTTCGGCCTTGCAGATGGGTTAATCATATCAGTAACGGTATAACACATATGTAAATGACTTCGTTAACATGTCTAGTGTGCTCTTAATGTAGGGGTTTGAACTATGCTCAGATCGCTACAGTAAACACAGCCCTCCACGTGTACAAGGATAAAACGCTTAGACAGCTGCTGTTGACTTTTCACAACCGTGCACTCCAGCGGAGACTAGGCCGATGTTCAGGCCACTAAAAAAGGTGTACGAACCGCTGTGGCTATGGGAGTAACTGGTCCAGAACCTACCAACGCCATGTCTATCTCTTGTTGCCACATGGTCTAGACCATGTGTCACACAATGTCTGTCAAAATGTCATTGACATGTCTCGCCCTTTCCGATGCGCGCGTGAGTCTAGAAAATACAATAAACTTGCCTAGACTATATACATCATACCAATTTTTGTCGCACATACAACTGAAACAATGCAATTGGCACTAAAGGTTAACTCAATTCATTATTTCAACCCTGTGTAATCGCCAAACTGTCCGTCGCGTGTAAAAAGGCCTTGCTTAGCGCATACGCTGGATCGTAGCTTGCAGAAGCTTGAAACAATTCAAAATGTGGTAGTTTGCCCTTGATGAGTCATTGCAAAGCCTTCATCTTCGATTGTGTCAATCACTTTGACATCAGTTTCTCGTGTCCTTTGTGGTATCCCAAGTGTAAACCATGCGCCACCACAGTTGTT
Organism: Petasospora mycetangii; assembly: GCA_003708295.3. Lineage (NCBI taxonomy): Eukaryota > Fungi > Ascomycota > Saccharomycetes > Phaffomycetales > Wickerhamomycetaceae > Petasospora > Petasospora mycetangii. The sequence goes on from PPNU03000006.1 coordinate 198,765, forward strand.
TAGCGATCCACCGGTGTCAAACCCCACACTTTTGCGCGATGAGGTTCGAGGTGATGAGCCAAACTCGCCTCCACCGTTAAGCTCCTTAACACAGCCAAGCAACAGGCTAAGACGCCACACACCTGAGTAACTACGACGAGATGGCCTCCGCACCGCGCCAATTTACAACGTTGTCTGCTAGTCGGTCCGAGCAGTCCATCGAGACACTCCGTTCTTCAACAGAGTACTCGTACAAACTTCTTGCCACTGAGCTCGTCTTTGACCAGAGCGACCTGTTTGACGTTTCGAGGTTTAAATGCACCTTTAACATCATCAAGGATTGGCTTTGTTCGATTGACTTACAGTCATGGTACACGTCCTCCTTTCAATACTTGGCCAGCGTTCTGTACCCTTGGGATCCAATACCGCTCGAATTCCCTTCTGATTGTCACTCCGTTGCACTCACCATCCCAAATGAGATCACACAGTTCACCAAGCTCATTGCAATATCCATTCGCTGCCTCTCTAGACGCGTTGAAACCCTCACTATATTCACAAATCAACGCGCAGTTGACCCTGGTGTGCTTGGTATCCTTAAACCATGGCTCCTGAGAGAAGTTCGCGAGCACTATCCAGCAGAACTGGTCGAGTTATCAATCACTGACGATAAAGGACTGCTTATTGAGACGTTCAGTACAACAGGGGAGAAAAATTCGGTATTAACGCTCAGGTTAAAGGCACTTGATACTCTCAATGCGACCAGCTTTGATCTCATCATTTCACAAGTACCATTGTGCGTTGAAGACGTTCCTGTCGTTTCTATGAATGATGTGTTGGCCTAACAGGTTCGCGCCTTTGTTCCGGCGTGCTTGTTCCATCACCAAATTTGCTCTGCTGGGTTTTTTGAACCTCTTGAGACACTATTGGCCGAATCTTCTATCCAGCCACTAGATATGTCAGAGTCATGCAAAGTTGATGCGTGTAAGCCACAAGCGTGTGCTATTCAAGGTTAGCTTCTTTTCTCTTCTCACTAGCAATTTCAGAATTAACTAACAATAGCAGATTGTCTTAAACAATACAACTACAACGAATCTAAGTGCACAAAAGTCATCGACCAACTATATGCATGCTGTACGCAGTTCTATTTCGAAAAGGGGGTAGAAGCCAGATCACCGTGCTGTCCCATTCCACGGCTGCTGGACATGAAGATCAAGCAGAGACAGCAAGAACAAGTAGATGCTCAGCTAGTGCATCATAGCCGATAGACAAGTGATATCTACACTTTACTTATTTATTTGCTCAATGGCATGAATTAATGAATGCTATATAAAGAAATCATATACACGAGGGAAATGTTTGTTTAGAACTGCGCAATCTTTCATAGGAAAAGACACGACAACTAGAGTCGGACAAAACTAGTCATCTTCGTAAAGACAACCTTCTCAATCTAAGGCTACCGCGAGCACGAAAAACTATTGAGCGAAGTCAATGTTTGCACGTCCATGGAAGAAAAGGAAACCGAACCGTGACTCTGGGTGCCTGTATAAAAGACATTGTAAAGAAAAGAAGAAATTAGAGGCGTACGCGGAGAAGGTGAAGAAACAGACAAGAGTGAAAGATTTTTATAGGGCGATGCCGGGGCTCCTTAACCAAATGATAACACCTGGACACCGCCACTATTAGTAGGGCTACGATTGATCGATACTGTCTTCTGAAAAGAGTCTCTAAAATAAGATTAAAGATTGAATTGTGAATATGAATTTGAACAGTCGTTATATATATACGTATCTGTCTTATTTTTTGTTGTTCTCGTAGTCCCTAGTGTTAGGTACATATGGTTTCATTGCTGTTGCGTGTTAGTTAATTTTGACTCTTATCTTGAAGTAATTGATGAATTATGCTCACGAGACTCGTCGATAACCCATAGCGCTGTACCTGATACATTGCTGATTGAATTTTCCATCTTAACATTCTTTTCAAATTCTGTTACAGCTTCATCTATATCCACTTTGGTTCATTTGTTAGTATCTTTAATCACATGGTGAGAAGTGGCCACAAACAATTACATACCAGGCTTGACACCAAGGTCAACTAGCTGCTTTCTCAGCATAGCAACATGATACACCATCTTCATCTCTCTTTTCTGTGTTGCTCTCCTTTCGTTCAATGTCATAACTTCTCTTTTCTTTCTTTGGGTATTGAAATTATTTTGAGCAACAGCCAAACCTTTAACATGGGCCATTGACTGTTCCATTATCTTCTGTTCAAGAAGAATGCGGGTCTTGTAGTTATCAACAGCGAAAAACGTCAATGCTAGAATACAAATGACAACGGACATATCACGTAATGGTGAAAAGCGTGATGAGGTGCCATTATCCGATGATGTTGGAGTAAGCTGTGTTGGAGCGGCATTCATCATTGAAATCGCCGGTGGGAAAAGTGTATTCATTGGTCTGGTGGTAGAAACGTCACTGGATAAGTGATCAGCAAAATAACTAGGTGGTTTGGTGTAGTGTCGTCTAAGCGTTGCTACTGATGTGCCACATGGTCTGTGTACCATCCGTATAAATGGGAGCATTGTAGTCTTAGAATCGGTGAAGTTTGCGGTGTTCTCCTTGAAGTAATGAATAGTCCTAATTGAGAGAGGTGTCGTAAAGGTGAGTTCCCTGTAATACAAAAGCTATTGATTTTTGTTTATATTTGTGGGCGGTACTTTGTTGAACTTTGGCAAGACATTTCCGCGCCCTCAATACATCTGCACAGAGCACAATAACGCCCATAGGTTCTACAAAAGTAATTCCGTAAGAGCAGTAAATTTACATTAACAACGCATAACCCAAGTACCTATCCAAATGGATGATACACTTAGTGACGCTTAGCAGCGTTGATGAGGTCGTTGACCTCCTCAACTTTAGCCTTAGCTCTCTTGAAGGTACCCAATCTCTTCTTGGCGACCTTTCTAGCTCTCTTCTCACCAGCGTTTCTGATCAACTCCATGAGTCTTCTCTCGTATGGAGCCAAACCGGAGACCTCTCTGACGATGGAACGAACAAAGTTAGCTCTCTTGGACTGAGCACCCTTTCTGTAGGAGATCTTTGGGATCTTCTCGAGGGATTCAACCTTTCTACCCTTGTTGAGACCAACAGCAATACCTAAAAAAGATGTTAGTAAACTTGTTCGTTATTGAGATGACGATGAAGAATTTCTTTACAAATGGTAGCATCCTCAACGGAGTTGAGTGGGTGTATGTTGGATTTGTACTAGCAGCATGCCATTTATACGGTAAGCAATATGATAGCTTTTAAAAGAGCACTTTAGTTTGAAAAAGCACGGCTTGTTGTCACGGATTCTCGAGTAATACTTCTGGTGAATTTTGCGTTTGTTTGGGCCTTTGGTTGCCTTCTTGGTTAGGTGGATATCTTCTTCACTCGTCTGAATTATTCAATGATCCTCAACTGCAGTCCCAATAGATTTGAATGAATGCTAATTTCCTATCTCTGATGATGCTTCCATATATAAGTTTCCTCTCTGGATCCAAACGTACCGGACTTAGCAGCCATTATGTGATGTAGTTGTTGTGTGTGTACCCTTTAGAAGGTGCTGGGGAAGTTGAGTGGGACTGCGATGATATTTTTCACCGGCGTCCTCCAAGCCCGCGAAACTGGGCCCATCCGCTCATACAAAATGTGGAAAAAGAAACTTTCGCGAAATTAGGAGACTCGTTGCCCCGGTGATAACCATACATAAAATTAATTTTGTGATGTCCGGGTGTACAGGTCTGGTTTGGGCGACAATGGTATGTTTAGGGCTATAGTTATATCACGTGAGCTCGCTGCTGCCCTAATTCTCCACATGGCAGCTTCTCCACAAAATGGGCAATATATTGTGCTTTGTGATACCAAATCATCTCGTGTGCCTTTTACTTATGACTCAAGAGTCTACCATCACGTTGTATAACTCCCTACATCGGAACCATCGCATGCATCGTATAATTATGAACAAGTAATCTATATGTACAGCTTGAGATCATCAGAGTTCTCCCTTTCTCTTACTTGTGGAGCGTGATCTTGGAGAAATCGTAGCCATAACCGACCAGCTTCTCCACAATCTGCACAGCTGGAAGTTCTCTGTAAGCATCGTGGAAGTCTCTTCCTGTGATAGTCTCTCCAAGGGCCAATTTCTCCTTCTTCTCAGTATCGTATAACTCCTTCAACAGTCTTCTTCTACCGACAACAATGTCCAACGGCTCCTTGGCACCATCAACAGACACAGATGGATAGAACACCGTTCCAGTTGTACCATCCTCGCGTGCGTATGTCTTAGAGTCCTTATGTGGCGGGTTTTGTAACTCAGCTTTTCTCTTCAACACTTGATAACGCAACTTCCAACCAAATGGTCCCAATTCTTTAATTCTGGCGGACTTGTCCTTGATCAAGTAGTTGTCAAGACCACCTTCTCTATCAACGGTCTTCAAAACTTTTGCTGTAACTTGAAAGGAGAATTGCTTCTGTAGTGTCTCACTCCATAATGACTTCTTGTGTGCATTTGGTTTCCAAAATCTTCTACTCTTGTTACCCATCTCGGAAATGGTGTTACCGGATCTGACAAAAGAGCCACCGAATAAGCCACGGTTACCACGGGCGAAGAAAGCGGAATCACCCCATTTGTAATCAGGCGTTGTCTGTCTCTTTCCAATGTATTTTGGCCTAGCATCACCAACCTGGTACGTTGGTCTCTCCGCAACGCGGCGCTTAACCACATTCTTCCATTCTTTAGCCACTGGTGTGGAATACGAGAACGACCTTGTGAAGTTTTTGAGCATTCCTAAAGTATTGGGCTGTTTGCGTAGACAAGCTGGTCTGTACCGTTGATACCTCGTTGTGGTTTTTGATCAACTTTTCAGTGCTCGACCAAAAACACAGAACTGGTAAGGGACACACTAAGATAAAGACCGTGCGCTGACAATGAACAGTCTTCTAGATATCTACACGGTTAATATAAGCTCTCAAATGCGCTCAAATTGAATCATTTAAACAGCTTTTTGCCCCAGATACCGCCAGAAGTTGTCTTTACGGGAGATAGAGGAGGATCATCGCTATTTTTCAACTTCTCACTCTTCAGTTGTGCTTTCAAGTCTTCGACTTCTTGTAGTAGTGATTGGATCTGGTCTTCCAGCTCTTGATTCTTGTTCATTACTTCCAAGTTACGTTCCATTGTGTTCTTGAGGTCTTCCTCTAGTGATGCTGGCAATGGTGCATCTTCACCTGCAGTCTGTAATATTTTAATACGTTCACGAAGCACGGAATTTTGTTTCTGGAGATCATTGTTCACGTCCTCCAGTTCAGCAAGTTTCATTCTTCCATTGATCATTTCATTGGCAATTTGGACATGCTCTCTGTTTAGTATGGTATAACTTGCCTCAACTTTACGAATCTCACGTTTCATCTGGTTATTCCTCAGCTTGAGTTCATCAATCTCTTCGCGTCTTTCCTTTTCCTCACGATGAATTTCTTCGAACTCATCAGCGTATCTTTGTAGTGTCATAGGTAGTATTTTTACTTCAGTGGCATCTTCAACTAATTTATCAACCAGGTAAGAATCAGCAACAATAAATTTCGTAGTAGTGGTAGAGGAAATAGCAGTTCCGATCTCTGTATCTTCATCTTCTATCTGCAATGGAATCTCTAGATAGGCGAAGAACAACTGATTTTTCAAAAACTCCAGTAGTTCATCAAATTTCAACGTCACCAGCGTATCCACATTCTTCCGCATCAGTGCAACAGCAAATTTTAAAATGGACTCGATACCTTCTGTGATGACAATGTCATAAATTCTCAATACAATTTCTAATGGGAATTTATAAGCAAAGAATGTCAAGAACCACTGGCTAGCGTACATGCTCGATCTGACACCTTGTCTTTGTAGATGAGTACTAAGAGTTGGTAACTGGTCTTCCAGCAATCTATCAAATTGATACATCTTGACCAAAAGACCGGGCATATCCGGTAAGAAGTGGGAACGAAGATTGTAATGATACATCAATTTATGTAACATTGTGAAAGTTTCCAGTTCATTCATGTTCATCAATAATGGTACAGCAATAAACGCCATCCCCTGTGTGTAGCCAACTTCGGTATCGACATTTGAATATGCTTTAATAACACGATATAATGCATCCTTATCGACACCGGCATCGTCAACAAATGAAGTACGAGAGAGATCCTTAATAATATTCTTCTCAAATTGAGAATCCTTATTGTGTAATTGCTCATATAGTGACTCAAATTCTTTTGGATTAGCATTAGCAACAAGTTGCCATACGATACCACGGATCGGATGTGGGATACCGTTTGACAGCGCTTTAGATAAACGAGACGGATCAGATTTAGCCACTGAAGAATAATCGTTGACGACTTCTGACCAGAATGACCAGTCAATCTGTAACTCAGACGCATCTGAGTCTGAGTGTGACATCTTAGCAGCAAACGAAGATTTGAGGGTATCATGTGTGGAATTAATTTGTTCTTTAGAGATGTCATCCTTTGTTGAGAAGTCAACACTATTTTCATTCAATCTAGACAAAAGCATGTCATAATTTTCATCGTATGATACCTCCTTATCATCAACGGATTCTGATTTAGACCCACGAGAAGATCCGGAGAACCAGGATTGGAAGATGGATCCTCTATGGCTTTGTTTCTGTCTCTCACTTAGTTGTGGTGGTAGAGGTGGTGGGGGTAACTCTGCAGCGGTCTTAGACAGTTCTGTTTGTTTGCTGATATTCCTTGCCGATGACGGAGAGATGGGCACCCCTGTGGACTGTGGTGATGATGAGGCAATATGTTCTCTTGGTGGTAGAGCAGGAATCACCGGTGTATCTCTCAGTGGCAGCAATGGAGCACTAGAATGTCTTGGTGGGAGAATATGAGCAGCGGGAGAAGCCGGCTCCCTTGAAGGAAGAGCCGGCAGTTCTGCTTTCGCATTACTGAGAGAGACAGGTGGACTCGATGGTTCCTGCTTCTCATCCCCGACTTCCTTATCGCCCTCATCCTCATACATCTTAAGCATGTCGAGTTTCTCTTCCAACGACTTGTTCGATTTCTTAAGATCCTCTTCACTCAGCTCAAACTGCTGGGTGGACTCTCCTAGTGGCTCGGTTTGCTTTGTCTGGCTTGTAGTTTCTATTGATTCCTCTGTTTGTTCAGTCTCGGTTGCCTCCTTCTCTGGAGCCGTCTCTGGAGCTTTTGGCACCTCTGTTTCTATGGCTTCCGTGGCTTCCGTCCCCACTTCAGGCACATCTTCCCCAGCCACAGAGGCTGACTCAGCATTCAAAGACTCAGTGGACTCGCCGTTCTTAGCTTTCTTCTTCTTCTTCTTGTTCCTTTTCTTCTTCGAAGGCGAAGCACTGCCATTGGTCTCAATCGGCCATTCGCTATGGAGCACATCAGTGGCGTCCTGGAAATCCTCTTCCTTGATCTCCGCCATTGCTCGTATTTTCAAAAAAACACTGGTCAGGTGCACTTCAGTTCCACCCAATTGCTCTAGTCTGTTAAAGCACCTTTGGTGTTCTCAAGCTGCCACAATTCTTGGGAGTTCGCTCTCTTCCCAGTGTGGTTGGCCTTGGTGGGGCATTTCCGGTGTAAACAAATTTCTTAGAGCCGCGCTGCCCCCGTAAATGCACCTTTGAACATTCAAAAGAGAAAGTATACTACGTATGTGTATCATGAAGACATAAACGTATAAATTTGAATGGCGTGAAGCGGACCTTAGTTACCCGTCATAGAGAGAGAATCAATCAATAAGATATATGAATAGGTATATACATAGCCTCATAACAACAACAACAACAACAACAACAACAACAACAACAACAACAAAAACGAAAACAAAACGGAAACCATTCCCTAATCATAACAATCATAATATATAGGGCATCAAATGGACATTGACATCTCCGAGAATGAATTTTCCGTGTGTGCAATGACAATAGGACTTGCACTCTCAGATAGCTCAATAGGAGAAGCAAATTGGTAGCCACTTGCTGACGATAGCACAGGGAAGTATTCGTCAGATGTGAAACTTTCTGTGTCCGACACTTCAGAGTCAGAAGTGGATAACAGTTCTGGCACACGATCACTCATGAAATGAGAAAGATCGGCTGAGGAGCTTGTTAGTGATTGATCGTCTTCAGCGGTATTTAAGTCACTTGTGTAAACGATCCCTTCATCAACACCCAGTTCGATTAGGAAGCTCTCTAACTCGTCAGCATCCAAATTAGGGAAATGGATACGAACATAATGATCCAATTTCTCCAATGGTAACGAGCCAAAGGCTTCAAATATCTGCTCGATGCATTTTGAAGTCTTATCAATTTGTGACTTGGCTTGTTCAAATTCCAGTTCCAAAGAATTCAAAATTTCAGAGTTCATAAATGTCATAGAAGGTATAGACAATTCAACCTGTGGTAACTGGAACTCAACGTATGAACCCATACGCTCAACGTTACTAGACTCACACTTGGCCAATTTGAAAGTCTCAACTGCGTTTCTTTGTGTCATACAACCATGATAAGATAAGTTATTCTGATTTCCGGTGTTTGACATTTGCAAACTTTTCAAAGTATCACTTCCATTATTGAACATACATCTTAGACTTGCAGTTAAGTTCTGTACAGCTTCACGTGAAGCAGAGCCACCGTAAGTGCTGAAATTTCTAGCATTCAAGTTGACGAAATTACGATAAAGCCCGGAGGGGAAAGGGCCCTTACCCATCAGATTTCCCCTGAATGCAGAATACGGCCAGATTTTACCAGCGAGTCCCGAGCTAAGCGTGAAGAATCTCGGTTTGAACTTCAAATGCTGGAATATGGTACCATTGGCGATCCTATAGGAAGCAGTTGTACTGAACTGGCGTACAGAGTAAGGAGATCTCAAGCTTGGTCTTCTCGTATTTCTTACGGGTACACGTACCAATGATGGTTGTGGTCTTGGACTTAGCACTTCAACAAGCTCATTGACCACTTGTCGGACATCACGGGCGGCACCCCTGGTCAGTTGGGCCAGGTTCTTTAGCTTATTGGCAAACATAATGGGTGGCAAACAAAGAAAAGTGGGAATATCAAGATATGAAGCTGTCGAAACAAACCTCACAGCACCGGTAAGGTAACAAGTGCTCTGATATTTTAACCAACGCCAACGGGAAGGCGGAAAGGGAAGGCGGAACAAAGAAGGTGTTAGTAACAACGGGTGTTTTGGAAGTACCAATAACCGAATGACGGAGAAGGGTGACTAGTTTTCGCGAAACCAGGTTGAGCTCCGTTTCCGCGAACCCGTGTTTTTCGCGTACGGTGGGAGCTCACCACGGAAAGAGCACACCCCAGCCTGTGAGCTAACTTCATTGGTGGTCTTCGAACCTTTTACATGCTTTACGTGCTTTACAATGATCGGGATATCATTTAGTTGGTGTATTTCTGTCGTTAAGTCGTTAAAAACCCCTATCCTTCCTCTATAATAGTCCGAATATATGTTGCGTATAAAGTGGCATACAATGTTCATAACCCCCACATATCATTGGTATCGTTGAACATCATCGAGTACAAATCCTGACCTGTGCGTTGCTGTTTCTGTTTTTCCAGTTTCTTCGCCATCTTTTGTTCGTCTGTCTTTTGGTAATCAAAAGCATCGTTAGGATCTGTAGACTGCACCGGCGCCATTGTATTTGGAACATGGGAAAACAACGAGCCAATCTGATTGAAGGAAGATGGGTGTGTAAACCCTGTATAGCCATCATCTTCCACCTTCACTGGTGAAGCAGCAGCATTATTGTGCTGTTCAATGTTGATGATGTCCGAAGGCAAGAGGTTCAGGAGGTCAGAGATATTTCTATTGTTTGAGATGTCATTGAAATCAAACTCTGGTAACAACTCATCTGGTTTTTCACTCTTGATCTCTTGGTTCAACTGTTGAGTCTCATTGCGAGACTTGGGGATAGAAGCAGACATCATGTGCAATGAATCTTCTCCCAAGTACTTACCACACAAGTTATCAATCTGTGTGATGAACTTATCAGCCAAAGAGTTCCCCTTTGACAATTTCGTCAGTACTTGTTTGGACAAGATGATATCATTTTTCCATGAAGTGGCATGCTTAGAAGTAGGCTCAGAACACAAACAAACAACGGAAATCAAGCACGCGTGGAATAAAAAAAATGTGGAGTACCACGAAGCGATAACTGTTGCGTCATGATTGGCAATGAAATTTGATACCGACATTATAGTTTCATGTGCACATTCTAAGCAAATACGTCTGCATTGCTTACCTTCTGGTGAAGACGCCAATTCCAACACAGTTGGATTCTTAACACCAATCACTCTTTGCCATATAAATGCTCTTAATAGGATGATTTGTAAGTTTTTGTATCTCCAAATTAATCTATAACGAGCAAATGCTAACCACTCCGGTAACTTTGACTCACCAGGTATCTGTGATGATCTCTCTGCAATGATATTATTCTCACTGAAGAAGTTTGGTAATTCATTAATGAAATCAAGGATCTTCGAATTCATCGTTAAACACTCTTGTGCATTTGGTGGTGGATTAGAAATGAGTCTATTATAGATTTTCGTTGAAATGATGGTGAATTTAGCCTGCCAAATTAAGCCAGAATAAATGGTTGGGTAAGTAACTGGTTGTAATTGTTTTGAAGCAGCGTCTGTGTGTAAATATTCATCGTCATTGATGTTTGATACTTCATTGATATCCATCATTGTATCATCTGGCAAGTTGACTGGTCTACCGAAAGTTATAGCAGCACCACCATCGAAGATATAGAGACCCCACCATAGTCTTCGACGCATTTCCAATTGTAGTTGGTTCTTCGAAGAGGTCCAATTAGAAAACTCTTTATAAAGCCCGAGTCCCATGGCCATACGAACTGCAAGTCCCAAATAGTTCCATCCGGTATTCGGCTTATTTCTCTTTTGGGCATAATTGGATAATAAAGTTAGAGCTTGAAGTAATGGGATTGAACCACTTTCAAAAACATAAGAAGACAAGTATGATTTAGCGTTTTGATAGTAGTATAAGTCAAAATTAGAAGTCTCACCATGTAAGCACCATGCACCTAATGCTAATACTGTATTGAGCAATATTTGCCAGATCTCATGATTTGGAGTTGGAATCTCGTCACGATATTGTGCCATAAAAGTTTCCTTATGAATGAAAGGATATGAAGTGTGATAGTTGCTGAAATATGACTCGATGAACTCGTTAGTCAAGTACTTGGCTGTCAATGAAAGAGTAGAATCAAGATCCAACACACGGGAGTTGGAGCGAGATGAATCTTGCTGTGTTGGTGACATCGATTCGTCTGTATCCTTTTCGTTCGGTTTTTGTAATGCTCGAAGAATCACTGCTGAAGATGCAACACCGAAATAACCTTTGTTTGATGGATTGACACTAAGTGCGGCCATACCGTCATTTAGCGCATCAACATCTTCTTCAACCCAGTCAAAGCCGTATATGGCGTCATCAGGGACATCATCCTCTGGTACTTCTGGATATTGTCCCATGGACTCAGAATCTGTAGACAAGACAGTGTTTGGGGCTTGTGATGGTGAGTTTTCGCCTGTCATTGGAGATGCTACCTCAGATCCTGATCCATAGAGAGGGGTAGAGACCCCCATTGATGATCTGGTAGGCGTATGTCTAAGAGCAAGTTTATCAATGTCTTGATCTGGTAACAATTCATGAAGCAGCGACTCTAGAGCTCTCACTCGGTTCTCAACCTTAGTCAAATGAACCCTTGTTAATGGTGACCGCACAACACGAGGCGAGTATGTACACTCCCAGCCGTGTTGTATACATTTGGTACACTTCGGTAGGTCTTTCGAGCACTTGAGCTTTCTCTTACGACATGAGTCGCACTGGCAGCCGGTTAGTATTTCTTCTTTGCTGAGGACTACTCATGTGTCGGTGTGTTCAGGCTTCATTACCCTCCCACAATCGCTTCGTAAGCAGCAACACAAACACACAGCAGAAGCTCATACGTACAGCCTGCTCGATGAAAACAGCCCTCATCTGTGTGCCTGTTGATTTTCTCTTTATCTTCTGTGTTTGGGGTTTATTTGCTCCTCTATCGAAACCTTTTGCTAGAGAAAAACTGAAATCTCATCATTTTTGTATTTTGGCAGCTTCGGGATTAATCAATAAAAAAATTAAAAAAGAAAAAAAAGGCAAGTCTGCGGACGCCGGTTCATGTGATTGAATTCCGAGGCTTAATTTAGGCCATTGCACGTGCTGTCCTCGGAAATATCTCACATTGGTAATATCCGACCTCCTAAGTCAAAGCCCCTACAGCCTACCCCCAGAACTGAAGCACAGAGATCACAGTGGCATTGATTTATCCTGCTGATTTGGGGTGTGGGCTTCATTAGTTCAAAAAAGAGATAGAGGTCTGTTCTGTGCGCGATACATACCACGTATAAAAGAAGAGTTCTATCTTGTGTGTGGAACCGTTTGTCTGTGCATTACCAAATCATGCTTCTACCCATATACTTGGTGATCCAACTGGCAGTAGCACAGGAGTATGATCCATTCCATAGTTCCTCAATCGAGGGAGTAGAACGCAGCTCCTGGTCTCAAAATGGTCTACTTATGAAACGAGAACTGGGCTTTGGTGACATAAGGGAGTCTTTACAAGGAAACATTGTTTCGATATCTGAAGAAGAAGTACAGAGCGTATCGCTTAAACCTGGCGAGAAAAGTGACATATATTCTTTCCAATTTACGACCTCAAATGATAATTTCGTTAGTTCATGGTACTTATCTGCAAATTATGGTCAATTCCCAAATGAAATGGTTCAGCAATTGACAAATGAAGAAATCAGACAGTATTTCGGCTTGATGTTCTACATTAATGATACACACGATGCGTATATTGAGTCCTTCGATGAAGGCTATGCATTTGATATCGCGTACTTCACAAATAAGCAGGAACTACTAGATGGTGTTTTATACGTTCAACCGTACTTTGAAAAAAATAACTCTACGCTGTTCAACGATACTGATGAATTTGTTGTTGAATTTGCGATTTCTAAAAATGAGTTGGTTTATCAATGGGATAATGGCACGTTTGCAACTCTTGTTGATACTGATGATAATTCTGTTTTCTTGAGAAGTGCTTCATTCAACACATCTGTTGAAACTGTCTCTGAATGGCAAAATGAAACATCCGAGATTAAACTACACATTTTTGACCAAGAAGGATATGAAAAGTTGAACGGTTTGACAAAAAGTTGGTTGGCAGTGACGCAAGCAGTTCCTGTGATACAGCTGTCAGACATCGATAAGATCTATTCACAGTCAATGGGTGGTCTGCAAGAACAGTTTTTTGCAAATGGATTGAACAGTTCAACAGTGTATCATGCTGTTGTGACAAACGACTTCGATAATGGCCAAGGAGGAATAGTTTATGCACCAATTGAGTTTATAACACAGGATGCTGGTTCATGTGAATTGATCTACGGTTTACAATTTTGTGACAATGTTGCCTATTCTGTACCGAGATCTTCAGCTTTCAACGAAAATGGCAACAAGACTGCGCTAAGTCAACTGTACGATTCATATGCGTCATCATTATATCACAACTTTTCTTTAGCGATGCAACAAATTGCATGTGATGCCGATCTGGATTCACGTTATTCAACAATTGCTACGTGTGATGACTGTTCACAGAGTTATAAGAACTGGGTTTGTGGTGTTGCAATACCACGTTGTTCAACTACAAATGACACCAGTTTCAAGTATCGTGAAGCTGGAGAGATGAGAACAGACACGCTGAGCCAAATAATTGATCCTCCAGAATCGTGGTTCGAAGTTTTGCCATGCATTGATATGTGCTATGCGATTGTTCGAAATTGTCCTTCTGATTTCGGCTTCTCTTGTCCTAATACAGAGGCGATGGTTGTTGAAAGTTATGCCTATTGGGACACTGATTCGTTCTACGCAACGTGTAACAACGTTGGAAATGGAACTACGACTGCACAGGTGAACAGTGGTCGAGTGATGAGACCCATCAATGTCTTAGGTATTCCTGTGTCAGTGTTAGTGGTCGGTTTATGTCTTTTGGTCTAATAGATATGTATTTATGAGCGTCTTACTTTTTTCACTTTTATTTATTTTTCATTTCTAAGATCTCCAGGTATAAAGATCTAACTAAAAACGAACCAAATTTGGATCTCTGACGATCGAAGCCTCTGGAGCCGGTGGAGCAATCGAGCCTCCACATATGCTTGCTGTATCTTGTGTGGCATGCTTGCCCATTGGTTGCCCTGGTGCTCTCATCGTTGGCAAGATGTTGCTGTGTGATTACTATTCCCTTATCATAGTGCGTGGCCGGGTAGTAATCCCGCATAGAGCTAATAAGTGAAATCAAACTAATAAACGGATAAACGGATAAACGTCTAGCATCCAACGTTCATTACAGCAAAACACCAGCATTAAACACCCGGAAACGACTACGCAATAAAATTAAATGTTCTTGATTACTTAAAGCCGAGACGGGCCAGAACCCTTTTGATTATGCGCGGTGATGTTCTGGGCCCATGGATCTCCGTACGTATAAAAAGGGGGTGGGCCTCCGATCTTCTTTCTCTCTCTCTCTCTCTTTCTCTCGCCTGAGTGATTTGACAGCCCACTTATCTCTCTCTGCACCTAGCACCACTCCAATTGCTTGTTAAGGAAAAACGTGCGAAGAAGAATAAACCACCAGTACCAGAATCATATCCAGCTTTCCCCTTGGTCAAGAGCACTCGCCAATTTGAAAACACTAACATTCAACAACATCCGCACACCACTGGTACACCCGCCCGTATCTCATCATCACTGCCAGTTCATTATTACTTATAGCAAATGTCTACAACCACACACAGACCGCAATCTTATTACCAGAAGATCACACAGAAGGCTACAAAGAAGTGTTCGCTGATGAGTGCCAGAATCCGCATCATGAAAGAACTCAGGGCTCTAGACAGCGATCCGGTGCCTCAAGTTGAGATTATCCTAACAGATAACGTCCACCTGCTCTATGCAGACATGTACATTACAGGCAACCCACTCTACAACGGCAAATATAGAGTGAAACTGATGTTGCCTGAGTCATATCCCTTCTCTGCACCAGTTTGTGTGTTCATGAAAACGGAAACTTCGGAGGTGCCAATACATCCACACATCTACTCTAACGGTCATATCTGTCTTGATATCTTGGGGTCAGGTTGGACTCCAGTTCAGACCATTCAATCTCTACTCATATCACTCCACAGCTTCCTTGCATCAAATTCACGGAATGAGAGACCTCCAGACGACACCTCTTACGTGCAACACGCTCCAAAGAATCCGCAGAAGACCAATTTCGTCTATCATGATGATGATGTTTAACTACTTTGTACACTTACATGAAAGCTAATTGTTAATGAATACCTTATAATACCCAAACTGTAAACTACTATTACTATCATCACTTGTCCTTGTCACATCCTCACACACTGTATACCTTTACCACTAACAACGCTGAACCAATCTCCGCCTGGTGACCAAGCGGCGTCATTGATCTCCATGGTATCGGTGTATGCAAAATCAGGATGATCTAAAGTTTCCATATGTTTTGAAGAGGCTCCACGACGAACATCCCATATCAAAGATTGACAATCATCACCACTAGACAACAGATAAGGTTGGGTCGGGTGCCATTCGATGGAATTAACACTGGAAGAGTGCGATACCAAAGTCATGACTGGCATCCCAGGGAATCTCATATCCATAATACTAATTTGATCAGATTTAGCTGCAAATGTGGCAAGAACATTGATATCTGTGTTAGATGTGGCAATTCTTAACAATGAGATAGATTCCCCATGTGAATATAATGGTGTAGTAGATGTATTGCCACTGCCACTGCCACTGCCACTACTAGCAGAAGCAGGAGGCTCGTATATGATGGTACTGTGTTCCAGAGATCTCAAATCAAATACCCTCATGGATCCATCGCAGCCAACACTAGCAAATATATCAGTGCTTCCTTTGATAAATTGAACATCAAATACTTCAGAATCATGAGCAATCAGTTGTGTTTTGGGATAATTGGGTCTGTTTAAATCCCATACGGTACAAGTTGTATCGATTGATGAAGTTATAACGAGATTAGAGTTTACTTTATTCCAATCAAAACTGGTTAATGGTGCATATGAAGCTGTGCCATTTCTCTGTGAATCAAATGGCTTATTGGCTAGAGTGGCTCTTTTCACAAGAATAGCATCTTGGTACCCGTCCAGCTCCCATAATCTCAATTTGTCGTTCGTTGTCAATAGTTTATGTGTTTGCCCGGACGGGTCCCACGATAGTTTGGTTATAGGTAGTGATACATTCCCATCACAAATCTTATTAAACGTCAACCCATCACTTGTAGTCCCATTTGCATGCTCAACAAAGGTTGGTACTCCCTGAATGATTTCCACTTTATTCATAGCATCCTCTTTATAAGTACCAATAGCAAGAGTATGTACACCTTGTGTGGCTGAAGATGAGCTCCATGAAGCTCTGGATAAAGGCCAATGGGTCTCATAGTACGCGGATCTCACAGGCAATTGAGCTTGCACTTGCGAAATTTGCGGAGAATTGGTAATCTGAGGGTACCTCTCATAATCATTGTAGTTAGCTGTTCATTCATGGTTAATACCCACTAGTTCGGTGAGCGAGTGCGCTTCTTTGGCATCACACCTACTTGGCTTATATCCTGAGCCCATAGAGAATGAGCTTCTCTTCTGTTTGCTCCAGTCCATTCTGTGAACTATATTTCCGGCCTGATGCCCTCTCTTCGCTCTATTGGTGGCTTTAGTGTAAACAGCACCTAAGAGCTGTCAAGTCATTCGGGGACAATCAGAGAGTACTTCAGGGCTCATAACCTTTCTTTGGTTATGCAACCCCGGAGGATCTACTATTATACAATAACTGCCCTGATTACTACTAAATGAAGAAATTCTCATTCGAAAATTCATAAACATTGTATAATTTAAAGTACTAGTTATCAGCAGCAACCTCTTCAACCGATGGGCATGTACACAATAGGTTAAGATCACCATAAGTGTCATCCAGTCGTGCAACAGTTGGCCAGAATTTGTTCTTTTTCAAGAATGGTAGAGGGTAAGCAGCTTGTTCTCTGGTGTAACCTCTGGTCTCCCAATCACTAGAGCTGACAATATCCAGCATGGAATGTGGAGAGTTTTTTAGTACTTGGCCTAATGGTTCGCCTGCAATAAGTGCGTCAATTTCACTTCTTATTTGAATTAAAGCGTCACAGAAACGGTCCAACTCTTGCAAATTCTCGGATTCTGTTGGCTCAATCATCAGTGTTCCTGGAATCGGGAATGCCAATGTTGGAGGATGGAATCCGTAATCTTGTAATCTCTTGGCAACATCAATGGCCTCTACTTGTTTGAAAGATCTTAGATCCAAAATGAACTCATGACCACAAAATTGGAATTCAGCAGATGACCCAACGAATGCAATGTCGTAGTATGGTTTTAAACGACTCATCATATAATTAGCATTTAAAATAGCAATAGAACTTGCAAATGGCAAACCATCACCACCAAGTAATTTAATGTAGGAGTATGAGATTGGTAAAACAGATGCAGAGCCGTATGGAGCAGCGGAGACAGAATCAATAGATTTGTCTGTTTGACCAATAACTTCACTTACCTCATGTTTAGGCAGATATGGAACTAAATGTTTAGCAACACAAATTGGCCCAACACCAGGACCACCACCACCATGTGGAATGGCAAATGTTTTATGTAAGTTCAAATGACAAACATCTGCACCTAAATCACCGGGAGAGGTTAAACCAACCTGAGCGTTCATGTTGGCACCATCCATATAAACTTGTCCACCAGCACCGTGGACCAAGTCAATTGCAGTCTTGACTCCTGGCTCAAAGAGACCATAGGTAGATGGGTATGTGATCATGAAGGCAGCCAAGTTGTCTTTGTGCTGTTCAATCTTGGCCTCCATATCAGCAAGATCCAGAGCACCATTACTCAGACATTTGACAGGAACAACTTTCAAATTAGCCATTGCAGCAGAAGCTGGATTGGTACCATGAGCAGAAACTGGGATCAAACAAATATTTCTATGAGATTGACCGGTACTGTCCAAATATGATTTGATAACTTTCAATCCTGTAAATTCACCCTGAGCACCGGAATTTGGTTGTAATGTGGTACCTGCAAACCCTGTGATATCAGCCAAATCGGTCTCCAGTTCAGAAACAAGTTGAGCATAACCTTGCGCTTGGTCTTTTGGAGCAAATGGATGCAATGAACCAAACTCAGGCCAAGAGATTGGTAACATCTCCACGGTACCATTCAACTTCATCGTACAAGAGCCTAAAGTGATCATGGAATCAGCAAGTGACAAATCCTTCTGCTGTAAGGAGTGAAGGTAACGTAGCATGGCAGTCTCAGAGTGATGGAGATGAAAAACTGGGTTTGTCATGAATTCCTCAATTCTCGTTAACTCCTGTGGGAACTCTGGGAAATTTTCAATAGAGGAAACTGAGAAAGAAGAGGCCGTGAATAATTCAATCAAGTCAGTAAGATCTTTCTCTGTAACACTTTCATCAAGAGACAAAGAAACAGTGGAATCATCAACCTTGTACAAGTTTATTTGGTACTTATCGACAGCCACTTTAAGCAACTCATCCGCAGTAATACCTTCCAACTTCACAGATAAAGTGTCGAACCATTTATCGTTAACAATAGTGTGTTCTTTAGAGATTTCATTAGCGAGCAAGGTGGTATAACCATAGACTCTCTTGGCGATCTCTTTCAACTTTTCCGGACCATGGTAAACAGCGTAATTAGCAGCCATGTTAGCAAGTAAAGCCTGGGCAGTGCAAATGTTACTTGTGGCCTTGTCTCTCTTAATATGTTGTTCTCTGGTCTGTAATGCCAATCTCAAAGCCTGTGCACCAAGTCTATCCTTTGACACACCAATAATACGACCTGGTATCTTTCTGTTGAGGGACTTGATCACGGAAAAGAAAGCAGCATGTGGACCACCATATCCCATTGGAACACCAAAACGCTGAGAGTTACCAAGAGCAATATCAGCACCGAATGTGGATGGTGGTTTTAGCAATGTAAGGGCAAGTAAATCTGTGGAAACTGCAAAAAGTCCCTTATTAGAGTGAGTAATCTCAGAAATCTTTTCTAAAAGAGAGTAGTCCATGATGGAACCCGAAGAGCCAGGATACTGAACCAAAACACCGCAAACGGAAGATTTGATCTTCTCTAACTCGGCGACACCTTCCGCAGAGGAAAGATCCAAAGTGACGAGTTTAACGTTCAATGGAATGGCTCTTGTCTTGATAACCGAATATGTCTGTACATGGATGTCCTTGTCAACAACATAGACGTTTTTCTTCTTTTTCGAGTTAGAGAAAGACAAAGCCATGGCCTCAGCAGCAGCGGTTGATTCATCCAGGAGCGAGGCGTTAGCGATTGGGAGACCAGTCAAGTCCGACACAACAGTCTGGAAGTTCAACAGAGACTCCAAGCGCCCTTGAGAGATCTCAGGTTGATAAGGTGTGTAAGAGGTGTACCACTCTGGCTTCTCCAAAATGTTTCTCTTAACAACAGGTGGGGTGATGGTATTGTAGTAACCACGTCCGATAAACGTTCTGTAAACTTTGTTCTTCTGTGCAATCTCCTTCAGTCGCTCAATCATCTGTGTCTCAGTGTATCCTTGCAAAGGCTCGATCTTTAATTGGCGCTTCACTAGGATATTCTCTGGAACAACAGCGCTGATGAACTCATTAAGGTCTGTGTAACCGAGTGTCTTAAGCATATGGGCAACATCGTCAGCACCGGGACCCAAGTGGCGGCGCTGGAACGTGTCGAGAGGCAACAGCTTTTGCTGTGGTGTCAAGGGCGTCAAAGAGCGGTCATAGATGGCATTGAACTTGGCTGTTGAAACGTCCGTGGATGATAAGCGCTTTAGAGAGAGAGAAGCAGCAAGTGCACGCGGGTATGGGCGCAGAGCACGTGAGGCGGCCGCCAGTGATCTTGAGCGAAGCATTTGTATTCTTAGGTTCTGGATGGCCAATTTCTACTGGTGATGAAAGAGAGAAAGAAAGAGAGCGTTTGGACACTGCCGGGCTTTTTTATTGAGGAACCACTGTATTGGAAGGGGAGCGTTGACTCGGGCTTGGGGCACCATATGTGGGGGTAAATCAGAGTCGCAGAGTCGTACAGTTCCTTATCTACGGCGCGAGTCAGCCCCGGGAAGGTGTACCAGAGTCATGAACCGGATCTCTGGATGTCCGACTTGGGGTTGAGGACCCTGTGATGTGGGGTTGACGTTAAACGTGTCTTTTGCGGGTCAACCTGATCCTCAATGTAACCAAAGAGGCTAAAAACTCCATTACTATCTCTTGTTTTGGCGGTACAAGCCTTAACCATATATCGATACGGTCGCGCGCGCATTTGGGTCTTCCTCTTCACCGAGATCACCATATTTTTTCTTACATGTGACACAAATCATTAAGGCATCATATTTATGTGTGTATAATCACATCGGCATCGCTGCAACCCCACCTCTTTTCCTGCCTCTTTGTGAAGTTTTCTTGAATCCCCGAGACCTTTTAACCCCAACACTTCTTTTGGCTTGTGATCCACGACTTTGTGATTTGGGCACACTTTCTGACCCTTGCGTGTGCTGAGAGGCCCTGATGGTATCGATGATCAACTTATTATCATTTTGCTGTTTCTCATCCCAGAAACGAGATTTGGTACCAGTCGTTGTTTCATCAAACTTCCTTTTCAACTCATATAACACTGGAGCAAAATGTTGAAAGTTACCAGCCTGTTCCGGATTGATAAACCCTTCCAATTTTCTAAACTCAGCGTCACTTTGCGGTAGCTTTAGAGCCATGTCTTTTAAAGTATGTGGCGAACAAACAGAAGAGCTCCGCATATATCCAATCTTACTCATAATCTGACCTTGTTTGTCCTTGAGCTTTGCAAGAGCCTCAATGAATCTTCTCTTGGATTCATCACTGTCAAATGATTTCTCCCCTAAAGTAATCCTCGTAGGTGGTTGTGGAGCTGCTCTAGACGGTGTAACAAACGGAACGGAAACGCCAGATGATGTACGCTGCATGTGTGTCTTTGCACTCACAATTCTTGGTGTGGATGGTAATCTAAACTCATTCAGCTGTCCCTCATTCAAGATACGATTGGTACTCACATTGGTAGAGCGGTCGTGAGTAGGTGCTCTCGATGTAGTTTGGACAGGGAACTTCATTTTGATCTTCTTCTTGTTCCTCAACAAGTCATTCGCCTTAGGACCCAACTTGATGTAACTTGAAGAAAATCCAGCACCATTCATCAAAAAATATTCTATCAAAATCTTCTCTGCAATCAAGTGATAGGCAACTCTATCTAATGAATTTTTGTCCATTTCTTTACCAGACGAGTGATGCCGAAGCTGATCATGACCAGCTTGAATGATTTTACCAGCTTTAGACCCCTTGAAAATATCTTTAACATATGACAGCGTCACTTTCTCATTTTCAAGCTCCTTGACCAATTGGATAAACTTGGTCGCCTCCACAGTAACATCTTTGTCAACCATCTTGGACTGACCAGTCTTCTGACAATTATCGCAATGTTTGTTGCAATCTTTACGATCAAACGCCTCGCTGAAATATCTCAACACTTGTTCACGGCGACAATCTGTGATGTTTTCGCAGTACTCAGTGACTTTCCTCAATTTGTCCTGATGTTTCTCTTTACCAGCACGATCCAAGTCCTTATCTCTTGAAATCATCTTCTGCAATAAAATTGCATCAGCAATTGTATAGTACAAAGTGCACCAAGAGTTTTGGCCATCTCTTCCAGCTCTACCAGTCTCTTGGTAGTATCCTTCCAACGTTCTCGGCAATGTCAAATGGATCACAAATCTTACATCTGGTTTGTCAATACCCATACCAAATGCAATCGTGGCACAAATGACTTTAATCTCACCAGATTGCCATTTCTTCTGGACATTGAGTCTGTCATCTGGTTCCATACCGGCATGGTAATAAGCAGCTCTGATGCCTTGGTTGGACAATTGTGTTGATGTCTTCTCACATGCATTCTTTGAATGGCAATAAATGATTCCAGTCATGTTCTTGAACTTACCCTTTATGTTACGTTCAATGTCCCTGTGACAATCCTTTTTAGGCAGCACCTCATAGAACAAATTGGTCCTATTGAAACTTTGTCTTAGGAATACGGGTTCTTTCAACTTAAGATTGTGGACAATGTCCATCCTGACTTGATCATTAGCAGTAGCAGTCAATGCCATCAGTGGAATATCAGGATAAGTATTCTTGAAGAATGACAAAGCGGTGTAATCTGGTCTAAAATCATGCCCCCAACTACTAACACAATGAGCTTCATCAACAACAATTCTGGCCAACTTTTTGTCTCCGTAAAGTCTGGCAATGGCATTCTGAGCCTGTTTTGAGGCACTTATCATCTCCGGTGAAAGATATACCAAGTCTAGCAGGCCATTAACGAACAAATTGAAAGTAGTTTTTCTCTCTTCTGAAGACCCTTTACTACTCACCATACCGGCTCTGATGTTTTTTTCCCACAAGTGTTCAACTTGGTCTTGCATTAATGAGATCAAAGGAGAAATGACAATTGTGGTACCTTTAGTTTTACCAGATCCAACAATGGCTGGAAGTTGGTAACACAAGGACTTTCCGCCACCAGTAGGCATCAAAACGAAGACATCTTTTCCAGCAAGTGTTGCGTTGATGGCCTCCAATTGGTTTGGTCTGAATGATTGTAGCTTAAACACTTCTTTCAACTTACCAAACAGCTCCCTGGTCCATGGATGAGTTTCACGACGTGGAGGTGGATTAGCCAACAACTCATCAAGCTCGTTATCTGAGAACATGTCATCATCATTATCAACAGTGTCATTATTTACCTCATTACCGTGGTTATCGGTTTTTTCTCTCATTGGAGAGCTTGGAATGTTGTGAATAGTCGATCTTCGAGACTGTTCTTCTTTTGTTTGGGTCAAAGCATTTCTCACGGTCAATGGAATCTCAAAGTCCTCCATGTCACTATCGCTCAAGATTTCGATGGCTTCTGATTGTGTTGCACCAACTTCTCTCTCGGCATCAAACCCATCATCATCTTCATCAAGATTTACAATTTCCACATCATCATCAATCTGATCATGGGTATGACGATGGTGCGAGCGGTTGGAATTTATTGTATTAACAACTTCATCTTCATCACTGGACGAGTCAAATCCGGTAACGTCGTCATCATGCTGAATTTCATCTTCATCAGCAGACATATCACTGAGATTTTTCAGATTGTTAACTTCACTTTGTGAAACTGTGACAGCCTCATCATCGTCACCTTCGTACTCATCATCATCCCCCAAAGGAGCCTCTGAGGCATCGACGAAATCATCATCCTCATCAGACTCCCCGTCTCCCACAACGAAATCACCTAATTCCTCTCGGATTGCTTGTGAATCCTCTGGTTGGCTTGTCAACAGTCCATCCATTGTATGTACGCCTTCGTCGTAATCATCATCTTCTTCAGCCTCTTCGACATCGTACTGATCGTCCAAATTTGGTTCTGGTGGCGAAGGTACTTGATCGACAAAATCACTAGTACTGCGACGTGGACGTTGCATGGGTGGTTCATTGGTTAGTTCTTCTTCGTCTTGAGCTTCTTTAACATCTTCCATAGTTATATCTCCGAAGTTGCTAGTCTTCTCTTTCACTGGTGTGGAACGTCTTAATGGTGTTGGTTCGAGAACTCTAGGTGAATCAGGTACTTGTATGTGGCTTGCCTTGGTATTCGTGATATCCATGCGGTCTGAAATCTCAGAAATTGAACGGACTGTTTCAATAACAGGTGCTGGCTGTTGTATCCGTTTGAGAGGGAAAGGTAATGAAAGTGCAGATTCGAGGCGCTTCTTGACAGCATTCTGTGTGGCCTCAATAGATGTGAGACGACCTGCCAATTCTGTCCTCTTTTTTCTTTTCGCATCCTCAGAGAGTGCAGTTGATGTTTCGATAGAAAGCCTTTCAACCAAAAGTGCTATTCTGTTTTCGCAAACGTCTATATATCTTTTTTGAATAGTTGTAATTTCTGGATCTGGTGTGATTGGCATGCTGGAAGATGATGATAAGTTCACAGAGGGAAGCTTTTGTGCCACCACAGATGTTGGCCTTGTGGCAGGTTCCGATAAATGTAAATTGGAGGAAGACCTCTTGGTAAGATCCATGTTGTTAAAGTCATCGTCATCATCATCAAAGTCGTTGGTATCGTTAAAATCGTTGGCGTCAAATCCTCTGGATGTAGCTGTAGTTCTAGTGATATTGGTACCCGTGGAGGAAGAATTATGTGCTGTCTTCTGTCTTTTAGAAGAAGATACATTGGTTAATATTGTGGTTCTCTTCTTTAGTGTAGGCATTACCAATGAATCATCAAAAGTCAAATCAATGACTGCAGATGTGGTGTTCGGTCCTGGTGTCGATGGTTCAACTAGAGGTAACTTGGGTACTTGAGGCTCGGGTGACTGAGAAGGTTCTGCATGGACACTCCCAGATGATCTTATGCTATTTTCTCGTTTGGTGACACGAAGTCCAGTACCACGCGAGCGGTCAACGCTTCCCACAAGAGAAGCAAGATTGTTGATGCTCTGCTGCCGTGTCTCTATCGGTATTGGGTTCTTCTGTTGCAGCAGCTGTGGTTGTGTAATGTTTGTAATATTCCTCAGCAATACCACGTCATGGAATCCGCCGCTTTTAGGCGGTACGTTGGCCTGGGACTTGTTGAGCCAGTCCAACTGCGCTTTCAAGTTGTTTCTAACCGCCATCTAGGGATGTGTCTGAGTGTTTACCTGAGGATGTGGTAGGGCGCTTGAAATGGCGGCAGTTTGTGATTAAAGTATTCTACCAGTATGGCTAATTTTGAATGTCTATGGCGAATTCGCCGTCTGAAATCTCCTCTAAAGTGAGGACTTGCCACTGTCAAAGGCGCCTCGCAGACGAACTGTTTTGTTTACTCTTCAGGTCGCGTCAGATCACCAAAAGTTTAGAGCTGCGTAACCACAGACTTTCGCTAACTGTTCTGATATTTACGCATAATCTACGCTTATTTTATTTCTTCTCTAAGTAAATTTCAGTCAGCAAGATCGCGTCTCTTCGCGTGCCCCCTGTAACGCGTCAAGTGTTTGTACAACTCTGGTGCTTCTTACCGTTCGTAGTGGCCACTGCTTAACACTAATTAGAGGCTGTTATATCCACAATTAATCAATAATGGCTAAAGAACGCACAGAAGAGAACCTTCCTTGGTAAGTAGCCAATTTATCGCCCATCGAAAGCATTTTGTTCTCCCCAACCACCGTAGGACCCCAATACTAACAATTGCCTTTCCTCAGGGTTGAGAAGTATCGTCCAAGCTCGCTTGACGATGTTTATGGTCAGCCAGAAGTTGTTGAAACTGTCCGTCGATTTGTTCACGATGGTCGTCTGCCACATCTACTCTTCTATGGGCCTCCTGGTACAGGTAAGACCTCTACCATCATAGCATTAGCCAAAGAGATCTATGGCTCCAACTATAAGAACATGGTGTTAGAGCTGAACGCCTCTGACGATCGTGGTATAGAAGTTGTGCGAAACCAAATCAAAGATTTCGCTAGTACGATGCAAATCTTTTCAAAAGGTTTCAAGTTGATCATTCTGGACGAGGCCGATGCTATGACTAACGTAGCTCAAAATGCCTTGAGAAGAATCATTGAGAAGTATACCAAAAATACAAGATTCTGCATATTGGCCAACTATGCTCACAAGTTGAATCCTGCTCTTTTGTCACGTTGTACGAGGTTCAGATTCTCCCCATTGAGTGAGAGCTCGATCAAAGATAACATCCAAAAGGTTATCATCACGGAGCACTTGAAAATATGTAATAATGCTCAAAGTGCACTACTTGGATTGTCGAAAGGTGATATGAGAAAGGCATTGAATGTTTTGCAGGCTTGTAAAGCAGCTACTGATGGTGAAATCACGGAGGAAATGATTTACGAAAGTGTAGGAGCACCACACCCAAAAGACATTGAGACTATCTTGGACTCAATCTTGAAGGATGATTGGAGTTCTTCAGTAGCCTTACTACAGAAAATTAAACAACTGAAAGGATTGGCATTGATCGATCTCTTACAAGGGTTTGCAGAGATTTTGGACCAATATGAACTAAAAACAGCAACCAGGGCTTCTATATTGAAGGGATTGGGTGAGATCGAGTACGCTATCTCCAAAGGTGGTAATGAGAAGGTTCAGTCTAGTGCCAGTATCGGCGTTATAAAGGAGAGTTTGGAATTGGAAGCCTGAGTTTTGGACAACTCCGCTACTAGTACATAAATCTTCAATGAAAAAAAAAAGGCTACTTGGTCTCCACACTCTGTAATGAACTAACTCTAAAATAAAATGCCAACTATCAACTACATCAAAGGCAACCTTTTCAGATGCTCCCGTCCATCTATTCTCGCACACTCTTGTAACACTCAAGGGTTCTGGGGTGGTGGTGTTGCCCTTCAATTTGCACAGTTGTTCCCAGCTGCTGAAGTGGCATATGAGCAGCACTGTAGTACACACGATGATACAGATTTATTGGGGACCGCTTTCTTGATAGAGACGGTGAAGGGGGATAGGGGGAATCTTGATGGGTCTCCACATATCATTGCATGCTTATTCACGAGCGTTGGGGGTGGGGGCTCTGCTGATAGTGTTGTTGATATTGTGAAGAACACACAGTTGGCTATCAAGGATTTGGAGAAACAATTAAACAAAACGGAAGATCTCCAGCTGCTGAATGTTAAAAAAAGATGCCGAGGAAATTGGATAGTTGACATGCCAATGATCAATGCTGGGATCTTCAGAGTTCCGTGGGAAAAGACCGAAGCTGTGCTGAAAGAGAGTGAATTGAAATACAATGTCTACGTAGTTTAAGGCAAGCTTAAAAATACCAAAAAACATTAATAATTACGAATTGAAACCAGTTGTACCTCCAAGTCCCCACTTTTTTCTCTAATACATGTGCTTTTCTAAGAATGATTGTGGTGCAGTGAAGCTGAACCCTTTGAAGAGCGAGTCATCAATATCTTTCTGAATTTTTGTTGTAGTTGGGATTGTGATGCCATGACTCTCCGTCTCAGTCAACCTTACTTGACTCCTTCTCAGGGACAGCTCAGCCTCTTCCTTAGCTTTTTCCATCTCTTCCAAGTCAAAGTTCTCACACAACGCAGGATCTGTAATTTTTGGAACGATAGGTGGAGTATTGGACCGTAAATCTTTCCAATTGATCTCTCTAAAAAACCCGTATTTCTTGAATAGATCAAATTTGTCATCAACCTGGAACCTCTTGTTTGGATTCTTATTCAGCAATCTTTGTAACAGTTCAACAGCATAAGGGGAAAAATGATATTGCTCATATGGAATTTTGTGTTTCTTCATGATCTTCAGTTGAATTTCCCTCATATTTCTTCCATAGTACGGTGTGGTTCCTGCAATTAAATCGAACATCATCACGCCAAAAGACCACCAATCTGCCTGATATGAGTATTCTTCACCATTAAGGACCTCTGGTGCAGCAAATTCGGGTGTTCCCAGTAAAGAGTGGCATTTTTCATCTGTTGAGGATAGACCAAAATCTGTTAGGATGACATGACCCTCGCTATCCAGCAAACAATTCTCTGGCTTTAAATCACGATATACAATACCTAATGTGTGTAGATGATGAAGAGCATCAGAAATTTGTGCCAGGTAAAAAGCAGCATTCTTCTCATTGATACATTTGCCTGGTTGTAGGGACATATGATTGAACAGCTCACCACCGGGGATAAAGTCTAAAATGAAGTTAATATCCTCTTTATCATGGAATGTGAAAAACAGTTTAACTATCGATGGGTGTGAAATCTTGGCCAATATGTCACGTTCATTGCGTTGCGTTTTCAATATGTGATGGTCAATGGACAATCTGGCCTTCTTGATGGTTTTTTTAGCAAAGAGTCTTTTTGTATGGCGATCTTGTACCAAGTGCACTTCACCGAAGCATCCGACCCCTATAAGCCGTAGTGTTACAAAGTCATGAATTGTGCGATGAATGGAAGAACGGACCTCGTCCGCTTGATAGTCCTTCTTCAATCGAAGGTCCTCTGCGTCCTTTGCTTGAGAGAAGGAAAGACGAGCCCTTAACGTGGTAGAAGACCGCCGACGACCTCTATGCGAGTCTGCAAACGACAGCCGTGGTGTGTTCATAGAAGGTAAAGAGTCGACCTCGTCGCCTGAGTCATCTGCAAAGACGGCAGCATTTCGATAAGGCATTGTGGGACATAAGCTCTTCCTGTTGTGTATTTGGACGGATGTTTTTGTAAGCGGAAGTCAAACAAAAAGCACTAAAAGAAGGAGATTCAAGGTTTTTCAGCTGTGACACAAAAGGCAGACTTTTTATAGCACGTGCTTGAACTCCTCAAAATGAAGTGTCGCTTTGATGCCATATTTGTGTCAAAATTGAGAAGGCAGTTTGTCAAAGCTGAGCGCGGGATTGTCCTAATGAGGTAATACTCTGTCTGTAAGTCGGCCCTATGAAGGGACGCGACTAATTGTTCGTATTCTTCGTCCCTACCCTTAGCTCAGGGCATCAGACACTATATGGGTTGGCAGTGCTAGGTTAGAGTAGGATAAGCTTATTGTATTGTTCTCAACTATATACGTGTATATTGAAAGGACACAGTGTACCTGAAAGATATAAAGGGGTAAGGAATGCACAGTGTTGTTGCACCTACCGTGTGTGACGGCCACGCAAAATGGTCTCGAACGCTCAGTTTCCTCTTCAACTTGGATTGGGAGCTGGGTGCTATATGATATGAAAGTGTGTAGATAAGACCCGCAATCTCATATTGATTCCCAGCAAAAAATCAATGATGGTCGGTGCTCAGTCTGCTCAGTCTGCAAAGCGGCCTTCCAGCCAATCTGATAAATGTGTGCTGCATGAATACGGCTGTAAGCCAGATTTATTCAAGCACTCTGATGAAGTGTCTCAAAGTTCTCCGGCCGCAGGGACCAGTGGAAACTCATCAGCTTTATCGCTGGACTTGAAGTTTTTCTCCTTCCACCTCACCCTCCCTACTCCCAACCTTTGATTACATACAGAAGTTACACTCTGTTGTTCGGTGATGACTTGATCATTCAGAAATTAACCCAGCTAGTCGTAAGTACCAGCGATCTTAAAACGAAAGTACAGCAATTCAGCTGTGGGACGGACTCTATTACACCCTCCCACTTTACCGGGTTTCAGATTGCAGCAGTGATGATCACCTAAAACAGTTGAAAAGGGCCACACAGAGGAAGGGTTTAATGGCTGACGAATTGGTAGTGCTAGCCTGCTTGGCATAAAGTAATGAAGTCCGGAAGCAACGGTCCCGGGAGCAATGTTTGGGCAGAACTTTTAAGTAGAAGTGTATGGGATGACTAAAGTAGTAGGTTACCCGCTCGTATACTCAAACGCTTTGAAGGAGAAGTGGGTAAAAATGGTGACACCTAGGAGACGCCAGAAGTCATCACCCACAAAGACCATCCCCACAGAATAATGAGTCACACAGTTCTCAACACAGCCACAAAACACAAATAAAGCAATATTGCCCCCAAGTGTCAACTCGAATACTGGAGTTGTCATATTTGTAAGGTCCATGGGCTCCCTCGGCCACATTAACTGTCTTCCAAGAAACAATTGGTCATCAGCACTGTTCTGGAATCGGCGGGTCGGATGTCTCAGATAGTTAAGAAAGCGGACTTCACTTTCTACTATCCCCAGGGAAGGGGTATCAGCTTCCCATTTGTACTGAATGTGTAGTTCTAAATCGTATCTTCAATTCTCCATAATACCACACCCTTGCGATCCCAACTTAGAGACTACCAAAAAGAGCCTTTTTACCAACTCCGCAATTGGCTCGAAACGGAAAAATGGAATTAAAATTGAAAAATAAACTCATTTAAAAATGAAAAAAAAACACTGTCCGCCGCGGCCGCCTCAAATTTGCGGACCTTTTTAAATGCCCTTTTGCCCACTTTCATTGCCAGTACTAATTACAATACACTAGACAAAAGCCAAGTGCTCGGTGCTTATAAGGCTACCATTGACACGATACATAGCATCAAACCCTGGACCCGCACACGACATCCCTTATACACTGCCAGCTAACAAATCTCCACTTTTGAAACGCGAGATCTCACACACACAACACAATCACTAGCACCTCCACAATGGTCAGGAAGGAGCTCTCTCCACGAAGGCTAGATCTGTACAAGTACTCATCGTATGAGTCAAAGGTACTGAGAATAATCTCTATCTCATCGTGTTCAGCGTCGCTCGTCGCTTGCTTGTTAATGTACTACGCTTTTCTAGCCATTCACCCTTCTCGACGCAAATTCCGTCACCAACTAATCTTTTTTCTTGTAACATTCGACTTCTTGAAGTCTATTGCCATGATTGTGTTCCCTATCTTGACATACTTGAACCCTGAGGAAGTGGGCCAGAAGACGATCAACTTTTTGGGCTTCTTCACCGCATTTTCCATTGAAGGCTCAGATCTCGCTATCTTGTCCTTTGCCATCCACACTTTCCTTACCATTTTCTATCCACGTCGCACAGGTGGACTCTATTTTATTAGAAATTATGTGTACATTGGTTCTGTGGTAATCCCGATGCTGCTTGCTGGTCTTGCATTCATCAATAAGGGCTATGCCTATACACCATTGACCGTATTCTGTTACTTGCCCGTAAAACCAGTTGCCTATAGAATGGCGTTATCATGGGGTCCAAGATACTTTATCATGTTATCCATTTTAACAATATACTGTACAATATATTTCTATGTCATCAATCAGTTGAAGAAAATGGAAACGAGCCATGATTTACCAGTTAGCAAGTCAGGAAGCCGACACAACTATTGGTTAAATAAGTTGTTCATGGGTAGAAAGACGATTACTACCACTTCATCAACACCAGTTTTATCACGCACCGCCTCAACACCTCTTACTGAAAACTCCCCACAACCTGCAAAGAGAACAGATACAACAATCAACGTTGAACTTCAATTGGAAAACTCGCAAAGATTACGCACTCGTTACAAAATCATCGCTCGTCAGATGAAGATTGTGTTCTTGTATCCAATTGCATATATCATCTTATGGATATTTCCCTTGATTCAAATGTGTTTGCAATTGCGTGGTCAGACGTCATACCCTATCTCATTCATCGTGGCGTTCATGACCCCATTAAACGGTCTCATTGATACATTGGTCTTTTTGTACAGGGAGAAGCCATGGCAGTTGACTTACGCAAACACACCAAGTTCTCCCTTTTTACAGGAAGAGATTCCAAATTGGAGAAAAAAGGTGTCATTCTTGCCATTGTTCTCTTTACCGGATGAAAACTCCGAAAATAACCCAACTGTTCTTGGGGCCATTGAAGCTAATATGTTGACACAAAACACGAATGCTCTGATGGCAAGTATTAACCCAGAGGAGTTTGTGCACACCCCTACCAAGTCCAGTTTCGATGAAATGACTCAGAGTTCTGTTGGGACAAGCTATAAGAGAAAAGGTAGTGCAGTCTCAACCATGGATGATGAGGCTGGTGATGAGATGGATTTCATGGATTTCTTGAACACTGGCCCTCCTCTGGTATGAACGTTCGTAAGTTTGTCTGTTCCTTTTTAGTGTTTTATGTGTGTTTGCTTGTTCAGAAGTCAGGTGAGACCTCTGGTAGTTGTTTATATATCAAATGTACTGGTTTGCATTTCACATCATTGTAAGTCGTTTAAATCATTAAGTCGTCAGGAACCCATAACCTAATTACCCATCAATATCCATGATATCGCCATCTTCGTATGGATTGCAGTCCAGATCCATATCAATGTCTCGATATTCATCACCATCGATTTCAGAGTCGCCATTCATCAGTTTCATAAACTCATCGAGCTTGTGTACGTTCATCCACCATCTTTCCCAGTGCAAAAACACGCACTCTTCAGCCCGTACATACTTCACCAAACTCCAGTGCTTTCTGATCTCGTGATCCAGCAGTATCTCTTCTTCAGTAACAGCAAGATTACTCGAGCGTCCTAGAATGGCATCCATCCGCCGTCTGCCCATAATTCTTTCTAGAGAAGTGCGTTCATCCTCCGCTGTTAACGCACTCACTCTCGTAACACCCTCCGGTATAACAATTTTCTCGAGTCCATCTCCCCAGTCAATGTGTTTAGATGCTTCTAGAACATCCCTGTCGTCCTGATTCAGCAGCAAGAACTCGTCAATATCTGGTATAAACTCCTTAGTAGGCGTACTAGTTGGTTGTAAAGTCTCGTAGTGCTTTGTATGGCGGGTGCTGAGGTTCAGAGCACCAAAATCCTCCAATAGTCGCTGTTTCTTGATATTGTGCTGGCGGATATCGTCGATCGTCGGACTGAACGAGCGCTTGTGGACCTTCATCTCTCCTGTCGTTGATCAAAGACCGTCAATTTACCTCTATGGCAATAGCAACGGCGATGCAGGCTCCCTTTTATAGCATGCGTCTGCCATTTCTGCACGGGTTTCTAGAACCTTCCGCGATAACACTATCAACTACACCACACAAATGCCACTGGGGTACCCATCTGTTTACACAAGCCAATCGAACCGCCTTGAATTGAACCAACGACCAATCACAATGTTCCATACTCCACCAAACAAGGCGTCGCACACGACAACAACGACCACAAATGGCGCCTTATCAGGCGAGATCACCCTTTCTAGCGACTCCACCGTCAACGGTAAAGATTCAGAGCATACGGCGCAAGATCTCCCACCAGAGTTGAGCCAGCTGGTGTCCTCCTTCCTCATTGACCTCACTGCTCCGAAATACAACAAGCCAATCTCTGCTGACCAGCTGAGTGCGATGTTCCAGGACTTCTACAGCCTTTTCCAGTACAGGGTTGAACTATACGTCAAAGGATCGCTAAACAAGACTAAGGTAGAACTCCTGACTAAGGAAGAACAGGAGCAGAAGAAGGCAGAGCTGAGGATACAAGAATGTCAAGTGAGGTCGTACGTTGAGCTTGCTGAGCAGAAGGTCACTGAACAAGTCTTTGAGCGACTATTTAACAAATTTGACAATGATGTTGCTCTCAACAACTATATCATGAAAAAGATCATCGCCTTGCAAAAAGTGAAAGGCATCGACTATGATAGATTTATCGATGTTGAGGGCGTTAAATTGTCTGATCCAGGCTTTAGTTCTTTGTCACATTCTCTGGCCTTGCTGTCCACTTGTAAATCACCAGCTTCCAAGATCACTATACTACTAGACATACATTCAGGCATCGACCAACTAGTCCAGCAACAATTAAAAACCGCATCTGTCTCTGGAGATTACTTTCTGCCTCTACTCATCTACATCATACTGATTCATCGAGATCAAACAGACTTATATCTCCATTTCCTATTCATCTCCAGATTCCGTAACAGCACGTACCTTACCTCCAAGCCCCTTTACTCCCTTACAAACTTCGAAGCAGCATTAACATACGTTCGTACGCTCATACTTACACAGGACTCTCTGGACTTTACACAAGTAACTAATGACGAATATCTCCTGCTTTCACAACAATCTTCTCTTCCTGTACGCAAATCCTCCATTGTCAAGGACGCACCGATTATCGCGCCTTCACCACTAACTTCCGATGGTATACGTTCATTGGGTACCGCATTGGACACCAGTTTGAAATCTTTGGTCAAATTTGGCGCAGACTCAGCAGAAACCGGGTATGCTCCACTAAAAGGACTCGCCGCTGGTGTTTTAAAATGGAGAAGCTCAACCCCTTCTAGCACAACAACTCCTGTAACTACTACAACCGTTGCTTCAACTACAACTGCTTCTACCGATGCTGTCACCTCTAAGAAGGTGTCGAAAGAGGAAAAGCGTGTTCTCAGTGTCAACTTGGACACTTACGACAAAAAACGCTTCGAAGATTTGACGATCAACGATTTGAGACAAGTGTGGAATGATTACAGAGCTTTGGTTGAGTTCGTCAAGAAGAAGTGATCACGACTGAAATCATAATAGAATATTTTATGAAAGGCATATATTCAATTTACTGTGCCGACAATATATCGTAGTATAGTTATTGTCTATTAGTCTCTCAGTTTCACTGGAAGTTGCTATCAAGACAAGTGTGGAGTTACATGATTTTCAGTACTGATTTAGCTGCGGCAAAAATGAAAACGAGCTTCGGAGAAACAAATATCAAAATGGCCTTTACCCTATTAATTTGCACCTAATGAACCTGTTACTAGTTCTTAGGTGCTTATTTCGAAAACTTTTATAAGACTAAAAAAATATAAGTCAAGTTCTTATTTCATTTACTCATAACTAGTATGAATAGTGGCTAAGATAGATTCTTTGTAATCACTCATAAAAACCCTCAACCTATAACATGTGATACATACCATTGAAGTCTATAGCTTTAAAATCACAGAATGTACTTATGAATTATCTTCCAGGTGTTCGGTTTTCCTAAGGACTCGAATTTAAGTATATAACAAGGTGTCCGGATGTTATCAAGATGTTCGGATGTTATCAAGATGTCCGGATGAATGTCCAGGTGTATAAATATGTAGCAGTTAGATGACGACCAAGTCTCACAATTACGGGTGAGGGAAGCCTAGACATGAAATTATTCTAGCACTTGAGTACTCAAAGATGATACATTAGTTTCCTTACCATGAAACAGGCATTGTAATTCTGATAATAGTATGGACGGAACTGTGGCGGGGGATTCTCAACTAATCAACGTCCAGCCTCTCGCTAGGTTCGGATCTAGAATTCTTAATCTCTTAATTGAGAGCTGAGATAGGCCATGCCTTAGCAAAAGATACTCATGAACCACCTAAGTTGTAAAAGATTGGCCGTAGAAATGTATTAAATAGCGTAGGGTGTTTTGGTATCGAACGAAGTTGCTTCACCACCCGATTCACAACTGCTTGTTGCACGAAAGATGAGCGAGCATTGAAATAGGTGATGGTAGTTAATAATAATGAATCAGTCAACAATTTGGTTGTTGATCAGTCTGGTATTATTTAGGTCTGAAGGTGTGACCGACATGCGGGCGCTCTTGACCGATGACTTTCCACTGTTTTAGTGCCTCTCACTTTGATTGTGGTTATTGCGAAACGTATGATACAGATTCTGCTATAGCATAGAGGATGTGAATAAAAAACTGCAAAGTCTTACCAATAACTAAAAAGGTGGTTTTCTCTCCGATGTATTACTTGAAAAGCATTGTCCTTTCTGTACGTTCCTGCAGCTGGGCTGACAACACAGAATCTGAATCTTAATATATTTTTAGACCTTATAGCTGCTAATAAAATTTTAACTACTTGCTTTGAAATAGGTATTACCAGATTTCCTTTAACTAATAGAAGACATATCAGACTGTTGGGAACGTGAATCTCAACATGGACAACTCAAGAATAGCTGTAGATGTCGGTTCATATGCTTTACACATGAACCAAGTGGTCAATTAATCAAATGGTTGTGAACCAAGTAGTAGTGGACATTCTATTAATGTCAGAAGGTGCTAAGAGGATGAATCAGAATGTTCACTAACAGAGAATAAGTTGTACAATCGTTTTCAAGCTCAACAAAGCAAAGATAACACAATTGTAATAAGATCCCAACACGAAAAAATCTGCAAAGAGAAGGGTGTCACTAATTATGGAGTGCGATGTTGACTTTTAAGTGGGTGAGAGACATTTGTGTTACTCACCGCATTTACATATATGATCTTTTGAACTGGTGCCATAAATACTTCTATCATTGAAATCCACAGTAAAAGATGATCAACAAGAGGCTCCTGCTAAGATCGACACTTTCCAACCTAGAGGCTGGTCATGCTTACCGTACTCTTTGAGTGTGACTGGCAATTAAACTGCTGAACATTGACCGCGATTTATTGTGGGGCGGGTGAGGGTAAACAGCACAGTCTGCTCCTTTCTGCTTTAGTCGGCACTCTCAAGTTACAGAGGCCAGATATAGAGTTGAGCGATGCCGCAGGCATTTGTCTGCGTCCTTCGAAGAAGTGGCCCTAATGACACTGCTTGCTAAGTGGTGCTCTTTTTGGTAGTTGATTAGGTATCCAATGCCGCAAGCTACAAGGAGGTACGGTGAGTGGTGTTGATTCACCTCATGGCTCTTGCAAAATTGTCTCACACATACGAAAGGAAGAGCAAACGCACTGGGGACGCGCTTTTGCGCATGCCAAACTCCCAATTAGGCATCAGCATGTACCCAATTTGACACAAGCCAGATGTACTTAATTGCTCTTTCTCTAATGTGACTTGTTGGGTGGGGGACTTACTTTTGGGTATCGAGGGGCACAATATTTTTTTTTTGAATAGAATTTATAGAACTATAGTTAGACAAGCTTGAACTTGTGAAGAAAGCTCCCATACTGAGCTGGAAACGCAATTGCGGGTTTGTGATTCTATATGCATGATGCTGCGCTGCAGATTGAAGGTGGGCCCAATTGGCGCACCAACTGCGGAGTCTGGGGGCGCGCTGAAGCGTGGTCAATTGGGTGGGTCCTGCTCTACAAGACCACTAGAGGACTTGATCATGGTTCAGAATCGTAGCTGTAGCCAAGATGGGCCCTTTAGGCATTATAAATGATAGTCATGTGACACATACAGTATATACGCATGAATACGGAAAATCGCCGTTTTTGAATAAAGTTCACTAATTTCGTAACCAGCTCATCGCACCCACCTTTACATCACTCCACTTCATGACGAGCAATAGCTGAAAACCGCAATTTCAGAGCAGGTGGCACATAATAGGCACATAATTAATTTTATGCGGACACTGGACTATGCAACTACAATATCGCTCGGAGCCCCGCACAGCTTGAACCGCAATATCGAGCATTAACCGTCCTTGTCTGCAGTGGGCTGTTGCAGTGGCTTGCTGGTGGTTGAAGCACCCAGATGACTATCACTAGCCCACCTCTGCAGTCTTGCTGCATGAAAGAGATTGGGTTTCCACTGATCTTTCACTCCACATGTACTGATGCCATCAGTTATGGCTTCTGCAAGAACAGGGTTGTAACTTACGGTGCGATCGAGGTAACCACTATTCTCATTCTGGAACAAGAGAGAGGGTTGGGAACTCTTTTTTTCACAAGTAATTACGAGCCTATAACTAATGGGCTTGTGTT
Organism: Petasospora mycetangii; assembly: GCA_003708295.3. Lineage (NCBI taxonomy): Eukaryota > Fungi > Ascomycota > Saccharomycetes > Phaffomycetales > Wickerhamomycetaceae > Petasospora > Petasospora mycetangii. The sequence goes on from PPNU03000006.1 coordinate 236,132, forward strand.
TTCTGTAACGGTTATACCTTTTTTCTTGTAAGCTTCTAAAAGTACTCCATTTGGTAGAAGTGGAAGTGACAGGCAAAAAACGGTTTTTGACCGCATGCGGCGATGCGCAACATCATCAATACCATCTTATCGTACATCCTCGTGCCGCTCCCAGCTACATGATACATACAAACTGCATTCACTTCACCCTGAGCCATATATGCTACTTCCAGCCACCGTTATTGCAGTATCATCTCGGGGCCCAGAAGTATAAAGATATGGTTGCAGCCATTTTATAGATATACAGAGTACTATCTTGGTTTCTTCGTTTTCTGTCCCATTACATTAGCTGAGGTTGCGTCATAATGAAAGGGACACAAGCCTTCTGGGCAGCTTTTTCCCTCTCATTGGCTTTGGCTGAACCACAGGCATACAAAATCGACCACAAGTCCGAATCCTCTGGTCATTTCTTAGATATATCGGCTCTTGGTGATTTGATTCTTTCTAAATTTTCTTATAACCCGGTCAAAGCGGTCATTCTTCAGGATGACGGTTCCTTGACTTTGGGTGATCAGTGTACCTTTGCCGTGGTGGGTGGTGTCTTGACTTGTCAGGACAGCGAATCAGAATTTTCTGCTGGTCCATGGTTACATGAGAACGGTAAACTATATCTTGAGGATCAGGAATTCGCCGTTACTGATGTTTCCGGATTCAAGAGAATTCAGACGTACAATCCTGAATCGCACTCCGTGGCTAATAAGATTGAGTTCCTCGTTGAGGTTACTGAGATGTTTGAGTTTGAGGAACAAGTCATCCCAGATGCCCACATTAATGTTCCTGTCATCAAACCAACTTTGCCTAAGCGTGATCTTTTCCCACGTGCTGCTGCCCCTGCTGCTCAGGATGTTGCACCTGCCGCTTCTGTTTATTCCAACTCATCTTCTGTCACATACTCCTCCACTACTACCCCAGAGTCCACCATTTCTACAGAAATCACAGAAACTGCTCCCTCATCGGTGTCCAGTTCTTCTCTAGCTGCAACAGCTACAGCTCCATCCTTCAATGGTAATTTCGAAGATGGTGTTCCAGGATGGATCCTCACTATCCCAAAGCTACTGACATGGGATTCTTTCTATGTTGTATTTGAGAGAGATGTTAACACCACTGGGTTTGAGTTCTTGCAACCAGATATAACGGTTGGTGGTGTTGACTACTACAATGATGCTACTGTGGTTCTCACCCCAACTGAAGTGTCTATTACTTTGAGCAATCCAAATGCTGGTACTACCAGCGAGGAAGACACTTTGATTTATGTCAACGGTGAAACTCTTAGCGGAACTTCTTGGACTGTGATTGGTACTTTGCTTATTTATGTCCCGTCTGATGACTCAACCATAGTTAAAAGAGCAGAAACAGTATTGGAGTATCACTTCGTTGAAAGTGTTGTCGTTCCAGAGGGTGAATCGGTTTCTTATGGTTCTTCTTGGACTCTTGAGTCTTCTGAAACATCCATTCTCTCTTCTGTTCTTGGATCTATCACTTTTGCTACTGATAGTGCTTCTAGTGGGACCTTTTTCTCCTCCACAGCTACAGTCTTTCCTGAGGAGGGTTCATCTAGCTTTTTGGCTAGCCTTGTTTTTCCATCGGGATCTTTTGAATCTTCTGAACTTTCTCCCTCAGCGAATACTCATACAACTTCTGTTTATTCTACAGAATCATCTACTGCTTCTAATGCTTCCACTGTTGGGACATCTGAAGATTCTCATACCTCAGGTTCTTCATCATTTGCAGCTTCTAAGGCTTCGTCGCACGTCATCACTGGCTCATCTAAGAATTCCCTTGCTACTTCAGAGGCTCAAACTTCTGAATCATCGATCAGTTCTAGAAGCTCCAATATATATCATTCTTCTGGTTCTGCAACCATCTCCGAAGCTTATATCTCACCTTCTATAGTTTCTGTGACTACACACATTGAACCATCCATCTCTGCTACTGGTTGGTCTGCTACTTTTATCTCCGCCTCCAAATCAGCTGAGGTTCCATTTAGTCTTTCAAGTACTTTAATGGACACTTCTTCTGGTGACACCTCTGTTTCTCACTATTCTTTCGTTGGATATTCAGTTGCTTCAGATGCTTTCAGCTCCACTCCTACTGGCTCCTCTTCAGTACCTTCTTTCCCAGTAAATGATATTTCCTCAGGTATTCCTGCTTCTACAGGGGAGTTCTCTATGTCATCCATATCTCCTGAGACCTCTGCTGAATATTCTTCCGAGGTTTATGCCACTGAGTCTTCCAGTCAGGAGTCCTCTTCTAGTGGAACCGAGTCTTTCGTCCAGGAGTCTTCTGCTACTGGAACCGAGTCTTCTTCCATTCCTTCATCCACTTATGCTCCAGTATTCAACGGATCTTATAACGGTGGAAAGCCATACTGGTTATTGTCCTTCCCAGGCCGGCTTGGACCATGGACATCACTCACTATTGTGTTCTCTAGAGGAGACACTGCCTCCGGCTTCTTTTATTCTGATGCCACTGTTGCTATTGGAGGTGACGACTCTGCTGGGGCTGAAGTATCTGTCACAGAAGACACTGTTTCCATTGATGTCGACTTCTCTATTGATTATGATGAGCGGATAGTCTTCACTATCAATGCTGAGATCTTGTCTGGCACAGCGTGGACTGCTGATGCCCACATTGTTCTCTCCACTCAAGAGGGCAAAAAGCTCTTCATCAAAAGAGCTGTCACTACATACGATTTGTCTGACACTATTATCCCCGATTTTTCCTCGGCTTCCAACAAGACTATCACTACTTCTTTTACAGCTTCCTCAACAACTGTTGTTGAGTCTTCCATTTCTGGTGTTTCTGGTGTTGCTTCTAGTGCTTCTAGTACTTCATCATCATCATCATCATCATTTATAGCTGCTTCAGGAATTACTGGTTCAGTTTCAAGCTCTGTATATACCGCTGATGATAAGTCCACTACTGTTGTAACTGTTACTTCGTGTTCCGACGATGTGTGCTCTGAGTCCACCGTCACGACCGGTGTAACTGTTGTTACGACCACTGAGTCTGGTGTTATCACTGGGTACACCACCTATTGTCCATTAACGGCTGAAACCTCTGCGGAAATACCAGAAACTACAGTTCTTACAATCACTTCTTGCTCCGACAACAAGTGCTCAGCTGTTCCAGTTACCACCGGCATTATTGTTGCCAAAGAGACCTCTGACGGCGTTGTCACTGAGTACACTACTTATTGCACGCTAACTGCAGAGCTCACTTCTGTTGTTACTATCGCTTCTTGCTCAGATAGACAGTGTTCTGAGATTCCAGTTACAACTGGTGTTGCTGTTATCACTGAGACTTCCAACAGTGTTGCCACTGATATTACAACCTCAATCCCGTTGATCACCGAGGAACCAGCTTCTAATGCTGATGCATTTGCTACCATTGTAACTGTTATCAGTTGCTCTGCTCGTTCTTGTGTTACTCAGGTCATCACCACTGGCGCTTTCATAGAGACAGTGACATCTAACGGCTCTACTCTTCACAAAACTTCTTACACTTCTTTGGCGTCATCCACTATTACTGCTACTGCTGACTCTGATGTTATTACGGGTGAAACTGTCACTGCCACAGGATCTGAAGGCACTACTACTGGCGCTGTCATTTACACCACTATTGTCAATTCTGCTGGCTCTATCTCTACCGAAACCGCTAGTACTTATAGTGTTGCTTCCACTAATGCAGCTGGTTCCATCAGCTCCACATTGGCTACCAATCCTACTGCTGAAATTTCAGCTTCAGCTTCAGTTAGTGTCACAGCAGCTTTTACAGCCTCTTCTGCCGTTGAAGATACATCTGGTTCCTCTACTTCTTCCCTTGTCACTGTTGCCGAGGGTTCTGCAAACTACTTCAAAGGATCCACTATCGGATTAATGGGTCTCTTATTACTTCTCTGATCTGCTTATTTTTGACCATCACTATGTCTCTATTATTTTTTCAATTGTTATATTTGCCATTCTTACTTCTGATTGGTGCGGACTGCTTCTAGCCTGCTTTTGAGTAATAACTAATATGGGAATTTTCTAGGTCTGGAATTTTGCTTTAACGATTCGAAACTAGGTTTCTCCCAGGAAACTGAGTGATATTTGTCTTCGATTATCACTTCTGAGATGAATACTATTTTCACATCCCTTGTGCATCTAGTTTTGTATTTGTGATGGCTCAGTCCATAATATACATCCACTATTTCGAGGATGTACTTTTATATAACGATTACACGAATATCTCAGCAAACAGATCAAGCCGCTAGTAGTGTATAGATACACTCAGGTTCCAGTGTGGTGGCTACCGTGTTTCAACGGTTCAACGGTCCTGTGGTTTCATACGCATAATCGTTCTCAGAGTTACTGTAGGAGGTCGCCGCTTGCAATCTGTTCAGTGCTGTTCCTGCGTAAACGTCAGACTCCCAACCCTAAAGCGCGAAAAATGGCGTTGTGAAACTGGGGCAGGGACGCGGCAGGGGCAGCGTCGCAGCGACGGAGAGGGCAAACAAGAGCGCAGGGAACCATCAGACTCAGCTGTTTAGATTCGTTCAATTCACACCATTGGGACGCCGTACTTCAGACCCTCCATATCAGTGAAAAGCGTCGCTCAAAATGATTAAGGTAAGTGTCGTTTTTTGGATGAGGAGGCCCGTTTAGCCGTCCATCATCACATTCCTTCTCCACGCCAACAAACGACTAACATTTAACGCCAAACAGGGTCTCAGAAAGTCCCTTAGGGACAAGAAGTCTGCTCATAACTCCATATCGTCACCAATCTCGGAACGCATGGCCTCTATTTCGTCCGCTAATGATCTCCACTTCCAAGGAAATCTCCTTCAATCTCCAAAGAAAGTAATCAAGGCGCTCTTTGACTACAAACCACAAGGCCCTGGCGAGCTCGAATTTTCCAAGGGTGACTTCTTCCACGTTATTGGCAACGAGGACGACACGGAGTGGTATGAGGCGTGTGACCCGAAGAAGAACATCAGGGGAATGGTTCCCGTGCCGTACTTTGAAGTGTTTGGAAAAACAAGACCCATTGCACCTTCTACGTCAACGCCCCAGAGATCCTCCCCAAGCTCCAAAAAGCTCTCCACAGACTCGATGCCCACGTCTGTATCTTCCAAAAGCTCAGCATCCACGACACTTTATGGAATTGTGCTCTACGAGTTCAAAGCTGAGCGTTCAGATGAACTGGACGTCAACGCGGGTGAAAACATTATTCTGTGTGCTCATCATAACTACGAGTGGTTCATTGCCAAACCAATTGACAGACTTGGTGGTCCTGGTCTTGTCCCTGTATCTTACGTCTCTGTTATTGATCTGGCTACAGGTCAGTCTACAGGGAATGATGTTGTGGATGACATTACCAGTGCAAACTTGCCTAGTGTCGAAGAGTGGAAGAACAAGAACGCCAAATACAAGGCCAGCTCTATCCCGCTGGGTAATGTTGATGAGTCAGGCCTGGGATCCACAGCTTCTACTCCAGCTGCAGCCGCCCGAATCAGTAATTACCAAGACAGAGGTTCATCAAGAATATCACAATCTATGGGCCGTATCCCATCACAAGCGACATTGGAAAATGATGTTGAGGTTGATGAGTCTGCTCCATATGTTGTTGATGTAAATGTTGACTCCTTCCACGTTGATAACGGTCGCTACTGGTTCCACGTGAGGTGTGGGTTGAGTAATGGTGAACAAAGATCATTATGCCGTTACTATGAAGATTTTTACGATTTCCAAATCCGGTTGTTGGAATTGTTCCCAGCTGAAGCTGGCCGTTCATCACAAAGTCATAAACGTATCTTACCATTTATTCCTGGTCCTTTAACCTATGTCACAGATAAAATTACCAAGAAGAGACAGATCGATTTGAATGATTACGTCAAAGAGTTAATCGAATTACCAGCATACATCTCACATTCCAATTATGTCAAAAAACTCTTTTCCATGCATAACGATTTGGACCAAATTCTTGATCCAACTTCGGTTTTATCATTACCACACCAGGAACAACAATCACAGAGGTTTGTTCAGCAGCCAAACCGTCCGCTAGTGGGTGGATACTCATCTTATGACGAGGATCATGATGCCACTATTGTCAAAGAAGAATCAGTGCAAACATTCAATACAATCCAGCCACAGACACTTACAGCTGCTGGTTCCAGTGTTGGATCAGTCAAACTGAAATTCTTCTATCGCGATGACATCTTTGCACTTCTTCTTCCTCGTGACATCACACTGGAAGGCCTGAGAAGTAAAGTAAAGACGAGGATTTATGACGAAGGAAGTAGTAAAGATTTCAACATCTTTATCAAAGATGGGGATAAAACCGGCAGTGAGGTGAAGAACGGCGACGATGTTGAGATGGTCCTGGAGAAAAAGCTAAAGATGATAATCGAAGATGAATGAATAAACTTTGGCCAATGAAAAAGAGACTTTCAAAAATAATGCTGGGACTTAGATTTTTCAGAAGTTCCCATTCCTTATTAGGGTTTTGCCATATTTCCTATTTTGTAATACTAATTTCGTGTTTGTGACAGACAGGTCTGTTAGCTATTTGGTGTAGAACTCCACGTCAACATAATTACCTTTCATTATAAAAAGACGACTACCAAACAAGCTAGCAGATAAAAAGTGTCGTAAATTATACCAGGTAGATCTTAGCATAAAAAAATAAATAAGCGGAGAAAACAAGTATCATAAGGAGAGTTTTTTGAGAACTCCTTAGAAGATCAAGAGACCAATAATGATGCCGAAGAAGGAGGTAGTTAAAAGTCCAGCATTACCTTGGAAAGTTGAGATTTCGTTGGAAGTAGATTTCATTATGGTTGAGGTGACCTGTGTGATCTGTGTAGAGGTAGACTCTTCTTCAGTACAGACATCGTTGGTACAAGAAGTAATGGTTACCAAAGTAGTAGATTCCTTCACTGGGGTTTCAGTACTCAATGGGCAGTAAGTGGTGTACTCGGTGACAACGCCTTCAGAGGTCTCAGTGATAACAGTAACGCCAGTAGTGACTGGCACTCCAGTACAGACTGTTTCAGAGCAAGACGTGATGGTAATGACAGTGGTGGACTGATCATCGATGACTTTAGTAGAGGTGGAAAGAGCAGTCTCGGAGGACGAGGCCTCCATGGATGAGTTCGAGAACTGAGCGGAGACAATAAGAGTAGTCAAAGAGAGTGTGAGTAGTCTGAGCATGAACATTGGTAAAAGCGAGCGTGGAGTTGGCTGCTGAGAGAGTAGGGAGGAGAGATTTCAGGAGCGGAGGGCAGTACTGCGCTTTTATAGACAAACTTTCCGTAAGGAATGAGTACACAGTAAACACTGATATCTGCAGTTAGACGCAAACAGGGAAAGAAATAGGGTTCAGAACTCATCAGCTGCTGTAGTGTATGGGACATAACTAGCCAGATTAAGGAACTGTTGTACCCAAAAGGGAGAGGGTTGTACCCAAAAGGGAGAGGGCTGCTGCAAGGGCAAGCAGGATGGACCTGCTTCCCGCACCCCTCCCCTTCAAGTGCGGGGAGGCACAGAGCAATGTTGGGCACCTCGCATTTGTAGATTACGAATCTGGGGAAAGAGCAGTTTCCGAGTTCTGATGGAAAGGAAATAAAGGTGGGATTCAGCTTAAGCCACAGCGCCCCTTACGGGAGAACGCAGGAAGAAAGGCGCGTAAAGCACCCAGTGAGCGCCAAGAATCAACAATAAACAGGTTAAACAGTTGTACCCAGTTTGGATACGCCTTGGCCGTATGGAGCTTGTAAAGTTCTACAGGTATGCAAAACCAGGCTATGAATATACATACTTGACACTGGCTTCTAAGAGGTCACGGTCCTTCCCAGTGTTTACTTCTGGCCCTTTGCAATGAACTTGAGCAAAAACATCAACAGAACCTGTACGGGCTTATAGCTAGTGTAGCCTCCAAGGACAGACCACTCAAAGAAACGATAGACTCTAAAGCGAGCCATCTCTTGGGCGGCAGCAATTGACAACATTGCGGGAGGTGTGTATACCGGCTTTTTGCCAGCCTTGTATTCTCTGATAGCAGCACTTGCAGCCACAACATCATCAGTGATGAAGGACTTACAGTCAAGAACGTAACCGTGATCGAAATCATCTTGAGTATTCAAGGTCCAAAGGTATAAGTCCACGTTGCAAGGGGTCATGAGCTCATCACGGAGTTTCTTGAACTCTGGAGCCTTAGTGGCCATATGAAGGAAAGAAACAGCTTTCAAACGAAATTCTTCGGGTAAGGACTTGGAATACAGAAGGAATGGCTTGGCAATGGACGATGAAATGGTTATATTAATAATTTCAAATCCTTTCAACACACCACTTTCGTAGCCAAACTCGTAGAACTTCATTTGCCACAAACCAAAAATTACTCGTTTTTTCCAGAAGTCCAAATCATCAACAACATCCTTCATTGCACGCACAATCTTCACGAGAATGGTCACATCGTTGTTTGCCTTGATGTCTAGCATTATTTTCATCGTCTCTGGGGTCTCATTGATAAACCACTCGAGGAACTCTATAAATGTGAGCATTCTCTGAGTTGGATCCTGTTTGTGGGTCAATTTTTTCAATTGATCCACCGTGGACTCAGAAATCACCAAATTATCGTTGTAAACTCTTCCGGTGCTTGGATCGTGATTGATCATAAGGACACCATCACTGGTTGTTTGCAGGTCAGTCTCTATACAACTCACACCTGGAACCTCGAGAGATCCACGGAATGCAGCAAGTGTGTTTTCAGCGTACTTGGCCTTGAAGCTGTGATGGAGATGTTAGTACCGACTGGCACGTGTCGGCTGTACTCATTCATCACTTATTATGCCCATGGATTGAGCGACAAGTGACACTTACCCTCTATGAGCTGCAATCTGTGGATTGTAACTCATTTTTGGTGATATTTCTGAGTTTTAAGAGTCGTCCTTTGTGAGGCGAAGACGTCGAAAGCTGAACAATTACTGAAGCACATGGGCTTTCAATGCCGAGCCCGATGATGTGTGGGGCAACAAAGAAAGGGGAGGAGAGGGCGGTTACCCGGCCGGAAAATAGACGCTGACCGGTAACGGAGCGGGCGGTTTTTAGTGTTAACGTGAATTAAAGGCTTTCAAATTAAACAATCTCGGAGAATTATACGCTAATTTGTAGATTGTCACTAAGGACTATACATTACTAGTATTATAGGTTTTGTGTAGACTTAAACTCGGAAACAACTCCCAATGAGCGCCGGGGCCGGTGACTCTTCTTTGAGCGAAATTGGCGAAAAAACCACGACATTGGCGCGATAAGTCATCTCCATTTACTATTAAGGCAAGAAAAAAAGAACGTATTACCGTATTGGGGGTTCAAGCGCGGATGTTGCGCTATTTACACTCCCATGGGCTGCCTTTTTCTTTCTTTTTCGTGCCAAACCTACCAAGACTCATGACACTGAAAAAACTCTTCGTGGAGAAGAGTTCTTTTAGTAGTTGATTGTATTGAGTTTGTAAACGCTGTTCGCACGATGTCGGACCTTTCAACAGCACAGCATTTTGCACACGTCATTATGGACAGCAGGGCCATCTCAGGAATTACGGGGTAAGTTTACTTTTTTCTTTTGCTCCCTTTTGATCGAAAGCCCATATACTAACATCATCTCTCAATAGCTCCATCTCGATCTCATTTTGGATTATCGTGTTCATGCCACAGATATACGAAAATTACGCTAGAAAGAGCTCGGAGGGCCTCTCATTTCTCTTCGTTGTTCTCTGGCTTGCAGGTGATGTCTTTAACGTCTTGGGAGCCGTTTTACAGCATGTACTACCGACGATGATCATCCTCGCTGTTTACTACACCCTTGCAGACCTCATTCTTCTCGGTCAAATATTTTTGTATGGAGACGGTTCCGAGGTTGATGCTGTACACTTGTCACCAGCAAATCCAATGTCAGAGAACATCTTTGACGAAATCAGACACGATGTTCTCGGAGAGGCCGAGTCAGGCTACACATCTATCTCATCCACAGACATTGAAAACTGTCAACAGAAAAAATTGTCCGAGCGTTCCAAATCTATCATCGAGTCTTCTTTAATCATCCTTGTCATGATCTCTGGACTCATTGGCTGGTACATCACATACGACCCAAATCTTGGTGATTCAACGCCAGATTTGACATGGGATCCTCTGGCACAATTCTTTGGATGGATCAGTGCTGTTTTGTACCTTGGATCCAGACTTCCACAGATATTACTTAATTTCAGACGCAAATCTTGTGAAGGTATTTCCTTTTTGTTTTTCTTGTGTGCTTGTTTAGGTAATTTGACCTACGTCGTTTCTATTCTTGTCATTTCCATAGACCCAAGCTATCTTGCGGTACAGTCATCATGGCTTGCCGGGTCCATTGGAACGTTGTCAATGGACTTTGTTATATTTATTCAGTTTTTCTTGTACAACAAGACAGGGGATGATGACTCGGTTGATGAAATTGTTGATTGATGAACCTCTAACATAAAGAACATAATGCTACAGTACATATTTTTAAGTTGGGTCCTGCAAGGATGGGGAAAGGTTTAAAATAATTCGATATTCATTCATGGTAGTTAACAAATGCTGTGTTAATAGAGATCTACTGAGCCGTAGAATTAAGTATACATTTATATTCGCCCTATAATCCAGCTATGCAGACTTTGAACTATTCTTCGGGACTCCTGAGAAAGTCTTAGAAAATAAATACATGATTATGAGGCGAAATATCAGTTTGATTGTGAGTGTTTCAAGAGATTTGAAAGAAAGTAGGAGAAGCGGAAGATCAGAAGGTCATCGGTTCGAGCAGCACATAAACCCGGACACCAGAGCCATATACGCAAAACACTAATAGAGATCACGACCAGCGCAGCACCTCAGGACTTGTATACATACTCAGTCCTATGCTCAGAGCCTTGAGAGTTATGGAGAAGCGTGCACATACCCCACCTATAAAGCTGGATAAACTTCGCTCAGATTCTGGCTTCAAGGCCAAGAAGCAGGCGATTCACCTCACTGCAAAGGACGATGAGGCCGAGTACGTTGTTGAAGGCGCACTGAGGAAAGTGACACCATATTTTTTCACATACCTGACATATTGCAAGGAGAGATGGAGGGATAGAACGCTGTATGACATCTTTTCTAAGGAGTTTAGAGACCGCTCGCCTGAGCACTACAAGAAGAAGATTGCATCTGGAGAGGTCAAGATAAATGGAGTCCCAGCAAATCTAGAGACTCTGGTACGCAACGGAGATTTGATTGAACATCAGATACACAGACACGAACCACCAGTAACTTCACGTCCTATACGGGTTGTGGAAGAGATCGATGACCTGGTTATTATTGATAAACCCGCAGGTATACCTGTGCACCCAACTGGGAGATATCGCTTTAATACAATTACCAAGGTGATGAAGCTTGAGATGGGAATGGGCGAGATTCATCCATGTAACCGACTAGACAGACTGACATCTGGATTGATGTTTTTGGCAAGAACTCCTCAGGGAGCGGATAGATTTGTGGAACAGTTAAAGCAACGAGAGGTTAAAAAAGAATACATTGCCAAAGTGAAAGGTATTTTTCCGGATAGCCCCATCATTGTTGAGAAGCCATGTGCAAGTTTTGACCCAAGAGTAGGCTTGAACGTCATTGATGAAGAGAACGGAAAATATGCTAAGACTGAGTTCTTGAAGTTGAGCTCCGATGGTCACACAAGTATTGTCAAGTGTATGCCACACACTGGCAGAACACATCAGATCAGAGTCCATTTGCAATCATTAGGATTTCCTATTGCAAATGATCCAATTTATGCAAATGAATATGTGTGGGGACCATCACTTGGTAAAGATGCCACTCTCGATGAATTTTCTAGGGCAAGAGACAATTTGCACAAAATGGGTAAGTCCGTGTCTGCTTCGTCGTGGTACTACCCTGATTCTCATGGTGAACACCTATTGGATGAAACTTGTCCTGATTGTGATAATGAGTTGTATTCTGACCCGGGTCCTAATGATTTGGATTTGTGGCTACATGCTTATCGCTATTATAGTACCGGCGAGAAAAAATGGTCTCATCAAACTACCTTCCCTGATTGGGCCATGGAGTCACACAATAAGTTCATGAGCATGGCATTGGAGGAGGCCCAAAAGTGCGAGCCCACAGAAACCGCCTTTTGTGTTGGTGCGTTGCTAGTTAAAGACGGCCAAGTGTTATCAACTGGTTATTCAAGAGAGCTTCCAGGGAACACGCATGCTGAGCAATGTGCACTGGACAAGTATTTTGCTAGCCATGATCAATTGCCAACGGGCACGATAATTTACACAACGATGGAGCCGTGTTCATTGAGGCTGAGTGGTAACGAGCCCTGTGTCGACCGTATTTTGAAGACAGACATCAGAGCGGTTTTCGTTGGTGTTGTTGAGCCTGACACATTTGTCAAGAAGAACGTTGGATTGGAGAAGCTGAAGGAAAAAGGCGTGGAGTACATCAAAATTGATGGCTTAGAAGACCAGATCCTGAAGGCTGCTTTCAAAGGGCATCCTGGAAAGGAGTAATTTATGAACAACCATTCATGGGTCATAAGTTTATATATGGTGCTTATTCTGTAGTGATTTGTCAGCCAATTCTCTAGAGACAAAGTCAGTCAAAGTTGAGCTCTTTTCTTTGATTTCAGGCTTTCATCAATGGCCGAGTGTTCGTTCTCTTCACCGCGAAGCGATGCCTTTGCCTTTGCGGATGCTTACGTAAGTGTTGTTTACATTTGCGAAATGACTTAAGAGGCACCTCAACTATACAACACTCGGCTAAAGCACCAACTGCCACCGTCATCCACCGGCTAGCTTCATCACAGGGTATTACAATGAACCAGTTCAGCAATGAACAGAGACAGAAGCTCATGGATAGACTAGCACTGCAGAGTGAGTGTGCATAACTCCAACCTGGGACTTATTCCCTTTTCCTTCACTGATCCAACTTGCTAACAGAAATTCAGCCCAGCACAAGAGAGAAGCCCTCATCAGGGAACTTCAGAGCGTGTCAACGATATTTGAAGCTAAGATATCGAGACGTTTGGCGATGGTCCCTAAGAAGTTTGCGGAACTTCGTATTAAGGATGTGCTTACTGTTGAGAGAGAGCACAAAATCAAAATCTATGAGTTGATCAAGGACATTGAGTCCCTGCAGAAGACACCACGACTGAATGGACACACTGACTCAGAGATCAGAGATCAGCTGGAGATGCTCAAGAAGAAAAAACACGACAATTTGCGTATACTTCAGAAGAGGAAAGAAAGCATGGCTCTCGGTGGGCAGGTAAGGGTGACGAAACCCACCAAGACTTTGAGGAAGCACAGACAATAACCGAGCCAACGACTGCTGCACAACTCCAGATTTATATTAACTTAGTGAAATGACTACTTGATCATTGCTACATGTAGCTTTTACTCACTGTTTGTGAGCACCTTTTGCAAAGTCTCTGCAATGAGGGCAGTTCGGGACTTTCTTCTCTACAAACTTCTACATATCGCCGTTTTTGAATAAGACTATTCACATTTGACTTACCATGTAAGAGCACGATATCTGTGGGGATCGATGAATTGAGAATTGAATTCCATGTTAACAAGAAAGCCACCATCTGGGAGGTCTGACAATAACATTTAAGGTTGACATATTCTCGCCAAGGAGAATAAAATGTATCTGAATAACAACGCCGATATGACATGGGGAGAGGTCATTACAGAGTTTTCAAAGCTCCCTGGTTCGTGGACAAGACGGGCATTACTGAAAGTGACATATGAAATATGATCCTGATGGTCTAAATGAATGAAATGAAAGGAGACTGATCAATTTCCGTAGATTGTAATTGATTTAGAGCTTGAAAGTGACGATACACTTGACACCAGGTTGATGATTTACAAAAACTTTTCTTTTCTTGAGCGTGACACCGTTTTCATGCGGAGTAGATTTTGAAGACCCACCAGTGGACCCAATGAGAGAAGCCTTTTGTGCTTGAACATTAGAAATCACTTCATTGTTAATGATTGGATTCTGTTCTACTGATATTGGCTTGTTGACCGTCTCAACGTATTCGGTGAATGATGACACATCTGGACCCAAATCCAAACCACCAGGCAATGTAGTTGACGGTACTGGTGTTCTGAGAGTACGTGGGAAATCTGACAAATCAGGCAATGAAGGACCACCACGACGACCAGCACGGCCTTGACGTCTTTTACGTCTTGATTCACGTTCTCTATCCTTGTCCAATCTTTCTAATTCATTATTCGAAATTTCAAGAACTTGCGGAGTGAAATTAGCCATTGCAGTTCTAGGACGTAAATAGTCATGTTTAGTGACAATGGTTGCCAAATGAGCACGAATCTCATCATCATCAATAAAACCACCTTTGAATTCATAACCGATCAAATATAAGGATTTGGTGTACATTTGAACCTGTTCTCTAATACTGTGGGATATCGCAGTGATAAATTCAGGGGCAAGTGATAATTCTTCCACCATGATTGTAGCGAATAGCTCTGGATTGTTCTCTGGATTTGAGATGTCCCATTCAAATTGATCTAAAAGTTGGGCGTTACCAATGGTTATATCCAACTTAACATTGATTCTTTGATCATCACCATATTTGGAGTTAAAAATGTGACGATGATACTCATTGACTTGCTCTTTAACCGAAGCCAACACTGTCTCAGTAAATGATGGGTTTGTGAATCTATAGTCTTCCATTAAAATTGAAACGACTTGTTCCAAGGTTATTGTCTTATCATTGATATCCCAGGTAAATGTGTCTCGTAATCTGAATCGATCCTTTTCAGAATCAAAATCTAATCTAATAGGCACTAATTCCTCAGAATGTGATTGATTAAAAGATCTTGGGATATGAATATCTTTCAATCTTGATGGTTTTTTCCTCTGTGAGGGCATTATTACCCTCGTTGGACCATCAGTAAATCCGTTACCGTAACCTTGATAACCCTCACCCCAAATAGATCTAGTGTATTGGTTTGCATTGGAGAATTGAATTGTTTTCATTCTTGCTAACTTCAGATCGTTATAATACTTGAGATCATTCATGAGACGATTCAGCAGCGGTTTATTTCCCCTTTGCGAACGTTCTTGTTGCAGAAGTTCCTTGTTGACCAAATCCCTATTGATCAACTGCTCAAACATCAGCAGGTCATAGTCTGGAGCTTCTCCTTCTTTGGCCAATTTCTCAGTCCAATAATGCATAGACTCCCAAACTTTTGGCGGTGGAATCTGACCCATCCGTTGGCCAAGCAACTTCTTTTGTTTCTCTCGTTGAGCAGCAGCAGCCAGTTGTTGTTGATGCTGCTGCAATTGATGAGCCTGTGCCTGTTGAACTTGGGCAGCAGCAGTCGCTTGATGCTGTGCTTGCTGTTGCTTCAGCAAGGCCAGGCGCTGTGCAGTTAGCTGTTGATGCTGCTGGAGTGTAAGCCCATTGGGTAAGTTTTGTGGAGTGATACCACTAGCCGCCTGCGCCTGCGCCTGAGCCTGAGCCTGGGCAAACTGCATCTGCTGTTGCGGAGTGAGGTTGGCCATGTGCTGGCGCTGCTGCTGAAGTGCCTGGAGGTGCAACTGCTGCTGGAACGCCGGCGGGTAAGGCCCATTGGTGTTTGTGTTGTTGAAGTTCATGGCTTGAGATTATGAGAGGGACCTTGCGTGGTGTGTGCGTGTTTGCCGGAAGTGCTCACCGGTGTCGCTGTAATGGACAATTGTGTGATATAAAGGACCACTGCGCTGCTGAGACGCGTTCTTTCTCTTGAAGAACCGCTTGTTTTTGGGTTGATTTGTAGTTGAATTTGCTTTTATGGCTTGTTGTTTATGGTAGATGTGTGGACGACGGGCCTTTGTTTCGCGGGCTGGTGGGAAGTCGGTTTTTCGCGAAAAACGTAACATAAGAGCGTTAATGACATAATCACTGGATTTGTTACATAAGCAATTACAAAGCCCATGAGCTAGCACAGAACAAGCTAAAATATCGCTCGCGTCTGTGCAGTAGCTGGCCATGGCAGGACAAAGAGAGGCCACAACTACTGGGGAAACCATACAGTGATGTGACTCAATCCAGAATGTTTATGTTCTCTATAATATAGTCGCAAAGGGAGCTTGTTGACTCCACCTGCGTGAAGTCATGTACGAAGTTATACGTGAACCTTTTGGTCTCACTTCCTCTTTGTCAAATACAGCCCAACCCTCTAAAACGATAACGAGAATGAAAACTGTAAGAGTGTTATAAACATGTCTCATGAAACTGCAAGATTCGAATTGGAAACGCATTAGCCGAGGTTTTAGTCCAAAGACATACATAGCCAATGTGTGATTGGCCAGCGCAAAAAGCAAACCCACGCCTTGTATGCATATAACGGCCCGACATTGAGAAAGAAGCATCAACCTTGAAACGCCCGTTTTATACGGATGGCGATCTATTGGTACCTTGTGCGTAAGAGTGTGGTCCTAAATGGTTTCCACATATCGAACGCAGTTAAGACCACAAACACCACGTCCATTAGCCTCTGGTGTTAGCGAATTGCGTTGTCCCCTACTCTTTTCCATTTAGTATGTCCAACAGGCTTCATACCTATAGCCTTAAAGGACCAGGCCCTGCGGTGAACTGTAACTTCTGTAACCCAAATATAAACCTCCATGCGGTAAAGGCAGAGCAGGCTATAGTGTCTCGCGGGGGCCCTAAAGGAGAGACGCCGGTAACGGCGTTATGTGTACAGGCCAGGCTGTTTGACTGTAGCGTTCAGCTGCCACGACGTGGAATATTAGTCTTCCTTTGCCCGTAAAAGCACTGCTGCTATCCACGCCCTTTCACATTTCTGACGTCAGAGCTTACTCGGGGTTAAAAATTCAAAAAAAAAAAATCACAGCCCCGGCTTCCTGGCTACTAAAAACAGCTGTTGTAAAAACACCGCTCTTCCACCCACCGCAGCGGGCGCTACTCTGGCACCACCCACACAGAGAGACAGCGTCTTTCCCGCCTCCAGTTTGACCTGCTTTCGATCCAAACTTCCTTTCACCCACGAGGCACTGCTACCATCCCCAACACGCTCGCCAAAGACACCCGTGCGAGCTGCCTTCCTCTTACACCATATATACACCACCACGTCTGTTGGACGTCCCACATTCGCTTAACAAGCTTTTCCTTCCTGAAAGAGAAACACAGCTTTAGAATAAAAACACATTTGTGTCCACAGCTTTCTACCCGAACGCTCACTGCTACCACACCGACTGTTTCCTTTTCTTCATATTCTGTCCTGGCTATGCTTAGCCTCTCTTCTTTGCACACGGTACTCGCCCTGCTAGTCTACCCGGCCATAGCAGATACGACATCGTCTGCAAGAGAGGAAGACTCTCCATACCCAACACTGGAACTTTTTGCAGAAGCCAGTGACTATGTGTGGTATGTTAATGCTACAATTGGTGATCAGATACAAGCTCTCAGAGTCGATATCGCACAACCATATTTCTGGGTGCTCAACGGAAGCGCATTCCCATCTTGTCAGGATATAGATGGAACAACGAGCATAGAACCAGATGGAAGCACATCAACAATAGAACCCACTAGTACATCTTCATGGTTCAATGATTGTGAAAGTTATGGTTCTTATAACATTTCTGCTGGTCCAAGTGGCAGTGTTTATGATGACTCTTATAGTCAGTACATGTTCTTAAATTACGTCTATGTCAACGGTTCTATTATCCATGACTCTGTCACATTCACGAACGATTCATCTTCAGACAACGGCACTTCTCTTTACTTACCATCCATGGATATGATTTATGCCAATGAATCCAATGTCGTTGTTGGTGCCGTTGGCCTTTGTGGTGAGATTACCTCTGATGACTCTTCTTATCACTACTTCCTTTTAGACACCCTTGTTTCCGAAGGCGTCATTAACTCTTCATCTTACTCTCTTGGCTCAAGAACAAACGCTACTGGTGCCCTCATCTTGGGCGCTGTCGATCATGATCTTTTCGTTGATCCACTCGTTCAGTTCCCTAATATCCCATATGAGTACAGACAAAATGATTACAGGAACAACTATCCAATAGTTCCATTGTCAGCTGTTAGTGTCATGAATGACAAAGGCCAAAGAGTAGTGGTTTCTAGTGGTGATTCGGTTATACCAGTTTTGTTAGACTCTCGGTCAACTGGTGTCTTTTTACCACTATCTCTTGTTGTTTCTATCGCGGTTCAACTTAACGCTTACTACTCAGAGGATACTGATGCGTGGTTGCTGAAATGTTCAGTGGCAGATCTTGATGCTGTTGTTTCTTTCTCATTTGGCAATTTGACCATTGATGTTTCCATTGATCGATTTGTGAATGGAGTTATTACTCCTGATGGTGATCAAGTTCATTTCGAGGATGGCTCTGAGGCATGTGCTCTCTCTGTCTCACCAAACACCTATTACGGATACTCTGTGATCGGTATGCCAATGTTGACAGACACTTATATCGCTGTTGACAATGAAGGTCACAACATTGCTCTTGCCCAAGCGAATAATGATAACTATAAAAACAAATTGAAAAAAGTTGACAATACTACTGCTCAAAGTTACGATCTTCCAGCTGCCTCCAGTGCTATCCTATCAGGTTACATTCCATTCGCTCAACCAAGTAATCTAACAGACTCTTACACTTTCTCATATAGTTATGTTTCAGTTACTGGTTCATCTGCTTACATGGGGATGACAGCTACTTATTCTAGTGGAATTTTCATCACAGGCCGTATTGTTAATACAAGCACCATTGCTCATAGTGGTTTCACTTCAGCACCATCTTCATCTTCGAGTGCCGGTGCAAACGATAATGGATCTCTATTCATGGGTATGATTGGTACCATTGCATGCCTTTTCATTGGATTGGTTCTTTGAATGAGAAATCGTCGATGCCTTTTTTCTTCCTTCATTTGCTTTATTCATCTTGTCGCTGATAGTTTTTGTTTTTGTCCCATAATCTACCTCTGTTTTCTTGCTATCTTTTACACTGAAATATAATATATTTGCTTTGATTGTTCCTGAAATTTCATCTATCATCACTTTTGTCTTGTTTTTTCTTCCTCCATGATGAAGAGGTTTTGTTTATATTGTTGCTTTTTGTCCTACACTCTTGCACACACACGTACATACGAAAATGGAAGTTTTTGATATATCTCCCCACCCAAAACTGCTTTTCCCATTTCTTTCCATCCTAAAGATTGCTGAATATGTCTACAGATTAAAACGTTCAAATTCACATACTTTGTTTATTTCTACCCGTTGATGTAGTTCATAGCACTTGTGCCCGGACGACGGTTAGGGCCCCATGCGTGGAGAAGGAAGAAAAAGACACATTTTTTTGTACCGATTATATTAAAAATATAAGAGAACCACACTGAACAAAAGCTCCTGTAATGATTCAAGAAGTTTTACAGAGGTTTACATCCACACCGACTCCAGAAGAAGATGAGAACGATTATGAAGTGTCCATACCTTCTATTTCACAACGGGTTGTGTCCAATCGTCGCAGCAGCAATGTTATCAACACATCAACACCCCTGAGAGGTGTCGCAACGCCGCAGTCAAGATCGCAGACACGGTCACCACTGACCATTTCTAGTGTGACATACAGCCGGTCGGCCAGTCCTTTCAAACAGGTAACTGGTCAAGTTGACCCAGTAGAAGAGAGGCAGAAGATTAAAGAGTTTGTTGATGTTCGAAAGATGATAACAGCACTGAGAACTCTGGAAACGCTCGTGTCTACTCCTGACGTGGACTACGAGGAGTTTAAAAGTGGATATGTGACATCCACAAATCAATTGTACTCTGCCATTGCCCCTGAAGCTGTGAATTCATTGATGTCTCCGGTGTGCGTGCCCCAGGTCAATGTTGCTACGAGGACAGAGAACAATAAGGATCTTATGATAGGCATATTTACGGTAAGTGCACAGATATTAAGACTGTGTCTTGAGTTAGGAATGCCTGTTTTTGTGAGTGTGGTATCATTTTGGAAGGAGATGATGAAGTCACCATTTGTGATGCAATTTACAGAACTCACTGGTGAGATTGTCCTCATTTCGCTATCAGTGTTCTTGTCGTTACTAAAAAGAATCAAACAATGGGCTAATTCGCCCTGAAAATGAGATAAAGTGAGATTGTATACACTTTGAAAAATAAACATCACGACTTCATGCTGAAGTACCAGTAGCCCGGCCTGGGAGCTTTCTCAGTCTACGTAGTAGCATGTAGTAGCATAGTCAACGCCAACGATCGGTATTAGCCCAATACCACAAGTCCGTAAAAGTCTTCCTCATTGATAGCTGACAATCCCAATCGAGATCGTTTTGTGCTCTAGTTATGTCAGCGATCAAAATGTCAACATCACCCTCTCTTTTTCCTTTTTCCTCAATCTTGACAGAAACACCTGTGGATATTTCAAACACTTCGATAACTTCTTTAACAGTAAGACCTCTCCCGCTACCAAGGTTCCAAGCCCTGCAAAAACCAGGCTCATTTGGAAAGTTCTCACGTCTCTTAACCAAATAGTTTATTGCAGAGACACAACCTCTGGCGACGTCCATGACAGGAACGTAATCTCTAACGCCATCAAAGACAGTCACCTTCTTCCCCTCTTTAATAGCCTTGATAACAATAGGCATCAGATTCTTGGACTGCTCGACCAGCTTTCCAGACGGATGAACACCAATGGGGTTGAAATACCTCAACATTGCAACATCTTTTTGTTTCGCTAGGGCCCACTCTTGCAACATATGTTCAACTTTGAGCTTCGTGGTACCGTATGGCGTTGTTGGGATGCATACGATATCCTCTTTGATTGGTGGTACAGCAGAACCATAAACAGCAGCAGAACTGGCAAATATAAAAGTTTTAATGAATGGATAGTTTTCAATTGCCTCTAACACGTGCTGAGTAGCAACGACATTGTGTTGGTAATACATCTCTGGATTGGAGAGAGAGTCACTGACGGACTTCAGGCCAGCAAAGTGAAGAACTTGGACAATCTGCTGATTATCATCATGAAACTCTTTGAAAAACTCAAGTAGTTTAGATTTATTTGTGAGATCTAGTTCTTTGAAGACAACTGGGCATGAGGTGAGACTCTTGATGCCATGCAGTTGCTCTAACGAGGAGTTGGAGACATTATCTAGAATAACGACTGGAGTATGAAGAAGGGGAATTGTGTGAGATGCAATGTACCCGAGCCCACCGGTAACAAGTGTGTAGTCTGTTTTCTGTGTTCTGTAGTATTTGTGTTTTGTTAGTCAACTGAGTCTCCTATGTGCTTATATGTGCCCAGTGAAAACACGAACGGTTGCATACCGCATATTACTGGCAGCCATAGTACATACATCGCCATAGTGTGGGGCAGCGAGAGAGGCACACGTTATATTGATCTATCTGGAAGGAGTCTGTGAGCAAGGCCAATGGGGTGCATGCGTCGATGTTGATGGAAACATTCGACTAAGCAACACTCAGTGCAGTGAACGGTTCTCGGGTGAGTATCTGTGCCGGTGGGCCGTTAGCGGGACTGCGCAGCAACCGGAGCGGATTAACTAGTCGGAGAAAACAAAGCAAATGCCCTTGTTGTGACCCCTTTCGCAGAAGAGTATTATTTTAACAGACCAAGAAATCTTTCCAATGGTCACCGAACATCTCATCTGACATTTTTGTATTTCTCACTATCCAACTGTCAGCGCTTATAAAGATCAGCAGCTCTGCAGCTTTGGCGCATGCCCACTGATGTGTGGCTAGAAACAATAGTTCCCCCCTCACAGATGCCTTTTGCTTTGACACACAGAGCTTTGAATAGAGTCGTTCGAAATAAATGGTAGGTCCAAGAGAGTTGTGTAGAGGTCACCCAGAGTGGTTGCATGCTTGGGCAGATACCCTGTTTAGCAAGATCGATAGGCTACCCTTCAGGAGTCGCTCGATGCCATGTCGAGATGAAGAGGCGTATCACATAGGATTAGTCTGCTGTCACGTAGAAGCAGCCATTGTATTAAATTCTGCTAACTTGCAGCTTTGTATATCGTACTACATTACCATGCTACCGGGTCTTATCTCGGCGCCTCAGCCTTCACATGTTGATCACGGGAAAGGGGTGAAGGAAGGGGAATAGAAAGGGCTCCACAAGAGCACGCCGGGTCTATGATGAGGTATTAAGGACGCTATAACGTCTTTTGTTAACGGTCCGAAGTCTTACCATCTCCTTCAAGCCGCAAATCAGAACCCATCAGTGCAAGTCTAAACAATAAGTTACGTAATATCCCCACCCCGCTCTACACACCCACACACCACGCGAGGGGGAAGAACCACGAGGGTCAGCCGTGCTCAAGCGGCCTCCCGGTTCGCGCCGCAATCGCCCGGGCATGTTTCTACTGATGTTGCTTTAAGCTTTGTATAAACAAGAGCCGTCGGCTGTACCATTGGTTAACGTGGCCTCCCTCAACATAGATAAGATATAGCACCGATAAAGGAACCCATGTCGCACAAGGGGTTCAGCTATTACAGCGACAACGCAATAATATCGAGCTCTGAGGACGAGTCGCCCATGCTGAAGCCATCAGGTGGGCCCCCCATCTCAACAGAGGACGCGCTAAGTCCACACTCCAGTGCACCACACATCACAGCGGCTAGCAAAATCAGACACCATAGCCATCTTACTGATTCCGTGAGCCCGATGTCACCGTCACAAGACGTCATGACGACATCAGCAAACGAGCGAAGCACCGAGGACGACCAGGTTCATCTGCGCATGCCAGACTTCAACAAGCGTCCACTCTCTGACACGCCCGTGGGCTCTTCCAACACCTCACCCTCACTATCTAACGTCAACTCAGAGGTTGTATCACAAGAGAACTCCCCGGAGGCACCTCCAACGATCAGCAACACCTCAAACGTGCCGCCCATTAGACTTACCAAGAGGAGAGGTACCGCCATCAACTTACCTGGTGTCACCAAGACTGTTCAACACTCTACAACACAATTCCTAGACAACGAAGCAGGATCAAAGCTAGTCATCGTGATGGTGGGTTTGCCAGCAAGGGGCAAGTCATACATCACCAATAAGCTCACGAGATACTTGAATTGGCTCCAGCACGAATGCCGCGTCTTCAACGTCGGTAATACACGAAGAAACGATGCTTCACATGGTCATGGTCCTTCGAAAGGTCCTCTTTTGGACAGCTCCAGTCAAACTGAACACGATGCTTCATTTTTCAACCCAGAGAATCCAGAGACAACTAAGATTAGAGAGAAATGGGCAATGGACACGCTCGATCAATTGCTTGATTACCTTTTACATGGGACTGGATCTGTTGGTATTTTTGATGCTACAAACAGTACAAAGAGTAGAAGGAAGACAATTTTAAACAAGATTCGAGGGGTGAGTCCCATCATTAAGGTGTTATACTTGGAGAGTATCTGCACAGACAATGATATTGTTCAAAAAAATGTCCGTCTTAAATTGAGTGGTCCTGACTATAAGGATATGGACCAAGAGCTGGCACTCAAGGATTTTACCGAAAGATTACACAACTATGAGAAGGCTTACCAAACCCTAGAGGATGATGAAGATCTTCAGTACATCAAGATGATTGACGTCGGTAAGAAAGTTGTTGCTTGTAATATACATGGATTTTTAGCATCTCAAACCATATACTATTTGTTGAACTTCAATTTGAATGAGAGACAGATTTGGATCACAAGACATGGTGAATCTGAAGACAACGTTAGTGGGAAAATTGGTGGTGATGCGCCATTGACCCAAAGAGGTGACAAGTTTGCACAGGCTCTTGCAAAATTCATTGAATATGAAAAAGGTGAATTCAGAAAGAAACAAGTTGAAAAATACACTGATTTGATAGAAAAGAAGGAAGCTGACAAGATCCCAGATGATATTGCATTCAATGTCTGGACTTCTATGCTTCAAAGATCTGTTCAAACTTCTGAGTATTTCTCAGATGACTTGTTTGATGTTAAAGAGATTAGAATGTTAAATGAATTGTGTGCTGGTACCTGTGAAGGTATGACTTATGAAGAAATTCAATCCAAATATCCAAATGAGTACAGCAACAGAATCAAAGATAAGTTGAGATATAGATATCCGGGTATTGGTGGCGAATCCTACATGGATGTTATCAACAGAGTTAGACCAATCATTAACGAAGTGGAAAGAACCACTGACCATGTCTTACTTATCACCCATCGTGTGGTTGCAAGGGTCTTGTTAGGGTATTTTATGAACTTAAGCAGGGACGCAATCACAAGCTTGGACATTCCACTGCATTGTGTCTATTTGTTGGAGCCCAAGCCATACGGAGTTGAATGGTCCTTATTCGAGTACAATGAAAAAGATGATTGGTTCTATAAAGTATCTGAGGACCAGATACATAAGAAAAAAGTTAAAGAAGTTGCTGTTGCTTTCAGAGAAAGAAAGTATTCTGTGGTTCCAACAGCACCACCCCGATTTGGTCGTAATGTATCCGGCTCTTCTGGTGCCATGAGTTCTGCAGCTGCTGAGAGACAAAGATTTGTTTCTGGTAACCCAATCAATGACTTGAATAGGGCAAGGGGCGTGCCTTCCCAACACCCACAACAAGGTTCTCAACAGTCAAACCGAATTGAACCAGACATCCTTGCTGATAGGCTCAACAGATTGGCCACTTCCAGTAATTGAAACGCTATTTTTTTATTCCATTCTTCGTCATATGTTCAATTGAAAAGAGTTATCCAAACTTTTTTTTGTAACTATGAAAAATCGCAACGTTTATGAGAAATTCGTATATGAATATATTGAGACTTAATGACCACACATAGTTTTAAACTTTTGAGTTATAGTGTAGATCAGTTCATTTTGGAACATATACAACACCAATAGAATCGATCCATTTACTCATCGTTCCATGTAATCCAATGATTTCATAGCCAGATGGAGGGCTCAATAAAGCATCACTACCACCTGTGGAATTGCCGAACATGGGGCTTGTTCTACCAGATGAAGTGGTTATCTGGACTGCATCAACCCAAGCTCCAGTTCTGATTTTGAAATGGTCAATAGATTCACCCGGACTCAATGAGAAATCTGTAAAATTCATTGTTTGATTACCAAAGAGAACACTAGAAGCAACAGCAGGAGTATTTGTGCCTAAAGAGACGCGTTTCATGCCATCAACAACTGTGACAAATGGATTTCTGTAGCTCCGTGCAGGAACAGGTGGTGGGGCTGCTGCAGATGTAGCCCCACCCAAATCAATTCTAATACCATCAAGAGCACCCCCATGATATACTCTGATATTTACGACTCTTTTCGGGTCGAAGAATACTCCCGGAATTTTGACACCTCTACCACTATCACCAAAGGCACCGGACCTGATTCCTACGAGCTGGCCTCTCCCCAAACCAAAGTCAGAGGTGATGAAATTGGAAGTGTCATTCAATGTCTGAATGGCGTTGTTGAAAGTGGATTGCTTCTCACCAAGTGTAAGAACGTGAATGTCAAAATTCTCATCTCGCTTATTGGCTGGAAGGCGGCATCTCAATTCGTCAGCAGAGATGAGAACCTCCTTCTGTGGACCTTGCCCACCGAAAGACTTAGGAAGATATTCAATAGATCCATGTGCCAATTCTCCTTTTTTCAGTTCAATTGAGTAGATTCCAGATGGTGCTTTTAAAAGTGCAGTCCCCTGTCCCATTGGCAAAAGAGAGGCTTTACCTGAATGAGGAAAATTCATCTCAAAAGATGGATCCAAGTAGTCAGAAGGAAGTGTAAAGCATGGATGATAGAGAAATCTCAAGAGATCCAACCTGTGCCAACCACATTCGTCCTTTGGTAATATTGGAGATTTACCAGAAGAGTTAGTTCTCAGACAGGCAGTCTCACGAGAAACAAAAGACCTATTTAATGTAACATAGTCTCTGAGCATGATACCACTTACTTGGTGAGGACAACCAAGAGAGTGGCCAATCTCGTGCAAAAATGCACCCAGTGTAACGTTCAAACACTCCCAATAGGAGCCACACTCGTTGCAATCATTAGCAACCTCATTTATATTGCTACGCGTTGTATCCTGGAAGGATGGAACAACTTGCTCCAAAGTAGACGGCCAAGAGTATAGACCATGAGAGCCAAAAATGGCAAGTTTGATCCTGTCATCACCACCACCAAGAGCAGCATGGGTCAAGATCATTTTCAATTTTGGATCCCAGTGTGTATCCAAGAACATAACCGCAGCTTGAACTGGTTTATTTGATTCAATAAATGGACCACCATAGGCACGAAGATCTTCAGCAGCAATACGAAAAAGACCACCTGTGTCGGTTCCTTCCCCATTTTGTTGAGCAAGATTCGGATCACGCAGATCCTTGAGAGACTTCTTGGAACGGACAACATGGATTTTGATTGTATTTCTGAATTTTGGATTTGCATCTTCTTGAGCAAATAGTGTATCTTTGGTATACTCCTCGACGAAGTTGAAAGTTCTATTACCGAAGCCAGCTCTCAACATTTGCTCATTTGTGAATGCTTGCATCAATCTACCACCGACTCTCAGCTTTTTGATAGCAAGTTCCAGTCCGTTCCCCTCTAATTTCTGCTTCACTGAGGTGGTATCAAAAATAGCAGGCGAGTCCTTGGCAATGAGTACACAGAGATGAATGGGTCTATTCTGAGTCAATGGGACGTAGTTGATGTTAAGGGCGAGATTCGTGTCCCTTAAGTTACCCGAGTATTGCGGAAAGCCGTCCACAACTCGCCCATTGGAATGGTTAAGCACCAGTGGATTTAAACCAGGTTCAAGATGCACAATTGCCTTGAAAAAGCCACTATTCACTTCATAGTATAGCGTAGGGTATGCTTGCCCGCGGTGAGAGACCGTGATGATACCGGACTTGGAGGCAGTGCTTTCACCGTGAATGACGAGCAGAGGGGAGTGGATAGTTGCATTGTTCTCGATGTTGAACACACTTAGACTCATTTCTAGTCGAGTGTGTTTGCAGTGGTTCTATTGTTGCGGTTAATTGGCGTTCTTGAGTGTTCGAGAATCAATTGCGAAGATGTGATGTGGTTTTTGACACATCCAAACAATCCCGCTTTTAGCACTAATTGGGTGTATGGTTGTATGACGTTTCAAAAACCATCAGCCGGACAGGCAGTTAAACACTGTAATATCGTCCTGGCTTATAATCTGTACCAGGTATATACGCTGTCAAACTCACATACTTTAAAGATGATAAATCACACCATTTACACCATTTAGTTCATCTACAACATTTAGTCCATCATACCAGTGCTGCATAACCTTTCCTGTATTAAAGCTCTTCAAGTTACCCGGCTGTGTGCGAAATTTCCAAAATGCCAACGGAACACCAAATCGGAGTCGAGGCCAAACAAAACAAACCATCCACCAAAGCCATCAACAACGGTCAAAAGGGCGCCATTCACTCAATCCCAGAGCTTCTATTTTTCACTAGCACTGGTGTTATTCTTCTAGTAGAATCATCGAATCACGTCTGGAGCTGTCCGTCAGATCGCTTGCTTTACGTCTTTCTTCCCTGTCCAAGTGCCACGTCCGATCTCAGAGAAGACTTGTGATCAACGCGTACTCGCACGATTGAGCTTGAGCCATACTTGATCCCTCAATCAGCCCATCAGCTTCTACTTAGATTGTCATGTCCAACAGGAGACGTCAGTATCCAAAGGCCCAGTACACTGCCCAACCGGCTGCCGAGCTGCAACCGGCCTACGGCGGTGTTCCACAGAATGGGGCCATTCCTACCATGCCAGGATACCCACAACCAGCCGCACCAGGAGCTGCACAGCAGCCATCCTTCTACACTCCAGGTGCTGGTAATGGCTACCCACAGCCAGGTGTTGATTCTGCCGCTCAGGGTGTCGCCAACATGAACATTGCAGCTGACTCTGCTACACAGTATGGACAGCCTCAACAGTACCCAGCCCAGATGGGTGCGGGCATTCCAATTGTTCCTCAGGCTCCAGCTTATGGTGGCGCTGTACCATACAACCAAGGTGGACCAACATATGGGGCTCCTACTGCTGGTGCTGGCTATGGCGCCGCTTCTCCATTTGAGTCTCGTCAACAAACCCTTCCATTGAACCAGTTGTATCAGACTGACCTCATGAGAGACATTCCACCACCAATCACCGATTTGGAACTCCCACCACCACCATTGGTAATTCCATCTGAGGTCTCCGCTATACCGGGCAACACCAACGCCAACTGCAGCCCAGAGTTCTTCAGATCTACATTGAACGCTATCCCAACCAGCAACAACCTTTTGAAGAAATCCAAATTGCCACTTGCCCTTGTTGTCAGACCGTACACCTCTTTGAAAGACGATGTGAGACCGGTGCAGATTGTTGATGACACTGTCATCTCTCGTTGCCGTCGTTGTCGTACCTACATCAATTCTTTTGTACAGTTTGTCGAACAAGGTAAGAGATGGAGATGTAACCTTTGTTCCCTTTTAAACGATGTCCCAGGTGCCTTCGATTACAAGGATCACACTGGTCCTGTCAACAGATATGAGAGAAAGGAATTAAATTACTCTGTTGTCGAGTTCATTGCTCCACAAGAGTACATGGTTAGACCGCCACAGCCACTCATTTACACTTTTATTATTGATGTTACTGTTAACTCGGTCAAGACTGGATTATTGGCAACCGTTGCTGCTACCGTTTTAGAGAGCTTGGATAGAATTCCAAACACGGATGGAAGAACCAAAATCGCCATTATCGGTGTTGACTCTGCCTTGCATTACATGATGATCCCAGAAGACACTGAGGAAGGCGAGGCTTCGATAATGGTGGTTCCAGACTTGGATGAGCCATTTTCGCCATCTCCTGATTCTCTGTTGGTCAATCTGGCACAGGCTAGAAAGAACATCGAGAAGTTGTTGGCAAATTTGAACAACCTCTTCATGCAAAACTTGAATCCGAACTTGGCATTGGGTCCTGCTTTGAAGTCTGCACACTACTTGATGCAGTCTGTCGGTGGTAAGATTGTTGCATTTGCATCTACTTTACCAAATACTGGTATTGGTAAGCTTGTTGTTAGAGATGAGAACGCTTTCGCAGATAAACCAAAAGAGGCTTCTGCATTGATGTCTGCAAACGACTCTTTCTACAAATCCTTCGCTGTTGACTGCAACAAGTCCCAGGTCACCATTGAGTTTTTCATCACTGGTGCAGCTTACCAGGATGTTGCCACTATGGCTAACCTTCCGAGATATACTGCTGGTCAGACTCACTATTATCCAGGCTGGTCTGCCAGTAGCATGGAGGATGCTGTCAAGCTGTCTAAGGAGTTGTCTAATGTCATTTCTCAAGACATTGCTTTGGAGGCTGTTCTTAGAACAAGAGGCTCCAGCGGCTTAAGAATGAACACATTCTACGGTAACTTCTTTAATAGATCCTCTGATCTCTGTTCCTTCCCTACTTTCCCAAGAGACCAGAGTTACGTCATTGAGGTTGCCATTGAAGAGAACATTACAAAACCAGTAGTCTACTTGCAGACGGCTGTTCTTCATACTTCCATATCTGGTCAAAGAAGAATCAGAGTTATTACTGCTGCCATTCCAACAACAAGCAATATCTCTGAGGTATTCGCATCTGCTGACCAGCTTGCGATTACAAACTACTACACACACAAGGCCGTGGAAAAGGTTTTCAGCAATTCATTCGAAGATGCTAGAGAATTACTCTCCAAATATTTGCTGGATCTTCTTACTGTGTTCAAGAAGGAAGTTGTGGCTGGTAATATGGGTGGCTCTTCTCCATTAATGTTGTCAACGAACTTGAGAATGCTTCCTTTGCTCTTGCATTCCTTGACTAAGCATATGGGATTGAGACCAGGCAGAGTTCCAGCAGACCACAGAGCTAATGCTTTGAATCTTTTGTGCACTCTTCCACTTCCACAATTGATCAAGTACATTTACCCATCAGTATATTCACTCCACGACATGCTAGATGATGTTGGTTATCCTAACGAGGAGACAAATGAGATCGTCTTACCGACCGCCATCAACGCTACAGCCGAACGGTTTGAGAGATATGGCCTTTACCTGATTGACACAACCACGGAGCTGTTCTTGTGGATCGGTGGTGATGCTGTTCCAGAACTGGTCAATGATGTTTTCGGTATTCCAGATATATTCCAGGTTCCAGTTGGTAAGATTGAGCTTCCAGAATTGCAAAATGACTTCAACACTAGAGTTAGAGCCATTATTTCTAAGATCAGAGAAGGAGACGATACTTCTATCTACCAGAACTTGTATGTTGTTAGAGGTGGTTCTGCTAACGAGCCACTGAATGCACCAAATGCCAGAGAGGTCAGCTCGTTGAGATTGTGGGCAGCCTCCGAGCTTGTTGAGGATAGAATTGGCAAACAGCCAAGTTATCGTGAGTTCC
This sequence comes from Petasospora mycetangii, assembly GCA_003708295.3. NCBI lineage: Eukaryota > Fungi > Ascomycota > Saccharomycetes > Phaffomycetales > Wickerhamomycetaceae > Petasospora > Petasospora mycetangii. The sequence goes on from PPNU03000006.1 coordinate 266,647, forward strand.
TGAGCAGCACTCAGACCAAGATGGCCTCCTAATCATCTGGCCCCTTAAACAATTTTTGATTAATGGGATTTTTGAAGGAGCCAGGTGTATAATGTTTAATAGTTGTATACACCACAAAAAGAATTTCTATCGTTTTACTGTTCGAGCTTCGTAGAAGGAGCTTCGTATAGGGATTGGTGACCGACTGGCTACATTTAGCGTGCCCTTACCGAAAAAGTTCGCATTTTAAAGCGTCAGTCATGATCACTGAATTGGGGCGACAGGTCATTCTACTTGCTTCTCTTCCAGCTAGAATAACGAATTAGATATGGCTGAAACCATAGCCAAAGAGGCACGTGCTTCATCCACTGTGCTGAAGACACTTTCAAACGTGGACAGAAACACGGCTCTTCAGTCTGTCCACAATGCTTTGAAGTCTGCGAAAAAGCAGATCCTTGAGGCAAATCTCAGAGACATGGAGGCTGCTAAGGAGGCGAATCTATCGTCTTCTCTTGTTAAACGTCTTGATCTTAGTGCTGGTGACAAGTTCGATGTTATGCTTCAGGGAGTGCTGGATGTGGCTGCCCTTGAGGATCCGGTTGGTAAGATCACCATGGCTAAACAACTCGATGAGGGTCTCAACCTTTATAGGATCACAGCACCAGTTGGAGTATTACTAATAATCTTCGAGTCCAGACCAGAAGTCATCGCAAATATCACTGCTCTTGCCATCAAATCAGGAAACTCAGCCATCCTGAAGGGTGGTAAAGAGTCTCTCCATACATTTACTGCTATGGCCGATATCGTCAACTCCAGTTTGGCCAACACAGCGGTCCCTGCCAACGCCATCCAACTTGTTGCATCTAGAGACGACGTTTCTGCTCTCTTAGACCAGGACAAGTACATTGATTTGGTCATTCCAAGGGGCTCTAATGAGCTCGTGAGAAACATCAAATCGAATACCAAAATTCCCGTACTTGGACACGCTGATGGTATTTGCTCCGTTTATGTCGACAAGGATGCAGACATTGATATGGCCTCCAAAATCATCTTTGACGCCAAAACAAACTACCCAGCCGGCTGTAATGCCGCCGAGCAACTACTAATTCACAAAAACTTGAAGAAGGATACTACAGAGATTGTTCAACGTCTTCTGGAAGGTGGTGTCACTCTTCATGCTACAGAAGAGGTCGCCCAGTATCTTCCAAAAGATTCTAAACAGGTTGTCCCAGCAGTTGAAGGTGATTTCGACAAAGAGTTCTTGTCTTTGGATATTGCAGTCAGCTTCATCGACTCTGTTGAGTCTGCCATCGCTCATATTAACGAACACTCATCTGGCCACACAGAATCCATAGTGACAGAGACAAAGAAAACTGCTGACAAGTTCCTTAAGTCTATTGACTCTGCTGGAGTATACTGGAATGCTTCGACAAGATTTGCAGATGGTTTCAGATACGGTTTTGGTACTGAGGTTGGTATTTCCACAAACAAGATCCATGCTAGAGGTCCAGTTGGCCTTGATGGCTTGGTGATCTATCAGTATCAGATCAGAGGTCACGGCCAGGTTGCGGGTGACTATCTTGGCGCTGGCGGTGCTAGAGAATTCGTCCACAAAAAACTCAACATCGAAAATGTTATCCTCTGACCAGGAACTACATATAGAACGGTTTCAATAGATACAATTTATATTATTAGTCGGGAGACCTAGCATCACTATTTTCATTGCTGGTCTGCTTCTCTTAGCTCCCCAAACTGTCCTCTTCTCTGTGTAGTGTCATACATTCTTACAATCTTTTCCTGACCTTCCTCAGCTTGTGAGAAGGCAAAACCTCTCTGCTTTCTCATTCTCGATACTTGTCTCACTTTTCTAATAGCCTTCTGGAACTGTTCAATTCTTGGTCTATAATTGGCATTGTTGTACTTCTGAATCTCTTGAACGTAATGGTAACTTTCTGGGTAATACATTCTCTTGTAGTATTTCCAGGCAAAGTCTCTCAAAAGACACAAAGATGGCAAAATGAAGATCATGGCCCAGAAAGTGAGTGATGTATAGAGATGGGCTAATACACCCCTGTATTCAGTAGATACATTCACCAGCGGGAAAATAGTAGAATAGATTGGGAAAAAAGCCAGCCAAAGCAGCAGAGATCCCGGAATGGCAAAAAGTGTGAACTTAGTCCAGTTGGCCGTAATCAAAGCAGCTTTACCAAGAACAGTGATGACAGATGATGTGTAGACAGCTGTACCCCAAGTCCAGTGGTCTGCGATCTCACCATGTAGAGCGAATCCATATCTGTAAAACAACATGGATCCAATGTAAGTGACAGCAGAGTGGAAGAATCCATTGATCACCCAGCCCCAGAAAATGGATACGTTAAAGAAAACACCTTTCTGACCAAGCTGATACAACTGTGGGTATTCCTCCAGTAACCTAGCTGAGACAAACTGATCAAAGACACCAATGACAAATGGTGGAGCAACAGTAAAAAAAACATTATAGTATGTCAAAGTCCACGATTCAATAATAGACTGTCCAGAATAACAATTGGAGAAAACATACCAAAACTGTGTCATGTAAAGTGCAATGTTCTTATAGAAAGAATACAAAATGGCATTGGAAATTCTTTGGTAACTCCAAGAGCCATGGACCAAGAGTAACTTGGTCAAGTATTTGAACTGGCCAATGGCGAAATCAGCACTTCTTGCAGCCTGCATACCTTCCATACCACTGATACCAACACCGACGTGGGCAGCCTGAATCATACTAACGTCGTTAGCACCATCACCAATCGCGAGCAAAAGAGCCTTCTTCTTGTGCTTCACCATCTTAACTACCAAAGCTTTCTGTAATGGAGAAACTCTGCAACATATAACAGCCTTACAGAGACAACCCAATTCCAACAATAAATCATCACAATAGTCGAGGGCGAAACCTAAGGACTTACCATCGATTACTAGGGCCAAAGTGTCAATGTCATGTTGTGAAATTCTGTACTCTTGAATTGCCTCCAGTTTGGATCTAATATTTTGCTTCGTGGCTTCAGCAGTGTCTTCATTAACGATGAGAAGGTTCATGTCTTCACTCAGCAATTTACAACTCATACCAATGTTGATAGCAGTCTCTTGTCTATCACCTGTTAAGACCCAGATTTTGATACCAGCTTCTTGTAAAGTATGGATAGCCTCCGGAACGCCATCTTGCAGTTTGTCTTCAATTGCAGTAGCACCGAGTAAAAACATGTCCTTTTCAATCATTTCAGCAGCCTCATCCATTTTATGGGCTCTATTCTCCATGGAGGTAGAAGCAGCCTCATATATACGAGCCCAGTCTTCATAGTCGTCTTTTGGAATTGTCTTGTAGGCAATGCATAATGTTCTCAAGCCTTCGGAAGCATAATCTTCTAAGTGGCGTGTAGTAGCAGAAATGTATGGGTTATCCTCATGCAATCTTGCTAAGATGACAGTATCAGCACCCTTACAATACAGTTTGATAGAGCCATCTGGCATTCTGAAAATCGCAGACATTCTCTTTCTTGTAGAATTGAATTCACAAATGTGCAACAATTCATACTGCTTTTCCTGACCATTGACTTGAATAGTTACAAACTTTGGTCTTCTGATTGTAAACTTATATCCAAGCATGGCACCACCTTCAACCAATGCACCTTCATCCGGAGAAGCAGCCTGATACTTTATAGAGCCATCACTTTGAAACTCCGGTATAACGGTATGACATGTAGCCAAAAGTGTTAAAAATTCGTCAATGATGTTAGCATCATCACCAGTGGCCAAGTTCTCGTGCATTTTTTTGAAAGTATGGTAACCAATTTCGACGCCATCAATCATTTTGACGCCTTTATCTTCTGGAATTTCTTCAATGTAGCAATGACCAGCAACAGACATGGACTTGAACTCCATAATGTTTCTGGTTAAAGTACCAGTCTTATCACTGAAGATGTATTCAATCTGGCCCAGTTCTTCTACCAAACTTGAAGTTCTCACAGCTGTTGGGGTATCCGTTTCTTCATGGTACATATCAAGATCAGAAGCGATCATATAAGCTTGGTAATATTTTATAACTTCCACAGTGACAAATAAAGAGATAGGAACCAAGTTTGAAAACAGGATCCAGTAGGTCAACAAATCCTTAAAAAACAAACCAACCTTGTTTCTGCTTCCGAGATAGAGATATGTCAGGTGTTTAGCATCAGATGTAACCTTAACAACGTTGCCAATCGATGAAATTAAAGAAAAAACGATTAACATACCAAAGAGGGCAACAATCTGTAAGTTGATGATTCTTTCAACAGCGGTTCTCTTGATAGGAGTGGCAGTGGCATTACGCATTAACTTAGTCTCGTGTCCGGTAAAGACGACAATACCATGAATCCATTGAGTGTTTCTAAGAGTAGCTCCTCTAAGGAGCATCTGGTCTGGAGTGAGAGAATATTCTTTGTTGTACAAGCTCAAAGTACCTTCATACGTGTAAAGGCTCGAATTTGGTTGTTCAGAGAGAACCTTACCTCTCATGGAAATTAAATCTGTTGGTGAAACAAGATGACTTGTTTCTGGAAGGGACTGTTTAATTTTCAAATTTGTTTCACCATCCAAGTTAGCAGTCTCAATGTAGCAGAGGCCTTCTGGTTCCGAGGAACTGAGAATGATCAAATCAGCAGGGATAGCTTCTTCTGATTTAACACTGACAATGTCACCAACAGCAACATTAATCCATCTTTTTGTGATAAATTCACCATGATCTGGAGAAAGGACTTCGACTTTAGAGTGATTCAACTCCTTATCAGAACTAGCTCTCTTGAAGTCTTCCATGATCTCCTTCAAAGCAGAAACCATCAAGACAACAAACAAAGTACCAATAGTTGTGTATCGATTTGTTGGGGAGACATTAGGAACTTGCTGAATAGCAGATGTGAATAAGAAAAACAGGTTAGCGTATTTGGAAAACTCTTGGAATAAGAACTTGGGTAAAAATGTGGCGAGGTTATACTTCGTTGTTGAGATGTGATTGTCACCATAACTAAAGGCATTGTTAGATATCTTGTCGTTCAGATGAATAATTCTTGGGCCCTGGGTATCATATGTGATATTTCTTCCTCTCAGTTTGTCCCATAGGCGACGGATGTCAAACGCATTGCGTTCGTCTTCAACAAGGTTGGCCTGTGGAGCCTCGTCTGCGCGTGCGCCAGGCCGTGTCGTGTCATCTGGATCTCTGAAAGGATTCTGTTGGTCACTTTCCACCGGATAGCTCTCTAGAGGTATACCCATATCACGGTACTCTGGACCCAGTCCTAGCCTTTGTTTCATGTTGGAAAATAGTCCACCGCCCTGCCTACTTGAGCCAGGGAAAGAAGCACCAGGTTCATCATCCTGTTCGATGTATTTGTCGTCAAACGGATCGCCAAATTTAACCTCTTCCTGGTCAATGATTCCAGCACGAAGTTTGTCAAGTGGGGCCCGAGGAACGTAGTCTTTGTCGTCGTAGGCACGGTTAACGCGTACGTCTTCTCCAAACAGGTCGTCTTCGAAGGTGGCGTGCCCATTGCTGTTCGCGTTGGCATTGTTGCTGGAATCAAGCAGATCAATGTCGAAAAGCGTACTGCTGGGATCACCGAACGGGTTTGTCGCCTTATCACCCGACATTCTTTCCCCTTTTTTGTGTGTGGATGTATGAAGTATTTAGTGTTAGCCGCTGTGATGTGAAGCTGTCCTTTCATTCTTTTGTTGTTGTTTGATGAATCGCGCACCGTTTACTCCGCCCATGTGGCACGAACCGTACTAAACATATAGAACTACACTCTTACCATTGACACGACAGTTTTTCAGGTATATCATTGTGGTTAAGCACCGGAGCTACATCATCTTTTGGTCATCATGCAGAGAAGTGTGTATGTCGAATAAAATCAAAAACGTTTAAAGCGCAGAAACAGAACGAAAAAATTAAAAATCTCAATTGTAAGTCGTGAACAGGTGGTGAGGAAGACGAAATCAACGTTTCACTTCCTTAACCAAAGATGCAAATGTTGGATGTGAGTATGTGTATATGTTTGTGGTAAATTAGGTGGCATTTACCATAGCGTTTGTCTGGGCTGGCTCTTGCTCGTACTCAACCTCAACTCTGGCACGTCTCTTCTTGGCCTTCTCAGCCTTAGCAGCGGCCTGTCTCTTTCTCTTCTTGGAAGCGGCCTCGTCCTCACTGTCATCAGAATCAGAAGAGTCAGTTTCTTCAACAGATGCGTCAGAGTCAGAACCATCGAGCCATCTCTCTAGGTCCTCAACATCAACCAGTTCATCATCACCGTCATCCTCAACATACTCAATTTCACCAACGTCACTGTCATCCTCCTCCTCTTCGAGGTCACTATAGTCCTCTTCTTCATCCTCTTCGAGGCCTTCTTCCTCTTCAACAGTACCGAGGACCTTCTTCCAGATCTTTTCGTCAACATTCAATGGTTTATCACCATAAGCACCACTCTTCAATCTTTCGAGCAACTCCTTTTCAATGGCCTTTTCAATCTTGGCAGCAGCAAGAGCCTTTCTTTCTCTGTTTTCTTCTCTTCTCTTTACCTTCGGAGCAATACCAACATAATGTCTCTCTTCATCTCTCAATGCCATACGACGTTCTGTGATGGCAACTTGTGTTAATCTTGTCAATCTTTGTTTACACTTGTGAATCAGGAACTTATTCCAGTACAACAAATGACTGTCAATCTGTTCCAATGCCTTTGTATAGTTCTTTGATAGCTTGATTCTCTCCCACAGTTTAGCAGGGGTGTGGGCACGTTCAGCTGTCTTCATGTATAAGTACAATTTGCCATCAACATTTTTCACTGTGGCATATTTAGCATTGGCTAAAGGACATGATTGTCTGGAACAAAGACCACTAACATTGAATTCGTTTCTGCAGAAATTTTGCTCTTTGGTGGTTTTGAGCTTGAACGAACAGAATTGTTGGTTGATAACTTGCCAGATAATCTGGTGGATCCAATGTTAATACCTCTGTCTTGTGAGTTTGATTTATGGAGAAATATAAATGAGCCAACACCTTTCAGTCTGTAATGGAACTGGCTCAGCAATACTCCTACTTCTTGATGATCTATAAACTTACTTCGTCAGACATTGTGTGACTATGACTTATTAGTGTGTGGATGCAGTGCAAGTGTGGTAAATAAAATGAATGAGATAAAGCTTTTGTTCCAATCACGGATTTCTTTTTGCAGCTTACACTCCATACAAAAAAAAATTTTAGTTGGTTCGCGCCACACCTCATCTTCTCATTACCCGGCCGCGCGCTTTTGTACCTTGCGCGAATTGAGCAGGTTGAATGCTCTGGCGAGATGAAGATTTATGTACGATGATTGAAATAGCATGTACTAGAAAAGACTGACGAACGATGAGTACATGGGCTCTTAGTTATATATAATATGATGAAGCTTATCATACCGTGGTACTGGATTAGGTAAGTGCCATCTATTGATAAGAGAGTGGATATTCCCGTTGATGTGACATCTCTGTAGCGCTCGACGCAGGAATTCAATACTACTCGCATTGATACGAATATCACAAACCTTTGCTAATAAAAATACATTAATCATGGGGCCTTCAAACAAATCTTTCCTATTTTGAGCACTGTAGAACAGCATGTTCCGTCTAGAACTCATCCTGCTGCTCCTGGAAGAATAATGTGAAGACGATGATAGACGAGTAAACGAGCAAACCACCAGCAGTACTCATAACTGTGGCAGGCAAGACAACGAGTCCCGTATGGTATAAAACAACTGGTAAGCAGATACCACTTGCTACTAGCATTGCAGTCACAAATTTGGCGAAGTCATTGACGGAACTGCTGGGTAATAAAGTTAGTATAGCTGTCTGTAAGTATACGAAGGAGGTCGGGTATCAGTCTTAAATATACATGCCTTGAGGAGTCACTCATAAAGTCATCAAACTCTGTTCTTGTGAGGATTGTGTTAGGCAAGGGTGCCAGAAGGAAGATTCCCACTGTTTATTGTTAGAATTGATCCCCAAAGACGATGTTATCATCCCACAGTGAGGTGGAGAGGGCATGCACAAAGATATTACCTACCAACATATAGGGGGTACCAGTTGGACCATAGGGCACAACTTAAGATGATGAGGAGGAAACCTGCCGCGAGAAACCCGGAAAGGAATATAATCTTGGTCAGTGGAGTCACCTGCATGGCAAAAGAGGCGTGATCCTTGGATGGATGTGTCTTTGTGCTAGTCAACGACCCCGCCACCCTAGCATCTTTGTATCAACCAATCTCGAGATCTCCGCGCCCATCTTAGAAATGGTTTGCGCAACAAGGTATCTGCTTCGGAAAGAGTTCAACACTTCTGGAGCGCTATAGAAGGACCTGGAAAATGTTCAAACTACTTCTATGCCCTAGATGATCAGGAGGTTTTGAGACATATCTTTGCAAAACTAACGAATTTGTCCTAAAAACATTTGAGGCCATATTGTTAAAGCTGTCTTGGTCTAATTAACCGTAAATCAAAACTTTAAGATTGGATAAACTGCAGAACTTCAAGTTTTCGAAGACGGCCGTATGGTCTAGTGGTATGATACTCGCTTTGGGCGAAGATCGGGTAAACTCGATCTAAAAGCTACAGACATGTGAGTGGTCCAGGGTTCAATTCCCTGTCCGGCCCTTCTTCATTAATTTTTTTTAAAAGTATTCGCTAAGTAGTGGCCCTACCATTGTACCCGCGCTTTCTTCACTCCAGAAAGAAAAGGAAGGCAACGAGAGAACATTCGGAGTCGACTAACGATTGGTTCAACTCAACGAATTAACAGCACGGAGACCCGTACATTGCCTTGTGATCAATCACTTCACGCAATTCAATACCTCAAGCGTTACACATATCTACCACTAGACTATTATCCAACCACTGTAAACGCTACCAACACACGGAGAAGAGACGAACTTTAACGATGATCAATAACAACGATTCTTTCATCTCCGATGATGAGACTGGAGAAGAAGACCTCTGTCCACTTTGCGTGGAGGAGATGGATCTTTCTGACAAGAACTTCAAACCATGTCCTTGTGGATATCAGATTTGCCAGTTCTGTTACAATAATATCCGTCAAAATCCCGACCTTAATGGAAGATGTCCTGCTTGCAGAAGACAGTACGACGATGAGTCTGTGGAATACAAACAGCTAACAGCAGAGGAGTGGAAGATGGAGCAGAGTAAGCTCAACAAGAAGGACAAGGATAGAAAACAAAAGGAAAAAGAAAAGAAGGAGCACGAGCAGCTAAATCGTAAACATCTAGCAGGCATGAGAGTTATTCAAAAAAATCTGGTTTATATCGTTGGTCTCAACCCATCAGTCCCTCCAGAAGACCTGCATACCGTTTTAAGATCAGAGAAATACTTTGGTCAGTTTGGTAAGATCCTCAAGATCGTTGTCAACAAGAGAAATCCTACCACTGGACACTTTACTAATAGTGGTGTTGGCGTTGGGGTCTACGTAACCTTTTCTAAGAAGGAAGAGGCTGCTAGATGCATCTCAATGGTTGATGGTGCTTATATTGATGGTAAGCAGCTGAAAGCTGCATTTGGTACAACAAAGTACTGTTCCTCTTACCTCAGAGGCCAGTCATGTCCAAATCCGAACTGCATGTTCCTTCATGAGCCAGGCGAAGAGGCTGACTCTTACACAAGACAGGACCTGTCGACCAGACAAAGTTTGAAAATGGGTGGTATGGAAGGTTACAAGATGCAAGCTCCATTCCCATCTAACCAAGGCTATATTGATGACAGTCACAGCAGCAGCAACCTTTCGTCCCCTGCCACCAACAGCAACACACCCCTTGCAGGCTCATCCTCTCTTGCTCAACCATTGGCAGGAAGTGCACCATTGCCAGCAAATATCTCTTGGGCCTCCAACCCACTTAATCAAGCTGCCCCAGTCGCTGATGAAACAGAAACTCTCGCCAACTCCACTGCTTTCCCAACGCTGGGTGAATCCTTGTCTTTGCATCAGCAGAACCATCAACAGCAGACCCCTCACCAACCACAGCAAATCCAGAAGAAAAATAAGAATCAAAACCAGCAGGTGGATGAGTTCAACCCAGAAGAAGCCGCTGTCAACTTCATTGATGAGATCATTAGTGAACTTAAGTCGGCTCCTCCATTGAAGTTCAACATTAAAGCTTCTGCTCTTAACGAGAACGTCATGTCTTACCCATCATTGTTTGCATACAAACCTAGCAGTCAACCAGCAAGATCTGACCGTGCTTTCAACCTCAGACTTGTTAAGAGCTTGATCTCAAAGACATCTAGACCCCCAGTATTGGCTCCTCCACAACAGTTTTTACCAACATCCACCCAGACCCAAACCCAGCAATTGCCACCTCAATCTCAAACCCCAACCCAGCCGCATCTCCAAGTGAATGACTTTATGCAACAACAGCGTGCCAACTCTCAGCCACTCCAGCTTCCACCACAACATCAACAACAGTTCTTCCAACAACAACAGCAACAGAACTCCGTTGCTCAAGCTTTGATCCAACAACAGCTCCTTCAGCAACAGGCAACAGCAGCCCAGACCCATACACCATCTGAGCAACATTCACAGCTATCCAGTGCTGCTCAACATTTGTTGCATGAGCAATTGCTTCAGCAGAATAAGAATGACCGTGGATTCAGTGCTACTCCACCACCAGGAATGTTCACTCCAGCTCAACAAAACGGTGAACAGCATGGTATAGGTGGAACTGCTTCTGAACTACTGAGTCACTTGATGAATGGTAAAAAGATCAGTGCTTGATACCAAGTATTGATCGATCATTCTGCTCTTGTATTGCTGAGTTCTACTTTTGTTTTTTTGTTTTGTTATGTACATCTTACAAATGATGTGCTCTTGTGACCTATATAAACTGACTTGATGACACGCTACTATAAAATCAAGATTTGCCATTGTAGTATGAGTTTGTTTATTACCACTTTCTTCAATAAGGCATGTATCTCTTTGCCTTCTTTCTTTCTGTTGTTGTTTGAGATGTAACCAAAACGCCCACTTTAGAACTAGTAGTAGTACTGAACATCGATTTGTCGTTCTTAGCCATTTTGTTTTTCTTATTGAAGCTTTGCCAGTTTTGTGCACCTTTGTTGAATCCTTGCTCGTATCTATCATCTTTCGGTTTGGTAGCCTTATGCTGTTGCTTTTTGTATTTATTGATCACATTCTTTGGCTTTTCATTACGGAGTTCTTCTACCGGATATGTCTCTGTTGTATTTAAGACTGTGAACTTGATAGTGGCAGTCTTGTGATTACCAGAGATGCTTACAATGCGGGCCTCTTGGTATTGCTTATCCAGCTTTGATTTCGCCCACACCGTATCACCGGGGCTAAACAAGAGCTGAACCTCCACGGCTGTTGAATCTCGAGATGGTAGCTCATTTTTTGGCGTCTCATTCTGTGGTGGTGTGTCTTTCCTCTTTGGCGCTTCCTGTTGAAGAAGGCTCACAAGTTCGAGGAGCTCAGTCTTCAAAGCAAGAAGTGACTCGTTCTGGGGATCGTTAGCTAGGGTATCATTGATATCACGGAGTTGCTGTTGGTACTCTTCCAATTCGTCGCTCATTTCTGTGTGTCAGGTGTGTAGGCGTATTTACAGGTCTTGTGTCTTATCAGCAAGAGAAACAAGAAGAGAAAGAGTATAGGGAAAAACTTGATCTGCCAAATTTGACGTGTCAAAATCGAAAAACCCACCGAACCAAACAAACTCTTCTTGAACTCCACGCTAAACATGACAACAACGAAGACACAAAAAGGCGGCAGACGACCAACGAAAAGTCAGAGGAGGTAAAGAAAGCATCCAGGGAGAATGGTGAGTACTTCGGTCATTATATACTTAATTGTACTTTAAATGACTGCAGAATACTAACGGTTGACAGACTGATACGTCTAAGTTCAGAGCCGATGTGCTTAAGCTCTTTCAGCCAAGGCCTCCTTTACACCACTTGGAACAGATCGATACGGAACCTGCAAAGCGGAAAACAGCATACATTTCAGGTATTGCTGCGTTTCTTCCCAAGCTTCAGGAATATAAAAAAGAGACATACAATGTCGTTACGCATGAAGAAACACAACAGATGAAAGATCAACGATTGAAAAGGCAAAGACAAGAGCAGAACAAGATAAAAATGGATGAAGATTTTGCAAAATGGAACCCACACGAGGACCCACATATCAAAGGTGATCCTTATAAAACTGTGTTTGTTGGACGTTTGGATTACAGCATTTCCGAGATCGATCTACAGAGGGAATTCTCCAAGTTTGGTGCCATTGAAAGAGTGCGTATAGTGAGAGAAAAAGACTCTGGTAAATCAAAAGGTTACGCTTTTCTCGTGTTTGAAACAGAATCTGGTGCTCGTGCTGCGTACAAAGAAGGCAACGGAATGAAACTGGGGAACCGTTCAGTACTCACAGATGTCGAGAGGGGACGCACAGGAAAAACGTGGCTTCCTCGTAGACTAGGTGGAGGTGTTGGCGGTCGTGGCTACTCCTTGAAACGTGTCATTCCAGACTCTTCTACAATGAAAAAGAGGTTTGACGGGCCTCCTCCACCAACGAGATCCAGAGGAAGCAATGGATCAAGGTTCCCAGGTCGTGTTGGCTCAAGAAACGACAGATATGGATCAAGACACGATTTACATGATTCGAGAGAACCACGAGACAGGTATTCCTCAAGACCGTCTTATAGTAGTTATATTGACCCTGTAACAAGGTACACATCCAGAAACGAGAGACCTGAAAAGACCGACGGTGAAAGAGAAAGGTCAGATAGAGGGGATAGAGAAAAACCAGAGAGGGAACGCACTGAGAGATTTGACTACAGCAGCAGATCCAGAAGAGAAGTTCGTGATTTCCGTGATAGGGAGAGAGATCATGATCGTGACTCTAGAGCATTTGACAAAGACGGAGAAAGATTGCGGTATTGATCCATCAACTACATGGTAAGAATTGCATATGAAGGTCCAGCATTTTTAGAATGAGATGAACTGTAGTCTCTATGGATAGATCGGTTTAGCCTACACATAGAATGCTTCGCAGTCCGAAAAGGCCATACACGATTTGTGGAAAAGTATTCTTTTTCATAAGTGAACATATACATATATCAATTAGATCTCCCAATGAGGTAATAATGCAATTTGGGAGATTAATTCACTTTTTTTTGGCGTGGGGGTAACCTTTTTTCTGGCCGTACGCTTGTGTGCTAGAGCTCCTCCTTTCATAACCTCGAATGAATTATTAATCACCATCTCTTTTGCAATGACAGAGGATACTTCCAAATTGAACAAGTCTGATCTTGGGACCAAGAAATAGTAGGCCTGATTCCGAGCTCTAGAGGATTTTCCCGAGAGACAACTAACAAATTACAGCTGGGATGACTTCTATGCTGTTGAAAAACACAACTTTGAAGAGAATCCAAACGACACTGGAGAATGTTGGTTCTCAGATTCCGATGCTGAGACGAAAATGGTTCAGTTCTTAATTGACAATCTGGGAGAGTATAAAATCAAACAAGACTGCACTATTTGCGATGTTGGTACTGGTAATGGGCATCTTTTATTCACGTTGAAAGAGGAAGGCTTCAGTGGTAAACTCACTGGTATTGATTACTCACAAAACTCGATCCAGCTTGCTGAAACTATTGCAAAAGAGAATGATGTGGATGGTGTTAAATTCGAAGTGGTAGATATCTATGATAATGGATGGAAACCTCAAACGTTTGACGTTGTGTTGGATAAAGGGACGCTGGATGCAATTGCCCTAAGTGGGTTAGAGTACGACGGGAAAACGGCAGCTCAGGCATACTCATCCAAAGTAGGAAAAATGCTGAGCAAAGATAGTGTTTTGTTGATCACATCCTGTAATTTCACAGAAGAAGAACTTGAAAAATTGATAGTCTCTAATGACTTGAAACTATGGAAGAAGATCGAGTATCGAGCTTTCCAGTTTGGTGGTGTGAAAGGTACTACTATTTGCAGTATCGCATTCATAAAGTGCTGATACACGGATATTTTTTACTTGTATAGTTGACTACCGACTTAGATGAGATAGATCTAACGATTTCGTTCTTTGCGTCCTCCTCAATTTACCCCTATAAATTTATACCTCTTGTGGAATCAAATCCGTAATGGTATTAAACAGAGCCTCTGTTGTCTCGACATTACCTGTCTTGATAGCGTACTGAATAGGTTTACTATCCTCCATTGAAGTGATTCTGATGAATTTCTCTGGGTTCATTGAAGATGGCATACCCTTAACGACTTCTAAACCTTTTATCAATGAAGTATTTAATATAACTTTCAATAAACCAATTGATCTCATGATGATTCTAGATGATTTCCCTAATTCTTTACTCTTATTGACGTGTATATTCCCAACACCACGTTCTTTCCACCCACTCTGGACATTTGTTAAATCAAGAGCATATAACTTAGCACGACAAGTGAATACTTGCTCTTCATCTTCCTCACCAGACTTGATATCTTTTTTCGTCAAATCAACTTGTTTGTACATGTGTGGATTAGTTTTGTTCTTATCGTCTTCTGCGATTAATGATTCAGAGGCTTTATTATCATCAAAGATGGATTTTTTAGTGATTGCGGATTGAAAAGCATTACCAAATGATGCACTTGATCCAAATACGGATTTTTTTGTGGTAGTCTTTGAGGAGCCAGAATCAAATACATTTGTGGACTTGTTTACCATGGAAAAAGCATTGGCACCGAAAGGAGTAGTAGCACCGAATACAAATCTTGGTGTAGACTTGCCTGTGTCGTTTGTGTCTTTGATTATATCCTTGGTGTCTTTTGAGTCTTTGGTTATGTCTTTGGTTATGTCCTTGGCTGTGTCCTTGGCTGTGTCCTTGGCTGTGTCCTTGGCTGAGTCTTCAACTGAGTCTTCAGCTGTGTCTTTGATAAGCTCCTTCACTTCAATTTTTTCATGGCCATTCTTAGCACCTTCTTTTTTCGATTTTACCTCTTCAGTCTCCGCTGACTCTGTGGTCTCCGCTGACTCTGTAGTCTCCTCAATCTCTGCTGTTCCTTCTTTACTTGCCTCTGCAATAGCATCAACGCTCTGTGCCTTATCAATGGCAAGCACTTCCTTATTATCATCCGTGACAGATTTCCGACGTTTCAACGGAGCAATTTTCTTCACTTCTAATTCTGCCTCTTCTTTATTGTCCGCCTCAAAATCATCTCTTGTTCTTTTTCTCGTGAGTGCCACGAATTCGGTTGACGTTGGTGCTGTAGTCGGTGCTGTAGCCGAGGCAGGAGTCGAAGCCCCATTCTCTTCCAGTGGCTTTTCAGGCGTCTCGTGTTCCTCCATGATTTTTGGTTGGTTCGCTCCGGTCTACCACTCGCCTGTTCAGCTTGTTGTGTTGTTGTCTATCTGTTTTTGCCGTTTAATTCCAACCCAAGGTGCGGCGCGTACCAGTGTTAGCTTTGCCATCGGTTAGAGCAGCACTGGAAGAGCACACCGGTAAGCGCCGCAATACGCGCCCATGTAAACAAACAAAAAGATTGGGTAAGGTAATGTAAACAACCATACTAGAAAAACCAAAACTGACTATATCAAGGGATGTCCGTCCCACACTACCTCCGCTTAAAACCACGGGGAGACGCTGCTGCCGACAAACAGAAAGAGTCAGTGATTGAGAGCTTCACCGACAATGAGGTGGTTTTCAAGGAGACGAGTGGTGTCAATAAGTTCAGTAAGGTGTTCAACGACGTATCACAGCTGGACTTATACATCGGCACGGTCCAGGACTTGACAGTAGACCTGTTTGATGGTAAAGATGGCGTGTTTTGCACACTGGGGCCGTCGAACAGTGGCAAGTCGTACTCTGTGCACGGGGATGGATCGAACCCTGGTCTTTCGATCTACTCTCTGAACGAGATCTTCAACGTGATTGGCGACAACTTTGCGGATTACCGGCCGTTTAAAAAACTCTTTGGCGATTCCTTTTTGGTGACGTCTAGTGCTGCCAAGAGCTGTGCTGGTGAGTACGGGCTGACGCTAAGTGTGTTCGAGATATACAACGACCGTATCAGAGACCTGAGCTTGGATTCTAAGAAAACTGTGGGCCAGTCTCTGGACATTGTTACGGATGCTAAGGACGGCAAGATCAAGCCAAACAGGATAAGACAGATCTATGTTTCGAATCTAGATGAAGCCAAGACCGTACTGCACAAGTGTATTAAGAGAAGGGCCGTTAGTTCTACTAGATTGAACACTACGAGCTCCAGATCTCATTTGTTCATCTACTTCAACCTCCATAAGCTAACTGGTGAAACTATCAGAACAACAAGATTGACCATTGCTGACCTAGCGGGTTCAGAAAGGACGAAAACTGCTAAAACAGAGGGTAAAGAGTTCAAAGAAGGAAACTATACAAACACAAGTTTGACAGAATTGGGAAGATGTTTGTCATTGATGAAATCGAAGAAATTCGATAGATCTATATTGAGAACTTCGAAGTTAACAAGACTGCTATTGACTGACCTATTTGGAAATTTCAATATGCAAAATAGAATTAAAATTCTATTAACTTTAGACCCTTTCGCTTCATTATCAACAATCTTACATGCCATTAGATACATACAACCAGTGTCCAAATTAACTATCAATTCCGAAAGAAATTCATTAAATCATATGAAAGAGAATGCTGGCAATAGTGATCTCGTGAAACGATTATCTGAAGAAGTTAAACTTTTGAAAGCCGATAACATGAAATTACAAAGTGATTATAAGTCGTCAAAGGACGAACTATTTGAGTTGGAAATGGAGATAAGAAAAGAGTTAAGTTATCAATACGAGTTGAAAATTCAAGAATTGGATGCTTTACATGCTATCCAGTTGAACCAAGTCAAAGACTCTCATCAATCTGATATGGATATCAAATTACAAATGCTTTCAGATGATTATGATATAAAGATTAGAAGTTTGCAAGAGAGTCATAGTATTGAACTTACGAGACTTATACAAGAACACGAAGATGAATTGAGACAACTAAGATTGACACTTCCAGATTCATCTGAGTCTGAAAAACTTGAAGATTATATCTCAATTTTACAAAAGGATAAATTGGAACTTGAAACGAAGCTTAAGTGTGCGATTGATAAGCTTGACGACTCCGAAAAGGAGATTAATCAGTTGATTAAACAAGACAAAAGACAAAGTAAACAAATTGATGAGTTAAGAAATGAACTGGATTCCATGCAAGCTAAAAGAAAGTCAGAGCTATTAGAACATCAACATAACAAAAAAGTACGTTTTAGTAATTCTGAAGATAAAGAAATTATTAATTTAATGAAGGAAAACAAGGAAAGCAACAACTTCTCAGAGTCTTTACAATTAAGTCCTATCAAACTGATTAGAACTTCTCCGAACAAGCATTTCAAATTTGAAGATATTGATCCAAACAAATCTCCTACTACAAATCTCGGTTCTCAACAATCTCCAACAAAAAGATCCGTATTGCAAGAAACTAATCTTGACTATACACTTCCTTCCCCCAAAATCAAAATAAAATCTCCATCAAAGGGTAAGAAAAAACTTAATCAAACCAACATTGTTGACACTTCAATGGATTGAATTACGTTGAAGTGGTTACATTGACATTAGACATACAAAAGTAGAGCGTCTGAATCTACAATGACTTATCATTTTGACAATAAAGTGTAGTGTACATATGCAAAACTGCGTTTTCTGTGGTTGAAGCACATGACAAAGTGCTTTTGATCTCAAAGGGTACGTCTATCAGACAAGTAGCGAACAACCGGTCCCATACCAGTAACTTCAACAGTCTTATCAAACCATGACAAGAGCACACCACCTTGCTGCTGACCCTTTTTAATGGACATCCCTTTATACAGAAGTTTCACAAGAGCATTCTGCTGTTCTATCGAAAGGGATTGCACAATGGATGGAATCTCTGCCTGTTTTGTTGCACTAAAGATGTCAATGACAGAGTTAAGATAGAGTGCCTATAGTCGTTAGTAAACATGTTATGGAGAGACACAGTGCAAGACGGTAGCACGCCAACGTAAGGGTGAATACATACTTTAGATGAATCATCAGCACCATATGGTGGGTCCTCTGTGGCATACGATACAGCATCAGCGTAAGAACCTTTGGAGATTAATGTACGGATGTTGGCAATCTTAGACTGGACTTCATCCGGAGACACCGGGGCCACCTCTGGCGTAATATCCTGTGCTGTGATTGTGTTTTCAGGATCGAGCGCGTCGATGTCAATTCTTCTCCATTCCTCCATTGTTTCTATATTATAGAGCGTTGTTTGATTGATAATGTGTGGTTTGTGTGGGTGTAAGTTAGTGTTGAGGATTAACTTTGTTTTTTTGATCATTGGTATTAATGCCACAGGAGGCCCCAGCAAAAGCGGAGCGCGAGGCCCAATCCCACGAACATGTTTTATTCGCGGGTCGACTACAGTCTCCAGATGGTTCCGTAACTATGTATTTTTTAAAGAGTACCTGCAGAGAGTATAAAAAGGTCTGTAGGGATCTAGCCTGGGGTGTAGTTTTAATGTATCGATTGTAGCTGTGCGATGAATTATCTTGCGGTTATCGATATTCGTAGGTAGAATCGTAGGCTCTTCAGCTCCCAGCAAAAAGTGCCAGACTAGTTTATGCTACATTGTTCTGTGAAAGTGAAAGAATCAATAATGTGATATATCTAGCATGACTGTCTAATTGTAATCATTTTCTGCTGAATGCCCAAAAGCACACATCAAGTGGTATATATGTTGTACGAAATTACCCACGGATGACCAAGTCATCTGGAATACCTTCGTATTCACCGTACTTCAGTGCCAAATTGATGTTCTGCAAACACTGAGTAGCAGCACCCTTGAGTAAGTTATCAATGGTGGCAACAACAACCACTCTGTTTTGCTTGGAGTTAACAGCGAATGCACCAACGACAACACCATGCTTCCCACTTATGTCACGAACCAATGGAGCCTCACCAGAGACAGTGATAAGCTGCTCACCTTGATAACGATCCTGATACAAGTTTCTAATCTCTCTAGAAGACAGTGGCTCTTTCAATGGGATGTTGATGGTATGGGTAATACCTTGGAACCATTGGGCAACATGTGGAGAGAAAGCGACTTCAATACCAAGCTGTTTGGAAACTTCTCTTTCGTGAATATGATCAGTTAAAGAATATGGAACGAGGTTGTTGCTAAGGAACTTGGTGTCATTCTTTGGAGATGGTTTAGTACCAGCACCAGAATAACCCGAGATACCAAAGATGGATGGAACACCGCTAACATGACCAACCAACGGCTTGATTGCAATTTGAGCGGCAGTAGCATAACAACCCGGGTTAGAAATCTTTCGAGCATTGGCAATGGACTTTCTATCGTTTAACTCTGGTAAACCATAGATCCATTCGCCAGTGGTGTCAAATCTGTAGTCAGCAGATAAATCAATAATTTTAGATTTACCACCACCGTTAGCAGATTCAATAGCCTCAACAAATGGTTTACAGACACCGTTTGGTAAAGCCATGACCCAAACGTCAACTTCATTGCGTTCTTCTAATCTCTTGATGTCTTCGACTTGCAAGTTCTCATAAATGATCTCCTTCTTAGTGTAACCTTCGAGCTTCTTACCTTCCAATTCACGGGAGGAGACATGAGCAATTTCCAAATACTTGTGGTTATTAATCATGGAGATCAAATTTTGACCAGTGAAACCTCTAGCACCAATAAGGGCAACACGAGACTTCTTGGTGTTGGTTCCTTCACGCAATGGAGGGTTTGGGTTGGTTTCCGTGGCCATGTTTCTGACACCAACAATTTTATTTACAGCCGTAGCAACAGCAGTTGGTCTCTTGGATTGGTGTTGCAGTGTCTTGGCAACATCAGATTGAGGCTTGAAGCTGGACTGATTTCTAGCAGCAGCTCTCATAGTGGAATAAGATCTGGTCTGAGCACCAGAGAAAGCGTTAGAGAAAGAGCCGGAAGATGATTTAGGAACACGGGAGTACTTGGCATCAAAGTTCTCAATGAGCTTAGAGACAGACTTTGGGTCTTCAACACCAAACCAGAAGAGAATGTGACCGTGCTTTGTATAAGAGCCGTCAGATTTGGAGAAGAACCAGTTAGAGTTTGGGTCGTCTTCTCTGACAATCCATTGCAAAGAAGAGTAATCTTTTCTAACAGCATTGAATATGTTATCAGAAACGTTATTCAACCAGCCTGCTTTGGAGGCCAGGAACTTGTCAAGAACAGGGACATTTGCAGAAGCCTCAGATGCATCCTTAACGATTGCCAAAACGTCTAGAGGTTCATCACCGTAAGATTTGAAAGAGGCATTTTCCAACTCTCTCAAATACGAAGCAACAGAGAGCTTACCAGAAGCAATCTCGGTATCTCTCTGTAAAGCTTTTCTTAACAGCTCTGGTTCGGAAAACTCAGAAAGAGAGTTTCTGGTAAGAAGACGGTAACCCCTTCTAATTAAGGTACCGGCACCAGAATCCGTGAAAAGTTCCTTCTGCAAATCATTAACATTGATGATAGCAACTGAAGAAGATCTTGGCAAGTGCATCAACAAGTCTCTGATCTCTTTGATTTTAAGTTTAGTGCCATATTTGACCCATGATTCCTTCATGAGGTCATCATACTCCTCATCCAAATTGATAACAGAGACTTTGTCACCAGTGTTACCGTTAATGATACCACCCTTTTCGTTTAGGTAGACGATTTTCAATGGCTCAAATACACGGGCCAATTCACCAGCAGCGACATCGGCATTCACGTTAAGGATCTGGCCAGATGGCGTCTCAGCCAAAGAGGTAAGTATTGGAAGAGCACCAGCCTGAATGGAGGCCTCGATTGGGGACTTGTTGACACCATTAATTTTACCAACAAGTTTATACTTGTCCTGATCCAAGTACTCAGCGTTGAAGACACCAGCCGTAATTGGTCTAGCATGAACACCCATCTTCTCCAAAGCGGTGACGAGTTTGAGGTTCTGTTCGAGGAAACACTTTCTAACAACCGACATGGTCTTCTCATCAGTGATTCTGATTCCGTCTTCATAGTCAGGCTCGACACCCTCTGCCTCCAGAAGCTCGTTAATCTGGGGACCCGTTCCATGGAGAACAATTGGGTACAATCCAACGTGGTAAAGGAAGGCAAGACAAGAAGCTAACTCAGTCAAGTGCTGGGTAATAATGGCACCACCGACCTTGATGACGGCGAACTGTTGCGAAGACACAGAAGTGAAATACTTGAGGTACTGCTCCACCTCTCTTTTGGAACCGATGTTGTTCAACAGCTGAATGACCGTAGATCTGGTAGAGTACGAACGGCAGACAGATGACTGGCATGCACTGGAAACGATGGATGGCATGGCTCTCTGGGCGTAGCCCTGAGTGTAGCTCTGTGCACTGCTGCCTCCTTTGATGGCGGAGTGACCAGAGCGGGCAATGCGGCGTCTCTGCGCAGACAATGTGGAGCGAAGCATCATGGATCAGTGCGCGGTGCTGGGGTGTGAGACCTTCAGTGTCCTTTAAGTGTGTGCTCTTTGTAGATGGGAAGGTCGACAGTTTAACGATGACTGATTAAACAGTCGCGCACGCGCCAGCAACGGAAAAACCAAAAATTTCTGCCCTCCGGTATCGCTGAATCTCTCATAATCAAGGATGGCGAAGCAGTGCCATGGCATTATCCGGTTCCATCCTGCAGGAGTAGTTAGTGCACTCTATAGCATAAACTATCAAGTCAATTGGAGCGCAATCAGACCTAATTGCCTGCGATTTGCGCTCTTGAGTCCCTCTGGTACGCTGGTTTCCACCGCGCCCAACCGCCGGTGTCGGCCCCCGTCGAGCTCCCCCACAAGCCTATTAGTATAATTGACACGCTTGAAAACGACAGCGGTACGCACACGTCTTAAAATTCGCGCAAAATGGTCTCTGTTGCCACTGGTGGCACATAAATATATGTGCGGCTTCCTTAGCTTTGAGTTCTTCCGTGGAGAAGATACCTTAAGGTGCATTCCTTTTTCAAATTCGTTTCATTCAGTTACCATGGCCGAGAAAGCATATTTGCCTGGTACGTAAATTCTGTCAATTTTGGGTGCATGTGCTGGGTTTTTGCTTGTGCGTCCTAACCGGTGAATAGATCTACTAACACAATTCCTCTTTAGCCCTTGATGATGCCAACTCGTGAGTAATCTCCAGGTCTGGGAGGAGATGATCCGGTATACTAATCTAAAGCGCAGTCCTCTTTCCCCACAACAGCTCGAGATTCTCCATCAGCAAGTGCTCTCGGAGGGAGACATCGTTTCTGTCCAATCTCGATTCAACTACGCATGGGGTCTTATCAAATCAAACAGGGTCGATGACCAACGCCTAGGCGTCAAACTACTTACAGATGTTTTCAGAGACTCTCCACAGAGACGTCGTGAATGTCTCTACTATTTATCCGTTGGGACATATAAGCTCGGTGACTACGCTGATTCTAGGAGATATGCTGACGCTTTGATCTCACATGAACCCGATAACACACAAGCAAAAGCCCTGAAAAAGATGATTGAAGACAAAATCGCCAAGGATGGACTCATAGGTATCGCTTTGGTCTCTGGTGTTATCGCTGCATCTGCAACTGCTCTTTCATACATGTTAAGAAAGAAGCGTTAAATGCTGATGACTTTCAGCATTACTGAGGATAACTTCTAATGGGAAAAAATCTATATATGACTTCAATTTAAATCTGACAAATGAGACGTATGCTATATGCTAATAACGTATCGAAGTTTTCAAAACAAAATGACAAACATGATGACTTGCTGAATTTCAGACAATGTTTTCCGCCAATACTTGTTTCTCATCGCTTGACAATCTATTGTAAATGTCTCTAAACCCATCAACATTAGACGAGGCCACCTGTTTGAAGAATCCGATCAAAAACTCCTTCAAACCATCGTCATGATCCTTCGAGGTTTCTTCATTTTCAACATAACCTCTCAGTGTATCGAAATCATCACCAATGGCATCAACGTCTTCCCAGCCTTCTTCTTCATCATCATCACCAACTGCATCAACTAAATTTTCGAGATCAGGAACGGATTGCTGAAAATTCTGATCTTTCAATTCAGCAATGAGTAGCCTAGCAATTTTAAAGGGAACCCCCACTTGTGTAAACTGCTTCTTCATATTCTTTCTCATTGATCTCGTAATGATTACATCACCAGGAATCTCAACAATCTCTTCATCATTCACAGTAAACTGAAAGCTGTCTGGATGTTGAGCAGCATACATAAATACTTTTATCAAACCTTCACAGTTTTTACGGATCCTCTCAACACCAGTCAATGCAGAGAAATTAGACAACCATACATTGAACACTTTTTCAATATCGTTATGTTGTAAAAAGACAATAGTTTGTTCAACATCAGTAGAGATCATTAAACACAAAACAGACAACAAGTCCTCAGTGGTGGACAACTCTTTGGCACTGAGCAAACGACGTGTCGTGGCTTCTAAGATTTGTGGTAGGATATCAGAAATATTGGCAGAGAATTGTGATAAGACAGCCACAACCAAAGAGCCTACATTCATGGCTGCCGAATCACTGAGTTCTGGTGAAAGAAACTTAGAAAGGACTTGCAACACAGTATCAATATCAAATAGTTTGGGGTCAGAATGAGTAATAAGTGCATGGTATGCTTCACCACCTTGTTGAAGGATCTGATCATCAGTGGCCTGCAGTAACAGTTGGGAGATGGTAGGGTTAACATGGTTGAAGAGTTCGGTTGGATATGTGCTCGGAGAGTTATTGAGGAAAATGGTAAGAACTTGAAGACAAAGCGAAAGCTCACTAGAAAACTCAGCTCTTGAAGACTCCAATGTGGATAAGAGACCCAAAATAACGGCCTCAGAGTAAGCCATATATCCCTGAACGTCAATATCGAACAACAATTCTTCTAAAGCTTCTTCGACATCAATCACAAGCTGGACATTACCTGGATCTTTCGATGCAATTTGGAACAACAATGAAAGTGCTACAGTGTTAGTGCCCGCACGAATTTTCAAAGATGCAGTGAGGGCTTCTGCAAGCAATGGTGGAGTATCTTCTTGCGCTGACTCAAGAATATAGGTAATCATTGAGATTATGACATGCTGAGTCTCATCAGGAATCTGTTCCAGCTTGATGATTGAGTTAAAGTAAGACAAGGAGACGAGAAATACAGCCTTAATCAAGATCTCAGAATCATTATTGGCATGACGAGTACATTCTAAGAAGGCTTTGATACCGAATTCACGGCCCAAACTGTCCTTAAACTTGGAGAAAAAAGCCGGAAGTGCCAGCATAACACGGGAACGAACAAATGGCTCTGGGTCGTCTAAGAGTGTGATCAAATTGTTAAGGAGCGACACATGTGATTGAGGTGATTTCAAAGGGGCATCATGACGGAAGAGAGCATCAAGGCAAAAAAGACATGCCTCTTGTTCTCTCCAGATTCTGTTGGAACATGCTTCTGAGAGACGGGCGAGCAAGTATTCAAAGAAGGAGTTGACATCTGATGAAGAAAGTTCTGTAATGAAGTCAAAGACAGCATTACGAGCTCCAAATTCAGGAGAAAACCCTGTTTCCTCTGTAATGTATAAGTTATAATCCGCCGCAAAATCTGACTCCGTCTCCAGAGACAACAAAGAACACTTCATGATCGATTGAAGAATAGATTCAAGAGAGATGGTTGTGGAAGTCGTTAGTGTGATATCATTGAAACTCCCAAGAAGCTGAAGCTGTTCAATTATGACATTTTTTAGTACGGTGCTAACAGATATCTCAGATTCATCAATGGAAGAGTATGAGGAGTCTTCCTCCTTGACGACAACTTGAACATAAGCATCACTGATCTGTGCCAAATCCTCAGTAGTCTCCTTTTGCAAGGCCAGCTTGGCATTTTTTTCAAACAACTCTTCAGGTAACTCGGTAATAAGTTGAAATGCAATCGTATAAAGAGATGTTCTAAACTGAATTTCACTTATGTCCATGGATCTGTTTTGTAATAGGACGGTCAGCATAGAAGCCATCTCAGTAACGTGATGTTTGAGACCTTGTAGCTTGTCTTCGTCATCTAAAACTTCTGGGGACTGCAGCTGGAGAAGACAGGATCTGTACAACTTAGCAGCAGCAGTTCTCACTTGACCAGACAGTGAGGAGTCAGACATGAGCTTCATACAATGACCAATCGTTACAATGCCAACACCGCCAAAAAACTGTTCCTCAGTGACGAGGTCATCAAATAGCTCCTGAAGTAAGGCGAGAGCACCAAGTACGCCTGTACCACTGTTTATAATAGTGGAATACAAGGAGTCCAGCAGATCAGGCCACTCATCTGGGTAATCGACGGCGGCGATCTGGGTCACTGCGTAGGCAGCACCAGAACGCACTTTGGAACTGGTGTCATCTGTGGCCAGTCGAAGCAGAGCTGGGCGGATGCGCTGCTTGGCGTCCGTGGAAACTGCTGGACCAGTGAAGGAATCAAACCCAGCACTCCAATGAACAGGTACCAATCGTTTTAAACAAAGAAGAGCACTCTGGCGGTCAGCAATGTTGTTGTCGTTGGCAGCAACGTGTAGGAGCGTGACAGCGGCAATTGATGGGTCGTGAGCGACGAGAGCGGAAAGCTGCTGCTCTGCTGCTTGGCGCTCAGAATTGTTTGACCTTTGGAGATCCTGTAAAAGCGATATCAGCTGTGTTTCCATCACTTTCTATGGGTTTTGACTGCCAAGATCGCTGCTGGTGTTAATGTCCATTAGCGTGAAAGTTTTGGTGTCTGCTTCGCGTCGCGATGGGCTTCGGAGAACGGTGATATCAACAAAGACTTCTAGAACAACAACTAAGCAGCGCAACAAAACAAGACAAGTTAGCAAGCGATGTCTTCTACAGAAGGCGCCTCATTCCGTGAGCAGATTCTTGATGCTGCCCGGAGAAATAACACCGACCTTTATGTCTCGATTGTGGAGGCGCTCCCAGAGCAGACTAAGCTCGCCGCCGTTATCAACGACTCTCGGGACGCCTTGGGAAACACACCGCTCCACTTAACTGCCCAGTACGGCTCTTATGAGATGATGGATGCTCTTCTAGACATTGAAGGTGTTGAAGTAGATCCACACAATAGACTGGACGGCGATACACCATTACACTGTGCTGTTCGTTACGCCGAATCAGAGCCGGAGCATGGCGCTTTCATTGCGGAGACATTGGTTGAAGCTGGTGCTGATGCCCGTATCAAAAACAATGGGGGCCTAAAGCCAATTGAGCTCATCAGGGGTGAGAATGATGCACTGAGAAACATACTACAAGGTGCTGAGTATGCGTTCCACTTGGAAGATGAAGAGCAGGCCAGAGGTGAGTATTACGCCAAACAAGGAATGAAGCACATGTTATTAACATCGGATACAGAGGCTCAACAACCGGAAGATGATGAGGGTTCAGACTCTGGTGATGAATAATCCAATTTATACTGGAATATCAGCAGCACCTATTGCTCTGAGATTGGCAAAATGTCCAGCCCCTTAACAATACCCCTTACCATACACACTACATAACATACCTCACCTATACCCCAGAAATGCATGTTTGATTTTAGACGCTGTATCTCATCTATGTAGTAGTACGTATTTCGTTTAGTCAAGCGCAAAATTATCTGATCGGGTAAAACACCAACCTCCAAGCGCCTCTTGTGCCTGAATCTTTCTGGTGTAGTATCTATCTCTCCTCAATTTCAGATCAGCGTAAGTTTCAACACCGCCTCTATCGTATAGCCCTTCAGAAGCTTTAACAATTCCAATGGGAGACACACTAGACTCGCCTTTTGGTCTTACTAGTGTCTTTCTGGAGTAAAATCCATCCTTGACTCCATTGGTTATACACTCTTTGATGTCATGCTCTGGGAGACACACCACAGAGAGATTGGACGGAGAAGTATTGTCCTTAGACTTTTCCCAGTTGTGGTGCTTCTGGGTCTTCAATATTTCAAATGGAGTAAAATATTCGCAGTCTTGCCCCTTTAATCGATCTTGAAAACTCCTTTTTAAAGCGCCATCGTGACATCTATCTGCTGGGAGAACCAACCATTTGAGATAAAACCCATCAGGGTCAACGAACTGGCTAACAGTGCCATTTAAAGCGCCTGTGAATTGCTTCACACACAGCTTATCTGAGCAGCTTTTGGATAAAGTCATCGGCGAGTCTCTTCTCCCAGGCTTTGTCCTTACGCTGCCTGTTAAAGTATAACTTTCTCTTCCTCTCAACACGCCGCCAGCCAAGGGTGTCAAATTCTCCCAATATTCCTCATTGTCCTCAACTAAGAGCTCCAATGAGGCATCACCACATGGTATTTCACTCACATACATCGCGAAATCTATACCTTCTTTTGCCCTAAACGGATACCTGCCAGTAGACTTCTCCAACCATTGACTCTCCAAACCATCACGAACTTTTTTAGCTTCCTTAGCAATATGCAAATTAAACGCCCGTAGACACAAAACCTCTGCATGACAATCATGGATTACTCTCCCTTGGAACCTTGGAATTAAATGGTCTGGCATTACCTTAACACCCGAACCTAAACAAACTGGTGTCTTATTCACGATGCCATTGTGGATAGAGACTATACCAGCCAGTACCGTCCACTCTTTTACTCCATTCGACCGTATTATCGGTTGGCCTCTGGGTAAAGAGGTGAAATATGAGATGACAACTTCAGAAATCACGTCTGCGAGTTGTGTCGGCATTGGTGTTGTTCCCAAAGATGTTGCCTGCATTTGTTGATCAGCCAGTGTGTTTATGTTTTTCACACATCATCGCCCGCATTACTGTCGCATTACCTCACTACATCAACTCGTAAGATCGTTATTCTTGGGTCTTCAACCCAGTATTGTACATTGCTTTTACAACAATCATTACTCAAAATCGAACTCAATCTTGGCAATCAACTTGTCAAGATGGCCAATACTTCTGTATTTGGCATGCTTGAGCAACAGATCATCTCTTTCTTTCTTCTCGGCATCGACGGCAGCTTGTTTAGCAGCATCTGCCTTTGCCTTTTCGTTCTCATCTTTATTGACTTCAGAGTAGTAGATTCTAGCCCTTGTCGTAAGTCTGGCAAATGGATTGGCGTTCGAGATCGTTTGAGAGCGCTTCACCTCTGCATTCTTTAGCTCCGCCTGACGAATGCGCTCATTATTCAACTTTCTATTCTTTTCTGAGATACGAGCAGTGATCGATGTATCACTGACTTTTGTCAGTGAAATCTTTTCAAAGTTTTTCTCAACAGCATTGAGCTCCCTCATTAAACGTTTCACTTCCGAGGAGTTACCAGTCTGTGCAGCAACATCGATTTTCTGTTTCAACTTCAATTTGGTACCAAGGACATCCGACTCAGCAACAGCATCGTTGAATTTACGTCTTTTCTCCATATACTCTGTGAACAAATGACCATCGAGCTTCTGGCGGCCAAATCTCTTTAAGTCTTCATATTTGCGTTCAACTTCAGTTACTGTTGGTAAAGAAGCTGGCTTGCCTTCATTACGGGCTCTGTCGACGTATGTTCTCCACTTGTCCCATTCATGATGCGTAATGAAGTCATCTGAAAGTTGATTCATTGGGAATATCTTCCTAGGCTGGCCCGGCTGATAGAGTTTGAAATACTGATTCGTTTTGAGCTTGTCATTCAGTCTGTAAACTTTACCTTCGACAACATCATCAACACGAACCATACGGTACTCTGTTTTGCTAACACGGACCTTACCATAGGTTCCACTGACAGCCTCTGAGAAGCCAGGATAGAAACAGTACTTCTCCGCCACAGAACGACCAGTCTTGATGGTGTTGATGTCTGACAGCTCAACATGTTTCTTTCTCGGGCGTTCAGCCCATTGGACTTCTTCTTCGCCATAAGCCTCGAATGTTGGCTCATACCCATCTTCGTCATCATCACCGAAGTCATATGGGTCATCCTCTTCTGACTCTTCGTCACTATTGTAGTCATCTCTGCTTTGTCTACTTTTCTTGGCCCTCTGCTTCTTCAATTCAGACAACTTGGACGACTTGACAGATTTGGCAGACCTCTTTACCATCTGCGATCTCGATGAACGTTCTTGTTGCTTCTCATTTTGCTTACGACGAAGGGCAAGTTTCTTACGTTCTTCATACTTCTGAACTTCTTGAGCACGTTCGAAAAGAATAGACTCCCTTTCAATTTCTGGCATGGACTCAAGTTCAATACGATCACGTTCGTCTTTGTATCTGCCTTCTAATGGGTATGGGTTCTTTTCCTCATATTCGCCTCCCGTGTCATCGTCATTTCCAATGGACAATGGATCGTAGTCATCTTCACTTTCCCCGTCATCCATATCTTCATCGATGTCATCAAAAGCGTCATCATCGTCGTCGTCATCATCATCGACAACCTTACGTTTCTTTCGCTGAGCAGCGTCGTCGTCTCCTGAACGTTTTACCTGGGATGGGTCATAGTCATCACTTTCATCGCCGGAGTCAACACCTCCAGCAAGCGCTAGCAAATCATCTTCCAAGTCAGACATTGTATTTGTCGTTTGTTTCTGTGCTGTTGTTGAACGACTTGCCTTTTGTGGTTTACACTAGACTGTTGATGATGGTTTCGCCCACGAAGACCTCCGGGTTGAAAGTTCCGGGGTGAATGGGACTTTCGCGAACGCGTTTGATACGCTTTGCCCTCGGAAGTATTCCCTCACCAGGGGTAAAAAGACATACGTATCTGGCGGGTAACATTTAAGGACCCTGAAAGATACCATAAGCTACCACAGTGAGAGGTATTCTTCATTCAAAAAATACATAATCATAGCGTCACAAATGTCTCAAAGGCCCACAGCGAAGCGCTCGCCGTCTATTCTGGTTACAGACTCCAGAAACCCGAATTACCGGAGTGCTCCCTTTGCAGGCAACGCACACAACAGTACACGGAATGGTAATGGGAAGAGTCGCAGAAAGGGATCACAGGCTTCTAACAATGGAAGATTTAGCGATATAACTGTTGATAGTATTCTCTCTGACGTGTCGGATATTCCATCTGGGAGAAGAGAGGACCGTCTCTCTAGCGGTTCTCTCCAACTGACCTATGGTTCGTCAGCTAGCCAGAGCAGGAGAATGAACTACACAAAACCCTTCCAGGCGCTCCCGTCTAGAACTTCGAAGACCTCTGAGAAGCTTGCTCTTTTGCCAGAAGAAGAAAGGGAGTTCGTTGATTCTCATGGTGTGCTCAGAAACCTTGCGCATGCCTCCAGATCAAAAGCAGAGCGCATGTCTAAGGAGAAGAGAGCTCGCAAGTTGTCTCGAGTATCAGCGTATTTGGTCTCAGATGCCTTTGATCTCAAGCAAATTTCGAAATTTTTAAAAGAAACGCATGATATTCTTCCAAGAACGTACGATGAGGTGCTCTACTGCCCCTACTGCTTTCCACTTCTACCAGGTCGTGACGGTTTCAGAATAAAGTCTAACGTATCAGCTAAAAATTCCAAGGGCGAAACATTCATGGAGAGGTTGATTGATACATCAGAGAGAAGAGATCATCATTATGAATACTATAGTGGTGTTGAGACCCCAGAGGATGCCAATAATAATTACGAAATCGATAAGCCAGCTGAAGATGAAGAAGCGACGTCTGGTCCATTTGATCCATCAGAGCCACAGTACTTCCCAGAGAACGTCACGGAAGAGATGCAGCAGAACAATGCTAAAAACATTGAGATGATTAAGCACCATGCTGAGGTATTTATTTTCCAATATGGTGTTGTCGTCTTCTGGAATTTTACTGAAGTACAAGAGAAAAACATTCTAGGTGATATTGCGTTTGCTCGCAATGAGAATGATAGTAAACAGCTTGTTATTAGGCCATTGGAAGAGAATGACATTGAAACTGAACAGTTCCACTTTGAGTACGACATGGAGACTGAAAGACCGAGAATTTTCAACGATATGATTACGTTACGTTCCGGTGATCATTTGATTAAACTTACCATGTCTCATGCAATTGCACAATCCACCAAATTGTCAAGGTTTGAGTCAAGAATTTCTCCTGTCCTCTATTCGCTCTCTAAGCTTCCAAAGAGGCTTGCTCTGACTGGTAAATTGGGTCTCAAACGTGAACACCTGATTAAGAAATCTGGTAAGTTGTTCAAGCTTCGTGTTGATGTCAACTTGTCGTCCAGTGTTCTTGACACGCCTGAATTTTTTTGGTCCTTTGAACCGTCATTACATCCACTTTACACAGCTACAAAAGAATATTTGGAAATTGACCAACGAGTTGAGGTGCTGAACGATAGGTGTAAAGTGTTTTTAGAGTTCATTGACATTGTGGCAGATTCTATTGCTGAAAAAAACATGACAAGAATTACATACATCATCATTGCAGTATTCTTCCTTTCACTTATTGTTTCTTCATTTGAGATCTTCATCAGATATATGATTATCGAAAAGACCAAGAAGCTGGTATCATAGAGTTTTGTTTTTTGGCCTTTTCAAGAAACCGCTACAAAACTTGACACAAAACCTATGTGGTCGCGAACGGCTCTAATAACTCAAATTTACTAGCCACAACAATGCACTAGTGGAAGAATTCTTCTATATCTTCAACAGTAAGATGTCCTCATTAACTGCGGAAACATCTTTTATTGAAGAGCCACCGACTCTATTTTCTCCGTGCACCGAAAGCTTCACCTCACGAACGTTATTTAGATCTGGGGCATACACAAACCAAACCTCGCAATACGAAGGACCCTACAACGGGTCATACAGAACGCCGAATGCTGTCATACAGAACGCCGAATACTGTTCGTGTAACTACGCCTTTTAAAAGATCTCCAAGAAGTTGGGAGAAAGATCTCACATGCTCCAGAATTGCTCAAGAATTTGATGAAAGCAAGCTATTTGATGCATCTAGACTCAAGAAGCTGAGAGGTAAGGCTGTAAGGCGGTATAACAAGGTATTATTGGAACATCGGAGAATTATTCTGAAGTCTGTGAAATTGCTGAATGGGCTCATGTCTTTTAATGAGGAGTACATTGTAGTTGAACTACAGATTTGTGAGATCGATTTAGCACAGCTTACCCTTGCTCAAGAGTTAAAAGAGAAATACCAGGACTTGCTCACAAAACTGAAGAAGCATGGGGATCCCTACAACATTGATTTGGAGAACAAAGTTGCTTGGAAGTTGATGAATGACGCATTGCATGAATTTGATTCGGTACTTCGGATGTTGAGCTATATGGAGTCTCGAAAAGAGGGGTTGATCGATGCCTTGGAAGCTCAAAGAGGTAATATCGGGGTGTTACGAAATTCGTTCAATAACGTTATTCAGCTTTGATATGTATTGTAAACTTCCTGTTGCATAATTTCAATGAAGGAAACTAATCACATCTACAGTACACTACGCTTGTATGTCGCAATGGGTCCATCTCCTCAGATCCCGTCTATAGGTAGTTTCGGTTTACTTGAGCTCTCATAATCCTGGCGTAGTGAAATGTGTCTGTGTGTATGACTAAAAACTGCTCTCTTAATGTCGTTAGATGTAGGGTCCAGTGTGTGGGGTACTGAGCTTCACAGCGGCAAACTGCGGTCTGGTATGAAGCTTGGGGGATATACCTCTATCCACACCCATGTGGTCCGTTACACTTCAATAGTATAAGGTTTTAATCAGTGAGAAATACAAAGTTGTGTCTATTAAGGTGGGATGGAGAAGTCACGGAAGCCCCCCCTCTCGTTCAGGGCACAAGATGCGCCAATGCACCCTTTCAAGCCCCTGAAACCTCGAAAAGAAGCCATGGTGCATACTCGGAGTGGAAAACGGCATGCTGTGTTATCAATTGTGCCATGAATTTACGTCCCCACCCAGGTAATTTTCGAAGTAGTCTTAAGCTCTTCGAACAATTGTAATTACAAAGCTAAAACTGCAAGCACATACATTCGTAGTTAAAATCCAGTTATTCGAGCCAGGGAGCCGCTTAAGTGCGGAGTTCGAGGAGAGGGTAACACTCTTCACAACATATATTTGGCTATACAGCAGTTAATGCAACACAATGTCTTTGTTTTCTCGGAGAGAAGACACGCTAATGTTAGTGTATAATCCGCTCAGGAAGCTTAGAGTTTTGAATTTGAGGTGCAAATTCTACCTCATGAGCTAACGGCACCTTTCGAACCCGGGAAGGGGAAAATGGCCAATGGAAGTGAGCAACGTACCAAAGCGGCCGAGTCGGTCGAACAATTCATAGTTCTGAACGTAAGGGATAACACACGTTGCACGACCTCCTTCGTGCGTTTCCACCCAATCAAGATCAGCAGTGCGGGCGAAACTTCAAGGTTTTAAATCTCGGCACTCAGCTGCAGCTGGCAGCGTCAATCTTTTATTACACCACGGACGAGAAGGATATGAAAGAATAGGATAAGATGATTGGTGAGCTTTAGCCCGAGAAACATGGAGAAGTGGAGAATGGGTAGGGCACCCGGGTGTCAATCTGTATTGTTGCCTCGGTATTAATCATGTGGCTACTTGGGGTGGGCCGTGATCCGTCAACCACCGATCACTATCCACCACGAGAATCAAGGGACTCAAGAACAAAATGGTTGTAATCAATGCATTACGAGGGCCAAAAACTACGGTAGTTACAAGCTTATTCGATCTTATTGTGTAATCTGTAATCATTGAGCCACAAAGACTTTGCCCTCGTGTAGTTCCACCCTAGAGAACACCCCGCACAGCGTTGCCTTCTCCTCAGGTTCATCGCATGAAGGTGCGTCTTCCTCTGTAGCAGCCGGCTCGGACGTCTATAAAAGGGCAGTTATTCTCCTCCAAAAGTTATGGACACCCAACGTTCACCGGTAGTACCTCTACACACATCAAGCATTTGCAATGCTGTTCTCCAAGCTCACTTCGGTTTTCCTTTTCGCTACTGTGCTCGCTGCTCCGGCACCAGTTGGCAAAGCTTCATCTCACGCTGACGTCCACATCTTTGAAAGAGATATCGATGCACCTCCAGCATTCGTTGTTGATGTTGAGAAGAGACAGGCAAAAGCTGACCTTGTCTCCTCTATAATCGGTGAAATTCCAAATGATCTCCTGAACTCGATCGAGAACATTGTTAACCTCCTTCAACCAAGTCAATTCGACGTTGTCAAGTTCACCGAAGCCCTATTCTCCTTGATCGCCACTCCAGTCGAATATTTCCTTCCAGCTAAGTTAGCCGCAAGTCTTCTTCCAAGAATTGACCTTGATGCCAACATGATCTTGGCCAAAACCTTCATCGCCAACTGGGCCTCCATCCCTGGATACAATACCGAATTCACTGTTCCAAACGTTGACGCAGGCCGTGCCAAGTGGTTCTCTGAGGCTGAGGGAAGAACTGAAGATGACCCAGTTATTTTGTACACACATGGAGGTGGTTATGTCATTGGTGTTTACCCTAACTTTATTTTCACTTGTAACTCTATTTATGAAGGTGTCTCAAACTCGAGACTCTCTATCTTGGTCCTCGACTACACATTAGCACTGGACAAACAATACCCACAGCAGTTAAACGAGCTTACTGAGACTTTCAACGAGCTATCCAAGACTTCTAAGAACATTATTTTGATGGGTGACTCTGCTGGTGGTCATTTGGCTCTTCAATTCCTCAGACATCAAAACTATGCTCCATACGATGGTGTTGTCGCTGCAGTTGATAACCCAACGACTGGTGGTCTCTTGTTCTCACCTTGGGTTAACATTTACCCTGACCCAAACGAAGGAAGCATGAAAACCAATGCAGGTAAGGACTACCTAACTGCTGAGTTGATGCATAAAGGTACAGAGATTGTCTTCCCGGAGACTTGGATGTACACAGACAAAG
Organism: Petasospora mycetangii; assembly: GCA_003708295.3. Classification (NCBI taxonomy): domain Eukaryota; kingdom Fungi; phylum Ascomycota; class Saccharomycetes; order Phaffomycetales; family Wickerhamomycetaceae; genus Petasospora; species Petasospora mycetangii. The sequence goes on from PPNU03000006.1 coordinate 301,596, forward strand.
CTTTCAATCAGTATAAGGACGACATTGATTGGGCTTCCTTTGTCCCAGAGGTATTTGTCTCAAGAGGTCAAAATGAGGTCTTGTATGATTTCATTGGTGACTGGGCAGCATTTGCTAATGTTACTGAACAGAACTTGTTCACTGATCCAAATGGTGTCCATGACTCCCCTGTCATCATCTCTCTTGTTTCCGATGTTATTCCAAATGCTGTCACGTACATGAAGGGTAAGGGCTTCTAATTGGGCCTGATTATAACACTCTATATCTTGCCACTTGGCATTCGCTTTTCCGTTAGCTTCTGCTCTCCTGTCAAAAACTTCTGATGTGAGACAAAACAGGATCCTTGATATTTGTACTTGTTTTTTATATTTATCCAATAACACATATATAGTCAGTTATTTTTGTGCCAACGTATTAAGCTTCGATTCGGTATTTTGTGTTTTGTAGTTGAAATCACCACACTTGAAAATGACCCAGATGTGATAAGATCTCCATCAACCTCCTGAGATTCTTGATTTGATGATCAACATCGTTGCATGCATTTGCTTTGCATGTGGGCTGATCAAGGTGCCCACTGTTCAGCTAAGGCTCTTACCTACTTTCAAAATAGATCGTTATTTTTTCAACTGCCCAGTGTCGTATGTATAAATACTACCTTGCCGAATTGAAAGGGCATGCGAACAATCTCTCCAGAAGTAAGATTCATGTTACTTCTTCTTCTTCTTATTCTTCTTCTTGATCTGAGTCCCATTTCCGTGCGCTCGTCAGTGGCTTATCCTTTATGGCAGCTGTAAATAGGTGTGTGCAGGCTGGATCATTAACGTGGTGTTCCAAGGATGTCGGATCACCTGTAAGTTGCTGTAACACAGTGCCAGCTGTCCAATTGAGCAGGAACCGCCCTGTTCGTATACCTTTGTCTCCCAACTTCAGACATCGGGAGTAGGCGTGCATGAGATTAGCGCTCCTGACTGTGGCTGATATTTTCAAGAGGCTGTGGAAGTGAACATGCTGTTCCAGAATTGTTTGTGTGCCTATCGCTTATATGTGCTCCGTGCACTCTCTTTCAAGCCCTATATTGGAAATTTATATTGAGCACGATTACAGCCACACTCAGACAACCACAATAGTAACTAACATGGGCCTGCGTCTACCATCATTTTGCGGAGCGCCGATCCCCTGCTGTGACGCCGCTTCTCGTCTTTCATATCTCATATAGCTTGCCTGGAAGTAAAAGCTCAGGCACATGTTCTCGGTTGATTAGTTTTGACTTTCCAAACCTTAATTCGCCAACCTTGCACTGCATGAATTCCGACTAACCCCGGGTGTAGCGTCCTAGGAGGCCCTATCTAAACATATTCTGGGCTCAACTGCTATAAGTTTGTTTTCCCTTGTTCTCTCGCGCTCAGATCGCTAGAGAGAATTCACTCTGTGGGCATTGACGCATCGATCTCCGCTTTGAGGTCAAGATCTACCTTTCGATCCCCACAGTTACTGTACCTCTTCTCCGCCTTGTAAACTAAGTGAGGCACGCCGTTTGTTGAGGTTAGCAAGAGACGATGATGTTGTGGTTGACTAGTTTGACTAAATGAAACGTCATAAAAATTCCAGTATAATTTTGTTTAGCTAGACATATATAGAACATCTGTGAGATAATAGAAAAAAAATACCTTCTTGGTAAGAAATTGAACAGGACAGTGCTGCGTCAAATGTGTACTGGCTAGGAGGAGACTAACATCCCAAGCTTTTCAAGTAGCTGACCAGATTTGGAACAATATCGTTGTCAACTGTGGTAAGGAAAGCACTGTCATGGGCACCGTTTGGATCAGTGAAAACTTCAGTATCGTTCAGACCTGCAAAATTAGCCCAGTCGGTGATAGAATCATATAAGACTTCGTTTTGACCTCTAGACACAAACACAGACTTCGGCAAAAATGAGCTCCAGTCAATGGGGTCCTTGTACTGATTGAAAGCACTGTCAGTGTACATCCAGGTCTCTGGGAAGTTTACCTCCGTGGAATGTTGTAATACCTCGGCATTCAAGTAATCCTTACCTTCGTTGGTCTTCATGCTTCCATCATTTGGGTCTGGGTAAAGGTTGACCCATGGTGACAAAAATATTCCACCAGTTGTCGGGTTATCAACTGCAGCGACAACACCATCGTATGGAGCATAGTTTTGATGTCTGAGGAATTGAAGAGCCAAATGACCACCAGCAGAGTCACCCATCAAAATAATGTTCTTAGAAGTCTTGGATAGCTCGTTGAAAGTCTCAGTAAGCTCGTTCAACTGCTGTGGGTACTGCTTTTCAACAGAGACAGTGTAATCCAGAAGAAGTATAGAAACTCTGGAGCTATCGACACCCTTGTATATGGCATTGCTTAGGGCAATGATATTTGGATAAACCCCAAGAACATAAGCACCTCCATGTGAGTACAAAATAACAGGATCCTCCTCTGTTCTATTCTCAGCCTCGACGAACCACTTGACCCGACCATCGTCAACATTTGGAACAGAGAAAGGGGTGTTGTAACCTGGAATTGAAGTCCAGTCTGCGATAAACACCTCTGATAGGACCATGTTGGTATTAAGGTCAACCTTTGGCATAACATCACCAAATAGTGTGACGGGGAGGATTTTCATAATTGGAGAAACGAATACTGCCAAAAGCGCTTCCTCGAACTTCACCAAATCAAAATTTCCTGGCTGGAGAAGGTTGAGCAAGTTACCAGCAGAAGTAATTATATCACTTGTGCTGTTATCATCCTCTCTCTTAACTAGTTGAGCATCACTGAAGCCGTTCTTGATTGGATTTGGAAGCGGGGCGGCAAGTGAAGTGGCAACATAAATGGAAAGAAGAATCTTAGAAATCTGCATCTTTGTTCTCAGTTTCGTTATGGTTTAAGAGACGACGGGCTGCTCAAGAAACAGGCAATCTGAACCCATTTATATATCTTTCTGTGAAGAGTCCCTTTGAGTTATATCTGCAAATATATGCTGTACATTTGTGCATCTGGGGACCTTCAGTAGAACCACCAAATGCTACGCGGATGTAATCAGAGCTCAGGAGGAAGAAAACTGAAACTTACATAAACCTACTTAGGCTTGTATAGACCTCAAAGTTGTATGAAAAAGGCTCAGAAAAACGTGGGCTTAAGTCTTAATTATGAAATGGTCGAAACTTGGCTCCTTTAGTCGTTTATGAGACTCATGTGAGAATAGCTACCACCCTTTTGTTATGAAAACCTAGATCGTACTAATCATGGCTAACGATACTCTCCAGTTGGTGATCAATTAAGTATCTTCTAGCTACAAGGAACAAGACCTTGGACCAAGCAACTACAGCTGCTGGTGGACAATATCTGCACCCTGTACATACTATGTGTCTTTATAGATCTTGATCACTGTAAAGTGCATGTTCCTGTTATTGTACTGATCTGCCGACGGTAAAAAAATGGAGATTAAAGATCAGCTCAAGATGGAGCTGGAGAAGATACTATAATTAGTTATGAGTAATTCACCCAATTCTCCAATCTAGTAATCATATAGTTGCATGGATGTCTGAGCCAAATGAGGTCTCATGCAAGCTAAGATTGAAGGTGTGGTCCCTTGAATATCACTGTGGATGTTTTGAATCTACAGTCATTTACCCCTCTCAGAAAGCAAAGTCTCCTCTTGTGCATCAATCTTGTAGATTTTCTCATTATCATGTGTACAAGCTGAAATGGCCGTAGCACTTACTGAGCTGGAGCTGGCTCATTCCTTCCTCTCCGTTCACCCCCGCTGATCAAAGATGATCATCGTAATTGCAGCAGCTTGCAGTAAAGATCTCGTTCAATTGTCACTCTACGGGAGATTCATATAGCACGAAGACAGAGAATATTGCCCAACTATCGGAGAGAGGTGGTACATTATCGGCTCTTCTGTGTACCAAGTTCGCTTGCTCGCACTGGAAGCCTGTTCCTCATGCCACGTCGACTGCATCGTGCAACCCCGCAGTTTGGAGGATTTCATCTTCTGATCCAAAGAATATACGTCAAAAATAGCCCCAGATATGTGGGGCCAAAAACACCAACCACATTGGCAACTCTTCCATGTCACTCATTCATATCACTTTACCTTTTATTATGCTTCTCTCTATTGTCTACTATACAAAAAGGTCTCGATAACTAGCACTGTGCAGTAGACGGATAATTCACTTTGATTATTGAATATGCACGACAGACGTAAGCCCGCATTTGCGTTTCAGTCGCTATTACCTTGAAGCCTACTCTATTACAAGAATACGACATCAATCTTCCCATCCGCAACAATATCAGCCCAACACCTCCCGGTTCTCCAACACTCCTGCATGATATCTTGGCCGATCTGTGCACTGAACCATCCTTTGGTTGCCAGTGACTTTAGCCTACCCATAAACAATTCTCTACTCTCGTCTTGAATAGCCTCACATCCAGTGGCAAATAAGGCAAATACAGTGCCGCAAGCAGCAGGATGATCAGTGTCGGTGTTCAGCTCCAGTGAATGTGACACGCGTTCGACGATCCTTTGAATGATTGAGGATTCACGTGGTACCCGAAGTACTAGCCTCTGTACTTGTAGAACTGCAGACAAGCTGTATACCAGATTCGTAGATCTCAGAATTTGGTAGTCTGGTAGTTTGTTCAGAAGATCTCTATCTGTGATATTCCTCTCTATGACATCTCTGTCATGCTCTGTCACTTCCAAATAGTGTAAGATGTTATCACTAACCTCCATGGCTTCATGCATCAGTGAATAAGGAATGAATTTTTCATTCTTTTTCATTATGTCCTTTCTTCTAACAAGCTTGTTGACACACGAGAAGTAATGTAGCATTTCCAAATCAAATCCCATAAATAGATCAATATCATCCAACATTGCGCGTTCTCTTGTCCGTGACGGACTCGACAACTTCCAAAGAAATTGATAAGCATTTTCACCACCACTTGCATAGGCCAAAGATGAAGAAGACATTGAACACACAACATCAGAATAGGCAAACCATCGAGTCAAAAAAAATGATAAGTCAGCCTCGGGACCTTTTATAAGCATTACTTGCAAGTCCTCCAGGTTGTTATTTTTGGTATATGTACTGACATAACTCAACAGGCCACGAGATAGAATGATGTTCTTCGCACCGAAAAAATGCCCCTCCATGCGTTTGTCTTTTGACAAATTAACTCAAACATACTCAAAGCTAGTATCAACGCTAAAGTCGTATCAGATTCCGACTCAAATGGATCCGTGTACCTTTGACACAAGTCATCCAACGCAATCATAATCAAGTCATGTGCGACCTCTTTAGGATATGACTCTCTCTTATACGCTGCAGATTGGCAAAGACCAAATGCAATCAATATCGCCAATATGCCATTTGTTCCTGAAGATAAAGATATTTGCGGTAGTAGACACGTGAATGGATTGTCCTTATACATTCTCGGCGGAGCAGGAACCAATGACTTGGAAAAAATTTCAATGTAGTTGTAGTAGTGTTCTCTGTAAAATGGATTACTGAGTAAAAGATCAGGAACAGGTTGTATTTGTAACGGAATCTTCTCCAGCCCTGTAAAAAAGTTCGATTGGTCAGTCGAGTCTGGTATTCTTGGCACTTGAAAGGACTTAAATGTTTGAAAGTTTTCCATGATAACAAGATCTTCAGCTAATAACTTGCTCTCTTGTGTCTCGATATTGGCCATGGTAAATTCTGGAAACATTAGTGACTCCAGCATCTGCCGTGTCGTAAGGTTTCTCGGCCCAGCTTTTATTGAGGATGTGCTTGGGTTCGCCTGTATGGGTATAAACATGTGGGAATCTTCACAAGCTAAAAAATCATTACTTTTATCCGGTGATGGAATCATTTTGTGATTTGATTGACTTGTTGTGCTATCGAGATCAACATGCGGTGATGAGAATGTCACAGTGCTGCCATTCCTTCTCTTCCTCGCGGTCTCTGTCTCAATACGTGGGATAGACTGGTCTGAGATAGCACCACTTTCAGAAGTACTCCTCTTTACTGGATTATTTTTACCGGGGTTCTTCTTATCAGAGTCGTACTTTTCTGCAAATGCGATAACAGTACCAATGGACATGTTCAGTGCTCTCTTATTGGTGAAAGGGCGCCCGCCCCATTTCAGCTTAAGAGTGTAATCACAGACTGTACCACTTTTTAAACAGTACGAGCATGATGGTTTCACCTCGTCACACTTAGTTTTCAATCTCTTACATCGCTGACATCCAAATCGGGAACGAGTGTGCTTCTTCATGATATCCGTTGATGGTTTCATAGCGCTCTGTTCTGGCCTTACACTTTACCCGAAGCAGTTCACGTCACAATCTGTCAATCGTTCACCTCATATACCAGCCGAAAATGAACCTTTCAAACTTGGTTACCAGAAAAAAATGTACATAAAGCTGTTTCATTGCATTACAATATACTGGTCAACTCCAGTAATCAGATCGACCGCCAAGAACTTCCCAATCAAGTAATCCCAACCTACGCAAGAAAAACTAGGCTCATGGACTCCTTAAGAGGTAATGTAATCAATAACTCTATACGCAAGTCTTAAGAGCCTCACGATACAAAAGCACTCAGGGAGCTTAAAACTTACCGTGAACAGCAGAGTAGAAACCTCAACTTACTGTGATTAGACGAAATAGCTTCTTGTACAACCTTGATATCACTCTCTCATCGACTGACATGGTGCTCAGGTCAATGAACGTTTCTGTCCAGCATAAGATTCTCTGTTGAGAGACTCATAGTATCAACTATGAATAGTGAATAGTACCATTATGGGTTGTGAAACTACTTGCCATCATCAAGCTGCCCTCAAAACGGGCAATCTCCAGATCAATCGTTTCCCAGTTAAAAACCCGTTGGGCGAAATTTTCACGGAGAATTTATACTAGCCGTGCCACTCCCACATCTCTGGGTATCATTTAGTAGAAATGATTTTAGTGGAAGAAGAATTAGGCCGTATAGACAATGTGCTAGATTTGACACAACCGCGCCCGCATTGTTGGCATGCAGGTCGAAGCTCTGTTGAGGATAAGTTTGTAGTGGAATTGCTTAGGCTTTTGGAAAGGGTGAAATTACACATAGCTGTTAATATCCTTTAAAAACAATGACTTAGAATATAGAGAGCATCAGCGGATCTTACTGAGTTATTCATAATTATAGTGCGTGGATATAAGGAGGATTACCTAAGCACTGGAGTAGTGATTAGTCACGAGCGCGAAAATCACCGCTTTTGACTCCTTGCAAGACTCAAAATTTGTCAAAAAGTACGTCGATGAGTTCGCCTAAGGAACCACATTTTCTCTTTTTCAACAACGAATTGCCCCAAATAAAATGTCCTACAATTTAACTGTGGCTGCCAAGGCCCCAGTTGTGGCATACCCTGCTCTTGCTGCTGCTGCCTTTGTGAATGCCGCTCATGAGGGCTCTGTCATCGTCAAGTTCGTTGACGAGAAACAGGTTGATGGTGCATCTGTCACTGTCTCCAATGGTTCTGAGGTCGCCAAGGATGCCGCTGTCCTGACTGCTTTGTCATCTGCCTTCCCTAATGTTTTGGTCGGCGCTAATGTGTCTGCTGAATGGATTACCTTCGCTCAGGAGCTCACCATTAAGGACTTTAAGAAGCTCGCTGTCTCGTTGGAGAAGCTTGATGCTCATTTGAACTTCCGCTCCTACATCATTGGTTTCAAGCCATCCGTGTCTGACATTGTCATCTGGGGTGCCCTTAGATCCAATGGTATGGTGGGCTCCATCATTAAGAACCAGGTTTACATCAACGTTTCCCGTTGGTACTTGTTCCTCGAATCCGACAAGAGATTCGGTGGCTTGTACGAACAATTAACTAAGTCCGTTGCTGAGTTCAAGAAGGCTGCTAAGACCAAGCCGGATGGAAAGAAAGAAACTCACAAGGCTAACTTCGATATCGATCTACAGGATGCCATTGACGGTCACGTTGTCACACGTTTCCCACCAGAACCATCTGGATACTTGCACATTGGTCACGCTAAAGCGGCTATCTTGAACCAGTACTTCGCTCAGCAATACCACGGCAAGCTGATCATCAGATTTGACGATACAAATCCATCTAAGGAGAAAACCGAGTTCCAGGATTCCATCATTGAGGACTTGGAGCTTTTGGGAATCAAGGGTGATTTGACCACCTACTCTTCTGACTACTTTCAGAAGATGTACGAGTTGTGTGTAGACTTAATCAAGGCCGGTAATGCTTACGCCGATGACACACCACAGGAAAGAATGAGAGAGGAAAGAATGGAAGGTATCAAGTCTGCCAGACGTGACCGTCCAGTTGATGAAAACCTGCAGATCTTCAACGAGGAAATGAAGAATGGTACTGAGCTTGGTCAAACTTACTGTATCCGTGCTAAAATGTCCGTTGATAACCCAAACAAGGCCATGAGAGATCCAGTCATTTACAGATGCAACTTGACACCACATCACAGAACTGGTACCACTTGGAAGATGTACCCAACTTATGACTTCTGTGTTCCAGTTGTTGACTCTTTGGAAGGTGTCACACACGCTTTGCGTACTATCGAGTACAGAGACAGAAATCCACAATATGACTGGTTCTTGAAGACTATGAATTTAAGAAAGGTTCACATTTGGGACTTTGCCCGTGTCAACTTTGTCAGAACCCTGTTGTCGAAGAGAAAATTGCAGTGGTTCGTTGACAAGGGATACGTTTCAAACTGGGATGACCCTAGATTCCCAACCGTTAGAGGTGTTAGACGTAGAGGTATGACCGTTGAAGGTTTGAGAAATTTCGTTATCTCTCAAGGTCCATCCAGAAATGTTATCAACTTGGACTGGAACGTTATTTGGGCTCTCAACAAGAAAGTCATTGACCCAGTTGCCCCACGTCACACTGCCATTGTTGAGCCAGTAAAGGTACACTTGACCGGTGGTCCAGAGAAACCACTTGTTGAGAAGAAGCCAAAGCACAAGAAGAATGAAGCTGTTGGTGAAAAGAATGTCATTTTCGCCTCTGATATCATCATCGACCAAGAAGATGCTAACTCCTTAGAAGATGGTGAAGAACTCACTTTGATGGACTGGGGTAATGCCATCATTACCAAGCTCCACAAAGCTGATGGTAAAGTTAGCTCTATTGAGGCTAAGTTGCACTTAGAAGGTGACTTCAGAAAGACCAAGCACAAGGTTACTTGGTTGGCTGACACCAACGATGTTGTTGAGGTTGATTTGGTCGACTTTGACCACTTGATCAACAAAGACAAGATCGAGGAGGGTGAGAACTTCGAGGACTTCTTGACTAAGGAGACTGAGTTCCACACCAAAGGTCTTGGTGACCTGAACGTCAAGGACATGAAGGTTGGCGACATCATCCAGTTCGAAAGAAAAGGTTACTACCGTTTGGACCAGGCCGTAAAGGGCAAGCCATTCGTCTTCTTCACCATCCCAGACGGTAAGTCTGTCTCCAAGTATGGTGCTAAGAAGTGAGGTAAACTTATTAGATAGTACCGATTACACGAGCTTTAGCTGTATGAAGCCATAGATGAGTAGAAAAGGTGAGCGCAACATAAAACGGTAGGCGCCGCACTGGAAAATACTTCTTTTAAGCTCATAGCACTAGTACAGAAGGTCGTTCGAAGTGTAAATCAAGACATAACCCACAAACCACAATGGACAAGGCCAAGTTCTTCTCCCTAGACAAGCGCTCAGAAACAACAGCCCTACGACAGCCGAAAGAGCTGTGCTCATTCTCACGTACGTTGGACGGTGAGTACGTTAACGACGAATCGTCGCTTACGTACTTCTTTCTACCTGACTCTGACGTGGACACCAGCATTGATCTTGCCGCTGGCATGAAGAACTTCAAGAAATTCGACGAAGTGCGTGATGGCGAGCTCAAGGGTTTATTGGCTGCTATTCAGGCACATGAGCAGAAGAGCGGCTCGAAGGTCAAGGCCGACATCATCACATGGAGAGGAATCATGACCAAGCTTCTCACGCTGCCATATAACCAACGGGACGCAATTGATCTCAATCTGGTGTATTTTGATGGACATATCTTCATTCAGCAGGATCCGAAGGCCAAGAAAGTGGAGCGAGAGAAGAATAAGCCGACGTCACAGCAGGAGAAACTCATTTACTCTGGTTACAAATTCGAAAGCGTCGCCACAGTGCCGAAGCCTCTGGCAGAGGCATCGAGATCGATGATTGAAAAGAGACACAAGAAGCTCGTGAGCAACGTTGAGCAATACTGTTCGGTGGTGAGAACTGGTGTCGGTAAGCAGAAAATCATCATCGGTGGTGAGGTGGACTGTGTCTGGGACTACAAACCACACGATGCCAACGCATTACCTCACTACGTGGAGTTGAAGACATCAAAGCAGATTACGGAGCCAGGACACTCTGTTGTATTTGAGAAAAAGCTGTTCCGAACTTGGGCACAGTGTTTCCTGCTTGGTATCACTAAAGTTATATATGGCTTCCGTGACGAAAATCTCATTTTGAGATCTGTCGAAGAGTACAAGGTCGAAGACATTCCAAATCTACTTAAGTCCAACCCAGTCAATACAAATCCAAAGAAGATCAACTGTGTCGATGCTTTAAAGTGGTATGGTGCCGTTGTTGAATGGATTACAAAGGAGATCCCTGCTGATGAAACAAAGGCCTGGAGATTGAGCTACGAACCTACACAACAGACTCTTTCCCTGTATCAACTAAGCCCTGATATCGCCAGTGAAGTGCTCAATGGTGGTATCCTAACAGATGAGTTCAAGAAGTGGAGGCAGCAGATGAACAACGAGAAGAATAAGGAGAAAAAGAGCGAGGAATAAACTGAAATGTAACGTTAATAATTTAAAAAAATAGTTGTAGATAATTAATCTAGAGACTGATGGTCTAGTTGGTATCGTAGTGTTTGAACAAGTCGATATAAAAAGCTCTGTATGTCTTGTTCTTCCCCAACTCGTCAATCTTCTGGACGTCAGATTTCTCCAATTGGAAAGTGAAAATATCTAATGCTTCAGTCAAACGTTCAACCTTGGAAGACGTGGTCAGTGGGAGAATTCCATGCTCATAAACCCATCTTAACAATATTTGGGTTTCAGTTTTGCCATACTTCTGCGCCAACTGTGAAACTAAGTCGTCAATTGGACCTGGAGCAGCTCTGAACATTGGGGCTAAAGGGCAAAAGCCCTCAACAATAATGTCGTTTTCATTGCAGTATTTGATAATACCTGGGGTTTGATCTTGTAAGTAGGCATGGAACTCAATCTGGTTGATCACTGGTTGATGCTTGGCGATTTTCTTAATACGCTCAAGCAACTCAACGGTATAATTGGAAAGACCGATGCTTTTAGTCTTGCCCTCATCGAGGAGCTTCTCCATTTCCTTCCAGCCATCCTCAATGGACAACGTCGTCTCTTTTGGGTGATGAACAAGATAGCAATCAACATAGTCTAAGTCCATTTCCTTCAATGCAGTGGTCAATGATTCATATGGACCAGAAGAACCAGTCTTCTGTGAAACGCCTGGACTCCACTTGTCCACAACAAAGAGCTTCTCACGAGCAACACCGGACTCTTTAATACCCAATCCAACCTCGGAGTGTGTGAAATATGCTTCTGCTGTATCAATGTGGTAAAATCCGGCCAGAATTGCCTGCTTGATCTGGGAGACAAGATCTGTGATCAAGGCACCATCAGAGCCTGGAGCAGTCTTTTTAATTCTCCAAGCGGTACCAGAGCCAAAGCCAATTGCTGGAATCTTCTGACCACTTTTGAGCGTGAAATCTGGAACTTTAGGAACGGCCATTGTGCTAGATCTAATTGTATTTCTAAGTAAATTCAATCTGTTCATAAATTGTTGTCGCTAGTTATAAGTAGGGAAAAATGATATCTGGGCCCGACTTTATGACTATCGGCTATAATCGCGTAATCGCGTCGCTTCGTTGTTCCTGATAGGGAAAGGCTCGCATCTTCCCGACAGCAGGGTAACAATGGCACGGGACTGCATTATTCCTACTGAATTTACCTTTAGTCGTTATAACAATGTTCATTAACGTAATTTTATATCATATATCATTTCTTAGACTTCTTGGTACTCTTGACCCTGTGTCTCAGAACACCACTCGTAGGTGACACTGGCTTAGGAGTGTAGTACCTCGTATACTGTGGATTCATCTGCAATGATTTGTAGGGTGTTTGATGTGGGGTATGTGGAAGTCGAGGTGTTTGTGGCACTTCCTGTTGTTGGGCCATTCCCCTTTGCTGCTGGTTAGGATGACCACTGTAGTTGCGGTACGTTCCGAAAGCTGCGTTGGTAAGCACAAGCGACCCCACGGTGATCAAAAGAAGGAAGAACATGGATTTCCAACTGATCGGTTTAATAAAACCGTTAATGATCTCGGCAAACGTTTCTGCTCCAATCTTAGCACGACCCACTGTAGTAGGGTCGCGGTTCATACATCTCTCCCATTCCGAGCACTTAGCCTCGAGTGCAACAACTCTTCTCCCTGGTTGACAATTATTTCTAGCATACTCCCTGGTACATAAGGCAATCTCCTGGATTATATCAGTGGCGTAGGAGTCAACTTTATTTTCGACATCTGCCCTCACTGTAGAGATGAACGTGTAAACGAAGTATAATAAGATCGAAACAATAACAACGTTGAACAAGAGCTGAAGGTACAACGACAGGATGTATGGTAGTTGTGGGTCAATAATCGACTCAAGGAACCTCGTTAAATTGCTTTTTGGCTCTTTCTTTGATTTCCGACTCTTCTTGGTACCCTTGTTCGCATCTTCATCATCTGTCCATTCGTTATCTGCACCAGATAATTTGCTTTTTTTGGGGCTGGAACGCATATATGGGCTTTTCACCCCATGTTTGGACTTCCCTTCAATAGCATCTGTCAGTGGACTTGAAAATCGTGTTCCTTTTGGTAAACTTTTCCAGGATGGTATATACTCTTTCTTCGGAGACATTACAACTTTTTTCATTGCCTTGAGTGGGTTCAGCTCGCCATTCTCATCCAGAGCAGTGGAAAGATCTGGCCATCTCTCGAGGAATTTCTGTGACGTTTCACGGTCGTAGTTTATGTTACGACTCTTTTTTAGTATACTTGATGGGCCCTTGGGTAAGTTGACATGAGACGGTGTATCAGCAACAATCTCTGCAATATCTGAGGATGAATTTGAAAGCGTTCGGGTGGTTATGGAGGCACGTAAGAGCGATGACTTAGAAGCCGTAGCCTTTGTTGCTGACGTTGAACTGAAGTCAATGAGCTTTTTACCTGGCGATGGTAGCGCTGGTGAGAGCCTGGATCCAGAACCGGCCCCGTTAATTCCTCTGAGCTTGAACTGCTCTCTCAAAAAGGGAGTTTCCGGGTTGTTGGCGATCTCGTCGTGTGATATTGGCGTCAGTTTGGCACTGCTATCGAAAGATGCAACGCTGTCGTTACCCTGCGGCGTCGAAATCAGCGATCTCTTGCTGCTGCTGTTCATGGTGAATGCGCTATTTGTGTTGAGTGGTCCCAGGACGTGGTTCTGCTTGAACAGCTCGTCGTGTCTCTTTCGCTGTGCTTCGCTAATCGCTGGAGTGACGATGGATGGCATGTGGTGGAGCGCAGACCTGTTGTAGTGTGGCTCCGTGTGTTGTTCCGTACTTTAAAACTTTTGGTGGCAGCAATTAGTACAGTGTCACAGTCTCGAGAGTTATCGGTGTTGCAACCACGCCGTCTTTCTTTCTAATGACGGTAATTTGCGGAATGTTGGTTCTCCCAAATGTGCAATGCCTTCTGATCCCAAAAAGTATGAAAATGTAAACATACAACTAATCCTTGTTTTACTCAGTGTGCGCGTAATTCTGAGCACTGGAGGGCAGAGTACGGAGGAAAAAAATAAGTGCTTTCACTGTGGATCGAACACAGGACCTTATGAACTTCAGTCATACGCTCTCCCAACTGAGCTATGAAAGCAGCTTGTTGAATGTAGAACAGGTCTGAGCTTACCAATAAGCTTAAATAGTACCAGGCCGGGTAATATATGCAGACGTACGCTACTTCCAAAATAGGACACCGCTTGTTTGGTACAACAAAGAATAAATTCCAATAGAATAGATTTGATGCATCAAAAGAAATAGGCTCACTAGTATCAGAACTAGTACAACTTTTCCAATCATAAGAAAGTGAATAAGATTGTAGGCAGGTTATTGTTTTTGTTCTTCTTATTCAAGATTTGAGGCATCTAAATCAGGCAGTCGACCGCGGGCTTCGCCTTTGTATGCCATTCTTGTCAACAACGGCAATCTCCACACGACGGGGTTATTTATTAATAAACTACTAATTTCCACAGAATTGCTGCTATTTGCTTCTTGCTCTTCCTCGTTATTACCAGCATTTCCCAAAATGTCCCCAACAACTGTCCTTGTTTCGGGTGCTTCCGGTTTCATTGCCCTCCATATTTTAAGCGTCCTACTCTCCAAGGGGTTTAGGGTTATCGGTACTGTTAGATCCCAAGAGAAAGCTACGAAGATCATTAACCAGTTCAAGCAGCTCTATCCACATGGTGATCTATCCTTTGAGATAGTCAAGGACATTGCCTCTGACGATGCATTTGACCACGTATTGCAGACGCATCCTGAGATCACCGAGGTATTACATACTGCTTCTCCTTTCTCATTTGGCATCAATGCCTCCGTTGAGGATGCGTATTTGAAGCCAGCAACCATTGGAACCAAAAACATCTTAGTTGCAACCAAGAAATATGCACCACAAGTAAAAAATGTTGTGGTTACATCCTCTTATGCTGCCATTGCCAACAGAGACAAGGTTGGCGATCCAACCTTCATTCACACAGAGAAGACATGGAACCCAATTGAGTGGTCAGATGTTCAAGGTGATGAAGTCAAAGCTTACAGTGCTTCTAAAAAATTGGCTGAAGTTGTGGCTAGAAAATTTGTTGAGGAAGAGAAACCAGCTTTCAAGCTTCATACTGTCAACCCACCATTTGTCCTTGGACCACAAATGTTCTCTGAGGCACTGATCAACCCAAAATTGAATACTTCAGCTGAACACATCAATACATTGTTCAAATTGAAGCCAGATTTCACTGAGTACTTAGCTGTTCCTACCGGTTTATCCGCTGATGTTCGTGATGTTGCCAAGTTACATGTTTTACCATTGGAGAAAAGTCTTCCACATGGATCTAGATTGTTTACATGTCAGGGTGTTTATACCGGACAAATACTGCTCAATATTCTGCACAAGCATTTCCCAGAACTTGAGAATGTCATTGGAAAAGGCATGCCAGAAGGTGCTGATGAAAAGGCCAAGTCTAAAATGGCTTACTTTGACACTTCAGCCACTGAAAAACTTACTGGTATGACTTGGACCCCACAGGAAGTCACCGTCACTGACTCCATCAAACAGATTTTGGAGTACAAAAAGACACATGGTCAGATCAAGCTTTGAAGAAGATATCCCTGTATACTCAAATCACCATACAGCTCAATTGGAGCAGTTTTAATAGACCTATACTTAGTAGCTAGTAATCATGCGGCTACCCCATACATTGGTGTCCAAACCAGAAATAACATCCAAACACCAAAGCCGAACCGGTGCCGAGCTTCCATTGCCGGGCGTGCGGAGGAAGGGCTACGGCAAGAGAGGTGTACTTAACTCCACAAACTTGAATATTTTGCATTCTTGAACTCTCCCGTCACTTGCTGTACAAGTACACATACACAACACACATACTACGAGATGCGCACCTCAGCTTCTAGTCTTGCCCGTGTCCCTATGATTAAATTCATTGGTGGCAGACATGTTCGTCCTGGTAAGTAAAAGTATACAACGGTTTAAGCCTCCTCCTCATCCCAACCATACAATGAAGAATAATGTACTAATACCTTCAGAAGCCGTTATTGACAATGCAGTTAAAGCCCATCCAATGTCCACAGGTATACTACCAGGTGGTGAAGGATCTATCAAGATCTCTGAACTTGTTTGGCCTAAACATGAGAAACCAAAGCCACAACCAAGAAAGACGCAAACTAATTCAACACCAACAAGTTCGAAACCTTATGACTTTATTAGCGTATTGGATTTGCCAAAGAGATTCCATACACCGGCTCTGGAACAACGGGAGATGGATGCCGTCAATAGTGGGGGCGCTGACCTATTGCAATGAAGGATATTAATGATTGATTCAGTGACCTTTCAGCCATATGTGGCAATCTCTTCTGTTCTGTATGCTGATTGAAGTCACGTCAACAAGAACAAAAACACAAACAAACACTATGTTGTTATACTCTGTGGTGACATTGAGATGACTACTTCCATCTATTTATATCAAAGATTGGCTTATGCCTTGCCTTTCTTCTCAGTCAATTTTTCGTTATGAAATGCAGGATCATGCTATATATCTTCCTGCCAAAGGTGAAGTGGTTTTGCATGATATGCTTGTTGTCTGGACAGACCTAGGAAAGAAATAGAATTATTCACATCGCATATGCTTATTGAAAATTGTAGTGTAAGGAGGTATGGCGGTTTTAAGTACGAAGCCACTAGGCTGATTGCTGGATCCCCTCATATATGTAAGAGAAATGAAAATTGATCCAATATTCACCAAATGAGGCTGTTCGTTTATCTATTATTTGAATTAATCGTACTATTCCTTCAAAACTTGTCTGTCACCAATCACGTGTCAATAACATGAAGAAAATACGCGAAGCCGCTCAATTCGCGAAAACGTTACACAAATTAATCGCGACTTTCGATCGTTCAATCAATCATTTTGCCACTATAAGATTTGCCACCTTTGTAATTGTAACAGCATTGAATTGCGAACAACCAAAGCAACAGACACAATGAACCACGATCCTTTCAAATGGGGAAGACCAGACGATTCCACCTACGGTAAATATAATACCGCTATTGCATATGCTGGTAATGGACATGTTGAATCCAAAAGTTGTATGCCAACTATGAATACTCAACAACCTATCGTTACTGGTACGTCTGTTATAAGTATGAAGTTCAAAGACGGTATAATCATTGCAGCTGATAACTTAGGGTCTTACGGTTCGCTAGCTAGATTCACCGATGTCGAGAGATTATTCCCAATTGGTGAGAATTGTGTTGTTGGTGTTAGTGGTGATTTGTCTGATATGCAAGCGATTGAAAGAATTTTACAAGATCTAGAAACTGATACTGGATATGATTATGATGGCCATACTTTGAGAGCATCACACGTACACCAATACTTACAGAAAGTATTCTATCAAAGAAGAAGTAAAATGGATCCATTATGGAATAGTGTTGTTGTTGCTGGTATTGATGATGATAAGCCATTTTTGAAATATGTTGACTTATTAGGTGTGACTTATGGTGCACCAACTTTAGCAACCGGTTTTGGTGCTCACTTGGCCATTCCTCTATTAAGAAAAGTTATTTTCAAGGAAGAAGATGTTGATAACGTTGATGAGACAACGGCTAGAAAAACAATCGAGGAATGTATGAAAGTTTTATACTACAGAGATGCAAGATCGTTAGATAAATATTCATTGATTACCATCACCAAGGAAAAGGGAGTTGTTTTCGAAAAGAACCTAAAATCTGAAAACCAGAGTTGGAGATTTGCCAAAGATATCAAAGGTTATGGTACTCAGAAGGTTTAAGACGTGCAATATATGTGTTTGTATGTATATATGCTCGATTTCACTTGATGTGAAACGGAGTGTTTCCTATTGTTTACGTTCAATTATATCATTATAGTCCAGCGTTGTACCTTCTTCTATCAGGCTTGAGACTGAGACTTTCAAAAGCCTTCACTCTTATTTCAGAAGTTATCATATCTAGTTAGCTTGCACATTAAGGAAAACTGTACATGTTATATCACGCGTTTGAGATGTTAATAGGCGGATTCAAACCTCAACACCTAACGCCCAACAAGCGATATTTTCGCTGGACTATGGGAACCTCTAACGAAAAAAAGGGGTTGAAGCACAAAAAGAACAAACGATTCTGACATATTGTGCGTGTAACATACGATATTATACTATGTGGGGAGATTGAAAAAGATGATGTGTGTATGTGTTCACTATTGTAAACTTGTGTATACGTACGTCTGTGTTTATGGTGTGTATAACGACCGACGGTAACACACCAATAAAAAGAAATAGGGATTACAGGTGTCCCAGTTTGTGCTGTGCATAAGATGTTGAGCTGTGCCCGGCGATGTTATGTGTAATCCGCACGTATACCATGTACAGCGCTGAGATGGAAGGTGGAAGTTAGGTGCGCGTGCATAGAATGTTCTGTGCCCACCGTAGAAGCTTCTGCGGGTTCCACGCCACAACCCCCTGGAGTGTTTTACAGTATATTCAATGTAACCTTAGGCTTATATCAGTGACTGTATACCAATAGTGTGCGTGTAATACCTACTGCCAAACAGTAACTTAGCATCCACTAACCCACAAGCCACCCCTCTATGCCCCACCACACCATACTGGTGTGACTACTGCTGTGAGTGCTTGACCATTTTGTACGCGCATGTACGCATCGATAAGACAAACGACGCACCGTTGCTTAATATTAAAGCGGGCACCTCGTTATATAAGTTGGAGACCTTCCCCTCTTTGTGTTTCCTCCTTTCTTTTGCTTGGATATTCGTGAAGACTGGAGATAATAAGGACAATCCGGAAATCCAAGACACAAACACATATACCCGACGCTTCCTCACGTATCAACGAAAAGAGCCCAACACGAATTTCACCGCGCGACCTCTAAGCCCATCGCAGAAGCTCCAAACACCACCTTCGCCTCCCATCTGACACCAAGCACGACTCTCACAAAGACACACAGGGGTCTTATATCTAGCACAGTCCCTAGAAGCACATGCCATTCGACATCACGGTACTTGGGTCCTCCGGTGGTCCACTAGAAGGTGTTACTTCCTCCCTTCTCGTTAAGCCGCACGGACTCTCATACTCAAACATCTTAGCAAATAACATCACAGATGCGATATTGGCAGTTGACTCAGGTGCCGGTTTGGGTAAACTAGCTGAGATGATCTCCGATGAGCTCCACGGCTGTCCCGGTCGAGTCACACAAACTGCGCTCCGCCAATATGTCCATCCCCTCGACGTTGATGCCTTCACTGCACCTTCGCAACGTACAACAAGCTCGCTGTGTGAAGACAAGGATGGTCATGGCTGTACGGTGAAAGATCCATCTAACGACTCATGCTCACCCATAGAGCTATCATTCCAGCTGTCAGAACATGTCAAGAGCTATCTTATAACACATGCCCATTTGGACCACATCAGTGCTTTGGTTATCAACTCTCCCGCTTTCGGTCATGACTCTGGTAAACACATCTTTGGATTGCAGACTACTATTGATGCACTACAGCAATTCGTATTCAACGACCACATCTGGCCAAATTTGTCGTTGACCAAGAACGGTACATTCTTGGACTTCGTTGCAATGGAGCCTCGCATTAGCAAACAAATTTCAAATAGATATTCGATCACGCCATACCAAATTTCACATGGTTGTGTAAGTGATGGTAACAACTACCATTCAACTGCCTTTTTGATCCAGGAAATATCCTCAAGCTCACAATTGTTGATCTTCGGAGACGTGGAAGCAGATTCGTATTCTCACTCAAAGGCAAACATTAGCATTTGGCAATCGATTGCACCGTCGATTGCGAACAACACATTAAACACCATAGTCATTGAATGTTCCACCCCAAACCTACCACCGGATTTACCCTTATATGGACATCTGACACCTGATGCACTCTTCTCAGAACTTATCACGTTAGACAACATCTTGAAGCAAGAGTTAAATTTCGAAAAAGGCCTGCAAGATCTCACCCTACTAATTACCCATGTTAAAGAACGAAGATCAAAAGAGAACCCACGGTCATTGATATTAAGAGAATTGAACAGACTCAATGAACAGTTTGCACTTGGATGTGTCTTCACAATGATCTTACCGGGTCAAACATATTCCGTCGTATGACCATTATTTGGGAGATGAGTGGAGTAATGTTGTGGCATGTCTACAAGTTTAAACTAATCCATAGGAAATTCACGATTTTACTAAACAAAATGTACATCATCTCTTCACCAGAGACGAGATCCATTTCAGACAATGAAGTATCCTTCGGTGGAAAGTTCAGATAACTGCTTGAACTCTAATGACTCTTCACCTTCCACAGTCACTACATCCGAAACAGTGACGCCACCCAGTGTCTTAACAGGATTCTCAGAAACAAATGAGATCTCAATAGGGAATAGAGCATCTTCAGAAGCGCCAACACTAAACTCCAAAACACCATTTTCACCTGGCCCTAAGGATTCAATATGGAAGAAAATACCTTCTTCAGTGATGTCAGTAATCTGAGCACCATCCGACTTTAATTCGACTTGTTCAGTAGCAACCGGAACTAAGATAGTAATGCTGGACAATGATTCGCTATAGTTTTCATTCAGTTCAAATTCTAACGTAACATCAGTAGAATTACCATTGGCACTCAACCAAGTAGAAAATTGAATTGGAACAAAAGTAGTATCATCATTTTTACCCACGCCTCTCCATCTGACAACACCCAGGTTTTGATCATTAGAGGGGAATGGTTTCGTTGGATCTTTTAAACCTATCACAGATTCATTATTGAATAAGTTTCTATCAACATTTGGATGTGTCTTGAATTGAACATTTGAAGATTCTTTTTGAACCAAAATCTTGGAATGAGCCAATTCTGGATCATTGATACGTAGTTGTAAAACACCTTTGAGCTCAGAAGAAACAACAGATCCCTCACGTGTAATCTCAGCTGTAATTTTCTCTTCCAATGTGATCAAAATACCATCGTTCTCTGGTTTATCATCAACCGGTTCTTCATAAACTTGTTGTTGGGCCACAGGTGTGGGAGCAACAAATCTTGATTCTTCAGCAATAAATGGCTCAGAAGCTGTGTTGTTTTCAAAGGTTGGCTTTTTAGAAGCTTTACCCAACTGTAAGCCACGACCCTTTGGTGCAGCTTTCTTAGTTGGTACTGCTGGTTCAACTGGTGTTGGAGCGTAGCTCTGTTGTGGCACTGGGGACTGAGGATATGAGTCCATAGGTCTATCCATGCCACCCATACCACCTCCAAATCCAGCTGCACCTGCACCACCAAATTGAGAGTTCAATGCACGACGGTCCATCTCTTTTCTTTGAATCTCTTTGGCCTTACGCTTTCTCTCCTCAGTGGCTTCCAATTCTTTGTTGCGCTCGATGATCTCCTGGATCTTCTCCTCATGAGAGTCCATTTCTAAGAATGTCTTAATCTGTAACAGCGATAGATTCTCTTTGTATCCCAATGTAACCATTTCATCAAAGGCACTCAAGATCTCAAAAGCGTGATCAAAAATTTCATTCTCGTTAATGACTCTGAGCAAAGAAGTGACAGTCTCTGCAAACAAGTTCAGCGTCTCAATGTCCTGCAAGATGTTTGACTGACGGTTTGTAATGAGCAGAATGTAGAGCTCATCCAATGGCTGGTAAACGTAGCGAACATGCTCGTCCTCAACGGTGGTGTGCTGGGTGTTGTTCTCAGACAAGAGCGTTGGGAAGTTGGCCAACAGCTCAGTGACACGGTTCTTGGTCAAGTCGCGGAACTGACGCGACAGAATGGCCTTACCACTGCGAGTTATGATGGAAGCGGCGAGAATGGCCATAATGCGTTACTGCTGTGGTTGTTGTGTTTTGTGTGCAAAGTGAACGCGTGGTCAAAGGCTCTCCGTGAGTAAGAGGAGCGGTCGGATTTCAAAGCCGGGAACGGGAAAAAGGACTAAGGACAAGCAGATGTGATGAATTGGCTGGTCTTATATCTGTTGTATCAACAGAACGCGGATCTAGAGGATATCGACCCAGGGTTGACCACTTTGTCGGTTGTTACAGTGCTGTTTGTGATACAAGTTGGGAGTTGTTGACGTTTCAACAATTTCGTCTCGCTGGCCCGCGAACGTGTGGCGCAAACCTGATTCTTATTATGTAAGCAGCTGCCTTGGTATTACACTCTACAGAGACTACCTCTGTGTATATAGAGTGTGTATGGGTGACACAGCTCATTATAGGCATTCTTTTATTTTGCACTATCGAGTCTTCATGCAGAAACTAGAAATCGTCGCCTTTTCATGCCGAACCCACAGCAGGATGTCGCCGACAGTATCAACAGCTCTTGTCAGACATTACATACTGGGCTATGCTTGACTCGTGTCTATAGTTCATGGACAATCAGAGACGCCTCCTTCATTATTCTGCGCTGACGCTGTCTTAAACAGTGAGCCTGAGACCTTTATTTGTCGCTTTTAAATCAGACACATTTTCCGTAGTACTTCACTGATGTAACCGGGCCTGGTTCACACTTCCCAAGTCTTTGGTTTCGTTCCTCTCCATCTCTGCTGTCCTTGAGATCCGAAGAGATTCGACCTCTTTGGATGGGATGATTGTTTTGGCTTACAATTCAAAAAAGGATGCCAGGTCTGACTAACACATATTAAAAAACCGCTATTGCCTTGAATTTGGACACTCCACATAGTACATCTCTATTTCGAGTGTATCCTTCTCACAAATGACAGAAAAAATACACCATATGTCTCACTCTTCATGGATCGTGCTCTAAGACCACCCCTTCATTTCAGAAAGGAGAGACTTAGTAAGCTCATTGACAGATTCTTCAACATATGATCCCTCAGAGTCGGACTTGTCACTGGGCTGAGATTTTGTAACTGTGTTCTTGTCTTCAATTGCTGATTCTTCTTATTCCTCTTTCTCATCATGATGTTTGATATTCTCAAATGTGTTATCTTCTGTTCGTTTTTGCTCCGGCTTCGTCTCTTCTGGTAATCTTATTTCTGCTTTCTCGTCTTTTTTGTCCCCATTGATTTCCTCTTTCTCCACTACCTTCTCTTCAATTTTACTCTCTTCTTCAGTGGGACTTGTAACCGCCTCTGTCAGTTTCATTACGATTTCTTCTATCGCCTCCTCAGCCTCTGTATCATTATCCCCGCTGAGCTCAACATCAGTCTCAGTGAGCTTTCTTATCTCCTCCAATTTTGAAACAAATGACTTCTGCTCACTCAGCTCCAGACAAAGACACCTTGGAGCATCTGGCCCTTTAAACTTACACAAAGAGTTGAAAGCCTCGTATATGTCACACAATAGCACTTCTTGAGCATGTATACAAGTCTCTGGGAGACTCATGTCAAATTCCTTAAATTTGACGACAACTTCGTTTTCCTCTCCAAATGGATTCTCTAACTCCTTGAAAGTCTCTTTCACCTTGTCAAGCACTTGGGAAAGGGAGTGAATAGGTATTAGTGGATCATCAAGCAAGGTCACAATGTTGCCGTCGTACTGTTTCAGAAGCTCTGCGTGTTTCTCCGGGGAAACAGGTGCTAATAAGTATGGATAATTGTCTGTCTGAATAATGATGGGAATCGGACAATACTTATCGACCGGTATTATAGTGGTACTTTCAAGTTCTTGAGTGTATCCTTCTTCCTCTGTCGCGTCAGAGATGACTTTCTCCTTGACCTTTGACACCTCTTCCTCCTCGGGCTCCTTGCTATTCTCATCGTCACTGTCAATCTCCAGAATCTCCTGATCATCGAAATTCAACATCCTTCTTCTTTTCACCTTTCTATCGTCAGTCAGTTCCTCGACTTCTATAGCCTGCTGTTCTGTGACTTTAGCTTCAGCAACGTCTGAAGCACGTTTCGTGAGAACTGCCGTGGTCTGTTTCAAAGAAGCCTTGGAAAGCTCTTGTTCGTAGGCTTGAAAATCAAGAAGCTCGATTTCACTCTCATTTTCACTTTCCTGGAGATCATTGGGGTCAGAGTGTTCAGAGAATATCTCTGTGGCCACCTTCGAGTCAGTAATCATCCCATCGTTATCATCAAAATCCTCCACAACAGTCTCTCCGGTAACGGTTTCACTCATGGATGGCTCTTCTCTCTCTATCCCTATTCCCGTATTATGGGTCTCTATAGTATCAATGTCCTGAAGAATGGATGGCATAGCTGTGTAAATGACAGATTGCTCTGTGTTTATTGTTCTTTGAATATAGGGTAAAGAAAGAGTGTTGAGTAAGCAGTTATGCTGTAACTGATGGGTATTCTAATATCTATCTATGTGCAGTACCAGATGAGTGACACGTACAATTGGACGTTTTGACCTAGTTTGTTTTCCATTACATTTGACTGAATCTGCCATTGGCAGCTACTCACATCGCTCCTCTGCAGCCTGCTCTTTATGCGGCTCCTACGTTCACCCGAACACCACTGGGATTTGTGGGGTCGTCATTTTGGTGTTTGATGAAGTCACTGTAAGAGAAAACTCTAAGAGAAAATTATTAATAATATGTTCATTAGTCCATATCTTGTCCTGAGATAGAAACTGTCATATATTAAACCCCTTTTTTTATGCTTTTCAATTAATATATTCAAGATCTAAAGTCGCACCATTCAATATCTGTAACTTTTTCAAAACAAATTCACAAGCTCAGATTGCACAATTGACTTTTGGCCCAAAGAGTATTCTAATACTGATCCGTAATTCGAAAGACTAATATTTCAATACTTAACTCTTTAATAGTGACCCTGTGGCTCTCAAAAAAGAATTTTATTTGACACTTTACCTAACACCCGGACACCCTAAGCATGCACCGGAGAAAACATCCGGACACTGATTTACGTGAAAGACTGGAAATCTCGGGAGAAGACGGCCACCATATTTTACAAACTGTTCACAACACTACGTAATTAAGGGTCTTTTACTTATTAACTCAACTATTTAATGATCGGTTTTTTTGTCCGTCTACAAACACCACCAGCATTTGCATTTACTATATTAGTGGCCGAACCGTGCTTGTCGCGCCAACGAGGTAAAAAACCACAACAAACTAAAAAGGTAAACAAGCGATAATATACATCAACAGAAAGTGCTCGAGATTTGGTCTCATATAACACTTGAAGAAGCACCGCAGTCAGTTGTGCAAACCAAATTACACATTCCAAGCGCTTCCTGTTCACGGCCTTGCCCAGTTATTTTGTACTACTGGTGTGAACGTTTAACGCGAACACTCATAACCATGCCACCGAAGACGACGCAAGAGCCTCGTCGGAGATCGATGCGGATCCAAGGCAGAGAGGAGGAGAAGAAACGAACGAACTTGAAAGAGATTCTTCAGCGAGGGTCCTCAAATCTGGAGAAGAAGCGCTCGGAACAGAAAAACACAGACTTCTTGTTCAAGAGGTCCAACTCACGGGACACGAGTAATGCATCACGATCATCTGTGACGTTGAAACCCGAGCAGCCGAAGAAGACACAACAGAAGAGAGTGAGACGACTGGAAGCTGAGGATATGATGATAACTCCAGATCAACAACAGAAGAAGAAGAAGGCCAAACAGATATCAGCTACCATCACAAATCAACAGGATGACTATGAAGAACACTCAACTTCTTTCCAAGTTTCATTACCGGTTTCAGACACACCAATCATCAGCCGTAATAAAGAGCTACGAAATAACAACGGTATTGGGAGAAGATCATCTTTGAGTAATCGTGGAAAAAGAGTTTCATCTATCGCTAATGGGTTTACTGCTGTTCCTCATGACCAGGTGCCAACTGCAGATTATTACAAGCATTTGGATGACAGTTTACCGGACCCTCATAAGATGAGACAGTTGCTGACTTGGTGTTCCAAAAAAGTGTTTGAAGAGGATAAGAGTAGACACATTAAACAAAAGAACAAGTTATCAAGTGAAGAATTGACTGCGCTGAACATTGCCAAGGTGATTAAAGAGGAGATTGTTAACGACATAACAAACGGTAAAATCAATCTTTCTTGGTGGAATAAAGATGATGTTGATCAGCAGTCCAAGGACTCATCACAAGTGGAGAAGACCTTGTTACCCAATGAACGAAACGTTAAAAATGCCGAGGTATTGGAACAGTTGAAGCAGAGACTGGAGCAATTGAAAAGTTCAAGTGCAGAGTGGGAGAAGAACATGTCCAAACACGTTGAATTGCCACATGTTTCTGTTGAGAATGTTCATTTAGATACCAATGACGATGTGCAAAGCATTAGGGATCGAACGTTGTTGAAAGAGCTGACACAAATGGAAGAGAATACACTGAATGAGATCTCTTCAAAATTTGAACTCGCAATGGATTCGTTCCAAGAGTTCGTTTATCATTTGAGATCTTCTTCACAGCTGAGAGAGAAATTTGCCTCTGTGAATTCCGAAAGGCTTTCTCAAGTTTTGGATTCCACATTTGATGATACCACGTTACATAAGATTAATCATACAGATCTCAACAGGGATCTTGACTCACAGCAATTATTGAAGGGAATTTCGAGGTTAGATCGCTGAAAGGATCCGAGTGTTTATAATGCCTTTGATTGTATTATTACTTAGCTTAACACTAGGTTTTTTTGACAGAAATGCAAACGTGATAAATTAAAATATAGAACAAGGTCATCGCCATCAAATCACAAATACTTCTTTGCTAGACTTTTCACTTTTAGATCAAAACCCGGACTCATTACTGGGTCATTGACGTTATAGAACGGATTCAACAATGTCTTCACGTAGAGATCGTTGACCTCGTTGAAGAACTGCCTGATCCCCTCCTCATTCTTTGTTTCATGAAGCAGCAAAAATTTGATATTACCCGGAGTAACAAAAGCTGAAATTGTATACCCATAGAAATCGTCTACTGCTTTCAGGTAAAGTGCATTTGTTTTCCATTGCAGGTCCTCGACGACGTCCAGCGCAGCGTGTACGACAAAGGGACTTAATTCTTTCATTTCTGGTGAAAACTTGGGCGTGCCGTCACCACCTTGTCTGTAGGTGCCGAATTCGGCTTCATATACCGGATTATCTGTTGTTCCTATGAGTGCGAGGTAGTAGCTCATTGCGGTGGGATTTGTCTCCGCTTGTTTTTGTGCTCGTCCTAAGCGTCGTTGCTTATACCTTTGTTGTGGTCCTCTAGATGTGAGACTGTGGAGTTTCTTCCGAGCGCGAACCATTCCTCATTAACCACACACGCACTCTCTTTCTATTACTTACTTCAGCACGAAAGTCCACCACAGGAAGCTCCATTACCATAAGAAGCCATAAGAAGCCAAGGAGGGAGGTCTCACCTGATACCCACACAAAGTGAGATGGATTCCAGGCGGTTGAGCTCAGCACCCACGGAGAGGCTGTCTACTGGCACGCTGGCAGTCCAGTTAGCCGTCCATGCGAACCGGCGCCCCAGCACACAGAGCACACAGAGCACACAGAGCACACAGAGCACACAGAGCACACAGAGCACACAGAGCACACAGAGCACCTATTCACACCGTCGAATGAACAGCTCGATACGTCACTCACAGGCCGAGGGGTTTGAGTTTGACCCTTTGGTAGCTGCTGTTCAGGCCCGCAAAGAGAAGCAGAACCGCCGTGACTCCACCAGGAGCTCCAGCACTGCCACTGCTAACGATGAGGAGGACCAGGAGCACAGCAAGGAACGCATCAAAGAAGCAGGTCAGATTGCTGCCGTACTACTTGAGATCCGTAAGGATATTCACAATACACGGCATGTTCCTTCAGCGCTCACGGAGAGACAAGAGGTAGAGCCCGAGAGACACCATACGCGGGCTAGCAGGACTACTCTACAGAGGGCCGAGAAGACTAAAGTGATGCTCAATCTGCGCTACTTTTCTATGTTTCAAGCACAAAAACGCTTCTATTCTCCAAATAAGTACCCAGGTGTTGATGGCATCTACAACCCACTACAACTTATCCGTAATAGACGAGTGCGAAAGAAGTTTCACCAACCTCCACAGCTCTCCATTAAGACGAATCCGTACGCATCAGAGGCATTTTCCAAGCGCAAAGAAAAGCTTATTTGGCAGATTGATCTAGACGAACAAGCTCATGATCTTAATTGGAGGTCACAACACTGGCATGACCTCATCAACCCGCGTGGTGAGCTATGGTTTCCACCAGACGAGAGCTCCAATGTATCCCATGCACACAAACACAGAATCCATCTGCATCGACACAAGTCAGATAAAGATGGCTCTTCAGAAGTACTCTCCAACATGCATGACCGTTTGTTTCAGTCTGAAGATGAGGACAGCTCTGCAGAGAACTCTAGAGGTTCCAAAGACGATCTACTAGAAGTCCCTAGAGCACGTAAGAGAGACATCATCACTGATAAGATCAAGAAGAGACGTTCAAAATCACCTTTCAAAAGAGATCAAAGTGTCATTGAGCTGTCTAAGATTGTTACAGATATGCCAAAAAGACAATCGTCACTGGAACCACAAACTCAAGTTCATTCACAGCCTCAACTGATCTCCCCTGGTGGGTTGGGCTTACTACAGGATATCAACATTGAGCCTATCCACCATGAACGTGTTACTTCCAACGCCAGTACTGGGGACCTTTTGGCTGTTTCTAGCCCATTGGGTTCAGCAGCTCATACGAGAAATGCATCTGCTAGTGTCTCCAATTCTGGACTCATGTGCTCTTTTACACCGTCCACCGCCCCATCTACCGACTTGGAGTACGAAGAGTTCAAGGTCCAAAATGAGATGATGAAGTCTTTGAAAAATGCCAGTGTCTTGGCATCTTACGGTGGTCATAACATCAACAATAGGCGCCAAGAGTATCGATCATCAATCAGTTATGGTAAGTTGTTCCAGGATTATAAGTCTGCCGAAGAGTTGAATAATTACTTGAAAATGTCAGTGCTAGTGCCTTACGAGACATCGTTGAAGGAGAAGTCCGAAAGATTACACAGCATCCATAACGAATTGGCAACAGAGTTCTCTACCAGGATTGATCAGCTCATTTTGTTGGCAGACCGTTCAGAAGCTGAAGTGAACACAACATTGACACTTGAAGCAAGAAAATTAACAGAGAGATATGAAAAATTGGGCTCATTACACAGAAGAAAGGATGCTTTTGTTTCGTTTGCTTACTGGTTATTGGAGAATTTCGTTGTTTTGCTTCTTTGGATCATTTGGTTTGGCTTCTCTTTGGGTAGAATTATAAAGTTTTTGGTTCTATCATTGTGGAATTTGGCGACGTGGTTTATGAAATGATATACTTACGCTTAATGAATGATTTACGACTAACTTAATTTAACCGCATAGTCCCTGAAATCGTACCTCAAGAAAGAAAAGAAGAGATGCACCTAGTGACTAATCTCTATTATTAGCTGAAATAGAAATTCCACTCGAATGATAGCATTAAATCAAAGCCTTGACATGTGTAAGTATGTTCAATTGTGTTGTGTTACTAGTTACAGTCGATTGTTCTGTCCAAACACGAAAACAAACGCGAAAAACACGCGTCCTTAAAATTTCCGATCACTTCGCGTCTCTCTCTCCTCTCTCGTCAACGTCCCACTGCTTAACGTCTATAAATGTCCATAGAGGAATCCACAAAGAGAATCAAAATGTCCGAGACACTCAAGGTTTATAAGCGCTCCGAGAATGCCACTACCCCAACTAAAGGCTCCGCTCTCGCTGCTGGATATGATCTCTATTCTTCCGAGGCCGCTACAGTGCCAGCCAAAGGACAGGCTATGGTTGCCACAGACATTTCCATTATCGTTCCAGTGGGAACCTACGGCCGTGTTGCACCACGTTCTGGTCTCGCTGTCAAGCATGGTATCTCTACAGGTGCTGGCGTCGTAGACGCTGACTACAGAGGCGAGGTCAAGGTTGTTCTCTTCAACCACTCTGACAAGGACTTCGCTATTGAGAAAGGCGACAGAATCGCTCAGCTTGTATTGGAGAAGATTGTCAATGCTGAGATAATAGAGATCTCTGCTGAGGAGCTCGATACCACTGAGCGTGGTGCTGGTGGGTTTGGTTCTACTGGAACAAAGTAATAACCTATTTAAGCTGTCCTTGTTCATGTCATGTCTCCATGCTCAGGACTCCCAGCTCAACTTCTATAAAGATTTTTTTAATGATAGAAATTGTAGATCTACAAAACTTAAGTTGTTTGAAAAAAAGACAATTACATAATAAATAAAGATCCGGACCATTCATTGGTCAGTTTCGTTCCCATGAAAGAGTATCTATAGCTATAGGTTATCTCGTGGTATCCCTAGTTTTTGTTTAGTCATATAGTGTGTGATGGAGTACATGTGTTCATGCTTGAAACGTCTCAATTCTTGACTTCTGTCTCCTTTTTATGCTCGGACTCAGAAGAAATAGGTTCTTCATTAGGCGGTTCAAGAGCCTTTTGGGCATCACCTTCCTCGATCTGATCTAGATTCTTGTCCTGGTCATCCTTTTCGAAATCCTCTAAGTTGATATCATCCTTGACTGGGGATGTTCTGGTGTGCTGACTGGCTTGTTCTTTTTCTTCCTTGATCAACTCTTCTTGTTCCTTCAAAACATCAAGTCTAAGCTTAACATCGTCTTCGTCAACAGCTGCCTTTGTTACGTTGTAAACCTGATCTGGAATAGAGCGCATCACTTGGACAAGGGCTTCGTAGTAGTTATCTAAATTGTTCGAAGCCTCACCGTAAGTGTAGACACTAGACAAGATGAGTAAGGTAGAAGGAATTTTTTGTCTTAATCTCAAGTCCAACCAGATCTTCAAATCGTCTTTAAGTCTAGCTGGAGACACACTGAAGGTCTTGATTCCTCTCGATACACAGGCACTTTGCAATTCAGATACAGACAAGGACTCAACACCTTCATAGTCAATAGCTCTGTCATCCTTGATTATTTGAAGTAATTTATAGCGAATTTGGTATCTTAAAATTTGATCACTACCGAAAGGACGTAAGTTCATGTACTTGGCCATGGCAACCAGTTGTGGTCTGGATAAGTTATCCAATACCATATCATTTTTGAAGAGTCTAGCAATTTTGACAACTTGTTCTTTTGTTGGTTCGTGACCTAAGGTGTTTAAATCTCTGAAGAACTGGATGAATTCTGCCTTGTCCTCAGGATTGATAGACTTGGGCAATCTCATACCGCTCTCCTGAAAAGTTTGTCTCAAGAACTCTGATGTCTGTTTTCTTGTTTGCAATAAAATCTCTTTCTTTTTAGTTTTATCAGCCTTGGATTGATAAGTAGAAGGAAGCAGGTTTGGGAACACCTTCAAAGCGATCGGTAGCAGTAACTCTGCAAATGGAATGATGATAAAAGCAGAGAAGGGGACTAATCTGAATAAGTCTGTTGTTGTGGTTGACAACTGTTTCTGTTCTCTTCTCGAAAGCTCATAACCTCTGAGCATTTTCCACAAAAGCTTGAAAGACACCTTAGTCTCGTAACCGAGAAGCTTCGTACCATCCCAGTAGTGCTGTACCTCATGTTTTACTCTGTCCCACAATGGTGGTTTGGTGTGCTTCTCTGGTACGAGAGCATCCTTTGAATCAGTGTGGGACTGTTCCTTGCCTCTCTGCTGAAGAGGCGTAGAGGTTGTTTTGGAAGAAGTGGACTGTAGTCTGACATGCAAAGGGGCAAAAACTAGTGATCTTTTAACAGAAATACCCACGGAGTTCATCAACAGTTGCTGGGCCCTGGTGGTCATCATGTTACGATCTGTAATGGAAGATTCGCTTCAAGAAACAGACACAATGACTAAACTTTCTGTGCTAAAGAATGGTATAATGTTAGTAACGAGATCACCAACAATATGGAACCAATCCAACGATGGCGCTTTCGTGGTGGTGTTGTTCATGGATTCGTAACCGGTTTGGAGTCCTCGAGAAAGTCATCGATGACTCGGAGGTTGCCACAGAGACCGAGAAAAAATCTATGAAACAATTGCTTCCACGAGCGCTTTCTGGCGGTAAAAAGTATCAACATACTTTTAGAGTCCCCGATAACTAGAGTACTTAGAAATGAGAAGTTCAAATGGATTATTGGTGTCTTTACTGGTGTAAATACTCAAAACAAATGTCTCTTTGATGACCAATTTGCCCCATCGCCCGGCCCCCGCCACTTGAAAAGAAAATTCGCGAAAAATATAGATTACATAAGGAACACCCGGACACCTGATATTCAGCTAATCTTTGAGCGCGAACTCCTATGGGGCATAACCGGTTCCTGTTTCTCTCTGATTTGATCTTCTTTATTGTCTATTACAGGCTTTAAAGTAGAAACAGAACCACGCAGAATAATGGAGCACTTTCCTGGAGGATTTCCGGAGATAATGCCGCAGTCATCGCGGCATCTGGTGTCACACTCAGCCTCAGATATGGAAAGCAGTGAACAAAGCAACACAGATGAAGCTCTCATGACACATACAAGGACGTCACTAAACTCACGACGTAAGTCCTTTCGTAAGGATGTCGTCTTCAAGCTGGATGTCCTCACATATGTTTACATGTTCATATTGTACGTCTATGACTGCAGCTTGCTATTATTGATGATGCGTGTTTCGGTACAGTTGGTATGTACTTATACTTGTTTCATTAGCCATTCCTGCCTAGAACTCTTCTGTACTAACAGCACGTAAAGGTGACACTTATAATGCAACACTCCCAACTGATACGCCAGCTTGTACCGAAGAACAGAGGTAAACGTTCTACTTTTCAGTCGATCGTTATTGTCAATGCCCTATGTGCATTGACTCATTATTTCAGGGAGCTCCCAATACCCAACCCAGATGGCTACATATTCGGCCATCACACATTACAAACAATCGGTCAGAGGCAGTTAAAAGACAAGCGCTGGCTGTTTGTCCTTGATGGAATATTGTTTTACCTTCAGCTGCTAATATTCACTTCTCAGTATTCATTAAAGAGAGATGAGAAGTTCTCAAGGGCTGATACGATAGAACAAGAGTACGATGGTGCACAAGGATACACTATGGCAATGAGATTACCACTCTTATCCGTGCTCAAAGTTCCATATGTCGATGTGGATACCCTCAAAGCAGAAGATGAGGAGGAAGCGGAACAGTACCGAAGAGTAGAATCCCAGATCGACTCGCTCTTGGGAGATGAGAGACAACAGTATGGCTCGATGACTAATGAGTTTGTCTAGGCAGACTTGTGGGAAGGGAGTAATATAGATATATACGGGCAATTATGTATCAACATCATATACGCCAATGCAGTTGGGTGGGTCTCAACCTTCATCTTGAGGAAATATCTATCAAACTTCTTCTCAAGCTTAGGCATACCAATTTGTCCCAGCTGCAAAGAGTTTGTCATTATGAATCTTCAATACTAATGTAATCATGTCACCCTATCGATCAGCATTAGATCCGATTTCATTGAGAGAAAGTTCCGGGAATAGTACACTTTAAAGAGTGATAGGCAACCTTGTGTGATAGTGGAAATTTTTACCTCTAATTAGTTCAGCTCGCAGAATTTCATCACACATTCCCAGTTTCTGCTTGGATCGTATTCATTTTAAAAGAATGTAGATTCAACGTGATGACTTGACATTGGCTCATTTTAGTCAGCTGCTTTACTGATCATTAAAGGATCATAACGGAAGGATTACCCGGCTTTGCCGCCGAATGTGTCAAAAACGTTTCTCAGTACATGTGGTGGGTCGCCACCAACGTCGCTGTCTCTTTCAGGGCATCCAACCCTACTCTTTGACAGGTCTTACACTCCCACTGACAAACGTTGCGTCAACAAGTACAAATACACAGAAAGAATAATGTACGTGAGAAGGCTCATGGTTGAGGCACTTGCAACCACAAATATCGTTAAGCGGCTTACAAGTTCTCACGATGACGAGAGACCTGTCGTATTCTGGCACGGAATGGGCGACTCTTATAATTCCACTGCAATGCAACGTGTATTTGATGTTGTACGTGAAGAGAAGCCAGATGCTTTTATTCACTCAATCTACATTGACCCAGATGACTCCAAAGACCAGAAGGCTTCTATTGTGGGGAAGGTCAACGATCAAGTTGAGACAGTATGTGAACAACTCTACGATATTCCTGAGCTCGCAAATGGGTTCGACATGATTGGTTTTTCTCAAGGTGGACTCTTTGCCAGAGCAGCTATTGAGCGTTGCAATTTGAAGGTTCATACACTTATTACGTTTGGCTCGCCACATGCTGGTGTCTCGGACTTACCCATTTGTAAAGATCAGGATTGGTTGTGCAAACAAAGAAACTCATTGTTAAAGAGACAAGTATGGAACAGTAGGGTACAGGGGTCTATAGTCTCTGCGCAGTATTTCAGAGATCCAGTGAAAGATTATGACAACTACTTGGAATACTCGGGCTTTCTAGCCGACATCAACAACGAGAAACCAGGCAATCGAAACGAGACATACGTGGACAACCTAAGGAGATTGGAGAAGCTGGTACTTATTCAATTTGACAGAGATGAGACATTAGTACCGAAGTCCAGTGCTTGGTTTTACGACTCTGACAAGCTGACGGGGTTGCAGGTTCCATTTAATGAGTCTGATTTTTACAAGTACGATTGCGTTGGGCTGAAAAAGCTCTACGATGAAAACAGAATTGATTACATAAGCATTGATGATAGCCACATGTCTATCAGCGACGAGTTCATTAAGGACATTACAGATAGGTACTTGGGAGCTTCATGGACCTCAAAAAAGACTGAGGATCACACAAACTTAACATCAGAACCAAACAATAATTCCAACTCGACATTAAACCTGTTATCGAATATACCCTTCTTTCTATGGTCCTGGTGGGGCTTGTCTTGATGGTTGGAGTATTCCATGGAAACTGATATATACTTTCTAGCTATATTTGATAGGTCACAACTTCTAGACTCCTCATACAATACACTTTCGGCAATAAACGTTATGACTTTCATATGGATTCAAATGTAATATCGTCTCCGCATAACACAGGTGTGGTCGTTAAAAGAGACTTGCTTTGAGATTCGACATGTGACGGACATTCGTCTTTTACCACTTGTGAGATAACAAACTCATTGTATTCCTCAAACGAAATAGTGTTTCAGAGTTTCTATTGATAACGTGGACCATACAATTTATAGATACAGAGACGAAATGCATTTCCACAGCACTTTAGTAGTCCATAGAGAGATCACCATTAATGCGAGCGATATCTCTCTTTGCCAGCCCAAATGAAAAGCTCTGTGCGATAAATATGGGTGAGAAAGAGTGCATAGTTAAAGTACAGTTCCTGGTAATTGTTTGTCTGAGGTGGTGTATTATGGTCGTGCGGTAAAAGGGTAAGCGCGCCGAAAAAGGCGAGAGGTCCGAGCTTAAATCCGCGTTGAGATCGATTTCACGCTCCAGAGTAAAAATCAATGAAATGTCAAAAGCACAACACCGTCCACTCAAACACCGGCAGTCTTCCCAAACATTGCCAGCTTCATACTACTCACACGACCTTGGGTGATTTCCACTGAGAGCAACTGTTATTTGTAGTCTTGAACAGAATGGCACCAGTCACACGTACGCGTCGTGCTGCTGAGACTGTCTCATCATCTGGCGACAATGCGCTGTCTCTTGAGCCCAAAAACAACTCACAAGACTCTTTCGCCCACCTTAATGACTTCGAGTCAAAGTCGCCGTTTGCAGACTCGGGAAACTACCCTCACATTCACTACAAGACTAAACTACATCCTTTTCGCTTCCTGGTGCGGCAGTGGCTCTTGCCTTATGTTCGTGCTGAGACCCCAGTTTTGTCACAACTTCAACAGAAGATCCGCACGCCATTCCTCGACTTCTACTTCGCATACACTGCAAACCTTGCGGCTCATACGTTCTACGTCCTTATGCTTCCACTACCCATATGGTTCGGCTACGGAGATATCACTCGTGACCTTGTTTACATCCTTGGTTATGGTATATACTTCTCCGGTTTTCTTAAAGATTTTTGCTGTTTGCCACGTCCGAGATCCCCACCATTGCACAGAATAACGATGTCGGGCTACACAGCCAAAGAATATGGCTTTCCCTCATCTCATGCTGCCAATGCCACAGCGGTATCCATATATGTGTTGATGATAATTTGGAGAAACGCATCTCAGTTCTCTTCAACATGGACTCTGGCAGCCGCATCCATCACTCTTTTCCTCTACTACACGTCTTTGATTTTTGGGAGACTTTATTGTGGGATGCACGGATTTTCCGATCTGGCCATTGGCTCGTTGATTGGTCTCTTTTGCTATTTAGGCCGTGTCTGGACCGCTGCGTTTTGGGACCCTCTGGTCCTGAACGGTTCCATATTTCATGTATTCCTAGCATTGGCTACTAACTATACGCTCATATATTTCCATGTGCAGCCTGTTGATGATTGCCCTTGTTATGACGACTCAGTTGCTTTCATTGGTGTCATCATGGGCCTCGAGTTCTCTCAGTGGCTATATTCTCATTCCTACCTGGGCATGGAGAGCCCTGATTCTTCTTCAATCAACATTCCTTATTCATACCAACATCTGGGACTTACGAAGACCATCCTTCGTGTCCTGCTCGGTGTGGCATGTGTGGCCATTTGGAAAGAAGTCTCCAAACCATTACTCTTCAAACTCATCAAGCCGGTATACTCACTCTTTGTGTCGGGGATTGACGTGGACTCTACAACGTTCAATAAAATTCGAAGCGACACATTGAACAAGGAAGAGAGATTGATTGATGCCTCAGGGTTGGCCAAGCAATTAGGTAATCGTGAGAAGAGTGATTCAGTGGGTCCTCAATCTGTAATTGATGAGCGTGAATTGGAAGAGCTGCGCACAAACCAAGAGTACTTCACAGAACTGGATAAACTACAGAGGGAGAACGTTGTGTTCACTTGTGGTGTATTCAAAAAGCGTTACGATCTTTCCATCATTGTGAGATTGATCGTCTATGGTGGTATCGCTTTCTCTGCGATTATTACCTTTCCGGTGATGGCCCAGATGTGTGGATTGGCTCATTATCCTCACTAAAATAAACGCTCACTTTCGGATATACACCTATTGCTTAAGCGTGTCGGCCAAACTGTAGATCAGGTCTCGCTTCTATTTTATTGTCTCTATTTTTCAATAGTAAAGTAGAGCTACTCAGGTTTGTGGCGTCGCTCGCCGGCGTTATCTCCACATTCGGAGTCTCGCCGAAAAGTGTACAGCGTCCAATTGCGGAATCGGCGATATTGGGATACCCAAGATAATCTTCAACACCCGTATGTGCTTTCAACTTAAAAACACCTACCGTAGAGACGATATACTATCAAAGGGGCTATATAGATAGGATGAAGTTCTTGCCTCTTACACTAGCCACGACGGCGCTGACTGCTTCAATCTTCTCCAACTGGATAGACTCCCTTCAACAGGCTTTGACCATAGATAGTCCAAAGAGTCTCCAGCATGAGATTCTCTCTTTGCACAAAGACCTCGTGGATATAAACTCTGTTTCCGGTGATGAGTTGGAGGTTGGTGAATTTCTGTCATCATACTTGACCAAACACGGCTTCACCGTAGAGAAGTCGACCGTTGCTGAAGGTAGGGAAAACGTCTATGCTTACTACGGCTCCAAGAGAGACACAAAAGTTCTCCTAACATCCCACATTGACACTGTCCCACCATACTTCCCATACTATATTACTGGTGATCGTATTTATGGCCGTGGTGCTGCTGATGCTAAGGCATCCGTTGCCTCCATGGTGATGGCTGCACGCTCACTTCATGCAGAGGGCTCTATTGAGGAGGGTGATATTGCCCTTCTTTTCGTTGTTGGAGAGGAGTATGACGGCAAAGGAATGATGTACGCCTCTGAGAACTTGGGTGCTACATGGGACCATGCTGTCTTTGGTGAGCCAACAGAGCTGAAGCTCGGTGTTGGCCACAAGGGTATGGTTCATATGGACCTCCAAGTCACCGGAAAGGCGTCTCATTCTGGCTACCCACATCTGGGAATTGATGCTAACAAGAAGTTAATTGATGTTTTATATGCCATTGAGCATACTGAGTTCCCATCAGATGAACTTCTGGGAAATACAACAGTCAATGTTGGTTTGATAAACGCAGGTGTTGCAGGTAACGTTGTTTCTCCAATTGCACACGCAAAGTGCCTAATAAGAGTTGCACACGATGCAAAGGGCGTTCATGCCGAGATTGAAGCGATCGTTGAGAAGGCCAATGCTGAGTTTGACAATGTTGAGCTCTTCACTACTCAGTATGAAGAGCCAGTTTATTTGGACTATGAGGTACCAGGCTTCGAAACAGTTGTATTGGCGTACTACACAGATATTCCAAACTTGAAGAGAGATTTCAAGACAAGATATTTATATGGTCCTGGTTCCATTTTGGTTGCCCATAGCGCTGATGAGTATGTCACAATTGGTGACCTGAACGAAGCTATAGGTGGTTATAAGAGTCTTACTAAGTTTTTGCTGGAACAATAAAGATTGGTATAGCTCAAATAGGTAACACCAACTTAATTTTTAGGCTTATGTAGAAGAAGAAACTAATCAACGAGATTATATGCTCCATGATTGTTAGGATAACCAAAAAATAATTCTCTCGGGGGCGATTCGAACGCCCGATATCCAGATGACTTAAAACATTACAGTCTGGCGCCTTAAACCAACTTGGCCACCGAGAGGATTTCTCGGGACAAAAAAGATGCACATCTGACATAATATAATGTATGCTTACGTAAGAAATGCAACTTTCTGACGTGATTGATTAGTCAGGAACGCGCTGCAGTTGGATCATCTCTGAGATCATTTTGATCCTCCAACTGTTTTATTGGCCTCAGAACTAGTTAATTTTGGCAGTATTTACTTTTGTGATGGCTAGAGGGGCCCTGATTCTCGTTGAAGGTCTCGATCGAGCAGGGAAAACCACACAGACGACGCGATTAGTGGAGAAGTTGAAGTCGTATAGCCATGTGGAATTGATCAAGTTCCCCGACAGAACCACACCAATCGGTTCATTAATCAATTCTTACTTGCTGGACAAATCATTCCAGCTATCTGATGAATCCGCTCATCTACTATTCTCTGCCAATAGATGGGAAATGGCAGAGGTGATTAAGAGTAAGCTCGCAAAAGGAATACACATTGTTCTTGATAGATATGTTTACTCTGGTGTTGCCTATACTGCTGCCAAGGGTCTGGATACACAATGGTGCATGAATCCAGATTTGGGTTTACCAAGGCCAGACGTTACTGTATTTTTAAACCTGATAGATGCCAGTTCGAGAAAGGGATTTGGGGACGAGAGATACGAGGTTAGTGAATTTCAACAGAAGGTAAAGAAACAATTTGAATTGTTTTTTGACGAAGAAAACTGGAACACCTTGATCGTGGATGGAAAGTCCATTGAAGAAGTTGAGAGTGATGTTTGGGCAGTTGTTGAGCCTGTGGTTGATGCTGAGTTGCCTGATGAAGTAAAATCTTTCGATACGAAGTTTTAATTAGATACATTTGAGTAAAACAGAAGATCAAAACATTAATAAATAAAACGAAGCAATCATGGAAGTGGTCGTAAGAAATCGAGTGGGGATATAAAATACACAAGACTCTTGCAAGAAAATCATTCTAGCACGTCCACTTGTGCCAATCTGTTCAGTATCACAGACTTGGACGTCTCTTGCAGCTCACCCGCAAGAAACATCTCGTCCAAGCAGGTGTAGACCTTGTAGAAATTGAATACTAAATCCAACTCACACACATTTTCAAAATACTGGTCAAGAATTTCCACCAACAGGTGAATCGATGAGAGGCATAACAGCTCGTTGTCCTCAAGATCAATTCCGGCGATGAAAAACAGGCCCGCGTAGCGTTTATATACTAGCTTGTTGTTTTGGAATTCGACAAAGTTCGAGTGCTGTCTGTGCTCGCGCGAGGAGATTAAGCGGTGAACATCGACGTTAAGTTTGTACTTTTCGTCATGCTGTGGTATGGTATTAGTTAGCTGGTCTTGAGTATAGTCTGTGTTGATAGCGCCGGGGAACGTACCGAAAAGTCTTTGTACCACTTCGCAAGTCGCACTTTTCCCTGGCGATTCATGCAAATAAGGAACTGTATAGCCATGGTTTCCAGTGTCTTTTTGTGTTTCCTTTGTGTATCGCTAAGGGTAGTAGTGGTTGGTTAGTTAGTAGTAGTAGCCGCTGGTGCCGTTGATCTACTGGGATTCCGCGCACGGAATTGCCCTCGGCTCGACGACTCCACACTTTTCCTCCGTGAACTCCTCTTCGCTTTACAAAACCATCACCGTCATAGTTATTTCGGTAACGCCATAACAGGATGGACCATAAAGGAGCCACGGTGGCATTGGTTTCACAGAGAAATAGTTTTGTTGGAGTGCCCGGCCACCTGGCACAGTACCTCTTTCAGGCAGACATCGTGAGTAACAGCCCTAGGAGTTAGGCCCCACAATGAAAGAAGAGAGAGCGAGAGCCACTAACGACGTTTATTGAACAGAAGGTCCAGGATGTCATCGTAAAGCTGAGTTGGAGAAATCAAAGGCATGAGCCATTGTTAACTGCTTACGCTGGATGGTCAGGCCAGACCACTGATAATCAAGTCACCATGGACCCCAAGTTCGCCCGTATGATAAATATCCAGGAGAACATCAAGGTTGACATCACTGTTCTTACTGAAGTCCCTATAGCCTCCTCAGTGGAAGTAGAGCCGCTGACACCTGAAGACTGGGAGATTGTTGAGCTTCACGCTGGCGCAATTGAAGAGCAGGTTGTTTCGCAGACAAGAGTCATCCAGCTACATAGCCATCTCATTCTCTACCCATCGGACACTGTCCATGCAACTTTAAAAGTACTCAGAATCGAACCACCATCATCAAAAATTGCTAGACTGAGTCAAAACACTGAACTGCATGTTGCGCCGAAGACCAGAAGATTCGTCCAGAGGAAGAAGTCACAATCGGTGAGGTCTGTATCCCACGGTCGCCCAGCAAGCGAATTTGCACCATCCGTTCTTTTGAGAGGCATCTCACTACCACACAAGCTCATCCGTCAAACTGATGAATCACAATTCGAAGTATACGCTAATTTTGACGAGGTCATTTACACACTTCAGAAAACACAATACGTCAATGTCTCTATTGTGCATGGGCCAGAAGTTCCAAAAGGTAAGGAAGTCGACGAAAAAGCGAAGCTCATCTCCAAGAAGATCACAGCTAAGTTGGTGCATGATGCATCAATTCATGGACATGTTGGTCTCTCTAGAGTTCTCTCAATTGCCCTAGGAGTAAACGACACTCTTGGATACCTAGTAAATGTTGAAAAAACCGTTACTCCGCTGCCATCCAAGACCATTTCACTCACAGTTCATCCATTCACCACCCAGTCCAAACCAGAAACCACTGACCAATTGGATCTTAGTGCTGCTCAAGCGCAGAAAGAAAAAGAGGCAAGAAGATGCAAGAATAAGCTTATTAAAGAATCATTTACTACGCAGTTCTTTGATCTGGGATTTGACAAAAGTTGTTGGACCAAAGGTGCGACACTCCCTATCCTCGAAGCTTTACCAGAAGGTGGAATTATTCAGTTCAAAGATCGTTCCACTTGTATTCTACCACATGAAGATGCCAAGTTCACATTTGAGGTGGGCGACACGATCCTTATTCCAAAATCTAAAACTCCTTGCAAGCTTTTTCTACCAGCCAATCACGAGAAGGGAAAACCAATAGGAATCGAGGATACAATCAAAAAAGTAGAGAGAAGTTTGAAGAGGGGTAAGTTTGGTGTTCTTATATTTGGCCCTGCAGGTTCAGGAAAATCACTTGTGATCGATGAAGTTAGTCAAAGCTTGTACAACAGAGGTTTCTATCAGTTGAGAATTGATTGTAATGACTTTGCTCGAGAGTCTGTTGTCAACATAAAGGAGAAAATCGATACATGGTTGAAGCAGTGCTCGTGGTATTCACCTAGCCTACTGATACTGGAAGGCCTGGAAGATTTGTTCCCCGCTGAAGCAGAACACGCTGACTCTACCCAGACTCGTCAGCTGTCGGAGTTCCTCATCCAGTCTGTTTCTAACGTCACCAAATCAAGAAATCTTACTATAATAGCGTCTGCTAGATCTAAAGAAGCAGTCAACAGCATTATATTTTCAAGTCATTGCATTGAAGAATCATTTAACTTAAGAGCTCCAAATAAAGATATCAGACAAGCTATTTTGGAGCACTACATGACAAAGTACAAACTTTCACTGACCAAGGAGTTTGATGCATCGCAAATGTCATTGGAAACCGAAGGTTACCTTCCAAGTGATATTAAAGTTCTGGTTGATAGAATTTACCACGAAGCTGTTTACCAGAAAATGGAAAACTCAGAGGAAGATGGCGAGGACAAAAATCCTATGCTGGTCTCTAATGACTTATTCACGAAGGCTGCCTCAAATTATGTTCCATCTAATTTGAGGGGTGTCAAATTACAAAAATCTACAACTAGCTGGGTTGATATTGGTGGATTGGCCGAGGCAAAGTCAATATTATTAGAAACATTGGAATGGCCAACAAAGTATGCTCCAATATTTAAGTCCGCTACATTGCGCTTAAGATCTGGTATCTTGCTTTATGGATATCCAGGTTGTGGCAAGACTCTTCTTGCATCTGCCGTTGCAGGTCAGTGTGGTCTAAACTTTATCTCGGTTAAAGGTCCTGAGATCTTGAACAAATACATTGGTGCTTCTGAACAATCTGTCAGGGAGCTTTTTGAAAGAGCACAAGCTGCCAAACCCTGTATCTTGTTTTTCGATGAATTTGATTCAATTGCCCCAAAAAGAGGACATGACTCTACAGGTGTGACTGATCGTGTTGTCAATCAGATGCTGACACAGATGGATGGAGCAGAAGGCTTGGATGGTGTCTATGTCTTGGCTGCTACAAGTAGACCTGACTTGATTGACTCTGCTTTGCTTCGTCCAGGTCGTTTGGACAAGAGCGTTCTTTGTGATATGCCAAAATCTGAAGATCGACTTGATATTTTGAAATCAATCACAAGGAAAATGGGTTTGGATGATGATGTTTCTTTAGAAGAAGTTGCCAAACACACAGAAGGGTTCTCAGGTGCTGACCTTCAAGCGTTGTGTTACAATGCATATTTGAAGGCTGTTCACGA
Organism: Petasospora mycetangii; assembly: GCA_003708295.3. Taxonomy (NCBI): domain Eukaryota; kingdom Fungi; phylum Ascomycota; class Saccharomycetes; order Phaffomycetales; family Wickerhamomycetaceae; genus Petasospora; species Petasospora mycetangii. Next base: position 344,690 of record PPNU03000006.1, read on the forward strand.
AAAACTTGAGAAAGACAAATTGGAGGCAGAAGGAGAGTCCCTCACACAGCCATCCGATGCTCATGAGTTCTTTCAGGTCTCTTTAAGTCAATTGAAAAGTAACATTAAGATGAAGCCGCACGAGAGAACAAAGATGCTCCGCCAGATTGAACCATTGTTCGAGAACCTCCAAAAAACTGTGAAATCAGAAATAAACTCTGAAACTGAAGAGAAGCCAAAAAGCTCTGGCGTTTTCATCAAACACAAAGATTTCTTATCATCCATGAAGGACACCAAACCAAGTATCTCAGTTTCTGAGAAGCGCAAACTTGCTGACATATACAGTAAGTTCGTTGATGAACGTGATGGTAACATGCAAGACGGAAGTGCTAGCACTGAGGTCGGTGCCAGAACAACGCTTGCTTGAAGGCTGGATAAGTAGCTAAAAACTCGAATTGTACCATTAAAGATATGCACATGTCCATTAATTTATTTGTACCTGCGTAAACAGAGCTGAAAAAAATGGGACTCGTCATAGACATGGTGGTAATAAGGTGCATTGGTTGTTATGGCAACACTCGAAACCAAAATAAAAGCCTGATACGCGCACGCAATTCCGCGCTAGCTTCAAAACATCACCAAAAGAAGCATAAACAAATAGAGCAGTCTCACGCTCACTTTGGCGCTAGAGTCTCCACGCCATTTTCCGGCTGAGTCTGAAGCCTCAGGACACTATACAATACCAGACTGCTTACAATGTCGCTTTGGAGTATCAGCGCTGCGAAGAAGAAGGACGAAGAAGTTCCCGGTACTTCTCAGTGGATCAGGAAGGAGCTGCATACACTTCACGAACTCATGATTAAAAACGCCGAACAGTTCGCCTATTCGGTTGCATCAGAGCTTGCGTGGATTGATGAGCAGATGGAGGATGTTTTCAGCAGTACGGAGGAGTGAGTGCTTCAAGACCAGAGTTAGCCGCCCTTTGAGTACTAATACTAACCTCACTACATAGGAACCCTCGTTTACTCCTCGAATCGCCTAAAAAACTTAGGGGGGAGCACTCACCGGTGAAAAAACTGAGGGAGCAGGCTGTAATGCTCAAATCTCCAAAGAAGTCTGCCACCGAGTCACCCATGAAAGAACTCGACATCAACGCCCTAAAGCTCTCTCCAATCAAGTTCCAGAAATCAGAGGTGCCCTCTCTTTCACCAGTTATTAAAAGCAAGGTGCTTGGCCGGGCCAAGGATTCGCTCACCCAAAAGGAACCAACAAAACAGTATAAAGAACTGACATTTGAGTCCAAGTCATACAACCCATTTCTTGAGGCACCTCAGCCGATTGTGGCACCAACTACCATCATCTCACTCACCAAGTCACAGCCCAAGGAAATAGAACCAGCTCCACGTATTTATTCTCCAGATAAGCTCACAAGCACCGTGAAGAATACAGAGAATCCGAGAATATCACAAAACCACAACAACGAGGATCAGCACGATGACTATGATGCCTCTGTGGATGAGAACTCATTTCATGCAATCAAGACCAGGGTTCGGAAGAGTTTTTCTCAAAGAGCGGCTTCAGATGGTGACAACACAACCGATAACAGTTCATACAAGAGTGCGGATGAAGGATCGAGGCCTTCCTCTCTTGTAGCTCAGGCAAACTCCAATGTTGCTGGATCATCGGTCATGTCACTTCAAAGCCAGTCAGATTCAGTTAAAACGATCAAGGTCCCATTGAAGGAAGAGAGCAAGAAGAAGAAGTCATTTGTGTCGAACACCCCTCCACCAGCAAAGAGAGAGAGCCAAGGATTTGCATTGCTGCCACATAGGGATCCACTGAAGCTGAAATCTGCAAAGAAAAAAGAGGATTTAAAGCCTCGCTTGAGTCTCTTTGATGATGATTTCAACATCAGCACTTCCAAAGAAGAAAGGTTGACACCACCAACCCTCACAAAGTCATTATACCCAACAATCTCCTTAGAGACTACAAACCCATCATCCGCTGCCTCGTGGATTTCACCAGCTCCAAAGTCCAAGAATGAAAAGAGTGCAAAGAAAAACCAGTCTCCATCCAAGCTGAAGGAGCCTGTCATCATACCATTGAAAGACAAGATGAAAAGTCCAGAGCGTCATATTACATCTGGATTGACTGACAACTCTAAGACTCCAACGCATTTGAAAGGTTCTGATCATGAATCTGCTATCAAACTTGTCAACTCTCCTATCTCCAATTTATTCGCATCTGTTAACTCTACTTTGAAAAAGGCTAGAAGTAAATTTATTACAGAGACTGAAAAAGTAATAATTGATGATATTAACAAGACAGGACTTCCACCGAAATCAATCTCACAAACACAACAGACAGATCAAGAGACAATGGCTCAATCTCGTTCAGAGGAAGCCACATCCAAGCACCATGATAATCCTGTTTTGGAAGTCGAAAACTTCGAGCAGAATGAAGGGGTCGAAGATGGTGATGATAGTATGGGGCTTAATCGTGATAGCATGAAGTTTTCACCAGTGAAGAGCGCTTATGGGTACCTTAGAAAGGAACTGAACGAACCATCCAACAAGGACAGAGCAGAGACATTAAAAATCAACACAGATTCCAAGGCACAAACAGACCCAAAGAAGTCAAATCAGCCACGAAACCTCACACGCGTGTCGTTGTCTAAACCAGATGAAAACCTGCAACCAAGAAAGTCCAGAGGAGGATTGGCTTCTATGTCGTTGGAGGCCAAGGCCAAATCAGCGAGATCGAAATCCTTTGTTGGTGAACAGCCATTGGTGCCCTCGAAGAGAAAATCACAGACAGAGGAAGAGTCCTACTCTATCGACAGAGTAGCAACTAATCAACCTTACAGAAAAATTGGAACTAAGATCGTTGCACCAAGTGTCTCTCAATCGAAGCAGTCGCAAGATGCCAAACGTCGCCGTACTGCTGAACAACTACAGACTGTTCTTCAAAAGAGGGCATCGAGGGTATCACATACTAATCAGCCTTCACAACATGCCCTAACTGAGCCTGATGCTTCAAAAATGATCAAACCGACTCCGAAGTATGCTGTTCCGAACAACCAAACACTTATGAAGACAGCTGTTTTACAGCATGCTGCTCAGAGTAAGATGACCAACCCATTTCAGAGTGGTTCTTCTACTTTCCAGTCTGGTTACAGCAAAGCCAATCCACCAATGACACCACCTACAACTACTGCTCTTCCAGAGATTTTTTCAGAGAGTGATGATGATGAAGAAGGAAGTGTTTTGAAAGATTGGGCTAATTCTCCAGAATTGAGAAATATTTTGATTAGTCAACAACACATGGACCCAGATAAGGTGTTTGGCCCTATCGCTCCCTTACAAATGGAGGAGATATTTCAAAACAGCAATGTTGCCAAACTGAAGAATCGTGGATCTTCTGCCCAGTGGACCAGGGATGGTCTGACTACTCAGGAAGTTGAAAACTACAAGAGTCGGACCTATAAGAGATGAAATCCACCGCATAGATATAATTAAATTCATGAAATAGCGCGGATCTTAATTACAACCTTTTGTTCAATTGATGCAGATGTAGCGGCTGATCTTCGTTAAAGTGAGATTCTCTTTTTCAAAGCAAGATCTTTGTTCCATGTCTTCAACCATGCTTCAGAGTCCACTTTAGGCACAAAATATAACCTGACACCATTGTCAAAGAGCGGGATCTTAGGACTTTGAGTACCGAGAGCTTTGTTCAAAGTAGCTTTCTTACCAACCTTGATCAAACCACCAGGCAACGTTTCCATGTATGCCTCAAGCTTCTTAGGTGTGAAGTTGATGTGTTTTGGGTCTTTGAACCAGATCTCTGGTCTATGTAGGACGAGTTCCATAATTTCAAGTGGGGTATTAAGTTCAGATATCTCCGCAACAAAGTCGAACTCGTCCGTGGTTGGGTAGATAATGACGGCGGGAAGTATTAACTGTGATTCAATGTCTTTTGGATCCTCGAGTTTGAGTTTGGAATTCTCGAGTAGCTCTGATGGACTTGGTGTATTGAGGTTTGTGTACCCTCTAGCCTTAATAGCTTCTTCGAGAAGGTGCTCCAATGCAAGCTTTTCAATGTGATTCTGCTCCTTTTTGAGTCTTATCCTCTCAATCTCTTCTTCTTTGGATTTTATCTGCTTCAGTAGTGCGTGCGAAGCCAGGTTGTCTGGGCTGAATCTGAAACTAAACTCGAGAGCTTCCTTTGCTTCGTCGAACTTCTCAATGGCGAAGAAAGCCTTACCCATTCTATAGTAGGCCTTGATGTTCTTCGGATCGAGCCTGAGGCCTTCTTTGCAGTCATTGATACATCTTCTGTAGTTTTTGAGTTCGAGGTTGCACGCAGCTCTGTTCAAGTAGAGTGGGGCGTCAATGGTAGGCACATCACATTTGACGGCGAGACCCTTTGTGTAGAATTCAATCGCGCTCTTATACTGCTTGATCTTGAACTGTTCGTTGCCTTGATTTTTGAAGTTGGTAGCAATCTCATCTGGCTCACCATCGTATGCAAGAGCCTTAAGCGCCTCAAGTGCCGTGTTCTCGTTTCCCTCGGCGTCTTTATCATCAAGCTGGTTCATGAAGAAGGGTAGTTTGTTGAGCTCAGTCATGACCTCATCGGTTGACTTGTCAGCAAGCTGGACGAGCTGTGGCGGCAGCTCCGGCTCGCCGGGCTTTGGGACATACCGCTTGGGCTTTGAGACAACTTCTGGGAGTTCGGTAATTTCAACCATCGCTCAAAATTAAGCTATAGCTAGAACTTAAAACAAGAAATGTGTCAGAATGCTATGATTTTTTTCGCAAAAGCGAGTCGATGGATGTTCCAGTGCGCCAAAAATTCACGTCCATCGCGAAAATATTGGCTTACTGAGAACAAAGGCGTAGTGACAGACCTTGCAGATGTGTCACTTCTATGTAGGAAAAGTAGACATGCCTTATTTTAACTTCCTTCAAGGCGTCTTTTGCGAAGAAAGCAAACGCAATGATGGAAAAAAACAGGTTTCAATGATGCCATGTTATGCGAGAGAAGGTGGAACTCAAACTTTCAGATGTTGCCAATTACGTTGTGCGCCCTAACTCACTTGACTATAAAAGGCACGCGATATCATTTTCTCTTGTGCTATGGGCGGCTAATTGATAAGCAGAGGCCACACAACTAGTGAGGCTTTTTGACTGTACAATCAGCGGATCTGTCAATTTGAGAAGAGTAAAGACGATGGAGACTCGTCAACTCTTCCTGGGACTCGCAGACACTAAGGCCAATGTATCAAAGAAAATTGTTCTCTGTTTCGATGGAACAGAGAGTAAATTTGGCCCAGCACCATACACAAATGCTCTAAAGCTCTTCCAACTTTTGGATAAGGACGATCCTACTGAACAGATTTGTTACTATCAGCCGGGTATCGGTGCCTCCATGACCGTTGAGAGCAACACTTCTTGGAATTTGAAAGAATCAATTTCAAGCGCTGTCGATGCTGCAGTAGCGTTCTCTTTGGACCAGCACATAATGGAAGCATATAAGTTTTTGATGAGGTTCTATTGTACGAGCGACAAGATTTACTTATTTGGCTTCAGGTAAGGACATGACGATAAATATTTTTCAAGCACACACCTCCTTACTTCACAATTGCACATATTAACAATGATTCTTTCTTGTATAGCCGTGGTGCTTTCACAGCAAGAGTACTCAGTTCGATGATTGAAAGTGTTGGTTTGTTGAACCCCGGATTGGAGGAACTTGTTGAAGGAGCCTGGTCCATCTACAGTGCTTGGGAGTATGCTGCGCAACCAAGTCAGCCTGACTACACAACGACTTTGGTTGAAGAGTTTAAAAAGACGTTCACCAGAGCAAAACCAGTTGGTATCGAGTTTATGGGTCTCTTCGAAACTGTTAATTCTGTTGGTATCATTCGTGATCGTATGTTCCCATTCACCACAAAATTCAGCTCGGTGAAACAGATCAGACACGCTGTCAGTATCGATGAGCGTCGGTCCAAGTATAAGCAGAACCTCATCTATCCTTACTCTTATCAACCGCACATATTCTCCTTGAATTGTACCCCAACTCCCCAATTTAAGGGAAGTTCAAACTTTCCTGACCAGAGAAGTATAAACGAGTCACACACAGGCTCTGAGTCCACAAGTGATAGATTGACCCATGCAAGAAAATTCATAGATGATCTACATGGAAGGCTCATCGATGCAGTTTTTGAGAAAATCAAAACCAATAACGACACTACCAATCAACATCGATCATCTATTACCTCTTCATGTCTGGAATATGACAAGTCTAAATTGCTCAGTGGAAAGTTTCAAGAGCTTTGGTTTTGTGGTAATCATGGTGATGTTGGAGGAGGATGGCCACCAAGTCTTCATGGTCAATATTTATCATGTATCCCATTAAGATGGATGCTTGCTGAAGCAATGCAAGCTGGTGTTGCCTTTCAGAAGGAGAGTATCACTGCATTTGCGGGACGCTACTCTTCTTTAGACTCATTGTTGTCCCCCTGCCATGATAGTTTGTCATTTAAAAAATTTGGACTTACTCTTGAGATCAGTGAGGCAGAGAAACTCAACATGTTGAAGCTTTCTACATTTTTCAAGGAACAAAACACAATGGCACATCCTGGAACTTGTAATACGAGAAACCATTTGACACACAAGGGTCTGACAGATTGTGGTATTTACCCTACAAGCTTTGAGAAAATTAACCTTGACCTTCAAGAAAAAGTATCGCGAGGGGTGCCTCAGTGTTACGCTGGTGTACCAGGCTCTCCAGTACATGGATTTGATGGTCATGGAACAAGTTCCTTGCTTAGAACGATCTTATGGTGGTTACTTGAGCTCCTACCGTGGGGCACCAAAATTGAAGACAAGAAGGGCGAATGGAGAAACGTTTACATTCCGAATTTCGGTCGCTTGAGATCGCTTCCTGCGTATGCTCAACTTCACTGGAGCATCTATTGGCGAATGAAGTACTGCTCTGATTATAAACCAGGAAATCTCCCAAGATATTCTAAAGTGATGATGTCAGGCCAACTACCAGATGTGGGAGATACAGATCGAGACCCATTGCTCAGATTAGCCATTGACAAGACCCAAAAACAGTTTAGACTGTGGGATGCTACAAACTGGAAAAATGTTCCGGATGACTTATCCGGCATCCTCGAAGAGTATGGATATGTCAGTTCAGACGATTGTGGGAACACGTGCGTGTGATGCTCTACAGATAAAGAAGATGTTAGCTTCAAAGTTAGGGTGTTATGAGCCAAGCTGATACCTTTGCTTCTTCTCTCCCGCTTCTAGCTACTCTATACTCCAACCCACAGCTCTTATCGTACAGTCAGCCTACTGAGTTTTTAACAACCTCCAATAAACGCTAAATCTTGCAGAAATGAAACACGAAGTCTACCCGAAAATGCTGTGAGAGGGGGTGGAGATAGTGGTAAGAGGGGAATATGCGCGATGAGTCTGCAGCACCGTGTGCGCTAATTTGGTGTGCGTAGAGTAAAGTGTGGGGAAATCTGGGTGCCATCGGTAATCAACCGTGAATCGATCTGGGATCTGCTCTGGAATAAACCACAGTTGGTGGACACTTATAGAAGCAGAAGTTGTAGATAAAACTCATAGACTGAGTAAATTCTGCTTCTCTTGGTGAAGTCTATTGATGGTTCACAATTTCAGCCTGACCCTTGAAAACGCCCGTTGCACTATAGCTATGTTTACTAACCCAAAAAACTGAAGAAGAAGAGAACTCCAGTGATTAGTCATGAGTGTGCTAATAGTGAATGACTGTCTATAACAGGGATCAGCTGTGCCAAACGTATTGATGTAGATAATACAATTTTGAGGAAGGGGGGAAGACGCTACCCCATGCTTGCCCCCCCTCGAAAGCGGTCATTGAGGTGTAGAAGTTGGGGACAGTTCACCCCACACCGTAGATCCGCTACATGAGCTAAGAGAGCTACAGTGAGGATATAATTAACGGGGGATTCCTCCAGATAAGTACTGGCTTGGTTGTTGATGTGTTAAAGATACAAGATACAAACCAGCTGTCATGTCTAGCGCTTTTGATGATCTTGAAAAGGGAGCAGTCTTTCTCAATGAATACGCCGGTCCCACTTCACAAGATGAGGTAACAACAACTAAGACGATTATTTCAAAGACGAATGAAAAGAGCACATGTGCTATATCTGGCGATGGTAAGACGGTGTATCTTGGTCATATGGTATTCGATAGAGACGAGCTGTCACAAGTGCTTCCATACTCCACTTCCAGTGCACAATCGAAGTTCAGACCGCTTGGGAATCCTGTTCCGATCGGATTGATAGCTTGTGCTGTTTCTACATTTACTCTGGGGTTGATACTGTTTGACACACGTGGTGTTAGTAATCCCAAAATACTGCTTTCATCTGCGTTGTGTTTCTCTGGACTGGGTACTATGATTGCTGGTTTTTGGTGTTTACTGATAGACGATTCTTTCGCTGCAACATCCATGGCTCCTTATGGTGGGCTGTATATGAGTTTTGCTATTGTTCAAATTGACGCATTTGGTGTTGTTTCCGGATACGCATCTATCGAGGAGTTCAACAACGCTTATGCTATGTGGCTCCTTGGTTGGAGTATTTATGCCTTCACGATGTGGACCCTGACTTGGAAGGGAAGAGTTGATATTTTCGTGGTTCAAGGCACTACGTTCCTGTATTTGACTCTCCTTTCAGTCTATTACTTCACCGGTAGCGTTGGAGTTGCCAACACTGCTGGTTTCTTCTGCACTTTCAGTGCTCTGGTCTCGATGTATGCTGCTTGGGCAATGCTCGCCACCAAGGAGAATGCCCACCTCATTCCTCAAGTGTGGATGATGCCTGGCGCAACAGAAAAGGTAAACAAATGCGATTAAGTGCAAGTAGACTATTAAGTCAACCTAACAATAAAAGATGTAGTCGGCTTAATAGACAGAGAAGCAAAATACGAGGGTTCCCCGAGTGCCCTAGGCGAAGCCCCCCCGGAACTCAAAAGGGCCAATCGCGAAGTCGTTCTTTATTTGTTTCGCGAAAAGGGCGGCGCCTACCGGCAGGCAAGCGTGCGTTTTTTTTCATTTTTTTAAAGCCAATCAGCGCTCTGTTGATTTGAATTTCTACGTTTTTCTGAAAGGCTAGCGCGGTTTGGCTGGAAGAAAAAAACCAACATCAACAACTCTTGTTTAACCTTTGTTGGACAAAGAGAGCCCTCCATCGCAAGATAACCATTACTTCAACAATGCTTTCCTTGAGAACCGCTTTGCGTAACACCACCTCCGTCAGAGCCTTGGGTACGTACAGTTTTTGACACGATTGGAGGCCTATACTTTGTGATGATGACAAGTCTAAGGAACCGGTTGTGAAAGCAGGCTAGCATGTAGCATGTGCTCCACAAAAGACAGTCAGAAAGGGTAACGAAGGCACCCGTGTATGGGCAGTCAAAACACAACTACTGCCTGTACCGCTAAGCTGGATGCTGCTTTTCCCAGCTGCTTTCCCTTCTCCTAGAGCATTTCCCAGCAGTACTATGGTAATCATCATGAACAAAGTAGCAAGCTACACAACAAGGATTTGGAATACTAACAACTAATGTAGCTGGTCAGGCCAGACTTTTTTCTTCCTCTTCTGTCGCCCAGAAGTCCACTTACCGTACTCCAGACTTCGGCGATTACGTCAAGAAGGAAGGTACCACCGATAAGTCTCGTGTCTTCACATACATGACTGTCGGCTCTCTTGGTTTGGTCTCTGCTGCTGCTGGTAAGTCTACCGTTGAGGCTTTCTTGACCTCGTGGACTGCTTCCGCCGATGTCTTGGCTATGGCCAAGGTTGAGGTTGACCTCTCTGCTATCCCAGAGGGTAAGAACGTCGTCGTTAAATGGCAAGGTAAGCCAGTCTTCATCAGACACAGAACCGCTCATGAGATTGACGAGGCTAATGCTGTCGATATTTCGAGTCTCAGAGACCCACAGAACGACGCCGACCGTGTCCAGAACCCAGAGTGGCTTGTCATGTTGGGTATCTGTACCCATTTGGGTTGTGTTCCTATTGGTGAAGCTGGTGACTTCGGTGGTTGGTTCTGTCCATGTCACGGTTCCCATTACGATATTTCTGGTAGAATCAGAAGAGGCCCAGCTCCATTGAACTTGGAAATCCCAGCCTACTCCTTCGACGGTGACAACCTGGTTGTCGGTTAAGCCCCTTCCATCTCCACATTCATCATAAGTTTTTTCACGACAGGGGGAAATGGTTTAAGTTATTAATTTTGTTCACGAGTTATATTTTCTTTCTTTCTTTTTATCAACGAGAAGGAGTTCTATTAGATCAGAGGAGACGTGTCGCATGAGTACAGAGTACATCATCAACACCAGCAAACAGGCATTTAGAGGAGTACATTGGGAAGCGGTTCACAAACATTCACAAACACACACATAACACAACACACAATATCATAGAAATTATGAACTTGTTTCTTCTGACAAGGGTTTACTATTTATTCAAGGAAACGCTTGTCTCGTGCTTTATCACCCGTTAAAGGAAAGACCGAAGACAAAATTGTAAATAGTATACACTTTTGGTTCTTTTTTTATCAAACAAATTGCATTGTTTTCATTTACAGTAACACTAATGGGATGACATCCATTGTAGCTATGTAGCTTAGTGGGACTGTATCAGCGAAGACCAAACCCTTCACTCTCATTCATACTGACCTCTAACTTAGACCACAGCTCTGACTTGGTCTTATAGTCGTAGAGACACAACTCGTTGAAACATGTATGTGCAATGGGGAGCTTACCATTATCTAAAGAAGTATAGCTCTGGAGCTTGGTGAGCTTGAACGTCATGGTGCTCACACCTGTGGCTGGAACTCGATCTGACCCTGTGACAAACGCCAAAAACTTTTGATGTTGTTCATAGCTTAACTGCTCAAACCACTCCCAGAACCATTTAATTAAAGAAATTGATGTTGGATCGTTATTCCTTTGATACCAACCGTTGTACTTCGTGATAGCTTTGAAAGATTCTGTGTCAATCATGGTCTCATTACTACCACATAGGACCATCTCAATCTCATTTGGAGAAAACAAGGACAAAGCATTGCCTCCAATAACGTCATGGAAACCCTTGTGAAAGATCTGAAACTGGTTTTTGATTGCGGTTGTCATATAGAAAGCCACCCATTTGTTCACGTAATCATGACGGTTGTTTTTAGTGACAAGGATGTTAGATCCATTCGGAATGAGCTCATTTACCACCGGATTACCAAACAAGTCAATGAAAGTGGTATCATAGTAGATACATAAGCTCTCAACATCCTCTTCTGTCTCCAGTAGTTGGGACAATCCTTTAGCAGTGCTTGGACAAAGATCTTGATAATCGTGAAAAGACACCCTTTTGCCCATGAGCTTCTTGTATAATGCTAGAGGGAATTTGAGATCAAGGATGGTGGAGTTATAGATGGCCAATCCAAGGACAACTCCCGTCAAATAATACAGCTCTTCATTGATCTCCAAAGGGAATGGCGCAAACCAGTAGTGATGAGATTCCTGATTATAGATAAACATTCCTGTATCCTGACGAATGAGATCTTTAACTAGAAGCTGAAACCATTCTTTTTTCAATCCACCAGCATCGATGCCAGGCTCTCCGATGAATTCTACTTTTAGTGCCTTCTTGAGGTCATCTTTACGGTTCGTGAGCAGTCTGAGGGAATCATTAGTAATATGGGTCCTTCTTACATGAAGCTTCAAATATAGATCAATGATTTTCCGTGAATCAAGTGACTTTATGAATGCCTCTTCAGCTTTGTGCTCCATGCTGTATCTTGCCTCATGTTCTAAGATAACAATCTTGGAACCCAAAGTCAGCAAGAAGGGATATTGACAGAAACTGAACCTGGGTGGCCTTGTAGTGGAACTCAGTGTTACGCAACCAGAGTTCAGAATGTCATAATACACTTTGTGTTCTCTGGCCTTCTCAAACTTAAACGTTGACTGCCACGTTTCAAAATCTTGAATGACATAAATGTAGTCAGATAGCGTATTGTAAAAATTATGGACTGGTATCTTGCCCCTATTAGAGGTGTAAAGAACCGAAAGAAATCTTGCAGCTGCTTTAATTCTCCAATCATTACTGTAACTCTTAAATTTGAGTCTTAAACTCTCTTCAGCACCCTCCAGCATGGTGATAGATCTTGTCCACTCACTCAGGTAACTGATTCCCTGGATAATAGAGGAAGACACGTGGGTTGTGCAATCTGAGAGCGATGTTGAGTTGTAATCTACATCCACGGAAGTGTCCAATGTTGGGTTAAGCTTTGGACACTCACTATAGTCGGGGTAGCGTGGACTTGGACACACAGTAGTGGGTAGAGATCCAGTAGTAGTTTGAGACCGCTGATTTAAAAGGCGTGTTAAATGGAAGGTGATGAAGAGATTGAAGAGTTGGACCTTCTGTTCAAGCTGCACCGGTGAGAATTCTTTATCCATCCATGCGGAAAGATCCGTGAGCGCTGTCTGATCTGAGTTAGCCAAGTAACCAATAATTCGGCTAATGATATCATAGCAGAATGTCTTTGTCTCAGCACAGTCAAGAGTGTTCAGTACTGATGATTTGCGACGGTTGTGGTATAGGCAATCCGATAAATTTGGGAGTTCCAAGAGGAGAAAAAGCCACCTCAAGTCAGAGGCTGTGGAGATTGGATTTGGAGGGCAACGAAGCAGCTGTGATACAACAGATAGTAGTTTAAGATAAGGAGTTCTAGACTTTGTATGGTATGCAATAAGATGATATGTCTTATGAAGTGAATCGTAGTCAATTGGAGGAGCTTGATCGGGCCCATGGTGGAAATCACTGTAGTTATGGGGTAAGAAGGATTTGTTTAAGGAAATGATGGATCCAAACCTCTGATCGATGTAGATGTTAAAATCTACAAAGGCTTTGTGTGACGATTCTCCATGTTCAAGGCTGCAGTGTGCAGCACGGATCAATGACTTAATTTCACGGTACCTGACAGGCTCGACGAGTTCATATTCCTGTGATGGCCAGATGAGCTTTTGTGTTGAGCGACATGTCGAGCATTTGAATTTGGCAATGAACTGTAAAACCTTAACCAGTGTACCACAGCAACGACACCGGTTGATCACAAAGTCATCTTCTGGGTCTATGGTAGGTGTGGTATCATGGGTAACATCCTCGGCCTCACGAGAAAAACTGAAAACCTTCAGCATGGCTGTGTATGATGAGTGGAGAGCGTGCAGCCAAAAACGTGCCGGCCCAAGGAGCTAAGATTGAGTAGCCAAGCAAAGACGTAGATGATTGTTCCTTATAACGCCTCAATTGAAAGCCAATCCTGAAGTGATATAAGGATAGATGGGTAGTGTGCAGTGCAAGGATGTCGCAGGCACAGCGCACAAAGTAGGCAGTGTAAGGCTTGATGTATCAGTAAAATTGAGATTGCGAGTAAGAAAGATTGTATTTAAGCTTGAGCCTCGAGAAGTGCCAGTTGACGAGATTAACGGAAATGCAAGTAATTTAAGACTTCAGGGTTTTGTGTCTCTTAATGTTACTATAGCGACCAAATTCCGAATCGGGGTTGGTTTTGTGGGGGTGGTGTCTGGATGTTGAAGTGGTATGGCCCACACTGACTGTTTTCCGAAGTGTGTTGATGGTATATAGCATGAGAGTAGTCACACCTGTAACGACAAAATTACAGAGTTTTACACCATGGCATTTGTTTTAACGCAACTGAATGACCCGAGTGATATTGTGGACTTGCATTATCTGCCTCTTGTCGACTCTAAGGCGAGATATCTCGTTGTGGCGCGCAGAAGGGGCATCGAGCTATATTGGGTCGAAGAAGATTACTCACTATCTTTGAGGAGATCGATCACAGTTCTAGATACAGTTCTCGATGTTCAGATGGTGGAGCCACTGGAAGTTGATGGAACATGGCTAGTGGTCACTACTGAATCCGATAAGGTGCTGCTGGTGGCTTTTAGAGGGAACATCTCTCGAGAAGTCGTTGTTGAAGAGTATAACTTGAAGGAGATGGGATACAATTTATCCATTGAGCCACACACACTCTGTTCAGAGGCAGGTCGTTTTTTCTCGGTTTACACAACTCAAGGGAGTGTGTTGATCTTCACTATGCACCGAGGAAAAGATCTCAAGAACTTCGCAAAAGCACTTAACCCCAAATCAAGAGGCAAACAAGTTCTATTCGAGCAACCTAAAGTATACACCATGTCAGATATGCAAGGGCGTACGCCATTGGTTATTGAAGCTATTTCAAGTCATTATGAGGAGAACGTAAAGGATGTTACTCTATCAGTACTCTTCAGAGATGACCTATACAACTTTCACTCGTCTTACTTCGCCCTTGACAATAACCAGTTGGAGCAAAACTATATGCTTAGACTTCCCGAGGATATGTCTCCTGTTATTCTTCCATTGAGGAGAAACTTGGGCACAATACTTTTTGGAAAGACCGGAATATACATGAGACCTTATCCTGATATGATCGAGAATCTCAAACCTGGTCCACAGCTTATGTCTTCCAAAGATGGACAAAGTGTTGAGATAATACAAACTGGCGAGAAGCTTCAGTTTATCGCAAAACGTATTCCAAAGGGGACATGGACAATTACATCTGCTCACATCATTGATACGCAAACTTTTGGAGATGTTACTTCTATCATCTTTACTACTACGGAAGGATCAATGTACATCACAGACATTGAGACTGAAATTCTCCAAGACAACTTTGGATATCCTGAATTCCTTTCGATCAGCTCATGGAAACTTCGTCGGTTCTCTTCGAAGCTCTTTGCAGCAAAAAAAATTATTCAAATCACACCTACAGTTTTCATCGCTCATTCCAATGTACACGGAATCACAACATTTGAAATTGATATTAAAACTTTAACGTTTACCATCTTGAACAGGAAGAGTGTAACTCCACCGATATTGGATTTTAATATTATAGGAGCGGATATTCCCAAATTACAAATCCTTGGTGGCTCATCGACATTGGATGGCCTTATAAGGACAGAATTCAAAGGATACGAAAAGAAGCTCATACAGATTGGTAAAGTCACACCATCTGAAGGTGTCACTGGTATTTGGAAGTTTGATGACATTTATGTCCTTAGCTATTTTGAGGGTGTTCAGGTATTTAAATATGTAGAGAATGGCTTTATTGCAATCGATGATTTCCATGGCCTTAATGACGTTGATGGTGGAGTCCATGATCTACGTCTCCTATACGGTGAGATGGTTTGCATAACAGAGACTGGTGTTTATCAGCGGAACGGAAAAATCTCAAGAGGTAATATTACTGCTGGATATATCACTGAAAATGGAACACCAGTGATTGTCACAAACTCTACTCTTGAAGTTAGATCACATAAGTATAACTTGGCAGAAGAAGTTTCATCAATTCATGCCTTGGAAGTTGGAAGATTAATCCATGTTTTAGTTGGAACTTGGTCAGGAACAGCCAGTGTTTTTATTGATGGTTCAAAGAAAATCATTCAAAAATCTGATTTGGCGGTCCATTCTGTACTGATCAAACAACTTCGTTCTACTATTGCTTATATCGTTGGCGGTGCTGATGGTACTGTAACTCTTACTGTTGGTAATGACACAACTGAGTTTAGCATTGGTTCTGCACCGGTGACATTGTTGGATATCGGTGAAACATCTTTTATTGCCGGCAATAAAGAGAATACAATGAAAGTTTTACTTGACAATAATGGTCACATCACAGAAAAAGGGTATCTGGACATTGAATTTCCCGAGGCTATTAGTTATGATAAAGCTTCATCAAGAGTTGTCACAATCTTCAAGGGGGACATCAATCTTCTGAAAATCTCATCCAATTACGCAACCCTTCAAAATGAGATGCCAGTGATGAGACTTGCAAGAAAATCCACCAAGTTCAAGAATTACCTCAATTTGTCTCTTGTGATTACTGTGACAGAGAAATACAATGAATTAGTTGGTAGAGACATGATGATATCCCAACTCGAAGTTATCGATAACAATACTTTCAAGACCAAGTCAATTTATAGATTTGATGAAGGAATTGAAGTCACTGATGTGATCAATACAACCTATCAAAAAGGAATTATTGATTCTTACGAAGAGGAGAAAATCAACATGGGCTTCGAGAACATTTTATCACAATGCTTTGTTGTTTCATGTGTTTACCACATGCAAGATGATAAAGGACCACCATTAATGTTATTTTCTATTGACGAGGATGGTATTATTCAACATCAGTGTTCAACTGAGCCATCCAGCTTATCCTTTTATTCTTTAACGAATCATATTAATAGACTTGTTATTGCCGCTGGTAATAAGGTTGTCGCTTTTCAGATCCTCTATTCTGTTGCTGATTCCAAGTTTTCTTTGAAAAGGATATCTGATTCATATGAAACGAGATACTATTCATGCTGTATAAGGTCTGTTGGAGCCGATGTTATCGTTGGCGACATCATTAAATGTCCACTTAGATTGAGACTGAAAGTGAAAGATAAGATTGAAGAAGGTGGTACAGTCTTCAAGTTCCGTCAGGATTCAAATGATATGGACTCGTTAAGTTTTGTCACTGCTCTAGAGAGCTATGAAAATCTTGTGTTAGCCACCGACTCTATCAAAAACGTCCAGATCTCGTTATTTACAGCTGAAAGTACCACTGTTGTGTCACGATTCAACATTGGTGATCAGATTAATGCTGTGAAGAGGATCGAAAGATCAAATGATAAAGTGGCGTTGACCAAAGATAACATTTCATCACTATTCATTGATGGTCAAGTTAGCAGTGGTAATGTACCAGATATCATCCCAATTTTTCTTCTTGGTTCTGTTGGTGGTGCCATGTACCTTATCAGTATCATCACTAGTCAAGATGTCATTGAACTTCTAGAATCTGTTCAAGAATCAGTGATTAGGGATAAGTTGAAAACGCTATCCAAAGGACAAACCGGTGAGGATAGAGTGGAACAGTATATTGGCCTACGGAACTGGAGAAGTACAAGACGTGATGTGAAACCCATGCTGAACTTCATTGATGGTGATTTGATAAAGGGTCACGACGACGATATTGCGCGAGATCTCATCGAAGAGCACTGCAAGCTCATATAGACAAATCTGGTGCAAAGAACGCCGCCCAGTGTACAGAACTCAGGAATTATGAATACCGTGTATAATTTTTTAAACATGCAACAGGTTATGCCGAATGTTGAACACCAAAATTAATGTAAATATATAAAAAAAACCAAGTGATTCATTAGACTCATTAGATCAACAAGGTTTCAATCTTGTCCTTACAGGCGTAGATCTGGTTCTTCAAAGTAGAACCCTCGTTGGTTGTGATGGAGGCTGCAATGACCGGTCTGGAGACACCACAAGCTCTACCCAAGGCCGCCTTAGATGGAACAAAGACGTATGGGACGTTCTTGTCCTCACAGAGCAATGGCAAGTGCAGTAAGATCTCGATTGGCTCAGTGTCAGCAGCCATGATGATGAACTCAGAGATACCTCTGTTCAAAGTTTTGGTTGCTTCATTAGCACCTTTTTTCAACTGGCGAAGACCAGAGGCCTGTTGGGCAACATCGAGGATTTGCTGAGACAAAGCCTCGTCAGCGAGTGGGAAAGCCTTTGGGTTTGGAGCAGACATCGTGGGAGGGGGAAGTGAAGAGGTTCCTTGCAAGTTTGACTGGGAGCTCGCCTCGTTTGTAGTGGAGAAAAGTTTTCTTAAGCAGAGGAAAGTGAGGTCTTCTACTTCTTGCTTACTTATTTCTCCCCTCACCTAAATTTTTTTCGCGCTGTGGCGCTAACCGATGCAAGTTACCCGGTCTGATGATGTAATCAATGACTAATACAGCGTGCTCAGATGTTCCGTACTAATTCACCTTCAGTAGCGGATATCGCAGTACGGTATCTCTAAATGGGATTTACCCAGTCGCGCTGGTTTGTTGGCCGCCCAAAGCAGCCAAAAAAGTTGAAAGTGCTCTCCTACAACATTGTGGAACACTTAGCTTTCTCATCAATACTCAGTAAGAACTACAACAGAAATGTCTGAACTTTGGTAGGTCCTCTTCTTTTGTTGTTGCACTCACACACTGTGTGTGTGTGCATGGGGGTCTGAAATTGTGGTGTTTTGGAGTGGTTGTTTCCGTTGTGGCAACCACGTTGGCCAGATGGAGGAATTCAACGGCCTTGCGGGTACCGGACACCAGATGGTGGCCCAATTCGGATGCCATGGGGCCTGAATGGAAGCAGTTCCAGTGTGAATATTATCTTCAGGATGCTGTTGGACGGAAAGGTGTGGCTTCCATTGTTCCCGGTACAACCCGTGCGAGTTGTAAGATGGACTGAACAACACACCATAGCTTCGATACACCAAAATCTCAATCCGAGCGCCCCTTCAGCTATAGAAACGTCAACTAACAATCATAATAGTCCTGTCTACGCTGTACGTTTAAACTTTTGCTTTTTTCCTCAGTAAATGGGGGAGGAGGTGCGGGAGATCAGTCTGCGGTGTTATTCAAGCACCCGTCTCTTGATAGTGCTTCCTGGATAGTTGTCACGAGCAGCTACAAAGAATACTATCAAGCACGAGAAGCTCCCACAACCACTAAACAGTTATACTAACACGCTTATATACAGCCATTCTTTGGTGCCATCGGTTGTTCCGCCGCTATTGTCTTCACATGTTTCGGTGCCGCTTACGGTACTGCTAAATCAGGTGTTGGTATCTGTGCTACATCTGTTTTGAGACCAGACTTGTTGGTCAAGAACATTGTTCCAGTTATTATGGCTGGTATTATTGCCATCTACGGTTTGGTCGTTTCTGTTCTGGTCTCTGACTCTTTGAAGCAGCAGCAAGCCCTCTACACCGGTTTCATTCAATTGGGCGCCGGATTATCTGTCGGTCTATCTGGTTTGGCTGCTGGTTTTGCCATTGGTATTGTTGGTGATGCTGGTGTTCGTGGTACTGCCCAGCAGCCAAGACTCTTCGTTGGTATGATTTTGATTCTCATTTTTGCTGAAGTCTTGGGTCTTTACGGTTTGATTGTTGCTTTGCTGTTGAACTCTCGTGCCACCCAGGATGTTATCTGTTAAATTGGCTAGGACATGTTCACCATGAGCACCTCATTCATGAATACAGAGCTCTGATGTGTATAAAGACCTTTCACAGTCGAAAAACTTCAAAAAATGCACAACGACAAAACAACAGAACAACACATTCCATACAACACAACACCAAAAAAGACTTTTTCATCACAATATTTTCCACATCCTCACCACATGGTGAGGTACATCTAAGATGTGTTATCATTTTGTCACATTCTACTTTTATTTTTTTTCCATCAGCAAGAGCTATAGAGGATCTACCTTATTGTATAACAACCCTCTTTTTTATCACTACAGGTAGTTGAAATTTTATTATAAAAAAGTCATACGCGTAGAATTCTATACACGTAATTTGGGGGGGGGGGGTTGACAATCATTCATAACTGTCTTCCATGAAAGCTTTACCGATCTCAACAGCCAAGTTTCTTCTGATCGTTTTGATAAGAGAAAGCAAATCATTTGGTGGTTCAACCCCAGCTTCTTTCAGCTCATTAATCCAGTAGTCATCAACTGTATCTCGCTCCTTTTTGATACAAATTTTGTATAAATTATCACATTCAGATGTCAACTTGATAGACTTTTTGGTCTGCTTATCGATAACGCCCTCCTCAAACGAATCAATCACTTTAATGACACTTAAAAGATCTCTCTTCAGTAACACTTTTGGTGGGATTATGAAAATGATGAATGGTAATAGCTGGGAGATCAAAATACCGAACAATCTTGGTGGCAAATGTGGGAACTTCAATAACGATATCAGTTTTGTTAAAGCCAATCTTAATGAACCTTCCGCTTTGTGTTTCCAAAAACGGTACAAAACAGCGTATGGTGCTAAACATTGTCGAACCAGAGGGGATAACTTCAGAGTCTCGGGATCAACATCTTCGATGATTATACTATCGTCGACAACTGAATTGATGACAACGTCGTCAATCGGACCACCTTTCATTAAGGAATTCTCAATGATCAACCAGCAATGGTGTTTGACATATTCAATTTCACCAGCACGTGCAAAAAGTGTTAATGCCTCCAGTAGAAGCCCATTTGATAAAGAGTTTTGTGCAGCTATACGGAATATCATGTGCGCAATCTGTGGTAATTTTTGATCAGCACAAATGGTTAAAGCCCATTCAATATCATCATTTGTCTGGAACTTGAATTTGGGCAAATACTCAGCAATAACACTTCTTGCAGTTGGGTTTCTTGAAGATGCCAAAAGACCAATACCAACAGGAACAAGTGCATCAACAGTGAGACAATCCATAGCATGTGTATGTAACAAAAATTCTGAAGGATTGGTAGCAGAGAACAGATCTTGGCTCAGTAAGAATTGTGGTGACAGCCTATTAGCTTCATCTTCATCAAACGAATAACCCTTAAGTAATCCTTTAGCTTCACATAATGCACCAACGTATGCAGCAGTGGCCGAATTGAAAGAACTAATGGCTCTTAACATCTGTAAGAAATTACCATCAAAGATATCAATACAAGCAAACTCCCAAATGGATGTATGATCTGGTTGATAACGAGAAGTAGCAAGTTGAAAATACTCAGATAAGAGTTCGGTAGATGGAATGTGATAATGAATAAGACCCACGAGAGCCTCGTACCATGTTGTGGATTCTTCTAGTATGATATTTTTGTTACCAGATATTATGGCGAGAAGAACTTTGATGTTCTTGGTAAGTTGTGGGTGATTTGGATTTCTCATGGATGCATTGTTAGCTGCTGTAGTGGCTGTGTTCTTCCATTGTTTGAAGATATCCAATGGAGCACTATCAGGATATGACTCGAGAAGATTGCATGTGTCAACAAAAAGGTTGTATAAAGTTATATCTGTAGATTGAAGCTCTTCAAATTTTGAGTGCTTAATAGCATGTGAAGCATTGATGTATAGTCCTCTAAGAGTCAGTTGTTTGATGTGTTTCCAGAAATATGGGTGAGTATAAGGCTTGTCTGACTGCATCACCGAGTCCGTTGATTCTTGATCTGGACGAGGGTCGGCTTTATTTACCCAAAGTGCCAAGAGAGATGGGACCTCGTAGTCTTCAGCAAAATATATTGATCTCAGACAATTCATAACGTAGAGAACTTCTTCAAGCTCAAAAATAGAACCTTCCGCATCACCTCTTTGAATCTTACTCTCGATATAAATCTCCAATTCATCGATGGTGAACTTTATGGCCTTGGAAAGAACCTCTGTTTGCTGTCTTTGTGCATCTCTCTTTATGAGCCCCGTTGTAGGCACCGAATAGTACTTTTCATCACCAAGCTGCTTGTAAATGTCGTACAAGTTGGAAACATACTTTGTGTACAGCTCGTCATCACTGAATGTCGGAATCTCCGAAGTGTATATCTTCGTCTCTTCCGGGAAGACCTTGATCTTCTTGTTGCTGTGTGGGTCTTGGGAGATAAAGCCAATACCATTAATACCGTTCGGGTTCAGCTTGAATCGTAAGATTCTTGAGGTGTTTCTCCAATTTTGAACACCATCAGAAGGGATTGGTGCTTGGTCAAACCTCTTGAGCAGCACACCAGAGACCGGGTCGACCTCCTGTTCCAGCTCGTCGTTGTCTTGCTCCATGAAGTCAAATGTTTCATCCATTAGCTTCAGAGGCTTCCGGGAAACATTTGAGGCCCCATTTTTCGCAGCAGTGCCCACAGGAGCAGTGAATTGGAAGCTCATAACAACAGAGCACTGTCAAAAGTATAACAAGCCAACGTAACTTTACGGGACCTCCCTCTTTCATTGTTTGAGAGCCTGGATCATCGAAACGTAAACAATCTTTTTTGCCCAAGCCGGTGGTCGGAATTTCGGGGTTGTGTACACGAGTCCCGAGGGGCGGCTCATTGTAAAAATTTCGAGACGGGCAGCAGCTCATCTCATCAACTAACTATGGGTGTTTATTATTGAAAAGTGGTTTGAGATTGGAAGAGACAATATGTCAGAGGTATGTCAAATGAGGGTAGAACTTCCTTGTCCACTGCGCTGATAATGGGGGGGGGGGTGCAATCAAGGAAAAAGAACATTAGGTACTAACATGTTGGCTTCAGGATAACGTCAGGACTGCTGAGGGCGTCACAAAGTTTCTCCGATCCAGGACTAGGTCCATCGAAGAAATAGTGAAGGTGTCACACAGCTTATTGGATGGAAATATACCAGTATACCTACCGAACAGAGTAGTGTTCGTGTTTGATCTTCTGATTAACCGGTTTAATGATCAGAAACAACCACAATTCAAGGCTAGTCTTCAAGCGTGGAGTCTCTTCAATAAGACATGGACTATGCTCGATAGCGTTCCAAAGACCAGGATACGCTCTTTCCAGACGTTTCGATTTGGAGAATCAATTCTTGATGTTCTCAAGAGTTTGACAAATGAGAACAGAAGTGAAGGAATAAAGATAATTACAGACACAATCAACCTCGTCCGTCTTTCAATATCCGTCCTCTTATCACAAGAAGTTGCTTTAAGTATACTTTCTGTATATCTGACACATCTCTCACACATTGAGGGTGATAATACAGTACAACTAGATGGCATTTGTACATTCTTCAATATGTCATTACCAGTGCAAAAGTACACACAGAAGTTTACATCAGCATTCGTTGTTACAACCCTACCATCTATTCTTAGTCTTCTGGAATCTCCATCCACTGATACCCAGTCTCTGGTAAAAATTATCAAGCGAGTGATTTTCTCCAAAGATATGATACCAAACTTGAAACAAAACACCGAGCTTCTCCTCAAGCAAAATATTGGTGCATCATCATCAAGTCATTTCTATAGACTCATCGTTGATACCCTTGCAAGCACCGACATTACCACTCTCGAAGATACATACGCCATGATTACACAAGTCTATCCAGAAGCATCAGAGCAACAATTGAAATACCTCTCAGACACTAGAAGAACACTGTCATCTTCTTTCATTAAAATGGTGTTTGACATTGAATTTGCAAAATCACAACAGAACTGGAACCTCATACAATCCATCCTCAAACTTAATATAGAGGTTGGAGTCTCCCAAGCAAAGAACATCATGAAGCAAGTGGATGAACAAAAGTCTGAAATGTTCGTCGAGATTGGTGAAGAAATTGTTGCAGCCCATATCAGGGCCAGAGATCTCAACTCTTTCTTTCAGATTTGGATGTGTCTTGTGGAGGACAAAGAGTCTATATGGATCAAGCATGATTTCTGCGGAGTTGTCTCCAAGAGCATTTCAACATTGTCTGGATCACAGTTGGAGAGTATCATTGAGACGATTGAAGAATCACAATCATCAGCTAAGATCGTAGTGCTCAGTACCATCGTTCAAGGTCTCTTTCGTATTAAGGACAACAACATCAAGTCGAAGGCCAAGAAGTCATTGAGCAGTGTATTCCAGATACAAACGTTTGAGAATGACGAGATATGGAGCCTAAAATTCCAGCTGCTTTGCCTTTTTGAAGATATTCTGACTGAAGATCAATTTCACGAACTTGTGTCTCAAGAGGTCAAGAAACCATGCCTCCATCATTTTTACACCATGTTCAGACTTCGAGAGATTCATGAATTTGACATCATGGAGCTCAGTGGGCAATTCACCCAGTACATCAAATCGTCTAATGACTTCTCCGTTATCATCAAAACCATTTTCGAACGCTGGTTTGTTCTTGTGAATCAATTGTTCTCATCGGAACAGATTGACCATATAGTATCACTGTTGCTTCAAGATGAGACTCTTACTACTACAATAATTGGAAATAACATGCTTTTCGAACAGAACAATATCATTGACTCTATTTTAAACAACATTTCCACCAATATTGAGAAGGCGAGACAGATTTCCGACTTTAACCTAATTGTTTTGAAGGCGATACCAATCGAGTGTTACCCAAGGCGCATCAAGGTTCCTCTGTTGGATAATTTGACGGAGCATGCTATTACTTTTAAGGCTTCCAATGATGCTATCCTTGAAGCTATGATTCACATCCTACAAACACCAACTTTCAGATCCAACGTGGAGTCAGATATCAACACAATTAATAGTATTGTAGAGTTGGCTCCAGAGTCTGGTGTATTCCAAACCATTTGGAGTCAACACATTGTCAACATCAAAGAGATGACCGCACTGGAATTTGTCAAGAATACTGTCGAGTGGGTGGTGAAGCACCTAACCAAGAAGATGAAGAAGAAGAAACAGATGGAGTTATCATCGCAGTTTTACATGGCCAGGATCATTCTTTCCTCTACCCCATCCGATTTGTTTGATGTTTCTGCATTACGTACTACTTTCATGGAGGCTGCCAAACTATTATTGAACGAGTTTTTGAGTGGTAACAGCAAGAGAATCACTGAGATTACTTGGCTCTTGAAATCTCTATATACTTTGAATTTAGAGAAGCCTGATTTCGAGATGTTGCTACCATCTTTGAAGAAATTTGGTAGTGCCATCCAGAGATCTGACAATTCTAAGGCCAAGGCAGTTCTATTCCTTCTATTATCGAAGTTTTCTGAAGGACAAGATGTTGAGTACTTTGAATCCCTATATATTGTTCTCAGAGAGAGTGGCGTTTCTCGCCTTGAACTTGCAATTGGCTTGAGTAGAATTGTTTCTTCTCTCGATGACCAGCAGTTTTCTCAATACTTCCAGAGACTACTTGGATCATTTGATAAATCAGGCAACACTGATTACCTTGTTGAGATTCTCAGCACTTATCTCCAACAACTCAAACGCTCGAACAGTCAGTCACCAGTGTTAATAGTGGACTCATTATCTACACTTATTTCCAATTTTTCCTCCATTTCCACATCATCACTGATCGTTGCTGTCCAGACCTTCAAGGTGCTGCTCACAGAGAAGGTATGGGTTTTCACGCAGTACGGTTTGGAACTGCTACTGACTTTTCTCTCCGGTTGTGGTGACTCTCTTCAGAAGAACACCGAAGCAGAATCCATTGAGCTGTACACATCTCTCACCCATTGCGTGTCTAACATTGTTCTCTTCCACCGTTATCGTCTCTCGAACCGTCAGCACATCATATTCTCCTTGTTCAAGTCGCTTTTGCGTACACTCACAAAACGGCACTCATACTCCCCCCTCCAATACTCAAGAGTGGCAGCTGAGTCTTATCAAAGGCTTCTCACAAACCTCTGTGAACCTCCACAAACTACAAGTGAGCGTGATTCTGAAAACTTGAATTCATCTGCCAGTTTAGTTAAGAGATCATTGAGAAAGAACTTGTACGTGCTCTTGCTGTCTTACATCCACATGTCGCTGAAGATTGGGTTTAGTCCAGAAGTAAGAGAGCTGATTTTACCGGGCATCTTTGTAATATTTGATGTATTGTCGCAAAATGAATTGGTGTTGGTGAGTGCCTCTCTAGATTATTCCGGAAGATTATACTATAGAACTGTGTACGACGAGTACAAAAAGGTTGGTAAGTGGACAAATGAATGATGAGGTACATTCTACATCCACATAAACGTATCATGTCATTTCAAATTGAATCGTAGACTTAGATAGAGCCACCTCCTAGACTGCGAAAGCTGTTTCCACGCGAGGGAACGATTCTCTGGACAGACTCTAACACTAATTCATTAGCTCTCTGGATGGCGAACCAGGCTTGTTCTTGTCTGGAAAAAGTTTGTTCACGAATGAGAGCCTCATGATCAAAGTCTAAGTGATGAAGATAGTATTGATATTTGAGAATGTCTTTCCTGGTGATGAGTCCCTTGAGCTCACCATTGTTCTCCACTAGGATGCATCTAGGACCTAATTTGTGAAACATTTCCATGACGCCTTCTAATGGGGTATTGATGTTCACCGTGATTGGAGCCTTGTTGACAAACTTTGTGAGATTCAAGGAATCTTCTTCTTGGTAAATGGATTCAGAGTTGAATACACAGTCAAGGATAGGTCTGAGGTCACCCATGTATGTGTTAATTGCACTGATTATATCCTCTCGCGAGATATAACCCTTGATCAAAGGTTTGAGTGGACCTTGAATAATTGGGAAACTGTTGAACTCAGTGTCTTTCAAAACGACTTGTAACTTTGCATAAGATGTGCCTTCTTCCAATAAGGCAACAATCCCAGTGGTCATAGCATCAGATACTGGACGTCTGTGGAAGTCGAATTCTTCATGTGCATCGATAAACGGAAGACCATTAAATTCAATCATTTGTTCAGCTATACCGCCTTTACCCCAAGTATCATTGATCAGCTTGGTTGTAGCAACAGCAATCATTGTTGGGATGATGTATTTGAGAGCACCTGTCAGCTCAAACATGATTACCACAACAGTGACAAACATGTGAGTGATACCACTCAATGAAGCAGCTGCACCAAGGAAGGCATATACACCTGGTGTGATACAATGAGACACATCAGTACCACATTGATCAATAAGAAATGCGTTTTCAGTGTTTTGAGACATAAAATATTGGACAGCGATACCCAATGCTCTCCCAAAAGTAGCACCACAAGCCATTGATGGTACGAAAATACCAGCTGGGACTTTACATCCATATGTGAAAACAATGAATACCATACGTGTCACAGTTGCAAGGAGGAGGGAGACGATGTTATAGAGGGAACGGCGACCAGTCGAGATATCACAAATTTGATGCTCTTCACGTTGTTCATCACAAGTTTCAAAAAGCACTTGCATCGCTTCTGTCATATCCATCTTAAGAAAATCATTGAAGTACCCAATAGATGAAGAGATGAAAGCAAGGAAAATGACTTCTTTCATGTAAATGTTGGACAAGTATTTTTTTCTGAAGCTGACAGCCTTGATGTTCATCTTTGCAACGATAATTCCGTAGAACCCACCAAAGGCGCCTAAGATGATGAAAAACGGAATTTCAATGAGTCTCCAGTCCTGGTTATAAACAATTTCAAATAAAACTACTTGGCCCGTTCTGAAAGGGTTAAGAAATTGGAGCGTTGAGGTGGAAACAAGAGCACAGTAATACGACTCCCACATTGTTGAGAGCTTGAACAAACTTGTGATATCCTCGACACTGAACAAGACACCACCCATTGGACTTCCGAATGCAACCGCAACACCAGCTGCACTTGAAGCAATTAATACGTTTCTGAACCACATAGTCTTTTGCTCTGCTGTATGGAATCGTGTAGCAAATAGCTTGCAAATGATACTTCCGACACAAACGGCAAAATGGACACTTGGCCCTTCTTTTCCCAGAGCCAGTCCAGAGGCAATGGCCAAAGGGAGACCAATTGATTTCATGAGATATACAGAGAAGTCGAGGAACCCTTCTAAGGAAAACCCAGAGACTATGCACTTTATTTCAGAGATTCCACTACCGGCTGCTGCCGGTGCATAGTACATTACTAATTTACACGATGCAGCAGCAAAACACACGGCCATGGAGATGAAGACGACGTAGTTCAGCGGCTCAAAAGATGAATACGGTACCCATGTAGTGCATTTCTCCTCATCGAGGTCTCCCCAGCAGCAGAAGTTCTTGTTGAGATAGAAGCCAGAAGTGCAGTGTCCCGTCCTGAGGTCTGAAAGGTACTGTGTAGAGACGTTGATGACACCAGCAGTGAGGCCAATGCAAATACCAACAACAGTCAGGATAATATAGGTTTGCAGTTGTTCATACAATCTTCGCACACGAGTATCAGAATCGATAGCTGTCGAACTTTTACGCCTGTGCTGTTGTAGGTTGTCATCTAGCCAGTCTGTTGTGGTGAAATCATCGAAGCGCTTGAGGTGCGCGGGAGTGTTGTTCCAGTCTGTGCGTGATCTCAGAGAAAGGATCTCGACATCGGTCATTGAGGAGAGGTTTCAATATAGCAGATTTCGCGTCTGTTCTCTTTCTGCGGTGGGTTTGTGAGGTGCTCTGCTCATTTGATGGACTGATCAAACTTCATGATTTCCCTGACGTGACGCGAATGCACTTAGCGATAAACGGCCCTGATGGAGCTTAGGCTGTGTGAGAGAATGACTATTTAGAAGATACAAAGCATTACAAGTAGAATAGAATATAATACACAGAGTTCGTAATAAAAGGGCATCTATCTAAAACAAACTGGACTATGAAAGGCACGAGTGGGCCCTCAAAACTGGTTCCCTAACCAGCAGGGATACGGAGTATAGCACTTTGGCACAGTTTTACTGGCATTGCTTCAAGATAAGTTGCAGGATGAAGTTACCAGCCTTCTTCGTGTTCTCGTTCGTTGCAAACTTCTCAAAACCACCTTTGATGTGGTGTGTCGTTGGGTTCAATGCGCTCTTAGTTATAGATTGGTTAGTACCATCGGTCTTCTAGTTCGTGGAATAATAAGACAGTCGACTCACACAATTGCCATCAAATTGCACAGTCTTCACTTGAATATCATTGTAGCCGTGCTGCTCTGGGAACGGGCCCGGATTTTTTGGCTGCTTAGGTGGAACGTAGTCGAATGCCATTCTTAGTGTGTACCAGACCTCAATGAGTGTTGTTGTTGTATTTTTGTGGCGAGTCTTGCAATTGATACAACAGCACAGCAAGGCAATACTTAGATTTTTTGATTCAAGCACTGAAAATAAACTGATTACCACTTTTAGCAAACAACAAGAGTTTTGAAAGAGAGAGAGAGTGTGTGTGCGTGTCTAAGCAAGCCTGGGTCGCACACACGTTTGGTGGTGTAGGGATGTTTCCATAGTGTGTGGCCCGTCCAATTTCACCGACTCCGCTGTGAAAATATCCCGATACGGTAATTGAGCGCACAACGTTCCGCCAATTGGCGTAATGCCGTGGCTTGCGTCTTTGAAAAGGCGGGCTGAGTGTGGAATTCCCCGTCTTGAACCATCAACTTGGTCTCTATAAGGACAGATTAATAGGACTTCACTCATTATGAGTCAGTACTACGTAAGTGTTTTTAGAGTTGTATTTGGTGTGATTGCTGGTTACTTTGATTTGAACATTATCGATCTAGCTCACTTCTTGTCACTTCTCTTGGCTCTGCTCGGAGGCATAAAATTACTCCACAATAAGGAGTTAGAAAGTTCATTTACTGACAGTCTTTATTATTAGCAAAACCAACCCCAGCAGCAGGGCTATTACCAACAGCAGCAGCCACAGTACCAGCAGCAAGGCTACTACCAACAGCAGCAACAGCCTGTTTACGTACAGCAGCAGCCACAACAGAAGAGCTCATCTTGTTGCGGTGACTGTTGTAAAATCCTCTGCTGTGCCTGTATTCTTGACATGCTTTGTGGAGATATCTGTGGTGGTGGTGGTGGTCCGGGCGGTCCGGGTGGTCCAGGCGGTCCAGGTGGTTGGTAAACAGCATGTAATCTTACGGTACAATACTCATGCATTCTCATTATTGTTAGAGACCAGTATACCGTTCCAGTTTTGTTCTTTTCTATTGCTTTGTATTACTGTGGCTACTTTGTTGGTCAAAAAAGTTTTTATACAATCTGTTTGATCATTTTTGTTGTTCCTTTTAGTCTACATTGTAGTTATATCAAGAAATGAACATTCGTCATCTTCGTGATGTTCGCTAAGAAACTCCATAACCAGACGTAGACTTGAGAGCTGCTACACTCTGTAGTCGAAAATGACTTATGTCTTGTTCAATCTACATTTCCCGCAGAATCAAACAGTCTCCTCCTCGAAAGCAGTTTCAACAGGCTTCTCCAAGAAAGAAGCGTGCGTCAAAACAGTAACAGAAGAAGCACCAATCAACCACAGAACAGTGGAGATAGGAGAGGCCAAGAAGCCTAAGGGAACAGCAATGACAAGTAAACCAGTGTACAGCTGGGAGTTTGTCAATCTCAATGGACCGAATTCCAAGTCAGCACCTTGCAGTTTACTTATACCGAATACACCAAATCCAACAAAGGCGATAACAAACAAAAGCAGTAGGTTGGTCAAAAGAGAATAAACAGATAACATAGACACAATGGCGAAGTAGTTCGTGCTGAAGTACTTCAAGTTGTAAGAAACTCTAGACTGTAATTCACCAAAGTTTTGAGGTTTAGAGATACGCTTGATATCAAAGAACTCCTGTGGAGGTCTGACATTGGCCAGCTTGTTCTGGATAGAAGTGGCCTCAGACTTCAGTCTGTCTAGGCTGAAGTTTTCACTGATCTGTGAGAACTGAAAAAACGTTTGTTAGTACTCCGTTCCGGCATGTCAAGACAAGCTAGTCATTAGATCAATACACGTGATGAAAGTGAGATTAGGACTGAGCTCCATCTGTGCGGATCTGTTCACTCACACTTGAAAGAGACGCAAGAGACATTATTTATGTGCGAAGGGATCTAGGTTGAGGACAAAATAAATAGACTACTCGTCGCCGTTTGAGTGCTTGTTGTTGTTCCTTTACGTGTCCAAGCGCGCACTCCCAGCACAGCCCGCCAACTGAGCTGAAAAAAGAAAGTAAAACAGCGCGAAAGCCGGTGTAAAAGGCTAAATCAGGAAGTTACTAAATTAGGAAGCACTATGAGAAAAGGAACTTAATATACAAATATTTCAAGCTAAGCCCAGGTCTTTCTTGACCAGGTTAGCAGCAATTGGGTGATACTTGTTCTGGAACTTCTTGAAAGTGGCAACAGCCAGCTCATGATTGACCGTGTTCAAGAGTCTGTAGCTTGGTCTGACGTATTTCATTCTACCCACAGTACCGAGCCATGTCGCCAAATCTTGATGGTATTGGGCTTTACCAGCAAGAAGTTTCAGCTTAAACCAACGGAAAATAATCTCGGTATTTCTAGTCTCTGTGAGATCTTTGTAGATGGAGATCATAGCATCAGAGGCAAGGCCGTTGTCGAGCCAGTAAGTCGAGGTTGGTCTCTTCTCAAGCAAGTGGTCAATGAAGAAGATCTTCTGTGGAGAAGAGAAAGAATTATATGTTTCCTTGTTTGCACCAGTAGCAAAGTATTCAAAGAACTCTTGAGAGGTCTTCAAAACAGCCGCCTTCTCAACCCACTGGTCAACCAAATGAGCAACCTGATCAACCAACTCAGTGTCAAAGTCAGCTCTTGGTGGAAGACCTGGAGTGTACAACCACAATTCCCAATCAACAGAGTTCAAAGCATCGATCTTAAGCAGATCTTTGGCATAGAAGTCGTATAAAGCATCAACAAACATGTACGTGTCAATAGACTGTTTGGAGAACTTGGTGAAGTAGTGTTTAATGAATGGATCGAATGCGTCGATACCACCAAGCTTACACTCCAAGTGATAAATGAAGTTGGAGCCCTTCTCGTATGGAACACTAGAAAAAGTGTCATCTGGATCAATCTTGCCTGTATTCAAATCCTGGACCAAACGTGAGTATTCAAACTTTGGTAAAGACTCAATGGCCTCCTTCAAATCGTTCCAGC
Source organism: Petasospora mycetangii (assembly GCA_003708295.3). Lineage (NCBI taxonomy): Eukaryota > Fungi > Ascomycota > Saccharomycetes > Phaffomycetales > Wickerhamomycetaceae > Petasospora > Petasospora mycetangii. The sequence goes on from PPNU03000006.1 coordinate 376,180, forward strand.
CCATGATGAAGTGAAATTGTCTAGTCTTTTCCCCGTGTAACTCACTGACGATACGACGCTCCAAGTAGACGGTCCAACCTTCATTGAGCCAAAAGTGTTGCCATGAAGCATTCGTGACATTATTACCAGACCAAGAATGAGCCAGTTCATGAGCAATAACATCGACTTGAGATTTGTCATAGGAAATTAGTGTTGGAGTAACGAAAGTGATGTTTGGGTTCTCCATACCGCCGTATGGGAACGATGCTGGGTTGATTAGGATGTCATAAGTGGACCAGATGTATGGTGTAGTGAGTTTCTCAGCAATCTGAATGAATTTTTCCAAATCTTCTTCGAACTCATTACGTGCATCTTCCAAACGATCTGGCTCTGCATAAATGGTAGATCTTGGACCTGCCTTGACGGAAGTAATATTACCTGCAGCAATGGCAAAGAGGTATGATGGGATTGGAATTTGCTGATTGTAGTTAAATACACCTTCAGATTGCGTGGTTGGAAGACCAGAAAAGACAACTGGGTGTTTGGATTTGATGGAAGCGTCAACACTGGACTTAACAGCAGGAGTGTCGAAGCATGGAAACAGAGAACGAGCATGGGTTGGCTCTAACTGGGTGAAGACATAGTCCGAAGAATCTTTGGTTGCTGGGTCAGTCTTGAGCCATTGGATAGCAGTACACTTACTGGTAGTTTCGAAATCAACAGCTAATGTCAGGTTTTCACCTTCGTTAGCAGATGCAGTAATGTCAATGGCAGAACCCCATGGCTCGACTCTTTCACGGATGATGTATTTGACCGGGGAGTCGTTAACCTTGATGCTGTTGACCTGAACGTATGAAGAGTCAAGGACGATCTTTGAGAGGGATTTGATTGTTAAAAGGTCGTACTGGACAACACCAGAAATCTTCTTAGCGTCGAAGTGAATGTCGAGCTCTAGTTTGGTGTTGAGCACTTTGACGTCTGTGTAGGACGAAAGAGTGGAGTAGTCAATTTCCGGAGACTGCTGGGGTCTCTTCTGTTGGATGATCTGTGGGACGGCCATTCTTCGTGTGGATAAAAAGCTTCTCGAGAGTGTGGCAAGACAACGGAGCATTCAACTTTGGATGAATACAAGACAGAAAATTACTTCGGCAAAGTGCGGAAGTAGTTTTGTATAGCGAGCGGAATTATACAGACACCGCGCTGATTGCGCGGTGCCGTTCGTGGTCGGACTTTTAAGCGGGCATAGCGAAGGGGAAAAGAAAAAACCTTATGAAACAGACTAGTTTGGCAGTTACCTTATAGAGCCATCGAAGAACGGGAGTGAAATACCTGAAATAGGAAAAATCCTTAATATAGATATCCTATTCTTATCACTGGGGCAACGCGTCAGTGCCAAAATTACAGGGTTCAGATGAAGTTGAGTACGCGTTCCTATGTTAATGGGGATTAAAATGGAGTGATAATGCGGGCTCAATAGTCCTTCGTAGAATCTGAGTCACCTTGTTGCAATGTGTTCACCACTTTCAATTAAAGGAGTTCCAGCTGTTCAGCGCTTCCCGATCCGGCTTAATCCGTGCCAAATCCAGTCAAATGCGCGATGGCTTTGGCAATTACACTACCTTTTTAGGGAGGTGCAAAAAGCCCAAATTTCGACATGTCAACACGTAGCCACCAACTGAGCCTCAAGTGACACCATATACAGCAACAAGGGGGCAGAGAAATATGGACAAGGACATTCTCAATGAGCAGCTGGCTCAGGTGCTTGGTTTGGGCTCAACGCCCGTGGACTGGCCATACTCTGAGAAGGCGCTTCTAGAGCTCATCAGACTGCAACAAGAGCGAGAGATCACCAAACAGCAGTACTTCCGATTGGAGAACACACAAAAGACCACAGAGCTCTTCCAGAAAGCAGTCGCAGTAAATGTCCCCCCAGCACTAATTCCTACTTTACTTTCGGGGGAGGCCCCAGGAGACGAGTTACTGTCCAGGCTCATTGCCACAACACACCACAGTGCACCTGGCGCACCAATGAACCCACCAACACCACAGCGCACACACCCAACCCAGCCCCAACATGCCCAGCAGTCACAACCAGTACCTCCATCACACCCTATGCAGTCCCATCAGAGATCTGTGTACGCATATCCTCCGCCACCACAACAGTTTGGAAACCTGGGCCCACCTGTGTCGTTCCAGTCACAGCAACGTCCTCACTCACCTGCTAAAATTGGAGCAGCAGCTGTAGCACAGCTAGAGAGAGGAGGATATCCTTCTTCCCCAATGCACAAACGTACAATGTCGACCCCAATGGCCTCCTTCCACCATACCCCAGGGCACCATCACCACACCCTTCACCCACCACCTCAGATACATGTTCAGTCTCCTCATCACTCTCATCAAGGAGCCATGATGGGTACGATGAACAGTCTTCAGTTCATCAATGAGAATCCGGGGAAGAAGAGAAGAAGATCAGACTCCAAAGATGATGATGAAGACAATGCCACCGAGGATGAAATAGCGAGTGTCGAGCCCGAGAAGAAAGAAGAGAGAAAAATCCGCCATACAAGAACAAGGTCTGATCACTTCGTGTATGAGACTTCCAATGCTAAGACTGCACAGGAGAGTGCAGTAAGAAATGAAATTGTGCCAAGCTCGAAAGATACGGGAAAGGTTGGTCCTCTGGTAAAAAAGTTTGAAGAAGGCAGTGCCACGCCGAAGGGCCCAAAGTTTGCTAATAACATCTTAAGTTCAGCATGAGATTTATAGACATATACCTCACTTCCACCCCCACGTTCACTTATGTATTATGATTTATTCTGGTTTTATTGTTATGGTTTAAATATGGTTAATTATGGATTGATGTGCTATTCAATAGTCAGGTAGTATTCAATGGTGTTGCTCAGCGTACATCTGTTCAGCCAGCTCTTCAATCTCAGCAATGCTCAACTCTGTGTCAACATCACCATCATCGTCTAACTGCTCAAAAATAATGTCCTCCTTTTTCAAATGCTTCAACTGCTTTTCCACCTCACTGCTTAAACTCCTTAAAATGAAATCGTTATCACGAGAATCCTTGACTAGCCAGTTGACAAGGTCCTCTAAAAGAACTTTGTTATAAACATAATATACATCGTGGAACCTGAATGGTTCTCTGGTAGCTAACAATGATTTGATGACACAATTTTTTCCCTGCTTCAACAGTAGGACACAGTCTTCCCAAGCCTGCAAAGCCAATTCGTAGTTTCTGTTCAAGGGGTACGATAATGCCCTGCGAACTCCAGTTACGATCAAAGCCTTGATCATTGGAGTTGTAGCATCAGGTAAGATCACTTGAGTATCGAGAAAGGCAATTTGTGGGGTAAGTTTACCAATAGACCAAGCGGATTCTGTAGTGAATTCACCTTCTGTTTGTCTCATTTCAAAGGAGTAGGCAAATAGGAGAGATATTATAGTGTAATAAAGTGGTTTGAGATTGGTGATGAGATATGCCTTGTTAGGCAGATCTAACATTAAGTCGTGTTCTTGCTGTGTGAACTCAACAATAGAAATTGTACACAAAGGGTTTCGATACTTCAAAAGATCTTTCACAGGTGAATATTCATCCTCATCAGAATATTTTGAGGTCATGTAATCAGCAGCGTAGTACTCTGGATCAAACTTGCAATTCTCTTTCAGAAGACGCTCCTGGATACGCTCGGCTGGTGATGTATGTTCTGGATCATCCAGCTCATTTATGTCATTACCGTTAGTGATAGAAATACCAACAATAGAGTCATATCTACTGTCGAACCCATATTTGGGTTTAATTGTCGTATCTTCGTCGAAGTTCTGGCTGATCTCCCAGTTGAAATGCTCAGCTTCCTGTGCCGTCTTCTGAATGTCATCTTTTTGTGGAATCTCCTCGATAAGTGGCTTAGGGACTATTTTCTCCTCTTGACAGATAACTGTTGCAGCTTCTCGTATCACACTTTCGTCCGTTGTGGATACTCCGATTTCTTGCAGGAGCTGCTTGGAGTCCAATGGCTCGGTCGACTCTCCACTTCTTGCCATGAGCTTGGCAGGTAAGTCCAAGTCCCCGAAGACATCACCTTTAGACATTTTTGGGATTTTAACTTTGATGCACTCAGTCTTGGAGTCATAATTGGCAGTCGAACGGTCTTCATCGTCAATCAAAGGCTTGTCGAATCTCAAACGAAGGTAGTAGGGCGATAACGAGAAGACCAAAAGGTTGTCCTCCACAACTATCTGCACTCCAGGGGCATCGAAGCGGATGTGTGACACAAGGATGTCAATATACACAAACTCATCATCCTGCTTGCATGTGAATCTCGGTGTCAGCATCTTTTCAAGTCCTTCATTGGACGAAGACCAGAGACATAGAGAGTGTCTTTTTATTACGAGATGAAGTTTTTTGTATATGCGAGTGCCCTTACCAACTGATTTATTTTTATTTTTATTTTTTTGCTGATATTTCTCATCATCATCTCTTCTAATTAAGATGAAGCATCACGCAACGCTTTAATTCCACAAGGAAAAAAGATAATGACAGAGGTATTGCTCGGTGAGACTAAACGAGTTCCAAAGCGCAGATTTGTGGGAAGAAGAGAAGCCCCAGCCGCTGCTGACGGCTCTGTGGTGCGCTCCAATAAAGGGAGAGCTCACGTTGGTAGGGCAATGACACAGATTCCACAGGAAATACTCGACGACAAGGAGCTTAACGAGGCCATAGGTCTCCTACCGTCGAACTACAACTTTGAGATCCACAAGACGGTATGGAATATTCGTAAGAATAAAGCTAAGAGAGTGGCACTTCAAATGCCGGAAGGTCTGCTCATATACTCCTTGGTCATCTCCGACATACTTGAGCAGTTCTGCCAGTGTGAGACTGTGGTGATGGGAGATGTTTCTTATGGTGCCTGCTGTATCGATGACTTTACAGCCCGCTCACTGGACTGTGATTTTATTGTTCACTATGCTCATTCATGTCTTGTTCCCATCGACATCACATTGATCAAAGTGCTATACATCTTCGTCACTATTGCCATTGACGAAACACATCTTATGAACACACTTAAAAGAAACTTCCCAGCTGGCTCAAAGATTGCGACTTTTGGTACTATTCAGTTCAATCCAACTATTCATGGAATCAGAGATAAGCTTGCTTGTGATTCTGAGAATCCTCTATACACTGTACCACCACAGATTATGCCATTGTCTAAGGGTGAAGTCCTTGGTTGTACGTCGCAGAGGATGGATAAAGAGGACATAAATGCGATGGTATATGTTGGAGATGGTCGTTTCCATTTGGAATCAGCTATGATCCATAACCCTGAGATCCCAGCATACAGATATGATCCATACGATCGTAAATTCACAAGAGAGCATTATGACCAAGAACAGATGATCAAGGTCCGTGAAAATGCTGTTGAGACTGCAAGAAGTGCAAAGAAGATCGGTCTTGTTCTTGGTGCTTTGGGAAGACAGGGAAATATCAACACACTATCGACACTGGAGAAAGAATTGACACAACGTGGAAAAACGGTAGTCAAGATCATCTTATCCGAAATCTTTCCTCAGAAACTTGCAATGTTTGATGATATTGATGCATTTGTTCAGGTTGCATGTCCCAGACTGTCTATTGATTGGGGTTATGCATTCAATAAGCCATTGCTGACACCATATGAGGCAATGGTCATGATGGAGAAGGATAGAATGTGGAATAAAGAATACTACCCAATGGATTACTATGGAAAAGAAGGCTATGGACGTGGTAAAGTTCCAGACCATTCTGTTGTCAAATGATTTTTTACGTAATTAATTTATTTATTTGCCCCTCTTATACAGATCGCCGACAGCCAACAGTGTAGCAACATCACTTGTGGTAAATTCCAGTAATGTTTCTTCGTCATCTTCATACAACACATTGACGATTTTATGGAACACCTCGTATAGTCTCACAAATTTCAACGAACTTCCACTAATGACATCATTGGCAATGGAAGGCGACGAGATTTTGAAAACAGCCTGCTGAATATCAACTAAAGCGGTTGGTAGAAACCCGTGTAATTGCGATTCGATCTCTTGCAATTTTGGTTTTCCGAACAGCTTATTCTCAATAAGTGAAGAGTACATAAAATAGTCATCTTCTTCTTGGATCTGCTCAATTGGAAATACTAATTGGATGAGCTGTTGATGAATTTCAAGACCAGAATCCTTCACCAACAAGGTGTACTGCTCCATGGTGAGTTCATCTCCAAGTTCCTTTATCTTGCTATTTAATGCACCAACTTCTGAAGATAACTGGGGAATCGTCGCAATCTTAGAAACGATGAAATCGAAACAGTTGACCTTATAGATAAGCAGTGATGCTTTATTTGGCTTAAGACACTTTTCGGCCTGTTTAGAGATCAACTCGCATGGTCGATTGATCAATAATGCACACAAGCTTTTGAATGTGTTATCATCCAAGTCCAAAACCCTACAGTCAGATTCCAATGTGCTTTCAAAGATCACTAACGTCTCAAGCAACAAGTCTCTCAACCAATCTGGTGGAAGCAAGGACTCTCCGTCATCTAATGCCCATTCATTTCCATCAAATTCTTTTTCCAAAAATGTGAGAGTTTCTCTCATAACACCAAATACTCTTTCCACACACAATGCCTGCAGAGATTTTAAAGTGTCTAGGATGGCACATTCAGTACAGTTACCCAACCCTTTTCTGAACATTACATGATACAAATCCAGAAGGCCAAATACCTTTTGTACTACTTCTAGTCTCTTTTCACTTCTGAGGATTTGTTCCACGCGAACTTTCAAGGGTCTGCTGAGGGAACCAATGATACGTTCAATCGATGTCTTCACTGAACGATTGACATCCTCCAAATTCTCTAATTTAATCAAATCTTTTTCAAATTGCGAACGTTCATATCCAGGATCAGTTGAGTCACCAATTTCAAACAAGTTACTGACAAATTCAACCTCATTTACAATTGTCGAGTGAACAAAGGCGAGGATATCACCAATATAACGTAAGGGGTCATGTGCTGATAAGATGATAGGTCTTGAATTATCAACAGAATCAGCATTGCTAGACTGATAGAGGAAGTCATCGACAATGGTCTTCGATCTGGATTGGATCAATTTGTTTGTAATCTCATCAAAAAATTTCAGGTTCGTTGAAAGATAGAATATTGAGATTTTTATTAATCTGAGATCTTCCGCTGGATTGCGTGTTGGATCGGTGTATCTTGATCCATTAGACATAGCTTTGTCCAGTTGAGTAGAAAGAAAGAAGGTAATACGTTGGTATGACAGATCTAAGAACTTATTCATCTTCTCCATGATCTTCATACCAAGCACTGGGTTTTGTAGTGTGAGCAATATGGAACAATTTGTATGGATGGTCTTACACTTGTGTAAGATCTGGAAATATTCTATTGATATATCTTCATTCAAGAGGTAGTGTTCTTCGTATTGGGTCAAAGTAAAGTTTTTCTTGAAACTGTTCAACAAGTGCTTCTTTAACATCAATAGACTCTTCTGGGTAGAGAGGTCTTCAATCTCTTGTAAAACTTTAGGGTCAATGGCCTTGCTTTCGTTAAGCTCAACATTCAAAGAGTTTAGTCGGTCAATTTTCTGGCCCAAGTTCTCTACCTTTTGAACAATAGGCTGAAACTCTCTTAGCACAGCTGTATGCTCTTTAAGTAAGTCTCCTTCAATATCACTTCTGAAACGTCTTCTATGAATGGCGCCAAGCATATCCGACCTTATAAGTATTTGAAGGTCGAGTTCCTGTTTCTGTTGGAGAATTGACAACGCATCTTTAAGACTAGAGTCACTACCACCGTAGTTGTTGAGCACATTGGCGAGCTTGGTGCTGAGCAATTGATCTGGCATCGCATCGGTAGTTCTCGTGAAGTGGTCGTTGAGGGTGTCCTTCGATGTTATATCCGCTTGAAGCGCCATAGGGGATTTACTGCCATCTTCAAACAGTTGCAGCGATAGATTTGCGTACTTCTGCGCTGTCTTTGTTGTGACATTCACGTCGTCCGAGTCCCTTGGTGTGTCTAGCTGGTGTTCAGTGGTCTTCTTCAGGAGCGAAAGGCCTTTGAATCGTGAGGTAAGCTGGTTTGGATTGAGCGGCAACAGCAGTGGCGGTGCTGGCTCTGGCAAGGAATTGGTATCTTCAAAAGTGTTATAATCTATGAAGTCCATGTGTTGCGTGGTATTTGTGTTTGGTGGACGAAACCGGCCTAGCGGTTAAAATGTTGGTCTGTTTTGTGGTTAACGTTGTGGTGAATTTTATGACGACGCGCGAAACCACGGCGACACAACTACACTTCGTCATGGCCTATTTAGCTATTGTTAACATCATCATTACTATCCTTGAAAAATGGTTTCTCAACTCGGTTGTACTGATTGCAGTGCTTGAGGTGCCTCAGCAGTCTTCTTCTTGTGCTTTTTACCGCCTCTCTTTTTGTGTAACTTCTTCATGAGTTTTCTGTGTGCTTCCTCATCAAGTTTCTTTTGAATCTGTTTCCGGAGCTTGTTCTTCTCCTTAGCAGCAATTTTACTATCTCTCGCTTTCTTTCCTGGTCTGATTTTCTTCGCTGACCTTGTCAACTCACGCGCAACCCGAGTGTTGTATGATTTCAGGTCAACAACCTTGCCAGTTGGGTAGGGCGTCGTGAAGTTACTGAAAGCTATAATCTGTTCCGCTGTTATAGCGACGCTTGCACACTGTTCTTTGGTTTCTTCTGTGCTAACTGAAAAGTAGTACGACTGTGGACGCTCGTTCTTGATCTCGATGGGAGACGGTGACCGTAATGAGACCTTCATAACTGTGCTTTTTGCTGTCGTACGGCCTCTTTCTTCCTCAAGCTTATCCTTCTTCTCAGGTTCCTCAGTATCACCACCAAACGAGAAGAGCGGGAAATCAAATTCTTCCTCCTCCTGTACATTATTTTCGCCTTCATGTTTTGTATCCATCTTCTCCACAATCTCAAATTCGAGCTTAGGCAACAGCACTGGCTCGTTATCACTCATTACTTCATCATCAGAGTACAAGTCCTCTCTGGATACTCTGTAAACCTGTTAGTATAAGGAATCGAAGGAATTACATATTACGGAATAAATCAATTACTTACTTCTTCACATCTGCCATCTTTCTTGAAGTTCTTCAGTGGAAGTTCGTTGCCCCTAAAATGTTAATGTTGCGTTCTGTAGTGCCATTCCGTCTTTTTTTTTTCCTGCGCGTCCTTTGATCTTCCATCAATACTATGCGAAAGCCACTAACATGTCGTCTTTTCTGGTCTATGCCTTCTGCAGTTAAACTTTATCAATAAACCGTATATAATAAACCGTATATAATGAACCATGTATAAGAAACATCTAAAAAGCAAATTGCAACCATACTTTCCATAATCATAAAAAAAGTCCAAAATCACATAATAGCAGCTAACTTTAGTCCGTCATGTACAGAGTTGTCTCCAACTATAGACTCACACAGACCAGTTGCAAAGGGTTCGTTATCTTCTAACTGGGTCTCTAGTATCCAAGTTGTACATGTCGGCTCATAAAATTAAACAGCAAATCAATAATCTAGTATTGAGGATGACGCAAAACAATTTGCCAATTCTGTGTCCAAACCCAACCATCTTTACAGCACATACCACAACCCCATACCTATCTGCTTCTAGACTCCAAGTGCCAAAGTTATTCTCCACACCCATCCTAGTCCTTTGTGAACAGATTTTCAGTGCTGACATTCACATGAGACTGATGAGCATTAGAACTGAATGTCATCAATTGTTGAGCAGCATTAAGAATAGAGTCATACCCACCAAGACTTTTTGGGATCGAATCATTTACCATTTTCGTTGTGTAAGACGGAGTAATGTTAGGTAAGTTGTAAGCTGTAGTATATTGTGGAGGAGGTGGTGATCTAGCAAGGGCATAAAGTGTAGCCGAGGAAACACTAGCTCGCACAGATGGAGATGGTTCATCAAAGTCTTTCATAGTGTCATCAACAGGGGAGGCAGGATTCAAGGACAGACTTTGAACATTTCTTGCTCTTCCAAAAGATTCGCTTCGAGATAATGGAGCAGGTCCAGTAGCACTGGAAGAAGTGTCTTCATCGTCATCAGCAATAGCCTCATCGTCTTTGCCTAAGATGGTTAAATTGTTTTCATCCTGCCATGACCAAACAAATCCACCATAATTGAATGACAGTTGACGTCCACGTATAGAGCCATCCATACCTCTTATTCCAGTGGAGGAAGTAGACAAATCATGAAGTTGCTTAGAGGCCTTTAAAACCTCTTCCATTTCCAGTATTGGGGCCCCAGATGTTTTACGACGAGCACTCAGATTGTCGGAGTGTGATCTCTTCTTGGTTATCGGCTTCACAATACGACTTGATGAAGCATCCCTTGATGTAGTTGCAGTGGCTCTGCGTCTTGGCTTAACCACTGGTAGAGCTTTTAGGTCAACCAGTTTACCAAAGTGATCATCCCCTGGTTTCAAACACTGATTTGGAAAATCCTGGCCAAAGATTGGAACCAAGCAGTATCTAATTGGGAAGGCAAAGTTCTTTGCCAGAGTCTTACAAGTTTCAAAAGGCAACCAGGTGCCTTGAATCTTCAAAAACCCGCCACGAACCCTCCTCACTTGAGAAGAGATACTCGGGATGTTCTCCACCAGTTTAACAATGTCAGTCTTTGTGTTTCCAGAAGCTTTCCAAAGACCTGTAAAGAATACAAAGCCAGTGTGATAGTCCCAAATGATCCAATGGTCATTGATCTGGTACTCATATACAGACAAGAATGTACGCTCATCAACGTTTGTGGCGTACTTGCGCTTGGTGATAAATGCATCAGTCTCAACCGGGTCTTGACCAACCAGAGGGCGAATAAGGTTCAATTGCGATTCAGGAATGAACCTGTAAAGGTCGGTTGGGATTTCATACAGCCGATATACCACAGTAACACTGTTTGGAGGAACTACTTTGTCCTGTGCAGCTCTCCCCACTGGAGAAGCGTTGGCGGAAGACGAAAACGATCTGCCCCTCTTTGGGGTGTGGTGATAGTGGTCGGCAGTCTCTTGAGCACTACCATTACCAGCGGTGTAGTATCTGGTTGATTTTGGACCGTGAGACACTATACGTTCTGTTGGAGCCTCGCCATGTATATTCAAAGGATCAGCAACTGATATTGGTGGCAAAGGGAGCGTTTGTGAGAGCCTATGAGATGTTTGTGATTTGGTGGCGTTGTACTTGGGCGTGACCGGAACCATTGGGACGGGCCCAGCGCGCGGTTGAAGATACTGTGATGACAGAGGTGTATAGAGCGTTTTCAGAATTAGGTCTTCGCCATTGCTGGCAGAGCCGCCGTGTATGGTGTAACGCTGTGAGCCGTGTTGATCCATTGTGTGATGTGGTTATGTGTGGTCTATAGGGCCGCGGAGCAGCGTACTCGTGCGCGTGCGGGAGCGCCCCCCGTCAGGTTTATATATGCGCACAGTTAAACTATGATAACGGTGCCAAAGGGGGAACACAGGCGACAATACCAGTCTGGAACGGTACCCCTGGCCTCGGAGCTCCGACCCCCAGCGAAAACGTCTGTCGGGTGTTTACAGAGCCTGCGAGATGATAGACGACATCCTCTGTTCATCCTGAGCCCGTGAAAGTGTGGTGGCTGTTCTGTTGTGCAAGCAATGGTTATGTGACTCAAGTGCTGTCAAGCAGGCCTTGCTCGCGGCTGCGATGTTCTCGGGCTCGAAAGAGATATAGCACTCTCCGCTGATAAGAGTCCGCGGGTGCTGCCGGAACAGATCACGTCAAAATTGTGTCACCTCCACATCACACACTCCACACTTGGCCGTGTTATGCGTTGAAACGGCAGCTGTATCCTTTGGTAGGATACGGATCATTTATAGGTGTCCTTATTACCTTGGTGAAAGTTCTAGAAACTACAGACAAGTTTTATTTTCCCGGGTCGTACCTTTCATTCCGGTCTTCACCCCTTTCCACACTCGCCTACCATAGATGTATTGTATGCGTGTTGTTGCCCGGCTCAAATCCACAAGTTCCTTATCATCTATCTCCCTACATGTGCCCCGAGCTCGGAATGCCCGCATACGATCCGTCCCTTGCTGGCCCCTCCCCCACTCCTGTTATGGACTGCCGCTGTGTTTTATTAGAGGCTATGTGTACAGTTTTCAGATTGACTTCTATTTCACTAAGGAGCGTTTCTTACCCTATCACTCACTTTCTTTCTTATCAGCGATCAGCATGCTCTAGCTGGGGACTGCACCGCAAACAAGCATGATTCCCTAACGATAACACTTCCATTTCCATTTTATTGTCCCAGAAACAAAGATAAGAACTTGAGAACAGACGTTGTGAATTTGTTCTCCTTTGACCCGCTTTGCTTCTATGGTGGGGCCACTAGTGTTGCTCTCAAGGCCAGAATTTATCAGTATTGCGCGCAGTCGAGTTTTATATACAGCACATATATACCGCACACCATGCGAGTCATACTGACTCGATATACAAAATTCGTGAGCTCGGGCTTTATCAATAGGCTATACCAATAAGCCAAAACCTTTTATTGGCCTGCTGTACTTTACATACCTATATGCAATGTGTGAGATGACCTTTGTAAGCCTTAATCTCAATTTGAAATACGAAACCCCGGATATCGCAGCCATGCTAGCACATTAAATCGTGTGTGTCAAAAAGACATTCCCAGTATATATAAACTTCAAACAATAAAACAAACAAAAACTCCTTATGAGATGCAACAAAGAAACGAGTCCAAAAAGACCGAAACGATCAAGCCTCAACAACCTCCAAATAACCACTGTCAACATTATAGATGAGGCCCCAAAGTTCAATTTCACCAGAGTTTAAGCCATCAATGACGACTTTCTGCTTTCTCAAAATGTCCAACTGGGCCATGACATTATATTCGGCAAGTCTTTTTGCTCTTAACTTCAAGTCTGTGATCTTCTCCAAATGATGCATTTTCTCATCTCTTAAAGCATCAATCTTCTCCAAATACTTCATTAGGTGAGAGTTGGCGGGACCCAAATCTTTATAAGATAAGGAGTTCCAAATACCACCACAATCACTATGACCACAAACAATAACTTTTTTGACTTTCAGGACATTGATACTGAATTCTAATGTTGATTTGGTTGTGAGGTCATCGATACTAATCATGTTAGCAATGTTTTTGAAGGCAAAAACCTCACCAGGGCATACATTCAGTACGTTCTCATTGTAACGAGAGTCTGAACACCCAATCCACAAAGTATGCGGACTTTGGCCTTTGCCGTTGAGCTCAAATAAGTGTGGCTTGTAATCATTCATTTTCTCCACCCACAACTTGTTGTTGTAAAGGTACTCTCTGAGTGTAGAGTCTCTTGTCAATGCGAAAGGTGATTGCTCATCCTCAATGTTGAAGTGGTGAGAATGATTGTGGTGATGATCAATGTCATGATCGATTGGGCTAGTAGACAGTTGCTGTGTGGTGGTGGTAACGAACATAGTGTGGGGTGTGTAAGGAATGAGACGTGGCCTTGCTGAAGATAGTGTTTTTGTGGGCAGCCTTCTCATGCTCTGGGGGATCCCAAGCTGTTTATATGCCATGCGCGCAGCTCCTTAGGCGGACTGGAAGTTTTTTATACTCGGTGAAATTGATGACATGACCTTGGCCCAACAACAAACATCATCACAGTTACATATTCCCTAATTTGCCCGCGTGGGCTATCGTAGAACGCCGAAGCTATTTTTCGCCCATGGTGACGCACACTAAATGATGTCAACTGAACGTCACCACGATTTTTTCGCTTGTCGCGCGCTCTGTTGGTATGTCACAAAGGAACATAACGTTGGGCCTATACATATGCGGTTAAGAGTTGCATTAACGAGCACCTTTGTTTTATAGAGATTTATAGAGTTTTTAAAGAAGTCCATTTGGTTACTAGCCTATCGCTCGATATCTAATAGATCAGTGGAAAGTACTCGAGCAAGCAATTCCCATAAGTCGCACAAGGCAATCTGTGAAAGTTAATCGTTTTCGTTGTCGGGGCAACAACTTAGTGACGTCTATGACTCCACAGCGAAACGCCAAACTTGAAAAATATTCGTTGGGCACAATACCTTGCACTAGGTCGAATTTTAGAACGAACGAAGCTTTTTCATGTTGACGGGGATGGCTTGGTCTACGTAGGAGGGAGTTGGGGACCTTGGGTTAGGAATTGCCTCTAAACCCCTCCGTCCAGTCATTGATGGCCTTTGTCAGAGATTTCGATAGAGCATCCACGGCTGTGAGCATGGTCTGCCAGGACGAACTAGAGGCATCCTCAAACACAAGTAAATCAGCTTTATCGGATGGAGACATTCCATGGCCTTCGCGTTCGTATGTATTCAGGGGGCGAGTAGAGGGAGACAGCGCCACCCCTTGAGAATAGAAGAGCGCTCTGGCAAAGTAGATGGTGATCTGGAGTTTGAATAAGGCACACTAGTAGAATTGGAGCCTGTGAAAGTTTGTGTTTTGCGAAGGTTGGGTGGCAACCATGCGTAGTCACCTACAATACAATGAACTTATTGTAAGTGGGACCTATGAAGGGCCTTACTGTTCGTTTTCCTCGCCCCTACCCTTAGCTCAGGACACCTGATAACTATATATGTTGGCAGTACTATGCGTATTTGAAAAGGATCGCATGACTGTGTTCCTCTCTTCTATATACGTGTATACTGGGAGGAGGTAGTGTTCCTGAAAGACATGAAACGGAATGGAATGCAACAATAACATTGTGGTGTTACTCTAACCGTCTGTTACGGCCACGCATATTATCTGCAGTCATACTAATGGTAATTAACAGTACATGCATGGCTGATTTTATTTGAAGTCTCTAGCTCTTCGTTATACCAGAAGCTTTTGTCGTAGTTCGCAGTTGTAATAATCTGTGGATATTCAAAATAACTGTCGCAGCACCCTGCAAACATCCAAAATCAATCAAGCAATCTTCTCTGATAGTTAGTTGTATGAATGTGTGGAAGCAGAGCCCATGGATATCAGGGCATCTCAATCATCGTTTTGTACCGTAAATGTTGCACTTCTGTTAACCATCATGGTTTCCTCAAGTTGTAACTAACGAAGCAGGAACCCTACCCAAGCTATTGTCAGTAAGATTGAATGCAAAATTTCATTTGTGAATCAACAACTCACACAATAGCCAGGTAAACAAGAGTATAAAGTATAACCATTTAATAGGAATACCGCAGAAGTACGCGGTCAAAAATATGCAGAATCTGGTGCATTAAAGAATGTGGCACTCCTCTTCTGGCTAGCTGTACAGGCTGGGGCTGAATGTCATGTCTTCTCTTGTGGAAAGATTACTAGTTAACAGCTGGATCAGCTATCTGATGTTACGCCGTGACAATTATATAACAGGTGTTCCTTTTAAACTGCCGGACTCATGATTCCGAAAGAAAGGCCTGGTCAAGTGAGCGCCTCCCTCACAGACCAGCCGCGGGTTGTACAACTATAGGCTACGTGTCTCAAGAATAATGTGGATATCCGCGCCCCGCTAATTAGCGGATATCCCTGGAGTCCGCCATTTACGCCCCCTGTTTTGTTTATTGTTTGAATAACTATATCTGGTGAAAACTATTTAATCCGGTACATTTGGCACCGCCTGATGGTTTGTCCAAAGAGTAAAACCGGTCATCCTTTTTGTTCCTATGGGAATGTATGTCGGTGGGGATGTTTCTCCGGGGACCGAGCTCAAACGCTCCCCAGTTTTGTTTTTTATGTGCTTGGTGTCTCGACTGTACCGAAGGCCCCGGCGTTTCCGGAGGCGTGGGGAGTGTTCAGTACCCGATGGCCCCGGGGTATGGCCATAGTGTCTTAGTTTGAAACGGGTTAATAAACCTCTAAATAACAAGACATAGAGAGAACTTCCTGAGCAGCAGTGATCAGGAGTTACATGTCCTGAGTTAGGTCTACTACTACAGGAAAAGTAGAATATCAATCTTCAGTAAACCGCCTCTAGTAAAAGCGCACACCGGTCGCGTAGGTGCGCTGGCAACCGCCGGGACAAGTTGGCTATTTGTCCGTTGTGACAAAACTGTGCATACAAACGAGATCAGTTTCGCCTACAGTCCAATAATAATGCTGGATCTTAAACGATAGCCGTTGAAGAAGCGGGGCTTTTTGTCTTGGCTTTGTTGTTTTGGTCATTGAACGGAAAAGCTTGTCCAAAGTTGTTCGAATATTGGGGCACTCGTCCTAACGTGGAGATATTTGCGTCCTATGTTATTGTCTTATTGCAATACCTTCAAGCTATAGAGTATTTCTCCCCTGTCCCCACAGAATGGGGTTTATTTTGTAGGCCCTAAACTTTCAAGGAAGGGATCCTATGTTATTGCACATATTCCTATCCTTGAGAAGGCATAGTTATGTTCCCAAACAGTATATGTTACCCGCTAATGAGTTCTTAGTAGAACAGCTTGTGTCTACTTCCGGGGCGGGCGATGCGCAAACCAGAGCGGGGGAAACATGTCTTTAGTAAAGTGTACCTTGATAGGACAAACTGGAATGAGTTTTATTATAACTGGATGATGAAAATAGATGAACAACAATACAACAACAACAAAGAAAAGTAAAGGAGCCTTTTGATGAAAAATCTTAGCTATGAATGCCTCCAGACCCCTTCATCCCGTGTGCCCCGGAAGCTTGCATGGCCACCCCTTCTTTCCTCGCAGGCCACGGCTAGTGACCATACAGCTAATATATGCGCTCCAGCACTGGATGAGACGGGTGGAATTGATGGCATTACAGTGTGACTCCATGTACCAATCACACGAAGTCATGTTTTATATGCAAATCGAACCATTTTGGAGGGAAGACAACAAGGTGCGAAAAAGACAAGAGGGCTGCTCCCCAGATTAACCGAGAATGCGGAGGAAAGGGACTAACAACGACTTTATCTACAACATCATCTACACAGCCAGTAAATCACCGTAGCACACGATACACCCTGCCGAGACCAGCACGGCATGTACGTCCACCGTTTTGAACACTTGTCCATCAGGATCAGGCCGCCGCGCTCCGGGACAAAAGTGGGACATCTCCGCCCCAGACGCGCGTGGTGCAGCTTCTCCAGACTTTTTTTTACCAGAAACACGAAACGGGACGGCGGTCGGGGGTCGACGTGACGTCTATAAAACCCGCCTCACCCGCACATATCCTATTTCACACCCGGACACGTTAATAACATCATTAATTGAACTTAAACACAATGTCTAACAGAGATACCAACTTGATCGCATCCATTGATATCGGTACGACCTCCTCCCGTGCCATCCTCTTCGACAGAAGGGGTAAGGAGGTTGCTAAGCACCAGATCGAGTACTCCACCACCGCCAACACAACTGCTGACGGTCAAACCAAGATCTTCTCCGCTGAGGGTATCACTATCACAGCCAACGAGGACTTGGAGATTGAGGATGACAAAGATGCAAAGGGACCAACACTCAGATTCCCCAACCCAGGTTGGGTTGAGGTTAAGCCAGCACACGTTTTAGCCAACGGTGTCCAGTGTCTTGCTGCTTGTGTTGTGACCTTGGAGACCCTCAACAAAGAGCGTGAGTCTCAGGGAAAGAAGCCATACAAGATTGTCTCCCTTGGTATTGCCAACATGAGAGAAACAACCATCGTCTGGGACAAAAAGACCGGCCGCTCTTTGAACTATGGTATTGTCTGGAACGATACCAGAACTGCTGACATTGTCAACAAGAAAAAGGCTGCTACATCTGCTGAAAAGCTTGAGGAATTGAGACATTTGAACGGTGTTCCATTGTCCACCTATTTCTCTGCCTCTAAGCTTAGATGGTTAATCGACAACGACTCCGAAGTCAAGGCCCTTTACGACAAGGGAGAATTGATGTTTGGTACCATTGATACCTGGTTGATCTACCACTTGACAAAGGAAAATTCCTTCGTGTCCGATGTCACCAACGCTTCTAGAACCATGTTCATGAACATCGAGACTTTTGAGTACGAAGATGAGTTGTTGGCCTTCTGGGACATCGACCCAAAGAAGGTTGCATTGCCAAAGATTGTTTCCTCTTCTGAGCACTACGGATCTTTTAAAACTCCAGACCTTGGCCCATTGGGTTACCAGGGTGCCCTTTCTAAGGCTGCTTTGGAGATGTTGTCTACTCTTGAGGGAATTCCAATCTGTGGTTGTTTGGGTGACCAGTCTGCTTCTATGGTTGGTCAGCTGGCCTTAAAGCAGGGTGCTGCTAAGTGTACCTATGGTACTGGTTGTTTCTTGCTTTACAACACAGGTAAAAAGACATTGATCTCTCAGAAAGGTGCTTTGACCACTGTTGGCTTCTGGTTCCCAGCTCTTTCCGAGGCCGAGAACTACCCACACTACGCTCTTGAGGGTTCCATCTCTGTTGCTGGTTCTGTTGTTCAGTGGTTGAGAGACAACTTGAAATTGATTAACGAAGCTCAGGATATCGGACCATTGGCCAACCAGGTCGACAACACTGGTGGTGTTGTTTTCGTTCCAGCTTTCTCCGGTTTGTTTGCTCCATACTGGGACTCTGAAGCCAGAGGTACTATTCTCGGTTTAACACAGTACACTACTGCTTCCCACATTGCCCGTGCCGCTCTTGAGGGTGTCTGTTACCAGGCTAGAGCTATCTTGAAGGCTATGGCTTCTGATGCTGGTGCCCAGGGTGACTTCTTGGAGCAAGCCGTGGGAACTTATGAGAAGGCTCCATTGTCTCTTTTGGCTGTCGATGGTGGTATGTCCAAGTCTGATGAGGTTATGCAGATTCAGGCTGATATCTTGGGTCCATGTGTCACCGTTAGAAGATCTCCAAATGCTGAAGCTACTGCCCTCGGTGCTGCTATTGCCGCTGGTATGGCCTCTAAGGATGCTTCCGCTAGAATGTGGGATGACCTTGATGACATTGTTTCTTCCATTGGCAGTGAGTCCCAGGGTGATTTTGTTTCCAAGTCTGACAAGACAGAAAGAAGAACAAACTGGACATTGTGGGAGAGGGCTGTTGAGAGAGCTAAGGGCTGGATCGTTAACTAAGAGTGTTGACTTCCCTTGGAGTTTCCTACTTTGACAGACTGATGACTTTTTATGTTCTTGATGAAAATGATCGCCACGTGTATATATAGTCATGATGGTTAGGTGTATATTCATAATGGTTTCATGAACTTTTGTAATAACGGTAGAGTGAAGTTGACCATCGAGCGTTGTTCCCAACCGCCTCCCCCGCACGCGAATAGAACGGCTGATGTTGTGGGGTTTCGCGAGAGGCGGGATCCTCAATTAGGAGCTACGCACGACTTTCGCGGTATAGCCATAACATCCGTACACCATCGAGCACTGAAAGTTTTCACAGTCACAAAACACGCTCTTTTCAAAACCCACGCTATGGACTGGGTTCGCGGCTCTAGCCCTAGGTGGCCGTACCGTAATTTTCGCGGCCTTGGACCCGCGATCTCGCCTAGTGCGAGCCCGCGGTTGTGGGTCAAAAGTGAAAAACTTCAACACTCTCGATGCTTTTGTAGAAATAGTTTAAGGAGACACCCCACACGTCACTTTATCAAAATGGCTCCAAAAGGTAAGAAGGTCGCTCCAGCTCCATTGGCTAACAAGGCTGGCTCCAAGTCCAAGGCCCCAAAGAACCCATTGGCTGAGTCAAAGCCATTGAAGTTCGGTATCGGTCAGGCTATCCAACCAAAGAGAAACTTGTCCAGATTCGTCAGATGGCCAGAGTATGTCCGTCTCCAGAGACAGAAAAAGATCTTGAACTTGAGATTGAAGGTCCCACCAGCCATCGCTCAGTTCCAGCACACCTTGGACAGAAACACCGCTGCCGAGGCCTTCAAGCTCTTCAACAAGTACAGACCAGAGACCAAGGCCGAGAAGAAGGAGCGTTTGACCAAGGAGGCTGCTGCCATTGCCGAGGGTAAGACCAGACAAGAGGCTTCACCAAAGCCATACGTTCTTAAGTACGGTTTGAACCACGTTGTCTCTCTTATTGAGGCCAAGAAAGCCAAGCTCGTTTTGATCGCTAACGACGTTGACCCAATTGAGTTGGTTATCTTCCTTCCAGCCTTGTGCCGTAAGATGGGTGTTCCATACGCCATCATCAAGGGTAAGGCTAGACTCGGAACTTTGGTCCACCAGAAGACCTCTGCTGTTGCTGCTTTGACCGAGGTTAAGGCCGAGGATGAGTCCGCTTTGGCTACTTTGGTTTCTACCATCAACTCTAACTTCGCTGAGAAGTACGAGGAGAACAGAAAGCACTGGGGTGGTGGTATCTTGGGTGCTAAGTCCCAGGCTAAGCAGGCTAAGAGAGCTGCTTCAACCGCTTCCGCTGAGAAGAACTAAGTCATTTGACAGCTTTCAACTCTTTATGTGTAATATGTACGGTTTGCAAAACTTAATCATTACCTGCAATGTAGTTTGGTGGTATTTGAATCTCCTAGTAGATGCCTTTCATGGCTAATCAGAATCTAAATATCGACCTGATTGAACAGGGCTACATAACCGTATGCCCGGTTCGGGCAACACCGTATGTCCTCGGTAACGTACGACAGTGTTTAAAATTCAAGCTGTTCAAAAAATGTAAAACGAATGCCATTTTGTGGTCTTCTGTGCCTGTATCTTCCTCATCGAAGGAGAAGAAATTAACGCTATTTTCTCGACATTCCACATTAGGATTTAATAAGGCTAATCTATCTATGGCATAAGCACTTTCGCGGGCAGGGGCTGGCCAATGAGCGGGCGGTGTTTTAAAACGGAGGAAAAAAAGTAAGCACTGAGAAGACAGAAGAACAACGTAACTTTCATAGCAATCTAAAATACCACAAACAAGCACAACACGTACAAAATGTCTTTCTTTGCCGAGTTGATCGAATCCTTTGTCCCAACTTTGGCATTTGCTGAGGTACGTTTTGCCGAGTCATTGCCGTGGGCGTATGCTCTGCGCTGAACCTTTTCGAGATTGGATCACTAACTTCAAATTTATAGGAGCCAGTTGAGGAAGTTGTTGAAGAGACTCCAGCCGAGGAGACTCCAGCCGAAGAAGTTGCTCCTTCTGAAGTAGCTGCTCCGGCTGAAGAGGCTGCTCCAGTTGAGGAGGCCGAGGCTCCATCAGAAGAGGAGGAAACTGCTCCAGCAGAAGAGGCCGCTGAAGAAACTGCTCCAGCAGAAGAGGAGGCTTCTGAAGAAGCCAGTGAGGACGGCGATGAAGAAGAAGAGGACGAGGATGAGGATGAGGATGAGGACGAGGACGAGGACGAGGAGGAAGGCGGTGACCCATTAGACAAGCTTAGAAAGGAATGTGCCGAGGACCACCACATCAAGCCATATGTTCACCATTACGCTGAGTGCGTTGAGAGAGTTACTAAGGCCCAGGAAGAGCCAGGCTACGACGAGCTTGAGTACAAGGAAGATTGTGTCGAAGAGTTCTTCCATTTGCAGCACCACATCAATGACTGTGTCGCTCCAAGATTGTTTGCTAAGCTCAAGTAAGTGAGTTGATTACCCGTACATATCCACCCTAACCACCGCCATTGTCAACCACACTCATTCCCAACGCACGATCCACCCACAGCACCGTCAATGACACTCATGAATTGAAATGATCCTTCAAAAAGAAAAGCACTTAAGGTGCAAGCCACACACTACACACAATAACACAGTTCCCTCAAGGTTCGTCATGCCGGGCCGTCCTATAGAAGCCATTGGTGCTGAAGGCCCGGAACCAAAACAACTTGTACATTTATTTATTCCGGTTGTTAATATAGCACAATAACAGATTTCTTTTAAGTAAAGTAGATAGAACCCTGAAGACCTTGCACCGCGGAACTGCCCAGTTTCACGGGTAATTGACAACGAAGAGGAAGCTGCTATCTTCGCGGCAAACAAAAAGAACCCGCGTGCTTAAACAAAAACAGAGCTTTTACAAGCAAGCAATCAATAACACACACAGACAAATAATACCGGACTGCTAGCTTCATTGATACGTTGTTTCACGCATCGTATTCCTCCTTTAGTACCTATTCTTCCAGCTAACTGCCCGTTGCTTGTACGCACACACTCCTTTATAGCTTGCAATCTGAGCTGCTAACCATCAGGAACCGTAACGAGGTATCACAGCTAATTGAATTGGCAAGCTCGCTACTCGCAAAAAGGTATTATCATTGACACTCGCACATAACGAAGCCTCTACTCTGCTTTTTCAACCTGTGGGTGCCTCTCCTTGACCTTGCGCACGGAATATCTGACGTACAAACACCCTTTTGTTCACGCTAAGTACATCACCCAGTGTCACCATGGATTTTAACTACAAGAAGACCCTCAATAGGGCGAATTCATCACCCAATTCATCTGCTTCACACAATTATAGTAAACACAGTGATATTTCACGCACAAACATCAAGACGAGTTCTCTCAATGATGCACTGCAAGTACACAGATCCCCTGGTTCCACTCTCAGTAACAGCCGTTCCCCGAACTCCACATTACAAAGAATGGCCAGCTATGACCAAACGTACTCACCTGTCAGAACGCCATCAGGATCCAGAAAACCTAGAGCCAACTCAGGCACGAAATCTTTCCAGAACGCGCAGTTCTTGGCTCAAGAAAGGTCCTACTTGAAGAAGATTAAGAACGACATGGTGGATGACTACTACACAAAAGCCATCGTATCAGACCCAACAGAAAGTGATGATGATGATAATGGCCTAGACGATTTTGATGATGATAATGAAGATGAGCCGGAACTCTATATGAATAGAGCTGATTGGAAAGGGTCAAGTCTTGAAATTGAGCATTTGGATGACTCGGTATTCGACAGTGATAGAGAAAATCCAAAAATTCTTGAAAGACTTGAATGGCAGACGATGCTTAGTTTAGTTCTCAATGGTGATGTAGTGAGATCTGAGAAGAGAAGGATCATCAAGCAGTCGGACTTTTATTTTCAAAGCACGTATAAAGACAACTTATGGTTAGGGATTAAGGCATACCTTCTTGGAAGAACTGAAGAGCAACAGAGAAAGATCATCGAGTATAACAGATCTTTGGCTGATGATACATTAAATGAGATCATGAATTTCAAGGTACAAAATCGAGAGAATGCCATGTCTGAGGTTCGTGAACTTTTAGAAAAGTACGACACGATCAAAGGACTTTGGAGGGATCAAAAACAGATGGCCAATGAGAAACCATTGTGCGCATCAGATGCTTTTGTTCACAGAGTTGAAGCACTTATTTCCTGGAAGAACATTACCATGACTTTTAAAAGAGAGCTCAAGGTCTTAGAGGAATGGACACAGAGTAAAAACCTCAACTTAACTCAAGTCAGAAATGATGGGTTCATTGACACTTCTTTTGCCGACAGTATGTTGAAAGAGAAGGAGATACCGACCATTTTTCAAAAACGTCTCTTTGGTCCCCATGTTCCTTGGTTCAATAAGTCTAAGCTTGCATATCTGACATATAACGATTTTTTTGAAGACCTGAATTTACCAAGCCTTATTCCAAGCTTATCCAAGCTCTATATCTTCCCAATGAGACTGATCCAAGAAACCATCAAAATCCGTTTAGCATACGCCATCAAGTTAACCAGTCCTACTATGATGATGATTGATGAAATGATTGATGACTTCTCTCTTTACCTAATGTTAGCTATTCAAATAAAGCAGGCACATCTTGACTACATGAAGGGTTGGGATATTGAGCTTGACGTTCCAGAAGGCTTCGACAGTATCATCTATCAAGCTGTTCAATACTTGTTCAGTTTACTTCACCGTAAAATGATCAACACAACAACAAAAAGTTTCAAGACTTTTAATGAACCGGATGATTTAGAGGCATGCTGGCAAGTATTGAAAAATGTTGGCTGTTTCATTGACCATGCTGGCCCGGAAGTTGCTTTCCAAATCACCTCGTTAAATTCAAAGTTGGTCCAACGTATGATCACTTTCCTTTCCAGTCAAGTAACAACATTGGAGGCCATTGTGAAAGATAATGAACTTACAACTCAGCAGAAAAATCAGGAGATTACAAACTGGACAACAACCGGTATTGATAAGACCAACCTTCTTAGAAGAAAGTTGAACAAGTTTCACAACTCTACCAGAAAGGCATTTGTTAATTCTGCTCTGTTCTCCATGAATAAAGTTGGTACCTTCTTGGAGATAATGAAAAATTCTGACCATTTCCTGATTCAAACAGGGAACTCTGCTGGTATCTACATATTGGCTTCTAGTAACCTATACGGGAGAGATGAGTGTATCCTGGATATATTAAGTGGTAAAGAGATTGGTTCCGACTTGTACAAACCTAAATCATCCATCATTGATATTGATCTTGACGACTATGAAGAGGAATCGGATATTGGATATCTTGTCGTGATACATGCTGCTAAGCCTATGCTTTGGGAGGGCTCTATTGTCACCATACATACTGAGGTTAGTGAATACTTTGATATAAAGCCGAGTGAAGCGTTACTCATCACTCAGGGCTCATCACAAACCCTGAAACAAACCAAATCTGTCTTCTCTGACACTGTTGGTGACACCGTTTCGCTTCTTCAATACCGAGCTTCTCTTCCGCGTGTCAACAAAGAATTAATAAGAACTGAGAAGGCACTCCACAGAACTGTATTAGTACATCTAACAGATGCTGGTCGTTGCAAGAATATCATACAGAAAGTCAACAAACAACACGAGTCTATTTACATTGGTTACTCATTTGTTAAGGATTTGACAAGGAGTTATATCAAGTCTGTTGATGGGTACAAACGAACAGTGATCATTAAGAAAATGATCGATATGGCCATCGATTGGGTTAGTTTTGTTGTTGATGATTGTATCCCAACTGATAAAAAGACTTTTAGGTGGTGTGTTTCTGCACTGGAATTTGCTATGGACGTCTCTAAAGGCTTCAACATTCTGACATTGAGTGACGAGCAATTCAACAAGATGAAAGATAAAGTTGCTGGTTGTATGTCTCTTTTAATTTCTCATTTTGACATCATGGGTGCTAGATCAAGTGAAGCCGAGAAAAAGGCCATTAGCATAAAACCGAATAACACTCAGGATGATAAAGTGTTGATGAGATTGTTCAGAGAGCAAACCATGAAAAAACTCGAGGCCTTAGAACATTCTCTGACTCGTAGCCCCATTGGTAAGGTCTTGGATGATACAATGCAGGAGAACCAATATCTCTCATTTTTGGCCTCCTCATTTTCAAGTCTTTCCATGAGATGGCAGAAGAGAAAGTTCCTTGGTGGTGGTTCATTTGGAAGTGTCTTTTCAGCATTGAATTTGGACACAGGTGGTGTTTTGGCTGTTAAAGAAATCAGGTTCCATGACATACAATCCATTAAACAGGTTGTTCCTCAAATTAAGGAAGAAATGACTGTCCTTGAAATGCTTAACCACCCTAATATTGTGCAGTACTATGGTGTTGAAGTTCATCGTGATAAGGTGAACATATTCATGGAGTTCTGTGAAGGTGGTTCTCTCGCATCGCTTTTGGAGCATGGGAGGATCGAAGATGAGACTGTCATCCAGATGTACACACTTCAATTATTTGAAGGCTTGGCATATTTGCATGAAATGGGTATTGTCCACAGAGATGTGAAACCAGAAAATATTCTTCTTGATCACAACGGTATTATCAAATTTGTTGACTTCGGTGCTGCTAAGGTGATTGCCAAGAATGCAACGAGAAAGGTTTCTACCAAGGTAAACAGCATGACTGGTACTCCAATGTATATGTCACCTGAAGTTATTACTGGCTCCTACTCTTCGAAGTACTCTGTTGATGTTTGGTCCACTGGTTGTTGCTTATTGGAGATGGCCACAGGAAGACGTCCATGGGCTAATTTGGACAATGAATGGGCCATCATGTACCACATTGCTGCTGGGCACTTACCGCAGTTGCCTACTAAAGAGCAGTTGAGTGAGAGCGGCTTGAAATTTTTAGTGAAGTGTCTTGAGAGAGATCCGAACAAGCGCCCAAGCGCACAGAAATTGTTGGAGGATCCATGGCTTGTTGATATTAGAGTTTTGGCTTTCGGTGAAAGTTCCTCATCATCCGAGGTTTCATCGGACATTGGTTATTAATTGATGAAATTTGTTTTCTGCTTTTTAATGAGTACAGTTGTTATATATGTATTATGTTGTAAGTTAAAGGTCGTTAAATTTACATTAGAAATTATGTAAAAGCTCTACACTCGTATGGAGGTCTGTTTCTCGAGCTCCATAATGATATCAGAGGAGTGAAGATTCTTACCTATCAGAACTAGTTTGGAGGTGTTAACTTCAGTGGTTTCTGCATCAATAAATTCGTACGCCTCTCTAACACCTTGAAGAACTCTGATGCTGGTATTTGTCAGTACAATGCCTTTTGCTCTATGAATCTCAACTTGTTTACCGTTGGCCTTGTTCTCCCATAGAATGTACTGGATGAATTTTTCAAACTCTCCAAATTGTGGATCTGTGATGTAACCAAAGTCAAATGTTATGGTGGAGATACGTGAATCGTGAAAAGATCCTTTGTCTTCTCCAAGTTTGATATTCGCTTCAAAGGAGTGGAGGTCAAGAATCTTGGAAACATCAATATCACCAAACTGTGTCTCATACACAGGTGCTGTGTTGTTAATCTGTGCCACTGAATCAATGAGTTTCTGTTTATCTGTATTTAGTGTGTCAATTTTGTTCAGTAACACAACGTCTGCCAAAGCGATCTGGAGATGTGCAGTGGTCACACCTTCTTCGTGCACTTCGCCGTGTCCATGTTCCTTGTGCCAGTGACCACCAAAGTCTTGTAAGCATTGTTCGATATTAGCAGCATCTAATACAGTAATGACTCCATCGATGTACACATTACTTTTAACGCCCTCGTCAAGCCAGAACATTCTTGCGATTGGAGCTGGATCAGCAATACCAGATGTTTCCAAGAGGATGTAGTCGATGGTATCACCTGAACGTTCAACAAGGTCCTCAATTGCCTGTACACCAGCATCCTTCACAGTGCAACAGAGACATCCATTACCTAAGTCGAGCCATTCTGTATAAGACTTTTCACCATCGGTAACAGTCAGCGACTTTTCAATGTCAGCAGAGTCTCCAAACTCATTGAGAATGATGGCAAACTTGCGTTTACCCTCTTGTGCAAGATGTTGCAGCAACGTAGACTTTCCTGAGCCCAAATATCCGGTTATTATCGTCACTGGGATTTTCTTGATTGCCACGGGTTGGTCAAGACGGAGCCTTATAGTCTCTTCGTATTTCTGCACTTGTTCCTTGGTGAGAGCTGGGTCCACAAATTTGGCCTTTTCAAGACGCTGAGCAAGATCAGGCTCATCGCCCGTCACAAGGTCTGGTATATCGTCCATCTTGGTCTTCTCTGGTGTGAATGAGGGCCGAAGAAAAACATTAGGATCAATAAGAAGTCCGAAAAGAGATGCTACGCACGGCCAGGATCAATGAGATACTGGTCGCGAACTACTGTGGATGCTGAGTTCTGCTTCGGACGCCTAAGAAAAGAAACCTATCAAAAAAGGTGTACAGGTAAATGGTCTATACTACAAGTGTGCGACATTATAGTGGTAAATCTACACATCATTGAGGTTCTATTGATATTAAAGGCAGGGTCACACTACTCTCATCGCAAGCTATGTGACCTCTGACTAAGCAGTCTGCCAATTTGACTCGGGCAAGCGCATTTGACAGCTTTTGATATCTCCACGTATACACACAGGCCTTGCAGTGGTACTGACCTGCTGAACAAACAGACAAATCGCACTCGTCAAAAGGCAATGGTTTCGCTGTTTGATGCTGTTCTTGTGCCTCTTGTATGTGCTTATGTTCTTTTGGCGCAGCACACTAAGGTTGAGGAGTCCTTCAACATCCAGGCTGTTCACGACATCCTCTACCACGGCACAGACCTTCCGAGTTATGACCACCTCGAATTCTCCGGCGTTGTTCCTCGTACGTTCATCGGAGCACTAACTCTTGCTGGACTCACTAAACCGTGGCTCATGGCTTTCCCAGTAGCCTTTACCAAACTCGATGGTCAAATTATGGCCCGAGTTATGCTTGGTCTTGTTAACGCCGCCATGCTGGTCTACCTCAAAGATTCTGCATTCAATGCCATCAAGGCTAGCTGTAAGGAGCCATTAACAGCCTCACATGCTTCGCCTGAGAAGAAGACCAGAAAGAGTTCAAAGAAGTCAAATACCTCAATGAAAGACACAGCAGCTAATGGGTATAATCCATGGTCTTTTGGTCTCTGGTTCACTCTCTTCCTCATGGTACAGTTCCACCTTCCATTCTATATGTCTCGTACATTGCCTAACTTTTTTGCTCTTCCATTGACGAATTTCGCCTATGCTCAGATGTTCAGAGGAAATTACTCACGCTCCATCTCAGTGCTTGCGTTCACCGCGGTTGTGTTCCGTGTTGAAATTGTTCTCATGCTACTCTCCTTGGGCCTCTCTTACGTTCTGTATAACAAGCTCACGATATCACAACTAATTCCACCAGCACTCATCGGTAGTGTAGCTGGTCTTGGTATGAGTGCTGCTGTTGACTCCTACTTTTGGGGAGAGTTCACCATCCCAGAAGTGGACTCCTTTTTCTTCAACGTTGTCTCTGGTAAATCATCTGAGTGGGGTACGGAGCCGTTTTCTAAATATTTCACAAAGTACTTTATGACAATGTTCATTCCACCACACGTTCCAGTATTAGCTGCTCTAGGCTACTTCTGTGACCCAACTAAGAATCTTTTGAGGTTGGCTGCCCTCTCCGGTCTTTCATATGTCATTCTCATTTCATTCCAGCCACATAAGGAATGGAGATTCGTCGTGTATGTTTCCCCTCTTCTCACAGTACTGGCTGCCAATGGGGCTTCTTTCATCACCTCGAAATTCAACAAGACCTTTCTCGCTAAGATCGGTGTTTTGATCATCTTCGGGTCTGCGCTTGTCTCAATGATTGTATCCGTCGTGTTCGCTATAGTGTCAAGTCATAACTACCCAGGTGGTCAGGCAATATCGAAATTCACGGAAAAGATCATGATGAAGTTGATTTATAAAGAAATAAACCCAGAGGTACCTATCTCTGTCCACATTGACACATTTGCTTGCACAACTGGTGTCACTCATTTCCATGAAATCAACCCAGCGTCATCTTTAAACATCACTTACGATCGTACGGAAGACCCAATTGCATTGGCAAACAGATGGGATACTTTCGATTACCTGATTACTGAGACTGACGTGTCGAAAAAACAAGATAGAATTCCGTATATGGCGGATTGGAGATGGAAAAAGATTGAATCTATCAAAGGATTTCACAGTTTGGATATGAGAGGATTCCGTGGTCTGGATCCAATAAATATGGTTCTGGCTATGTATTATCAAAAATCTCCAACTCCGTTCTTGAAGGCTATCAAGAGATTCATTCATGAAGAGGACATGCTTTATATTTACGAGAGAGTCCCTACTCCAGTGGGGAAACCTGCAAAGAAAAGAAACGAGAATGAGCCTATAGCTACTGATCCACCCCATGTTCAAAATGAGCACACTGGAAAAGCAACCGAGAAAGAGAACGACGTTTACGAAGAATCGCACTTCCGTGAAGAGGTCGTGATGGAGGCTATGCAAGAACATGTTTAGCACCTCAGTCCTGAAGGTGTCTGATGAGTAGGTTTGAGGCTTTATAAGTCATATCCTAGTGGAAAAGTATAACAAGTTTGTAATTTATGTGCACTTCATCTACATGTAGTACGTCTTTGTTCTAAAATCGTTATGTTGATTTGTGGTGAGTATGTACATGGTTACAGCATAATAGTCGTTATTAGTTCAGTCACTTATCCTAAAATTTTCTCAGAAAGTCTTCTCCAAAGCACCAACGAGTCTCTCCTTATGCCATCCCTTAATCAAGAGCTTCTTGCTCTCCATGACAATCTTGAAACTCTGCTTTGGGACATCAACCAAAACACTCTGGAGATCATTTCTCAGCTGTACAATGTCACCTTTCACTTTTCTGATCTCTGTATATGGAACACCTTGCTTGTAGTCTGTGTACACTGGCAAGTTGCCATATGACGAACGTTCGAGGAAGTAAGTTCCATGTCCGAAGGGGTTTTGTGTGGTGTGGAGGTCTGCAGAAGTAATCTCTGCAAGTTTTGGAAAGCGTGGGGACGTCGAAAGTTGTCTCAGATTTTTGTGTATTGATGTTCTGAGCATGATTGCAGGCATAGTTTTAGGGTCTTATTAAGATAAAATAAGTGATGTGGATTCGGAGAGACTGCAACTTCTCTTCAAGTTTTGTTCTCGATGTTGAAGTGCGCCCGCGCCCGCCCTGAAAAAACCTTTGAAAGGCCGGGTAACTTACACATTGGGCTGTGCTAGTATCGCATGATCTATCACTACAGATAGTTACTAACGAAATGCAGTCAATTTTGTATTCAGTGTGTCCAGAGTCTCACGTGTTTGTCCTTACCACCACTGGAAACTCTCTTACCATCAACACTCCAATCCACAGCGTACACCTCGTCCTGATGACCTGGCAAATCGACACTGAGTTTACGGGTTCTTACATCCCAGACTTTCAGTGTTGTGTCTTTGGAGCAACTGACAAGCAAACGACAATCAGAGGACCAAGCTGTCTGATACACAGCAGCAACGTGACCACGGAAAGTGGCAATGAACTTACCGGTACGACCATCCCACAGCTTAATTGAGTTGTCAAAAGAGGAAGAGACCAAATGGCGGCCATCTGGAGCAAACTGGACATGATTTACCTGTTTTTGATGACCTGTCATGCGTGTTACAGGCTTGTTAGATTTGAGTGGCTCCCACATGTACATTGTGAAGTCATCAGAAGCGGTGACAATTCGCTCTTCAATGACACCATTCACCTTCGCCACTTTTTCATAGTTCTTCAGGGCCTTCTTTTGGGCTTCTTCTGGGGATGACGGTTTCTGACCAGTGTGGTCAAAGGCACCCATTCTCAGTGCATAATCTGTGGAAAGGGACAGATGATTGACCCAGTGAGCATGGGACTTCAAGGTGTTGATTAATTTACCATCCATAGCATCCCACACCTTGATAGTCTTATCATGAGAAGCAGAATAAATAACACCTTGGCCACTCCATTTCACACAAGAAACAGCACTTAAATGGCCGCTCAGCGTCATCAGAGGGACTCTTCTTGCAGTATCCCAAACTTTCAGTGTACCATCCTTAGATCCTGAAACCAAACGAGGAGAGGAACCTGGCTTGACAAGGTGGATTGGCTCCCAGGCCAAAGATGATATCCACTTAGAATGACCGATCATGGCATTGCCAATTGGCGTACCCTTTTCATCCCATAATCTAATTGTGCTGTCCATCGAGCCTGTGGCAATCATTTCGCCATTTGGACACCACGAGGTGCAAAGAACCCAGTTGGTATGTCCTTTAAGTACTGCCATTGGTGTTTGTGTCTCACAGTCCCAAATTCTTGCAGTATGATCACCAGCACCTGTTACCATTCTGGATGATGTATGTGGAGCAAATTGTGTGCAGAGAATTGTAGATCCATGTCCAGCAATAGACGCCGAAGAGCGTGTCACTGGTTTAACCTTGAAAATGGCACGTGGTGTGTAGACTAAAGTCATAAAGTCTTCTGTTGTCTTAATTCCCGGTTTGAGAACAGAGTTGTACAAGTTATCTCTGATGTCAACGACATTTCCATCTGATCCAAGCAATGAAAATGTATATGGCACAGGTTCATCTTGTTCACCTAGCAACTGGTTCAGTAACTCTTCGAGCTGCTTCTCACTGATAGCACCTGGAACGTGCAAAGAGCCTCCAACTGAGGCACCTGTGTCTGAGGCCTGGAACTTGATGAGCACATTTGGGAGGTCTGTTGGGATAAGGTCGACCTCACGTGGCTTCTGTGCCTCTCTCTTTTGCTTTTTTGAAGGTGGTGGAATAACAGTAGCCATCTTATTTAGGTTTTTGAGGTGTAAAGAGAAACAGATTTGATAGAGCGTATGTCTTAATTTATGCAAGGTTCCAAAAAAATTTGTTAGGCACATCGCTTATGTAAGCGAATATTCTGGGGAAGTTCTAGCAGGGAATATATTGGACTAAACACATATTAGAGCGTGTTCAATTAATTGGTTCGTTGTACAGTGTTTCTGTATAGAATTTGTTCATGACATGTTCGCAAGTGAGTTGAATAGTGGGTAAATAAGGCACTACACGACTTTTCAGCGTAGCAAAAGTAAAGGCAACAGACAAAGTTGCGATAGTGGTAAAATAGAAGCTTAAGAGAAAGGGATTAGCTCAATCTCTCATTGAAGTGTACTTGGCATCATTACCATACTTAAATTTGTATGCCATATAGATCAGCATAAGAACAATAAGGCCAAGCATTATAAAGGTAAGTCTATTGTCGGAGATTTCAGGACCAACTTCGTGATCGTCCTCATAGTGCTTAGTATCAGCAGCAGTAACATCCCTATTTTGTTCACCATACGACTTTACTATAGTTATAGGTTCATCTGGTCTGTCGTTTTTGCCTTTCTTGGTGTTCTGAATGGCATCAACAACTTCCATACCTTCAATAACCTGGCCAAAGACAACATGGTGTCCATTTAGCCAAGATGTAACAACAGTAGTGATAAAGAACTGAGATCCATTGGTATCCTTACCAGCATTTGCCATAGAGACTCTACCAGGTTTATCGTGCTGTAAGTCAAAATTCTCGTCAGCAAACTTCTTCCCATACACAGAAAAGCCGCCTGTTCCGTCGTGCTTTTCAAAGTCTCCACCCTGAATCATGAAGTCTTTGATAACTCTGTGGAAAATTGTACCCTCATATCCCTTACCTTCAAATCCCGTTGTGGCTAGCTGATAGAAATTCTTAACAGTTTTTGGTACAACAGAACCAAAGAGACCGATTTTGATGGTTCCAAGCTTTTCACCACCCTGCTCCACCGAGAAGTAGACATAATCGGTGATTGGTGGATCTTCGGAGCCTACTGGAAGACCATGTGCAAATTCTGAGAATGTAGTAACTAACAAGACTATCAAATACCCAAAGAACTTCATCTCTGATAGGATGTTTTGGTCTTTCGATACTCTGTTGAGTATAGCGAAATCACACTTAATGCAAGAGCCTTTATCAGCGAGCCGGAACTGACGCAGCATCCCTCGGAACTCTTAAATCAGAACCCGAAGTGACTAACAGCTAGGAGGGTTGGTCTTTCGCTAGTACACATGAGAAAATGTGTGGGTCATGTATTATTTCAAATCCCCAACTGCGTCAGCGCAGTTGGGTATAACTCTAGTTGGTTCTACAATATGACAAATGGTTCTCTTTATACTTTCACAAAATCACAAGACACTCAAAGACTTTGACCAGAATCCATACAGTTGCACTGTAGGCTCATAAAGAGGCGAGTGTAGTAAGGTATTGACAACTTGCTCCCACAACATCTGATGATGTTTGAGAGATGCACAATACTAGATTAAGTCAAAGAGACATATCTAGCATAACTTCAAAAACATCGAAGACGTCCGTGATAGTTTAGTGGCTAGAATTACCGCTTGTCGCGCGGTAGACCGGGGTTCGATTCCCCGTCGCGGAGTTTTTCAATAATTTTTTTGTTCTCGCATGCTGCTGAAGATTGCATAAATCTCAAATACTCGAATAACCCGAACATACAAGCACACCCAGACACCTTCACCACAAGCATAGGCCTTCTCGTAGTGTCTACACAAACATGTGAGTAGTAACTTGAACGATGAATCGGGGTTCCCCATTTGTTTCTTGCCCAGGTGGCGTTATAACTTTCAAAATTAAACAATTTTACTTTTTCGAATCTTTCAATTCAATCTAATGAGAACTCGATCAGCAGAATATGATGAAAAACATGTCCATTTGGAAGACGAAGACTATTTTAATATATTATGCCAGCGTCGCAAATATAACAGTAGCTAAAAGACTTGTATTAATACACAACGTCACGTGTTAAGAGATGAAAAATAGGTACTATTGAAAGAACATTGACTATAAGATACAGTTGAATATAGAAGGGGTATAAATGAAAATCCGATGGCGCGGTCGGGGAATTAAAAATGAAAACACGGCGCGCACCCTCGTATTGTAATATTCGATCGTGAACATAAGGGCACTTAGATTAGACCTCGCAACCAACCACTGAAGATCTCCACCCTTGTAAGCGATGCTATTACCGATCCCAAAGAAACTCCTCAGCTCATCAGACTATCTGTCCATCGGAATCAGAACTGCCGTTGTTCTGGGCGTTGCCTACAGAGCACACTCACACAAGTCCTTAACCCCTGCAGGCATCGCAGCAGCTGTTGTCACGGGGATCATCCACTCACTTCCACCAACGAGTCTTTATCTTGTTCTGCTCATGACGTTCTTTCTCACGTCATCAAAGGCTACCAAATACAAACAGGAAATCAAGGAGAATAAGGTAAAGGCTCCAGAGAGTCAAAAAGCCGTAGAGTCTTCCGGACAGCGCACATACGTTCAAGTACTTTGCAACTCGATCTTCGCTTCTATACTTATTGTTGCGTCCCGTTTTACTGATGACTATGAGCTGAGCACAATGGCCCATGCAGGTATCATCGCCCAGTACTGTGGTGTCATCGCCGACACCTGGTCTTCTGAGATTGGTATTTTGTCAGAGGAGGCCCCCTTTCTGATCACAACGTTACAAAAGGTCCCACCGGGAACCAATGGCGGTGTTTCTAAGCTAGGACTAATTGCCGGTGCATGTGGGTCTGGTCTAATTGCGTTTATTGCTGCTTTATATACCGAGAGAAACAAAGTCGCTGAGTTTTTCTTCTTCACACTCATGGGTTTTGTTGGCACAATTTCCGACTCGATCCTAGGAACATTCCTCCAATCGACTTTTGTTGACACCAATGATGGTAAGGTTTTGGAGCCACTAGGCGGTGAAATGGTTGATCAGACTACTCTGTGGGATAACAAAGACAGTTTGAAAGTAGTCACTGGTGAGAATATTCTCAGTAATAATCAGGTCAATTTAGTTATGTCTCTACAAGTTGTTCTCTTGAGTATGGGTCTTTATGTGTACATCTTTGGCGAGTTTTAAAGTTAATCACAGCTTCACTCATTATCTCCACTCTCTGTCTCGCTTTCTTCACTCTCTGTCTCGCTTTCTTCACTATCAGTTTCATCTTCACTGTAGCCAAGCTCATCTTCATCTTCGTTGTCATCGCTACCATGATCTCCATTATTGTCACCGTCGTGAACAGTAACTCCTTTAACAATAACAGAATAACCTTTCTTTTCGAAAAAGTCCTTCAAGTCCCTTTCAACAGATGGATGAGCACAGATGAATATAACAGAGCTCTCACTATTGAATAATGAACAGTAGTACTTCTTTAAAATGTTAACCATCTGATCTTTAGTGACCTCCTTCAATTGAGCAATAAAATTTGTGTTAAAGTTTGGACCCCTTTTTCTCAAAACATTATCCATGTACTTCATGCCAGCGGCAGAGTAATAATCGCTCTCACTATTAGCAATAGAATTGACCAGTGAACTGACAGCACCTTCAAATAGAGTCTGATCAACCTGGGTAGAACCATCAACCAAGTTTTCAACAATCTTCTTAGCAACTTCAAATGCTTTAATAGCATCAGTACCTCGGTAAACGTCAAAACTCATCTGTCCCGCCTCAACACTTCTAGAGATGTTGGCACCATAAGCATAGCCACCGCCTCTAATTCCTCTCCAGAAGGGACCTTCAACAGCTTGCAAGTATGAGCTAGCCAGGGCAATGCCAACCATATCTTTATCGTGATAATCTGCTGGAATTTTGGTAGAAGACAACAAGTAGGTTGAATCAGATGCTGGTGCTGTAATGATGTATGCTTTATTAGACAGAGACTTACCTAACGGAGTAAGTGCATCAAATGTACGTGGAACTGGCGTGAGATTTTTAACAACAGAGGAGAAAGGAATGAATTCAGACCAAGCTTGGATTGGGTGTTCAATAGAGGACAAATCACCAGCAATGATAATTCTGAAGTTGGATGGTTTGAACAATGAAGCCCTTATTTTTTCTAAATTCTTCACAATATGCTCGCACTCACCATTAGACAACTTATCAGAAATGTCACGATAAAATGACTCATTCAGCAAAATATCCTTGGAAGCCTTCAAAGATCTGGAGCTTAGTAAGCTCGTAGTACTCAAAGAGGCTAGAACACTCTCACCAGATCTCTTGACAGATGGTAGGGAGTTGATTAGCTTGTCCACAGAAACCTTGATCCTGGACGCATCAAACTTCGTATACCAGAAAATCTTCTTGAACCAATTAATGGCTTTTGAATAATTCTCTTTCTTTACTTGTATATGGGCATCAACTAGCTCCGAAAATTGGTTTTTAAAAGCATTGTACAAACTGTGTTCAACGGTGTCATTTTGTAAGTCCTTGACAACAGTTTCATATGGAATTGTTTTACCATCGACTTCCAAGGGAAGAGAGAAAATGTCAGCAAATATGTCGAAGTACGGCAATAAGTTTTCTGGAATCTCGAAAGAGGACATGATAATATGAATGGAGATGAATTGAGATTTGAATTGGTCAATATTGATGTACAATGGCAAGTATTCTGGGGTGTCTTCTATAATTTTTTTGGTGAACTCATTTGTCATGTCGTTTTCAACATCGGTATTTAAACCAACACCGACTGTTGTAGTGTTGATGAATGGAATTTTAGTTGGATCTGGTTTAATAAAACTGTCAAGGACCTCTTGTGGGATTGGTTTATTGTTTTTCTCTTGTGCCTTCTCGAGCTTCTCCTTCAAATCATCCAAGCCTCTTTTGCCAAGTCTCTCTCTTCTTTCACTCAGAATTTTTCTATTGGTCTCCTTATTTGTTTTATAGAGCTTCTTGGAAGGTCTAGCAATTACAACAGCTGGTTTGTTTTCAGCAAAATAAGTCTTCAACGTATCAATCCATTGATCAACAGTCCAGGTAGATAGGGTCTGATAGTCATGCAATGATCTCAAGTTCTTAGTCAATGCTTTAGCCTCAGGGTCAGAATACAAAAAATCAGTGATGACGTAGTCTGTCAGGACATCAGCAGATTTCTCACATGATAGAAGTAGCTTCATTTTGGAATTCTCAATAATTTCTCTGATTCTCGTCAAGTCGAAGTTTTCAGCAGTGGCATGCTCCCTAAGAAGAGAGAACAGTTTGTCTTTAGCTTCATAAAGTTTTTCTGTTGGTACGTCGTTCATCTTGATAAACGGACAGATGTAAGTGAAGTCATCAGTGTTGTACTCAAAGTCACTGGCCAAAGGTTCTTCAATTTCAATTAAGTTCTTGGCTAGTAGCGAGATAGAGGAATCGCACATATACTCTAATAATAAAGTGACAGCCAGATCTTGTTCATATAGATCGTGCTTAGGACCAATCCAACCAATGGAAACCTCGCCATAAGACTCATCTTTCTCCGCAAATTCGATTTCTTTGATAATCTCCTTATCCAATCTTACAATTTGAGCATCAGAATCAACAAAAGGTCTTTTTTGTTCGACCACATCTGGAAGTTCAGAGTCGAATGCTTCCATAACCCGCAAAAATTCCTCCTCGTTGACTGTACCACTAACAATGAGACACAGGTTACTAGGTCTGTAACTGGACTTATGGAAGTCTCTAATTGTGTCATTGGATAAAAGCCTTAGTGCCGCCATTAAACCTCCAGTCTCAGAAGAGTAGCCTGTTTTTTCATCGTACATTGCTTTCTGCAAAGCGTATAAAGACTGGAACCATGCCTGGTTTTCAATACCTTGCATCTCAGAGAACACGACACCTTTATCCTTACCTTCACCATCGACATGATAGACCTCTGTATAGCAGGCCTCATCAGTCAGTGTAGGGTTCAAAATGTGGTCCAAGTACATAGGGAGAAGCGTTTTGAAGCCTTCCCATCCAGCAGTGGTGAGTGTGTAGACGGTTTGGTCAACGGCTGTCCAGGCGTTTGTTTGAGAGAACATGACGTTTCCAAGAGTATCCAGCACACCTTTGTAGGGATATTTCTTGGACCCCATGAAAACTAAGTGCTCCAGGGTGTGTGGAGTACCACTATCGTCTTGGACCTCAGTGGCAACCGCAAAGTAGCCAGAGACTAGTGGCGTTTCTTTGGAGATGACGACAGCTTGAAGACCGGTGCGCGTAGAGCGCCACTTTTTGATTGCTGACGGAGCGTACTCAACATCAAAGGAGGTGAGTTGCTTAAAGACCATGATATCTGGGGGTTCAATGCGCTTTCTTCTAGGCGCTATACCCTCTATTCTGATACCTAGAGGTAGAGATATATGCGATGAAGAGTTAGCTGCTGAGGTCTCTTTAACTCGAGGGTAAACACTGACTTCCGGCCTGATCTACATAGAACGTATTCGCGGAAGGTCGCGATTCGGCTCCATCAACCATTCCCGCGTACTCCGACGGTCAATAAACAGAGGTCAAACACGAATAGTTCCAGAAGTTTCTCAAATTCTTGGTTGGATCGCTCATTAAGCAAAAGTATTGCATATATCCCACTTATATATTCGAGAACGCCTCAAAAACGCAATAGAGCGGTCATCATGGGTGCTCAAATGAAAGGTCTACAGCAGTTCATAGCTGATCTGCGTAATGTGGACTCCAAAGAAGAGCAGGACAAGCGTATCAGCTCGGAAATCGTTAACATTCAAAAGCAATTCTCTTCAGAAGGTAAACTCAACGGTTATCAGCGAAAAAAATACGTCTCAAAGCTCATTTACATATACCTCACATCCAGTTGCAATCAAAACGCCTATAATGTGTCGTTTGGTCATAACCAAATTATTCAGCTGACCCACTCTAAAGTATATTCCGAGAAGTTCATAGGTTATTTGGCCCTCTCATTGCTAATGAGCAACGTGGTGGACTCTGAAATTCTCTCACCGTTTGTTCAAGCGCTAAAGAATGACCTCTCACTTCCTGATGAAGAGTCTAATATCCTAGCCCTTCAATGTATTGCTACACTAGGAAATGCCACCTGGGCTGACATTCTCATAGAAGACGTCTTTCAAGTATTACGTTCTCCAACTGCCTCTCCATTATTGAAAAAGAGATCCGCTTTGGCTTTCTTGAGACTCGTGAGAGAAGACAAGGAGTGCTTATTGAGACATCAGCCATGGATCCCAAGGATTCTTGCGCTCTGCGATGATTCCAACTTTGGTGTTGTTCTTTCAGTTCTTCCTCTCGCAGAGTTTATTGCAACAGAAGTTGACTTCGAAAGTGCTAAGAATATCATACCGGCACTGACATCAAAACTCAGCCTATTGATCCTTGAAAGAGACCAAGTTCCGAAAGAGTACATTTTTAGTGGCGTGGCCTCTCCATGGTTAATTGTCAAAATATCTAAACTTCTGACAGTGCTAATACCAGACTCCAAGAACCTTAATATTGATCTCAACTCTCTGAGAGTTCTAAGAGAGTGCGTCTCCAATATCATCAATAAACTTGGTTCACGTACAGATACAGACCCAGCAGTGAGAAATGTATACAATGCCGTGTTATTCGCTATGATTGATCTCGCAACACATCTAGATCCATCACCTGAAGCACTCACATCCTCTATCGATGCAATAACTGCTCTGCTGGACTCACATGAGATGAATACCAAATATCTTGCGTTAGATTCTCTGATTAGACTAAGCACCGAACATTCCACACTACAAACGTCACAGAAACATTTACTCAAGATCCTTCAACTGTTGAATGCTCATGATGTTTCAATTTCGAGAAAGGCACTTGATCTGATATATGTCCTTGCTGATCTGGACTCTGCACCATATATTGTCTCGGAGCTGCTGAAAAATATGAAAACTTCTGACCATGTCGTCCGTTCTGAGATTGCTATCAAGATTTCTGTTCTGAGCGAGAAATTTGCTAAAGACCCGCAGTGGTTTGTGACCACCAACTTACAATTGATTGACATGTCTGGGCCACAGCTCAATGAGTCCATCTGGCAAAGAATCGTGCAAATCGTTGTGAACAATGAGATGCTGCAAAAGTATACCTGCAAGAGTGTGTTTCAATACATCATGAAACCAAACTTTGCTGAAGCGTTAGTAAAGATATCTGCATACGTCCTTGGTGAATTTGGTGACCAGATTGTGGATGATTTCCCATTACATAAACAATTTGATATTTTGGCAAGATTATACTTCTATGTTGCAAACGACACGAGGCAAATGTTGCTCGTAACGTTGCTTAAGTTGTTGAAGTTTGATATTGAGGACAAGCAGTTGAGATCAAAGATGATCAAGTTGTTGAGATTAGAAGTCAACTCTATCAACTCTGAACTACAACAGCGCTCTTTCGAGTATCTAAACTTGATCCAGAGACTAAACACAGACCAGGGAAAAATGCTTTACATGCTAGTATTTGACGAGACTCCAGCGTTCAATACAAGACAGAATCCATTGCTTTTGAAATTGGGCAAAACGAACCCAAGTGCAAAAAGAGAACTGGTGAAGAGCACAGATGATTTAACGAGGAAGCTGACCGGCATACCTGATTATATAACCGAGGAAGATGAGTACTCTGACGAGGGCAATGTTACTGATCCATTTAGTGAACAACATACTTCAAGTCCGGCAACAACTGCACCATCATCGAGAGGACCACCACCTCCTGTTCCAGCACAGCATAGATCCACTGATCGACCACTGACACCGAACTGGGAGCTAGGATTCTACAGACTATTCGAGTTCAATCAAGGTGTGTTTTTCGAGAATTCTTTAATCAAAATTTTGCTAAGGATAACTACGCATGCCACACAGAAGGGACTGATTTTCTTACAATTTACATTTCAGAACAAATCTCCACAGCCACTGAAGTCGTTTATCACGACATTAACTAATTATCGCACCGTCAGGCCAAATATCGTGTTAAACATGGTTGAGTTACCAAGCAGTGAAGTTCCAGTGGATAGACGCAGCTCGTCGGTCATTGAAACTCTGCTGAGATCTCCGTTCGAATTTGATGAAATTCCAAATTTGAGAATCCAGTTCTCATCTGGTGGTGCTTTCAATAATGTGATATTGAAACTACCAATCTTTTTAACCAAATTTGTAACACCAACTGCTCTGCAGTTCCCGCAGTTCCTTCAGCATTGGAAACAAATTGATGTTTTGGGTGCTGGCGGTGAGGCTGTACAGACAGTTGGAACGATGACACCTGTTGATGGTAATTGGGTGGTGAGATTTGTGGGTAAATTGGGATTGGCTGTAATTGAACAGAACGCTACCAGCTTTGTGTTTGGCGGTGGTATCCTGCACACTTCTACCACTGGTAACTCTGGAACCCTCTTGAAGATCAAGTGTGTTGACGACCACCACCTAGAGTTCAGATTTAGAACCACAAAGGAAGGGTTAAGTAAGTTGATGTTGGCGTACGTTGTTAACTACTTCAGAAATCAAAATAAGTAATCGAAAGTTCAGATCTTTGTAATCTCTAATGTAGTGAAGGAACTAAATAAGAGTAATGATTTCAGTTCTTTGATGGTCTTGATCCAAAAATGTCAGTGCCAACTCTGACGTAGGAGGTTCCCTGATTGATGGCCTCAATGTAGTCAGCACTCATGCCCATGGAAAGCTCTAAGTTCAAGCCGTACTCCTTGTCAATTTGAGCTTTGAGCTCGTACAAGGTTTTAAACTCGGGGTTCTCACCTTCTGTATGGGACTTCTCGAATGATCCGATGGTCATGAGCCCGGTCAGCTGAACGTTGGTAGCAGTCTGGAGATACTGGACCAGGGCGCTCAAAGTGTCAGTGTCTTCTGGAATGATACCAGACTTCTGTTCCTCTCTTGAGGTATTTATTTGAAGGAACACATTGATCTTTGGGCCTTTTCCCTCACGAGTGTCATTGAGCTTTTTTGCCTTTTTTAGCGTGTCAATGGTTTGTACGGCGTACAAATTGTCGATACTCACGGCAAGGTCCTTGCACTTGTTGGTCTGGAGGCCTCCGATGAAGTGCCAGCGTATATCCTTTGGAAGCACAGCGGCCTTGCCTATGAGCTCTTGAACGTAGTTCTCACCGAAGTCACGAACACCGTGGTCATACAGGGCCTGGATATCTGAAGCTGGTTTAAGCTTGGACACGGCAAGCAGACGTACCGAGTGGGTAAGGGCGGCTGGACGGGCCTTTTCAGTGGAGCGGACGCCGCTGAGAACACGTTCATAGTTGGCGATAAGTTCCGCCTGTCTTTCCGGTGTATATGGCTCAAGTGACATTATTTTAATTCCTCTAGCTAGTCTGAGAGCGGTTTTGACTAGACTCATTGGGTTCGTTTCATTCAGTTAGAGCACCCTTGGGGAGTGCAATGAGCGGCTATTGTTGAAGCGCGCGCTAGTGGGCGGGTAACCGGGTTTTGCTGTCACTTAATCGGAAGACCAAGGCGGTAACTGCATTATATGGAAGGACGCTACAAAAACACTATTTATACAGGATAATATATATTGCTGAG
Organism: Petasospora mycetangii; assembly: GCA_003708295.3. Lineage (NCBI taxonomy): Eukaryota > Fungi > Ascomycota > Saccharomycetes > Phaffomycetales > Wickerhamomycetaceae > Petasospora > Petasospora mycetangii. The sequence continues at coordinate 418,791 of PPNU03000006.1, forward strand.
TGCACGGTTTTGAATCTATGTTAATTTCAAGCGGAGCGTCTTCCCACAGATCATCTCAGTCTTGTGTTCATTGTATGTGCTAGCAACTCTGCCCGCACCGGATCGCCAAATTTCATTTACCCTTCCCCCATAAAAGAGTTCCAGTTTCACTTGCTTTCCTTCAACGAAACCCAATTGAGGCTCACAAATTCGTCAGAATAGTCCAAATCAACGCCATTATGACTACCCACGTCAAACCACTGGGCGAGCTGGCTCCGGACTATGCCTTGCTCGTGGCCTTTCCACAAGAGAACGGCACCGCCACGTCAGAAGCTCAAGAAAACATCTCCAAGCTCATTAATCATCTCGAAAAGCACGGTTTCTACACACAGGCCAGACCTGCTGATAACAACCAGATTATTGTTTTTGTCAAGGTCTCTGATACGCTTTTGCTTAAGCATCTCAAAGGTGAGGGTGTCAAAGAGTACCTGTACGGTGTCCGTGGGGAACTGGACACAGATGAGTCCTTGACTCAACAGCTTACCCCTACTGCAAAGCTCAACGCTGTTCACCATTTGCTCACAGACCCTCTCCATGAAGGCGGTGCGGGAATTACACCTGGTACACCAGAATGGGGGTTCATTACCAAGATCTCCCCATTGTGGGATTACGACGAAAACAAGCGTTTGCTCAAAGGCTTCTTCAAACCTAACTTCACGGAGGACGATGTCGAGAAGATCAGAACAGTTGCTGGTGAAAAAGTAGCTATGTACTTTGCATTTGCTGATTTCTACTTCAAGGCTCTTTTTGGCCCAGCCATTCTTGGTCTTGTGTCCCACTTACTTTTGAAGAGATTTTCTCTCATCTACACAGTTTTGAATTCCATCTGGGCCATGGTCTTCCTCGCTGCATGGAGAAAGAAGCAGACGGTCTTGTCATTAAAATGGAAGACAGCTGGCTCATCTAAGGTTGAGATCAGAAGAACAGACTTCCAAGGTGATGCCTTAGATACTGATCCTTTGACTGGCGAGTCCATCCCATCATTTTCTCCAATGAAACGCACTGCTAGACAGATTGCTTTCCTCCCTGTTGCCCTTGGTGGTATTGCTGTGCTCGTATCCTATCAAGTCTCTTGTTTCTTCATTGAGATTTTTCTCACTGAAATTTATCAAGGTCCAGGCAAGGAAATTCTTGGCCTCGTCCCAACTATTCTTATCGTTGGTGTTGTTCCAATCTTGACCTCTATCTATGAGAAATTTGTTGACAAGGCTCTTGCCTTTGAAAACCATGAGTACCAGTCTACTTATGACCGTTCTAAAACACAGAAGATGTATATTTACAACTTCCTATCTTCATACGTTCCACTCTTTATTACTGTTTTCTTCTATCTGCCATTTGGCCACAATGTCAATAATTATGTGCCAACAATTAGCGCATACTCCTCTAAATTCAACATCCCAGTCGTTCACGAGAAGTACCAGATTAACAATGATAGATTGGTCGCTCAGTTTGGTTATTTCACTGTTACTGCCCAGATTATCGGTATGGTCACTGAGAACATTGTTCCAATTGCGATCCGTCTTGTGAAGGAGAAAATGGGCGCCTCGAAGGCCATTGCGAAACACTTGGACTCGCCAGAGGAGACTGTGTACTTAAACAACACCCGTCAACAGCTTTTAATGCCTGAGTTTGATGTTGATGCTGAATACCGTGAATTGGTCATGCAGTTTGGTTATTTGGTTCTCTTTGGTCCAGTTTGGTCTTTGGCCCCATTGGTTTCTCTGTTTTTCAACTGGATTGAAATCAGGGGTGATGCAGAGAAGTTGTTGTTCGAGTGTTCTCGCCCTGTTCCACGCCAAACCGAAAACATCCATCCTTGGGATTCTCATATTCGTATCCTCACTTGGATTGGATCTTTTACTGGTCCTTTGGTTTCCGTTATGTACAGACGTCACTCTGACGTATTAGGTTCCTCCACCTATTCTCATATGTCTTCTCCAATTGTTACACCAGGCTGGAAGCTTGCAACCACTGCTTTTATCGCTGAGAACGTTGCCCTCGGTTTCAACTTTGCCATCGAGTCGTTGTTCAAGAGCTCAACTTCTCAAATTGAGAAGGAACACAGTAAGAAGGAACTGCTTCTTCGTCGTTCTTATGTCGATTCTTACACCAAAGTGGCATCTATTGACAAGGGCTCTGCTGAGATCGACCCAACTTCATCATCATGGAAGAAATTCTCTGGTGAAAACGTTGTGAAGTCTGCCATTGGCTTCCCCGCTCTCCTGGCCTCAGCCAAGGCTGCTGCGGAGAAGGCTTCTAGTTCAAAATCATCTTCTCAGTCCGTCGAAACTGCTTCTAAACCTGCTACATCTGTATCTTCTGGCTACGCTCAACACTCTGATAACACTCAGCTCCGTTCTACTACTGCTTCCAAGACTGTTCCAAAAACTGCAGCACCATCTGCTACTGAGACCCATGAGGCCGTGGTGACTCACGATGATTCAGCGGGCAGCTCTGCAAATCCACTAAGTGCCTTCGCTGACTCCACTCCATCTCATACAAAAGAAGCTGTAGTTGGTGGTGGTATTGCTGCTGGTCTCGCTTCCGCTGTTGGTATCAAGGCTTCCGAAATCCAGGACGATCAAAAATCGACTGTCCCATCTAACAAAACTGGAATAAGTATCCCTGTTCCGTCATCTGTTGACGATTCAGCTACTGAAGAGAGCGCAACTCCAAAAAAGAAGAGGGGGTTCTTCGGTTTGGGAAAGAAAGACGCCAAATCTCTTGGTAAAGCCGTCAAGTCTGATGCTACCAAGATTGCTCCACAGGTGAAGGCTCTTGGCACTGATGTTGCCCATGGTGATCTCGACAGCGCTAAGAAAGTTGTCAAGGACGTCTCCAAAAACCCAGATGAATTTATTGGAAACACAAAGGCTGCTTTAGCTGATGCTAAGACCTCTGGTTCAGCTACTCCTACGACTAAGGATACTGGTGCTTCTACTTCCACATCTACCTCGAAAGAGTCCAGCGGTCTTGGTCTAGGGACCATCACTGGTGGAGTGGCTGCAGCTGTTGGCACTGGGGTAGCTGCCGTTGGCTTGTCGAACGAGTCGACCACACCTTCTAACAATGAATCTTCTGCTAATAGATCTAAAAGTATCTTCAAAATGGGTAAGTCCAAACGAGACTCTAAAATTACTGAGAGCTCCGCTGTCTCTGAACGCGATGGCTCAGTGAATAAGGATTCTTCATCTCCCTCTGTTCCTACTGGATCTAATGCTGGCGGTGCAGCAGCAGCTTCTGTTAGCGAGGCACACAATATTTCACCGACCAATAATGCTTCCACTTCATCCAAGTCTAGAGGGCTCTTTGGACTCCACAAAAAAGACGTTTCTTCCATTGCAGCAGCAGCAAAGACTGATGCCACTAAGCTTGTCCCAGAGGCTGAAAAAATTGCTGGTGACTTGAAGAAGGGAGACTTCACTTCTGCCAAACAGTTTGCTTCCGACGTCAAGGCTCATCCAGATCAGTACTTTGCTAACACTAAGAGCACTGTACATGATGCTAGAGAAGGTACATCCACTGGTGTCAATGCTCCTGGCTCAATTGCTTCCTCCACCCGTGCTGATGCGTCTGCTTCCACTCAGTCATCCACTGGAACTAAGTACGGCAATGAAACATCAGTTTCTGGTGTAGCTGGATCTCTCACCACCGCTGCTGTGGGCGCTGCTACTGCAATTGGTGCTGCTGGTGCGGCTATTGGCTTGAAAAATGCTTCAACACCTGCCTCAGCTTCTGAAACTCAAAGTACTGGTACTCTTGGTGCCACTGGTGCCACCGTAGCTGCCGTAGGTGCTGCTACTGCTGCTGCGGTAGGTGCTGTAGGCGTTGGTATTGCTAACTCAAACTCCAGCCATGCTGAGGTTGATGCATCTGCTCCAATTGAAACTGCTCCATCTACTAATGGTTCGACTGCTGATTCGACTGCTGATTCTGGTGTTTCCACTCCTTCCAAGTCTAAGGGATTCTTTGGCTCTCTTTCATCTTTAGGAAAGTCTTCGAAGACTGATGTTAAAAAGGAGTCAGATCAATTTGTTGGTAACATCAAGAAGCATAACGAGTACAAGTCTACTGATCCATCTCTTAGTACTGGAGCTCAGACATCTACCTCAGGTTTGACAACTGAGGCAACGTCCGAGAGAACTGATAATGTTAAGTCCGCCGATCCTTCTGCTACTGTTGTTTCCCCACCATCCACTATCGAAAAGGCTACTAATACTGCTACTGAATCTCTTGGAACTGCAGCAGCAGCATTGGCTGCTACAGTTGGTGCTGGATCAGCTGCTGTTGGCTTGTCGAAGAGTGGCGCCTCTGCTCCGGAAACATCTTCTGGTGCTGCAGATATGGCGGCTGCCAGTGCTTCTGCCCATGAATTCTCCAACTCAAAGGGTAAGATTGAGAGTAAGTCAGATCCAAATTCTGCTGAGATTATCCCGGATTCTGCCCCAGTCAGATCTAGTTCTGCCACTGAAGAAGATGTTATGTCGGAGGAAGCTTCAACTCCTTCGAAATCATCGAGAGGCTTTTTCGGTTTCCACAAAAAAGATATTTCATCTTTGACAAAGGCTGCCAAAGCTGACATCACTAAGATTACGCCTGATGCTAAGAAAATTGCAGGGGATATCAAAAACGGTGACTGGTCCTCTGCTAAAAAATTCGCCTCAGATGTCAAAGCCCATCCTGATGAGTACTTCGGCAACACCAAGAGTGCTGTTGATGAGGCTAGACATACTGAAGTGACGCCTTCTGCTGCTGCCCAGTCCGCTGTTGCCCCATCTGGATCTGCCCCATCTGAATCTGCCCCATCTGGATCTGCCCCATCTGGATCTGCCCCATCTGGATCTGCCCCATCTGGATCTGCCCCATCTGCAGCTGCCGAATCTACTGAGACACCAACTAAGACCAGTGGTCAATACACCTCCGGTGTTGTTGGATCTCTAGGTGGTATTGCAGCTGCTGTTGGTTTGGGCAGTTACGTAGGGTCCCAGTCCGGTAACTCTCATACTGGCCCTATTCCTTCCGCATCTACTGCCCCTGTATCTGCTGAGTCCGAGTCGAAGTCTTATACTCGTTCTGAAGGTGGTTTATCGTCTGACCATGCTACTGCCAAAGATTCTTCCATCGAGCCTGTTTCGGCATCCAACGCTCCAGGATCCTCTAGCAAAGTCGATTCAGCTGGTGTTTCCACTGGCTTTGGTCTTGGTTCTGTTACCGGTGCACTTGGTCTTGGTTCCAATGACAAGGGTACATCCACTCCGTCCTCGAGCTCTGGAAGCTTGGCTGGCGCCACCTTGCCACCTAACTTTGAGAAGAAGGTTTCTGCCCAAACTGGAAAGCCTACCTCTTCACCTTCTCAGGGAACACCATCTGGATACACTGCCGATAGTGCCCAAGGAACTGGTAAGACAGGCACTTCTGTTTCTGCTTTCGGAAACCGTTCAGAAACTGGTACTATCAATGGCAAAAATGGCAATGCTGGTCAGCAGACTGGCTACACTGGCTCTTCTGCCCCACTATTTGGCTCTGAGGCACATGTTTCTGGATCCGGATCTGCTCAATCTGTCAATGCTTCAGCCTTGAAGAACCAGACCTTGGACCCAAAGAGTAACTCCTCTCCGACCACTGATTCATCTAACTTGAAGACAGGTGCTATTGCAGGTAGTGCTACCGCTACTCTTGCTGCTGTTGGGTCTTCTATAACGAATAAGATCGCTTCCAACGGTCAGAATTCTCAGAAGACGTCTTCAAACTCAGCTGCCACAGGAAATAAAACTTTCTTGGACACAACCAAGAGTTATGTCGAGGAGGGTGGTAAGTCATTCAATGATTATGTCCAATTGGCTGCTGACAAGGTTGATAATTATGCTAAAAAGAGCGATAACCAATACTTGGCACAAGGTAATATATATGTTCAGAAACTTGCAGATGGAATTGAGGATTACACCCAGAAGAATGAAAGTATGTCCACTCCAGCTACTCCAAAACAGGGCTCCCAGTTTATCAAGACTGAAACCCCAGAACAGAAGAGCACAAGTGACATTCCTTCCCAGTCCTTTGAAAACACAAATCCATTCAGTGGTGCAACTGGTATTGTCACAACTCAAGGTGAGGTTTTGACTGATGATCTTGTCCCACCAAAGATTGCGTCTGACTCACACTCCGTCTCAAGCAGCAACGCTTCCTCTCCAAGCAAGAAAAAGAAGAGAAGTCTCTTTTCAAAAATCAAGGAGAAGGTTTCTTCCCCTGCCTCTACCCCAAAGAAGCACTGATACAGTTTAACTTGTTTTTTTTTCAAAGATGTTTTTTTTTTTCATTAACTATGTTCGTTTTGCAACAACTATTATCACCAATGATAGATCTGTTTCATACTTTGTATTCTTATTTTACAATGCCTTTCTACAATTCGTAGCCCTCTGATATTTATATATGTATACTCGTGAGTACCAAAGACTATATAAATCTGAACTAAAGCTTGATGATATCAACTCTAGCTCTCTTCCAGATCTCATGAAGGTGCATATCGTCATCACCTTCAATTTTGGTTAGTTCGTCCACATTCGGTTTCTTGATACTTAAGTTGACGATGGTACCTTTGTTCTTGAACTGCATAAAGACACCAGGGTTGATTACCAAGACGTTTTTGACAATTTTGGCAAAAAACCTCAACTCTGATGGGATGATAAGAATATCTGGGATAACTTCATTGAACTCTGTTAGGCCTAAATATGGAACATCCAAATTTGAAGATGGGAGGATTTCTTCAACGCCTGTGACTGGATTTTGTCTGACTTTAGAAGAACCAGGGAATGAAGGATAAAATCTTCTCTGTTGAATAACATGCTCCGCAATTCTTTCGAATCTGTTCTGTGACACTGCATTGCCTTTGATAACGTCTTTTAACCCTTTGAAAATATCATTGTTGGAAACTCCGACATTGATTTCATTCAACTGGAACATTGAAGGATTTGGGAAGCACTTGAAGTTTTTACCTAATGCTAACTGCTTCCTATCTAAAGAATCCTGTGGGTAGGCTGCATGTTTCGTTGTAGCATCTTTCAAGGATGGAATCAAGATGACTTGTGTAGCCTGATTAATTTTTCTCAGAATTGGACTCACCAAACACTTGAACACTTCGGTCAATGTCCTTGGCTTGATTGATCTTCCTTCAACTTCGACTTCAATGTCTAAACCATTTGAGACTAAAGGATGCGTAATATCGACAAATGGACCAAACATGATAACAACATGTGGTTTGTAATCATCATTGATTTTTCGTACGAGATCTTCAAGGTGCTGATAATCAAGGTCCGTGGTTGAGGTGTAAGGACCATTCATTATGACAATTTTTTGATCACTATAGGTTTGTAATTCTGACTTCGATGTGATTGGGGCACCCAAATACGGAACCTCGACAATTTCATCGATTTTAAAGACATCACCACTTGGGTTCTTACCTTTTAAGCAGACAATTTGACCGGGGAAAAAGGCACAGTGAGACAATTCAGAGATATCTAATGCAATACGCTTACCAATACCACCAAGTCTTGAGGTTTCCAAAGCCAAACTATGCAGGTTCAAGGGGTCAGTGTCCTTGTACTGCGGATTATCTGGTACAATTCTGCCCACAGACAAAACTTGATTTTGGGATTGAACAGATGGGTTACCAAATTCAGAATCAGAGAGGTTATAGTGTGTTTGGATGATCTGTGCAAATGTGTCAATCTGTTCATCAAGCACATCAGCTGCTTCGAGTAATTTCTGACGCATTGTTCTAAATGTGTATTTTTTCGGATCAAAGTTGGCCATCAGCTTGACAGGATTCGTCAAGTCAGAAAAGTAAATCTCTGGTAAAGCGCTATTAATGGATTCAATGATTGAGTATGGCTGCTTGGCAGGAGATTCCGTAGTATTGATAGATTTGGATAGTGGCGTGGTGAGGGTAGTATTTGCCGAGGGGGTATTGATTTTAGCATCTGGCGATGACCCCGTGTGCAATGGTGATGCAGTGTTCTGAAATGGCGACACAAGCTTACGAGGTGTATCCAGCTTCTTCTTCTTCAAAAGTGGAGTAGCAAATGGAGACGCGTTACTTAAGTTGATGATCTTTCTTGATTTGATTGTACTTGGAGCATTGGATTTTTCTTTCTTCCTTTCGAGTTTCTCTTGGATGTATCTTTGCAACTGATCAAAATGATCTAAAGAGTACTGCAACTTAGCACCACCATGTTTGGAGAAGACATATGATTCCCACTCGATGTAAATATCCTCCACTGACATAGTGAAGATCTTCATGATCTGTTCCAAAGCTCCGACAAATGCCGGCTCGTTGATTGAGGGGCCAAACTTGGATACAAAGGTCTCAGCAGTCATCCCTTCACACTGGATATCTATGTTTGTGAATTTGTTCTAGTGATTGAGTACTGTACACTCTTAGAGGTAAACACGAAATTGACGCGTAAAAGAGTTGACGCGTTCGTGAACTGTGATCTCAAATCCGAGGGGAGAAGCTATCCGCGAAATAGTTCAATATACCCGGAATTGGGAGCCTCTGTTCTCCACTTTTTTGGCCAGTACTCTTACGAGCTATCAACTATGATGACAAGTTAGAGCCATAACCAACGCTTAGACCAATGGTATGTGGTACACAGACGGCACTCCCTTATAATAATGCAAAATCGCAACTAACTAAACACCTGACAGAGTGGAGGCAAATTCCCGTATCCAAAAGTGAGTTAATACGCATGTTCAACCCCACCTTATGAAGAGGTGCTAACAATATTGACAAAATAGCACGTTTGGACACCAACTGGTAGGCATGATTCGGTTATCTCTATACCTGAGAGATGAGGTTTGTTACTAACTTCAAGCCCAGGTGGTTGGTGGTTCACCCCAAAGAACTATAAAAGTAACGTTATGTTGATTGGTAGTTGTGCTGGTATAATTGCATTTGGTGTATTCAAATTAGGCCAGACAATCCAGTACAATCCACAGACAGAGTATGATGAGAGCGTGATTGATGGTTGGAATTCTGCTGCTGCCAAAGGGTTGAAGTGATTGTCAAAGTGACCTCTATTGACACGTATACATGGTGTACACGAACGACATCATACCTAACCCGACTTCTTATTTATTTGACACTCTTTGTGTCCTTATTTATTGATAATTTATTCACATATCAACTTTCACGTCTAAGAAACTCACGTGCTGTTCTACAAAAGAAGTTAAAACTATCAGAATGTATTTAGTAGAAACTGTCTCAATGAGAGATTCTTCAAGTACTCTGACCATTAAGAACCATGGATAGTACAGCTGTGATTGCCCAGCCATATATGTGCTTGTTACGTGGGATGGGCGAGTTGTCGAGTTCGTTAGACTATTGCCATCTGTGAGCTGTGCGTGTTTTGATATGTAGAGGTAAGGTTATATGTTTTGTATGTGTTGCAGATAAGAAGTAGCGATGAGAAGTGATATGGTTTCATCAGCTTAGAAAGCACCAGATCTCTTCAACTGGACACCGACAGCGACGAATGGGATACAAGCGGCAAGGCCGAAGAAAGAAAAGTGAACAACGGCGAATGGGATCTTTCTGTTGTGGACTTTGAATGGGATGTTCTCATAGACACCCTCCTTGAAGTGGACAGCCTGCTTTGTGGAAGCAGAAAAGTTTCTTGTGGCAGTTCTTGTGACTCTAGAAGCTTGTCTGGTGAACATCTTTACGTTATGAATTAATAGTACGGTTGAGAGTCTCTTCCCCTAAGTCATTGCCCTTGTTGTGTTAGCCCACTAAATTTTCCAGTGATCGGTTCGTCCCAATGTTGCGCGCTTGTTTCCTGTTACGGTGGAAAGCCATAATGAGCCCCATTACCCTCCCTCATATGCCTGATTAAGAGGGCGCTGATTGGCCCCTCCATGAGCGCGACCTGAGCGTTACTGAAAAAAACGCGAGCACTGATGGCACCATTTCCATAACACTCATGGAGGTGAAACTAGAGTAGTAAAGCAAACAATTGAAAATGATCGCTCCAATTACCGGTACACTCAAGAAGAAGATAGCTGTTGACGTTACCGTTGGATTCTCTCTCGGTGTGGTCTTCGCCTCCTACTGGTGGTGGGGTTTCCACAAGCCTTCTGTGCAGAAAAGAGAGGACTACTACGCTTCTTTGGCCAAGCAGCAGGCTGACGAAGAGTAAATACCATAGTTTCTCTTATATCAATTCACAGACACACACACATACTACTACAAACACACACATACACACTGCTATACACCGCCACCTCCATCACCCACAACTCTATCTCATATTCATGAACGGGGTAGACACATAACATGACCGCTAAAAAACCGACATATACGCTTTGTCCTGGGCCGGGATATAACTCCTCCCGTAGACAGCACTGCATACTCCATCCCCTTGGTTCATGGTTAGTGGCTTCTCAGGATCAGCATAATCCTTACAAGAAGCCGCTTTTTTTGATATTTATACATCACGCTCTAATGGATTAATTTTTTAAAGCAAAAGAACTCATAGAGAGATACTGGGGGCAGAAGAGATCCGGTAAGGCTCTGATTCTCACCGTCTTTTTGTCCAGTTGTAGTCCATTTTTTCCATCAGAGCAGGCTGCACTTTATTTCATCTAAGGGTCATGCTACGCTCTAACCTGGCTGCCATAACATGGTGTGTCACTAAAAGTCTGCCACTTTCAGGCCATGTCAATAAGCACCCCAAGGGCTCGCGCACTATTAAGACATAGAAACTATCCACAAACTTAGTCTCTTTTGTAACGCTCAGCGTAGCCACACCCAGCTGGCAAATACATTTGGCATGTCGCTGAAACAACTGCTAGACTGCCTGGGGGATCACCCAAAATGTCTTGTGATTGATCGTCAACTCTCTTCTGCGATCAACTCACTCATCCCGTTCTCTCAACTGAAGCAGAAAGCTAATATCCAATCTGTTTATTGGTTTCAAGATGCACTAAATGTTAGCGTTGATACATCGGTCACAATGCTGATCCAGTCTCAACCGGTAAATGTCCCTACACTACAGTCGAGGATTAGAGAATTTTCTGCGATGAATGCAGATGTTCAGATTGATATCGTTATTACTGATGATTATCAAAGGAGCTTCAAATACCAATTGGAACAGGTTGGCATCCTTGGTGAGATCACTTCTGTCAATGTTTGGAAACTATGGATCGATATTGATGGCGTTATGTCATTGAATTTGCAACAATTTGAGGATTTGTATTTGTATAAGACCTCAAATTCTTCTTACAAGTTAGCTTCTTTACTGATTCACCATTTGAAACAGAATGCACAACTAAGAATCACAAAATGTTTTGCCAAAGGCTTGGCATCATCTAAATTCATTCAGATATTTAAAGACTTGAAAGAAAATGATGTTAGCCAGTTGTCAATTCAGGATAAGAGAGAATTTCTTAAAATCGAACAAGGTCTGTATGAGCAACTATCGTCCGGTAAACAATGTGATTTAATCGTTTTGGAAAGGAACATAGATTATTTGAGCGTCATGCTTCAACAACTAAGCTACTCCGGTATCATTGACGAAGTGTCAGGGATTGATATTAACACTACACAACTTGACGATGAAATGGTTTACTTATCATTAGATGAAGATTCTGGTGTGGGGATTTATGATTGCTTGAAGCATATGAATTTTGGCCTTGCCTGTGATCATCTGAACTCCGAAGCTAAATCATTACAATCCCAGTATGATATCTTGGTTAAGCGTGTTGAAGTTTCTTCAAATCTAATTGGTGAATTACAACAATTGGAATTTTTGAAGAAAGAGGTAAGTACCCACACTAAGATTAGTGAAGCCATTCTGTCAAAATTGGGTATCAATGAACACTCAGCATTCAATTCATTACTGGAATTACAACAAGATATCATTTATCAAAACATTGGTTATTCAACTTCAGTTGCGAAATGTTTGGAATCGATCTATCAAATTTTTCCCATTGATGAGATTTTAAGATTAGTTTCTATCATCTCTATTGTACATGGTGGGCTTCGAGAAAAAGATTTCCAAAACATCTCTAATGAGATAATCGAAACATATGGAATCAAATACCTGTTAATCATTCAGAACCTCTGCAAAATTGGCGTGCTCGCCATACGGGGAGATCCTCTATTGGTGAAATCATTCAATGGGCTGAACTCTGCTATGAAGATAATCCCTGATGACAACGACACCAGTGATCTGTTGGCCCAATCAATGCTTTATAGAGGATATGTGCCATTGGTTGCGAGAGTGTTGGATAAAACTATCAAACCAGATGAGCGGGCATCTTGGAAAGATGTTGACTTAACAAGTGTGATGGGAAAGACGGTGGAAGAGTCTTTGATTAAAGAACCGAAAATGGGTGGTGGAGCCTTACAAAAGGACTCAACTGTCTTTGTGGTGATGATAGGAGGTATAACCTATTCCGAAGTTGCTGCTATCAGGCAGTGGGAGGAAAAGTTCGAAAATAAATTCGGCGTGAAGAAGACCATTGTAATCATTTCTGACGGTTACATCAATGCTAAGCAGCTGTTGGCGTCTGCTGCTAAATGATCTATTTATTTAGTACAGAATATAAGCACAGAAATTTGCATTTAAGAAAGTGGTATAACACTAGAAACATCTGCTATGATGTTTACGATCCTCGTCATTTACCCCATACTTATGAAGCAGAGATCTAAGTGTTGCGCGAACCGATGCGTTAATTTTTTTTTGAGCAGAGCTAATAGAAGCTCTAGAAAAGCACCTCAAGCTCAGCTGAAGGATCCATTAGAGAAGAGCCAACGTGGAGCCATGAGAAACCTTGTGTGCCTGAACAGAGGGCGTATTGCCGCAAGCTCACAAACGGCACCTGATCTTCCGGTTGCAGCTGCAGTCTTCGATGCCGTCAACGACTCATTGACGTTGGCACTTGGTCCTGGAGAGTATGGTGTTTTCGAAGCACAACAGTTCACTAGAACTGGGGAGCAGAAACTACTGGCTTCATTTCCACACAATAGCACTCTACTGAACTTTGTGCATTTTAGTGATTCTTTGCAACTTGTATTTGTATTCTCCTCTGGAGACCTTGTCACCGCCATTTATGACCCTTATGGAGACAGTGAAGCAGTTGTTGAGGTTGTTGGCTCAATTGATTGTGGTATTGCTGCTGCTAAATGGAGTGATGACGAAGAGACATTGGTAATCGTGACAGAGGAACGTAATGTTGTCCTGCTCAGTAGAGACTTTGACTCGATCAGTGAGACCAAGCTCACATCAGAGGACTCGCGTTTGTCCAACCATATTGATGTTGGTTGGGGATCCAAGGAGACACAGTTCAGGGGCAAAGGTGCCAAGCAGATTGAGCGTGAGATGATAAAGGGTCTCGACCTGGAGAGAGACGATACAAAGAGAGACCCAACGATGCCGACTTATGTTCCATTGGGAGAGATTTCAGAGTTTGATTCACACACAGTGGAGATATCATGGAGAAAGGACTGTGAAGTGTTCGCAGTTTCCACGATTGATACGATCAACAATACAGCAAGAAGAATGATTAGAATTTTCAGCAGAGAAGGTACATTGGAGTCAGTTTCGGAGCCGGTTGACCGTCTGGAAAACCACATCAGCTGGGGTCCCTTAATTTCATCGGTTCAGAGAAACACCACACCACACGTTGAAGACGAGTTTGAGGCACCAGAATCATCCTTAAATGTTGTGTTCTTTGAGCGTAATGGACTACGTCATGGAGAATTTCCCTCTCGTATTCCGCTGACTACAAAAATCGACACCATGTGTTGGAATTCCAACAACGAGACACTTGCGATACTTTCCACAAATTCCGTCTACCTTTGGACTACCAAGAATTATCACTGGTATCTTAAGCATGAACTCAACTTTCCATTCAAGACTGTCAAATTCATCCAATGGCACCCAGAAAAGCCACTCACACTGCTTATAGGTACAGAGACAGGCATCGAGATTGTTGATTTTGCTTACAAGACAACAACAGGAACAACACTAGCTCCATTTGATGTTGGTATGAACTTGGTAATCGATGGTTCTTGCCTTAATATCACACCCATTGCAATGGCAAATGTGCCACCGCCAATGGCCTATAGAGAGCTGGATGTTGATACTGGTAACATTTTGGATTCTTGTACCAGCAGATCGAATGAATACTACGCCGCCTTGACAAATGAAGCCGTTGTGATTGGATCTGTGGATATGGACTCTATGAGGTCAGGTGAGCACCCCCAAATTATTGCTACTGTATACAAGTCCGAGTTTGCAACGGAGGGTGAATGCTTGAGACAGGTTTCTTTTGCTAATGATGACACTATTGGTATTTTACTTGATAGCGAGGCTGGACTTTCCCGTATAGTTATTTTGGACGTTACAAGTATCAATGAGCCTTTCATCGCAAGTGTTATAGATGCTCCAACAAAAATCGTACTAATGAAGCCTATGGCGGACTGGTCTCAGACTTCGTTACAAGCCATAAATGGTACAGTTTATACAATAAAAAAGACTTTTGTTGAGGAGACTCAAGACCAGGACTTCAAACTGGAAGAGATAACCAAGTTCCCACAGCTCTGTTGTGATTATGAAATTACTACCATAAACATTGGCGAGAAGCCAGATGAGTACGAGTTTGAGTCCTCTTGGGCCGATGAGAAGAAATTGAACAAGACATTTGCATTTGGTATGACTTCAAACGGTAAGCTGTTTTGTAATGATACTCAGATTGCTTCGGCTATTACTTCTTTGAATATTACAGAACGTTTTCTTATCATTACTACTGCACAGCATACAATGAGATTCATCCATTTGAACACCAATGAATTCAAACCACTTTCGGAATCCATAGACTTTGTCAATGATGAACGTATCAGAGCCATTGAACGTGGCTCCCTCCTCGTCAACGTCATCCCTTCCAAGGCTGCTGTGATATTACAAGCACCAAGAGGTAACTTGGAAACAGTCAATCCTCGTATAATGGTTCTTGGTGGAGTGAGAAAATACATTACTGCTAAAGAGTATAAGACTGCTTTCCTTCTTTGTCGTACACACAGAATTGATCTGGATATTTTACATGATTTCAACCCAAATATGTTTTTTGCTAACGTTGAGTTGTTTGTTCAACAGTTAGAGAAGATTGATTACTTGGACCTTTTTGTTTCTTGCCTCCATGAAGAAGATGTTACTTTGACTAAGTACAGAGAGACTAGCTCTGACGCTGAAATAAATGAAGCTATAAAGATACAAAGTACTATCAACCATCAGAAGCAGGACAAAATGACACAAACTGAGTCGAAGGTCAATAAGATCTGTGAGGCCATTCTTCAAGTTTTGCTTACACCACCATATAAGGTCAAGTACATCCAAACAATTATTACTGCTTATGCTTGTGAGAGACCCGCAAATTTGGAGGCCGCTCTCAATACCATCTCTTCACTAGATGACTCGGCTCTTTCTGAGAAGTCTGTTGTCCACTTGTGTTTCCTCCAGGACATCAATTTGCTGTATAAAACTGCTCTTGGCATCTATGATATTCGACTGACTTTGGCTATTGCTCAGCAATCACAAATGGATCCGAAAGAGTACTTGCCATTCCTTCAACACTTGCATGAACTGACCCCGTTGAGACGTCAATTCGAAATTGATACCCATTTGAAGAAACATGATAAGGCATTGATCCATTTGGCTGAAATTATTAAGGACGAAGATATTTTAACTGAGGAGTTCACTGATTACGTTGTGGATCATGACTTGTACAAGAACGCCTTAAGCATTTACAAGTACGACAACGAGAAGCAGAACACGATATTGGAGTTGTACGCAAGAAATTTACAATCTAAACAATCTTATGCGGAGGCTGGTGTTACATTTGAGCTTCTTCAACAGTTCGAAAACGCTTTGGAATGCTACGTCATGGGCCAGCGTTGGAAAGAGGCTCTGTCAATCACCTCCAGACCCGAACTAACAGAACTGGGAGAGGACACTACTGAGAGGCTCGTTTCTGCCTTGACCGAAGCACATAAGTATTCTGACGCTGCAGAAGTTCAACAGCGTCGTGGTTACACTTTTGAAGCTGTCAGCCTCTACTGTCGCTCCTACTGTTATGCGGATGCCATGCTTTTGTGTCAATCAGAAAAGAAGCCAGAGCTTATGGAAGAAGTTGTTGATCCTGCACTGGGTGACGGTTTCGGTACTGTCGCTGAGTTGCTTGCTGATTGCAAAGGCCAGCTTCAATCTCAGTTGAGACGTTTGAGAGAACTCAGAGAAAAGAAAGCCGAAGATCCATACGCTTTCTATGGACAAACTGAGGATAATGACATAGCTGATAACGTATCTGTTGCCCCATCAGAGACCTCTACAAAGGAGTCCTTTTTCACACGTTACACTGGTAAAACTAGTGGTACTGCTAAGACTGGCGCTACAAGAAAGACACAGAAGAACAAACGTCGTGAAGAAAGAAAAAAAGCCAGAGGTAAAAAGGGTACCATATATGAAGAAGAGTATTTAGTTCAGTCTGTTGGTCGTATGATTGACAGGTTAGAACAGACCAAACTTGAAGCTGCTCGACTTGTGGAAGGTTTGATCAGAAGATCCAAGAGAGAGCAGGCCTACCAAATCCAAAAGACATTTATGGAGTTATTGGAGGATCTGAAGGAGAACATCACTGAAATTTACGATATTAGTGAGAAGGATCGTGAGCGTATTGATGAGAATGGTGACGTATACTATTCTCCAGTGATACCAGTTCCGGCTGTTCCAGATTTCCCTAAGCTGAGCGTATTGGACTATTGAAAAAAGCAATAATTATTATCGTGTCATCATTTATAGCATATTTATCATTAATAGTCAAAGAGACCACCAGAACTGTAGTAGCCCTTCTTGAGCTTCTCTTCATGTAATAATACTAAGTCGCCAAATCCTTGGATACATCTTTTCGTGGCAGCAGTGATGGACTCCTTCTTGGCTTTTTTGAATGCCATAGATCTTTGCGGTAAGTTTTCAGCCACTCCAATACCGTTAGATTCGTGATATGTCCCGTCTCGAAGTGTGACACGAACTCTGCTCTCCACTGCAATGGTAAAGTGCTCTCCTGAACTGAGGTCTTTCACTATATTGGTGTCACGTATTTCCGAGGACCAGCCATTGTATCCATAGGCTGTGTTGGCGAACGAAAGGATCATATGGAAGGGTACTTGATCGTCATTGGCAATGAAGCTAGGCATCTTGTGTGCTATATCCTTTCTGTAGCGTTCTATCTTGGCCTGAAGGGTGCCAGAAGATATGATGGCCCACTCTGATGCGGGTCTATCGCGCCAGTCACCATCCAAAAAGACGTCAAGTGACTCTATATCTGGGAATAGTGTCGTCTTATGTGTAGATGGGTCTTCAAGTTGCCCCATAATGCCACTGCTATGACTTTTAGCTATTGTTGGTACTACTGTGGCAAAGAGACGGTTGTTAGTTTACCATTCAGATCTAATCTAAAGTGCGACTTGAAACCGTGATGGTTTCAAGTTCGAATCGCAGGGAAGTGGTTTTACTTGCGCAATTTCTGCTCGATTTCCCCTGGAGCGAAGGGTATCTTGTACCAAATAACAGCAGGGTCTTCACGGTTCAAATATAATACTGTCTCAAATGCGCCATATGGACTTGTTCATGGACTTCTACCACTACAGAATTCCTATTGTCGTCTGCCATTTTCACACGGGCATAGTTGTTGGCGGGCGTGTGATTTTGGCCAGCGCGTCGAAAACTCAGATCAACAGATACTTTAAAGGGCGTTAGAAGCCAGCGGCTACACAGGCGAGGGAAGACACCGGCGTGATCACACGCCAAGTACACCCATTGGGCTCTGAGCTGCTAAGAATAGTGCTATTTAGTGTACGGAAACACTCTACTTGGACTGCGTACGACCAAACAACGTTTATATGGAGCTCATCTCGGGCTTGATGCCCCAACAAAAGACACAGTCAGCAGAAGAGATTATTCCTACACTCTGTGACAGACTTGCACACGCAAAGCTGGCCACAGATAAACGTGCTGCTATTCTCACACTGAAAGGCTTTGCTCGTGAGTACAGGGAACTCGTCATTGCCAATGGCCTGCGTGCCTTGATCGCTACCCTACGGGAGTATGCGGATGAACTAGATATCAGCCGAGCGTGCCTCGAGACCATAATTGTGCTTTTCATCCGTGGAGAAGGCGATGAGGACCAGACTAGAGCGTGGATCTCCCAGCAGTCTCGTACACAGAACGGCAAGTATCCATCACCGTTGTTGATGAAGCAAGATGGTCGGACTTCAGCCACAGACCAGTTTTCCATGTGGATTGCCGATGAGATCATCCAGAGTGAAGACAACATCACGGTCATCATTTCTCTTCTCAGAATACACAAAGAGAACTTTCATATCAAGTTATATACTCTGCAACTCCTCGAAGCACTTGTGTCTATGCGTCCAGTGAAGGCGAAGGACTCTTTTCTCAATTCTCCATTGGGTATCCCGTCTATAATCGAGGCTATTGATGATATCAACGACGCCGTAAGAAACGAGGCAATATTGCTTTTGATGGCTGTTGCTAATGACAACTTCAACATTCAGAAACTTGTGGCTTTTGAAGGTACCTTCGAAAAGCTATTCAAGATCATTGACGACGAAGGTGATGTCAGAGGAAGTATTGTCGTGCAAGACTGTCTGACTTTGCTTTCTAACTTACTCAAATACAATGTCTCCAACCAGATGCTTTTCTTTGAAACCAACTGTCTAAAAAATCTGGCGTATTTAATCTCCAGACCATTGGAGGAAGAAGCCATCATTTGGAATGATCAACGATTACAAAATGTCACTACTGTCATTGAGATCGTTGAACTCTTTGTAATTGAGGGTAACGCATCTACAAAGTCTAACCAAAATTCAATTCGTGCCGCTAGCATCTTCCTAAACGTTCTTCGTCTGGCGTTCTCACCGAACACACCGAACTCCATCAGGCCAGCTGCCTTGCGCACAGTCTCACGCCTAATTCACAACAATGAAGAGGCCCAACAAGAATTCAGCGGTATTGATGTTCCATACATTGATCCGAGTCTTCCGTCTCAGCTACAGCGTTTTAAAGATTCAGTACCTGTGGTGATTGCTCTCCTCAATTGGTGTCTCTACGTCAACTCTGTTCATGTTTTTGACATACGAGTCGCTGCCGCCGAATTGATTCGTTCCTCCTTCGAAGGTAATGACGAGATCAAGATCAACTTCATTCAGGACCAGATTGCAGACTACTATGATGACCATCGACTTAGAGAAGATGAAGAAAAAGAAGAAGAAATAGAAAAAGAAGGAAAAGAAGAACAAGAAGAAGAAGCTCAGCAAGAACAAGAAGAAGTTGAAGAACACTTAGGAGCCACCACCTCTCCAGATGAAACAGTTACTAATCACGCAGTTGTAGATCCAGAGACTCCAGTCAGAACAGGAAGTGAGTGGAGTAACGTCTCTACTCCACCTACAAATGGGACTTCATCTTCTCTTGAGATGAAGGAGACCCCAGTTGCCAACATTTTTGAAGCTTTGCTTGAGTATGATCCAGAATTGAAACTCAATCCATATAAAATCTGGTTCTCGTCCATAATTCTCATCTCCTTAGTCAACGATAATGATTATATCAAGAGTCTTGTGCGCGATGTTCATACCGGCAATGAAGAAGCTGGCGAAGAAGTCATCTCTTCCATTCAGGCTATGTCTGGTCTTTTGATAACGTCATTGTCCACACAAGATCAACGTGTCTCTATTGGTTATCTAATGTTGCTTATTGTCATACTTTACGAAAATCCCGAATCTGTTGATGACTTTCTTGGTGACCCTTCTAACATACGATCACTCTTGCAATTCTTGGCTCTCACATCTACTGAGAGTGGACTCGTCCAAGGTCTTACTACGTTTCTGGTAGGTGTGGCATTTGAATTTTCCAGCAAAGATTCTCCACTTTCCCGTGTAGACTTACACGCATTGATTGTCAAGATGGTTGGTAAGGATAGTTATGGCTTCAAGATTTTACAATTTAAGGAAAACCCCTTTTTTGCTAACTACAACGAAAATGAAGTTACAAACACATCTAGAGATGAAACGGGTCTTCCCCAGGTCTTTTTTGATCGTTCTGTTGTTTCACTGATCAAAGAAAACTATTACAGAATAAAAAACACACTGAATCGGGATCCATCTAATGAATCAAATGGACGTATTTCTTACGAGAAATTCGAAAAGCTACAGGAGCACTACTTTTTATTGAAGAATACATATGATGAGCTCCAGAAGAACTCGAAATCAGCACACAAAGAGATCAACGAGACTTTAGTTAAAACTTCTACTGAATTGGAACAAGTTACAAAGTCATACGAGAATGCCAAGATTGAACTTGGTGAGCTGACAAGAAAACATGAAAATTTAGAGGCCAAATTTGCTGAGACGTCTACTTCTCTGGTTGGTCTACAGAAGCTCCATGAAGACCTTTCACAGTCCTCAACGAGGCAGTCCAGAGATCTTCAATCCACTTCTGAGCAACTTACGTCTAAAGATGCGATTATTTCTAATTTAAGAAGAGAGCTCAAACAGCTAGAGGAACAAAAGAAGAAATCACAAGATGACGTCGGTAAGATGAGCCGTGATCTTTTCAAGCTCAATACAAGAAAGGAAGAGCTAGAAAAACAGCTGAAAAAGATTGAAAAAGATGTTCAGAATAATGTCCAACAGCAGGGAAAGCTCCAGCAATCTTTGAAGCAGAAAAGTGAAGAAGCTGCGGATTTAAAGAAGAAGTTGAGCGAAGCCGTTAACAACCTGAAAACTGCCGAGTCGTCTAAGGCTACTATCGAGAAATCACTTGAAGATGCTAAGTCCCAGCAAAGTCAGAAGGGTTTATTGGTTGAGCAATTAACTGAGAAGTTAAGATCTATTGCTATCACTTGTCAAGAGCTATCTGCAAGTAAGACTCAATTGGAAAAAGAGCTTTTTGAATTGAGGACCACATCTACCAAGGATCTCGAGGATCTAAAATCTAAGGTGGGACAGCTTGAAGCCGCTAATTTAGATTTACAGTCATTGTCTGATAGCTTGAGCTCACAGAAGGAGAAGCTGCAGAAAACTCTTAAAACAACCAACGAGACTAATGTTGCGACAATTGCGAAACTGGAGTCAGAAAAACAGAATCTAGAAAGCATTATCACTGATCTGAAAGCGGAACTTGAAACCAGTAAACAGTTGTGTGGTAAAAATGAAGCGCAGATCAGATACCTGGAAGCTCAAGTCAAAGCTACTAAAGATGAATTAAATGGCTTGAAGGAATCGCACTCTATTTCTGCTCAAGAAACTGCTGATGCTCACAAGAAGGCCATTGGTTCAATTCAAATGGAATTGACCACACACAAAGAGACACACAAATCCACAGTCTCAGAGTTACAGAGTAAGATCAAAGAGTTGGCATCTATGGAGGAAGCTTCTTCCAAAGCACTCGAATCACATAAAAGAGACATAACCAAGACTAAGAAACAACTCGAGGAGAAACACAATAGATTAACTTATGTCTCGAAAGAGCTCGACGAACAACAATCATTGATTGACGATTTGAGAGTTGCCAAAGATGATTTGGAGGCTGAGTTGTTTGATTCATCCAAGGAGTCTAAGAGAAAGATTGGCGAATTGGAGTATCAGGTTGATCAGTTGACAAAAACGAAAGCCAAATTGGAAACTGAGCTTGATGACCTTGCTCTTGAGTTCGAAGGTAAGGAAACAGAGACTAAAAAGGAGATTAAAGCTTTATCAGAGAAGATAAAATCTGTCGAAGAAGAGAAAAAGTCGCTGACATCAACTTTGGAAATGATTTCTCAGAGAATTGACACAAAGGATATGGAATCCGAGTTTCTGTCTAAAAAATTGAAGAGCAAGACCTCCGAATTACAGGATATATCCAATGAGAAAGAGGCTCTTGAGTTAGAGAAAAAGGAACTCGAAGAATTCCTTCAAATATCAAAGAAAGAATGCGAAGTTCTTGAGTCTGAACTCATAACACTGAGAGAGAAGATGGATGAAAACCTGAGCGCACTGGAGAAACGTGATGTTCTATTGAAGTCTTACGAGCAGCGCTCTCAGGAGCAAAAGAGAAAGAGCTCCGAGAAAGTTACAGCTCTGGAGAAAGAAATTAAATCTCTAAAGGAGAATATCCAGAAGAAGAAGAGTGAGTTCGAGGAGGAGCGTGTGTTGCTTTCTGAAAACTCGAGCTCTACAACAAAAGAGTATTCCGAAAAAGTAACTAAGCTTGAAGAGCAGATCCAAAAGCTGGAGAAGTCCAGTGGAGATAGTATAAATAGCCTTGAGCAAGGGAAGATTGAACTTGAGGATACTATTTCTGACTTGAAATCTACTAATGAGTCATTGGCCACTGACCTGAAATCTAAGGAAACAAAAATTACTGAGTTGAAGAGTTCTATCGAGGATCTGGAGTCTGAGTCCAAGATTCTCAAAAAGAAACTGACAGAGTCAGATAAGGAGTTATCTGACACTTCTAATTTAAAAAAGAAATTAGCCGATGTCACAAAGAAATTATCTACATCTTCAGATGACTTGAAACTAAAAGAATCAGCCTTGAAGGAGAGCGAGAAGAGGGTTGAATCATTATTAGGTGCTATAGAAACACTTGAGAGAGAAATTACTGCTTTGAAGAAAGAACTTGAGGTGGAGGTAAACTCACGAAATTCTCTGAAGTTCACTCATGAATCCAATGTAAAACAGCTGGAATCTGATTTGAATGAACTGAAGAATGAAAAAGAGAAGCTGACTGGAGAATACAAGCTCAAAACTGCTGAAGTTCAAAATGAACTCCAGAACTACAAATCTTTACATTCCGATGTTTCTAAAACTGCATCTGATTTCGAGACCAATGTAAAGTCATTGAAAAAATTGGTTGAGGAAGCCAATGATGCCAAGAAGAAAGTAGAAAGTGATCACAGTACGTTGAAGCAGTCATCTGAAGCTAAGATCAAGTTACTTGAGTCCCAACTGGCTGATCTGAAGAAGTTCTCAGCAGATAGCAAAAAATTGACTATTGACGTGGAAAAGTTGAAATCCGAAAATTCAGATCTTCTTATGAAACTTGAACAGAACAAAAAGATTTTAACAGAAGCAGACACACTGAGGAAAGAAAATGAGGAGCTGAGAAATCAGCTAGAAACTTTAAAAAAGATAACAGTCGATAAATCCGAATTGGATGACTTGATGCTTGTTCTTGATGATTTGGATGAAAAGAAAGCGAAGTACAAATCTCAAGTTCAGTCTCTTGGAGGTCATGTTTCCAGTGATGAAGAAGACGATGACGACGACGATGACGACGACGATGAAGAAGAAGAAGAAGAAGAAGAAGAAGAAGAGGAATAAGAAGAAGAAGAAGAAGAAGAGGGGGGGGGGTGATTGCTGCTGGCTAATATAATGTATAATTACTTGGAACCATTAATGCATATACATGCCTTTTCAATTTTTTTTTACAAACCATGCCCTCATCTTTGAGTTGGAAACACCAAAAGTAATCACGATCACTATCTATACCATCGAGTAGATATCAAAATTGATCATCACCCATAATATTTCAAGCTAGTTACTGTCAGTAAAAATGACACGTATAAAATGTGCTATAATTTTCTTATATTATGCCTGGTGTTACGAAAAACACTACGAGTGTGAGTTTATTAATCGACATTACTTGAATGATTTTCAGCAGTAACATAGTCGAATGCATACCATAGTCAGTTCCTAGCACGAGGGTCCTTGATTCTGTGGATCTGGACAAACCTTGGGTCAAGTTCAGCGATCTGGCCAATATCCTGTGGAGTAATGAATATTGTTTGAGCCTTAGCCTCTCTAGACAACTTTGAAAGCATTAATTTCATACCAATTTTTCTGTTTACTTGGTCCATGAAAACATCAAATTCATCAAGTCCTTTGATACGAGAACGCATTGGCTTCCATGTTGCCAACAACAACGCGATCTGAGAGAAGGATTTTTCGCCACCAGAAAGGGAATCAACGTGTCTTGGTTTTTTGTCGTTCTTCGTACTTACAAGCATTTGAAGTTTGTCTTTCTGGGTATCAAATATCAATTCCCCAGTAAAGTTTCTGAACTGGAGAGAGTCAGTGAAATCCAAGTTAGCTTCAATGAATGTAGAGTCCCTAGAAGTACGGAATGCCCTTAATCTCTGATCTAGAGACGAAGATAACATTTCAACAACGCTCTTTGCATCTGAAAATTGAGTGAATGCATTCTGGTATCTTTTTCTGGCAACAATATCTTCTTGTACGATCTCCTCTGGTGACTTTCCAAGTAGCTGGTCAGCTTCCTGAACTTTTGTGGAGATCTTATTAATTTCAACTTTCAATTGATCCATTGTCTTGATCGGAATTTCATCAGCTTCATCTCTTGTACACATATTGATAGCAGATGTGAGTGTATCTTCTTTTTTCTTCTCCCAAGCTGGTAGGCTTGAGACAGTTTCCTCCAGTTCCTCAAGCCGTCTCTTTTTGCTTGACAAGAAATGTTCTCTCTTTTGCACGAACACCTGTATCTCAGCTTCGCAGTCTATTAGTTTCTCACCTGCAAGGTCTATCATTCTGGACTGCTCCTTTGCAGAAACTTTGATTGCTTCCATTTCTGATTTGATAACATCATGGTCACGAGACAGGTTATCAAAATCCTTCTTGATCTCCGGAAGAGCACTAGCGTATATATTACGCTGACGCTCAGCATCTTCTTTGTCCTCAGTCATAGCATCAAGCTTACCGGTGTCTGAATCTTGCCGTAGTTTCTTTTCCAGCTCGTAGATATCTGAATTCACGCGTCTTTCCTCTAATTTGAGTCTTTTCAGCTCATCTTTGAGACACTGTTTTTCCTGTCTTTGCTGTGATTGGAGATCACCAATTTGAGTGTCAAGTTGTTGCATCTGTTGTTGAAGTTCTTGAACAACACGTTTCTGAGAAAATATATCAGCAACTCCACCTTTCACACGAAGCTTTTGGTGGGTCCTGAAGTCATAAAATATTGGATTGGAGGAGAAGGCTCCGTTTGAATTGATTGCCATTTGAAAACCAGATGATCTCTCATTCAAGGAGAGGGCTGACCTCACGTTTCGAGTTCTCCTTTCTACCAAGGCCTGCGCTTCCCGCCTATCTTTTACCAATGCAGACGTTTCGATATGAGCAATATCAATCAACGTATACATAACATCCTCATTATCAAACTCCAGTGCATCAAACATTGTGGTGATGTTACTATCTGGGCGACCCTGTGCAAAGTTGAACTTCTCTGGTTTTCTGATGAGGATAGTAGCGTTGTAGCCTTTCTGCCTACAGAGATGTTGCAATTCTTGGTGATCTTTGTAGTTCTGGACAATGAATGTATTCAGATGTCCACCAAGGCTTGCTTCAAGCAATGGTTGGTATTGTTCAAATCCTGGTTTAATGGAGACATGTCTTCCAAGAGGACCAATCACAGGGTTTGAAAAGTTGCGATTGTTGGCAATCTGACGACAAACATCACGTACTTTTGGATGATAAGGTTGGAACGGGTCTGGTTGCTTACGCCTCTCATTTTCATTATCTCTGATGATACGTTCGTTGTATGAAACCTGATCTCTAAGTTGATCTCTCTCAGCCTGCAGTTCATTGAATCTGCTCTTGTAGCCATCACCAATGTCCTCTATTTGACGGGTGATTTCATTGATTTTATCCGAGTTTGGTAATAGCTTTTTTTTCAACTTTTCAAGCTGTTGTTCTAGAACTTCCTTTGTACCTCCATTTTTGCGTCTAAGCTCTTCCAGTTCAGCTTTAATGTCACGGTCCAACTTCTCCAGCCTTTTATCTAGATCCTTTATGTGAGAAATTGTCTGGTCAACCTTACTGAATGATGTTGTGACTTTATGCTCAGCTTTTTTGAGCTCAATTTTCTTTTCCATATGTTGCTGTTTGACCATATTGATCTCATTGGTCAGATTTTCAACTTTTTTGTTAAGACGCTCTCTTTTCTCACTAGCACGCTCTATTTCATCAGACATCTCGTTAATCTTTCTATCAAGCTCGGCAATAACCTCTTGGTTATCCACTCTTGTGCTGTTGATTTCATCAATGAGCTTAGAGGCATAATCGTGCTCCATCCAATAGTACTTGCCGTGGAGAATACGTTGTTTATGACGAAGATCATTTGAGTCAACCAACTTGTCGTGTAATTTTCTAGCCTCTGTAGCCTCAGATTTCAAGTCCATCAGACCATCTTTCAGCTTCCCTATTCTTTCCTGTATTGTAGTCTTCGTGATCTGAGTCTTCTTGAAGTTCTCGAGCATGGCCTCCATCAGTGTACCTCTCATGAAAAACTTGTACTTTTGGTCATCACTCGACGTTGTCAAGAAAGATCTAGCCATATCTTGAGAGAGAAAACACATTGGGTTGGAGACGGCGATATTGAAGTAGTCGAGAATGGAATCCAAATCAGCCTTTTTCGTAGAGATCGTTCTACCGTTTTCCGACTTGATCTTGTATGGGAAAGAGGTGGCATCCCTTCGTAGAGTTCGCTGAATAATAATCTCTGTACCATATGTATCACGGTCAAATGCTTCATCACCATCGTTAGCAAGTACAACAGTGACTTCAGACACATTCGTTCCCTCTTTGATCAAATCACGCAATGATGAGCCTCTGTTGGTCTCCGTAGCCTTAGCTCCAAGGCAGATGGAGATAGCCGTTAAGATAGAACTCTTACCAGAGCCGTTATGTCCAATGATGAAGTTTAAGCGTGGTCCAAAATCAAGCTCAAAGTTGGAGTGACACATAAAGTTCTTGAGAGACACCCTTTTGATAACACCAGACACCTTCGTGCCAGTGATGGCGTCGTCAGAAAGCATTGACTCATGTCTCTGTGTCATCTTCATCCGCATAATCTTCTGCTTCTTACGTGTATTTTGTGGAGCCTGTGACAAGAAAGATGCTATATCAATATCCTGTCGCGTTAGTTAGCTTTCTGTTGAACTAATCATTGACGCGTGTGGTGGGTATTACTCACGTGTCTGGGAATTTCATCTTCCAAGATTGACTCGTTGTGAAGATCATCCACTCCGCTGTCGGCAAAATGGACCCCTCCATGGTCTGGAGTAGCCATTGTCATCACTATCTGTGGTGATTGTGTGACCAAAGCGCTGTTGGCTATGCGTCTTTGTTTGTTGTGGCAGAGTTCTAGTTCATAAGCGCGGAACTCCGTTGATCACCGCGAACTCGTTTGATCCGTTTGCAGCCCTGGGTGTTTTACTACTGTTAGTGGGTGATACCAACGCCGAAGGCTTCAAGCTTCTCACTCCTGGGGTTCCTTTACCTTTGTGACACCTCTTTACGTTCTTCTTGACAGAAGCCAGACACAAAAACACACATATACATACCGTGTATCTATACGTAGATGCTACGCTGCTTGGGCCAAAGAGGGAGCAGATCTACACCCTTCAGACGGGCGCTGCTGAGAGTGCGGCACATCTCTTCATCAACAACTCTCTGTACTGAGGAGAAACAGCTCACGCTTAAAGAACTTGATTCTAAGTGGTCTCAGAGGTGGAAATCAATGTCCACAGATGGTGGATTGTATCCACTACCCAAAGACGACATCTCATCGAAAGATAAGAAGTTCATCCTCTCAATGTTCCCATACCCTTCTGGTACTCTTCATATGGGTCATCTCAGAGTGTACACCATCAGTGATGCGATTTCGAGATTTCACAGAGCCAGAGGCACAAATGTGATACATCCAATGGGATGGGATGCATTTGGACTTCCTGCTGAAAATGCTGCAGTGGAGAGAAATATTAACCCTGGTGTGTGGACCAAACAGAACATTTCAAAGATGAAGGACCAGATGCATATGATGCTTGCTGATTTTGATTGGGAAAGAGAAGTGACAACGTGTAATGCTGATTACTACAAGTGGACGCAGAAGATATTTCTGCTTCTTCACGAAGAGGGGCTTGCATACAGAAAAGAGGCCGAAATTAACTGGGATCCCGTGGACCAGACTGTGCTCGCCAATGAACAAGTTGACAGTGAAGGCCGATCATGGAGATCCGGTGCTATTGTTGAAAAAAGATTACTGAAACAGTGGTTCTTGGGTATCACAGAGTTTGCCCATGATCTGAACAAAGATCTCGACATGTTGGATGAATGGCCAAACAAAGTTAAGCTGATGCAGAGACATTGGATTGGAGAATCCCAGGGAGCTGAGATCAATTTCCCCACCAACATGGATGATACAGTGATTACTGTATTCACCACAAGACCAGATACTCTGTTTAGTATCCAGTACTTGGCTTTAGCAATTGATAACTCGATTGTGAAAGAATTTGCGAAGTCTGACGTCAAGCTTCAAGAATTTATCAATTCTTCTAAAGACCTCCCAGAGGACACCAAAGCTGGATATGAGTTGCCATCATTGAAAGTTCGCAACCCACTTCTTAGTGATTATGATATCCCCGTCTTTGTTGCTCCTTACGTTCTTGGATCGTACGGTTCAGGTGCCGTCATGGGTTGTCCTGGACATGATGAAAGAGATTTTGCCTTTTGGGCAGAGAATAGACCATCAACACCTGTGGTAAAGACAATACTGAGCACTTCGGAAAACTACATAAATAAACATGATACTCCATTCTTACAAGAAGGCATCTTAAACAGCAATGCTAATGAATTTGAAGGTCTGACTTCCAAGCAGGCCAAGAAAAAAATTCTCGAAGCGCTGGGTAATGTTAAGTTGGGTAAACCCACTGTTCAATACCGTATCAGAGACTGGCTTATTAGCAGGCAGAGATACTGGGGTGCTCCGATCCCTATCATTTATTGTGATTCATGTGGTCCTGTACCTGTTCCAGATAAAGACTTACCTGTCATGTTACCAAATGAAGCCCAAATAGTCGGTAAGGGTAATCCACTAGAACATCTGGATTCTTTTATTCATACGAACTGTCCACGCTGTGGCGGTGATGCTAAACGTGAAACTGACACAATGGATACTTTCATGGATAGTTCTTGGTATTTTTTCCGTTATACCGACCCAAAGAATACCACCAGGCCATTTGATTTCAAAAAAGCTACCAATGCTTTACCAGTGGACATATACATTGGTGGAATAGAGCATGCTATTCTTCATCTTCTCTATTCTAGATTCATTTCCAAGTTTTTGGCTAAGAAAGGCCTTTGGGACGGGTCACTTTCGAAGGGCGAGCCGTTCAAGAAATTGGTGACACAAGGTATGGTCCACGGTAAAACCTTCATTAATCCACAGAATGGTAGATTTTTGAAACCTCAAGAAATTGACAAGTCTGATCCACAGAATCCAATTATTTTGGCTACTGGACAGACAGCAAAGATTTCTTCAGAGAAAATGTCGAAATCCAAGTATAATGGGGCTGATCCTGGTGAATGTATCGAAAAGCATGGGGCTGATGCCACTAGAGCTCACATCTTATTCCAAGCAGCAGTCTCGGATATTTTGGACTGGGATGAAGGTAAAATCATTGGTATTGAGAGATGGCTTCGTCGCATGCTAGATCTGTCCAAACAGATTCCAGAGAAGGTGACCGGCGAAGAATTGCCCTCACAGCTGAACGAAGATGAGATCAAGTTCCATAATGAATCTGAGCTATTGATTGCATCCATAACTGAATCTTTTGATTTGACATTGTCAATGAACACCGTTATTTCAGACTACATGAAGTTGACTAATTTCATTATTAGTGCATTGGACAATAATAATATTAGCGTGGGATTGGTATTACAAAAGTATAAAAAGTTACTTGTTGCCGTGTCACCAGTTACACCTGCTTCTGCGGAAGAAAGTTGGGAATCATTATGTAAGGGATTGAACGTGCCTTGGTCTACTGTCTTTGCCCAGCCATGGCCTGAGCCTGAACCTGTTTTGGAGTCTAACTTGACAATATACAACGTCTTCATCAATGGAAAAATGAGATTCACATATGGGGCTGATAAAGACTTTTTCAAAGATGAAGCTGCTGTTAAAAATACTCTTTTAGGTGTTAAGGAAGCGGAAAAGTACCTGCAAGGAAAGACCATCAAGAAGCTGATTTGTAAACAGAGAGCTCTCAGTTTTGTCGTGGTTTAAGTTGATTAAATAGTATAGTAATCTTGTATATATCAAAAAGTATTTGCAGAAATCTCTGCATTTTTCCTCACTCGAGTATCAGTTTGACTTTTCATTGACTGAATTTGTATTTACCTCTTATTAACCAGACTCTTCAAATGGGAAAATAATAAATCAGATAATCCCACATAACCCAGTTCGTCCAGTTGCTTCAGTACTTCCACTTTAAGATCATCAGGATCTATTTTCAGCCAGCTTTCTTGTGGATCATCGATTAGTTCCCTCATCGAGACAGTTGTTAACGGTCCTTCGTGCCTCGTTGTACATTCTTTATCTTTGTCCTCTAGCCCACGGACAATGTTAGCACTATACGCTGCAAATGTTGGTGCATGATGGATATTGAATAGTGATCTGAAGTTGGAGTTCCGATCGAAAATTGGTAATGTTGTACTGAATGAATTGATGAACTCAGGTGAAAGTCCAAATGTGAACAGTGACTTCGATGTATCAAAAGCCTTGTTTCTCCATGATAAATTACAAACATCCACGACATAAGAGTTATGTAGTTGAGTAAATTGTAAAACTTCCTCTGTACCCTCACCGTTCTTGATAATGGATTTGGCAAAATTTAGGTGGCCGCATATAGAGGAGAAAACCACTGGATCATCAGAGAAGAGAAGATTGTATACGACAGTGGGTGGTAACACAACGTCTTGTACTGTCAGTATTTTTTCAGGGATTTGCTGTAGCAATGTAATGAAGTTGGCAATTGACATGCCTAATGACCTATTCTGACGTGTTTGTTTGAATTTTGATGGGAACTGCCTCAATGTGTTTTTGAAGATGGTAGACAGTTTGGTTAAATGCTCCTCTGCCAAGTCTGGTGTGTTATATAATTTGTTCAACAAGATCTCTATTGTATACAGGTAGTCACAACACCAGTCAACTGACATCTTTGAGAACAGACCGTTGTAAAGATCATTGATTATTTCAATCTCATCAATGTGATTGGCGTTCAACTTGGAGATGAAAGACCAAACGTAAGATGATAATTCTGGGTGGTTAGTCAAGATTTTTTCACTTGTCAAGAAATCTTCAATGATGACTTGTCTTACATCACCAGTTAACTCCAAATACTGTGTTAATTGTTGCATGAACTCTTTTTGGTCATCGTATCTTTGTTGACTGAATCTTCCGATTGTAAAGCTGATCCATGTATCTAGATATTGTTGATATTGGGAGTTTGATTTCAAGGTCAGTGCCAGTAAAGAAAGACCAGTGTAGTCAGCAAAGACAGTATCCATGTCTTTTGGGACAGTCAATGTTTCAATTTTTGAGACCAATGTATCTAGTGAAGAAACATTCTGGGAGTGTACTATATCAAGAGATGTTGTATAGTCAACGGTTGAACCAACTCTCCTTTTTTTGAGTTTTCTATTGAGCTCATCTAGACCTGTGCAATGATATATCACAATAGAATCATCCAGGTTTTGAATTTGTCTCAACCTTTCACTATATTCTCTATTCGGGTATTGCAAGCTCTTGGTAATCGTTGGAAAGACATTCAGCATCAGCTCTGGTTTGAACTGCTGGTACATACTTGCCAAAGCTATTATAGGCTCAGTCTGTGGATATTTAGAGTACATGTTAATCAAATGATTGATCCTTGTCTCATTGACATGTTTTCTCTTTGTGATTAGAATTAGAAGATGTGATACTGCTGACCTAAGGTATTCGAACTCCAGATAATTGAACATAAGACCATAGAGGCGATCAATAACATCAGGTTCCTGAAGAAAAGAAATCACACTAGTTAGCCATTCAATCAATATGATTTGTAATTTATGTGGCAGTCGTTTATCCGGGTTTGCTGAAGTCGGCACCCCAAGTGCACCAATAACGTTGTACACAACGTGTGTTGATACTTTCCCTCTAAAATATAAAAAGTGTTGGATCATGTGTTGCTTTTTCGTAAGTGATATACCACAATGGACATCAGTGATCAGATCTATAAGAATTGACAAGTCCTCTGAAGAGATATTACTGTCTTTAATCATTATGTCTAACTGGTCAATGAGCTCATCAGTTGGCGCTTGATGACACGTTAGTACCTCTGTGTTTGCCGCAATAGCAGATAATAAAGAAGAGTACACATACCGCGTGCTAGCTGACTAATAACCTCCGAGATCTGTGTACACATGACAATAATCCAGAGTGTTTATATAAAGATTTGTTTTAGTAAATAGTTGGGTTTACACAAAGACACAAAGACACAAAGACAAAAGCCTCTTTGTGTAAACATAAACATGAACCAAAAAAAAAAACTAATTCGCGAACTACCTCAAGAAGATAGTCATATAAAAGCGTCAGTATATTACACTAATAAAATGAAGATGAATAGTAAGGTGCACAAAAGTCCACAGGAATTCCACACAGGAAGAAATGTTGCCGGTTTTTGCAAAACGTTATCTCCGATTTTACTGCAGTGGTTTAGGAGCACCCAGTGTTAGAACTCCCATTCTATCGAAGTTATTCTTCGACCTGATATAAGGATCCAATTTAGCGTAGTTTTGAGCCAATTCGGTACCAATTTGGATCTTTTCCTGTTTCCATTTAGTGTTTTCCTCTGGTGTTTTGGATTCAATCCAATGAACTGTGGCTTCAATGAATCTTTCCACAATCTGTTTACGTTCGACCTTAAGTTTATCTCTAGTCACAGTGTCTGACAGCAGCTCATCGTCTTCTGGATCTGGTTCAGTCCATGAAGGCTCAAACGTGTCTTTACCTTCTAATGTGGATGGAATATAAGTTGAGTCGATCAACTTCTCTAGATCCTTAACGTTCTTGGTGAATACGATTTTGGAGGCAACGACGGGGTCTAGCCAGTTCTTGATGATGTTCCAAATAGGTGGGAAGATCCACGGTGCTTTATGGATGAACAATCTTCCAAGTGATTCAGGATAATGTGCTTCAAAGACACCAATCATGAATTTAACAGGTGCATAATCCATATTAGACATTGAGAAGCCTGTCATATCAAATAAGATAGAGCATGAATCAACAGGCTCGCGAAGGATCAATCTTGCAATCTCTATAACCATCAAAGTGTAGTCCTCAACCTCTTCTAGTGTTTGGTCAGCAGCATGATGAAGTCTTGGTCTAATGTGTACAATTGGTCTTCCATCTTTATCAACACCACGAATGTATGCTTTATTCTCTTTGAATTGTAAGATTAACCCGTCCTTACCATCTTTCAATTGTTTCAGATCGCCATCAAACAACAATTGATCAACATTGCGCTCTTTCAATCTCCAATGTAAAGTGTTTGCAAACATTGCTAGTGCTTTATCTGTATCCCATTTTCTTGCTCTAACAAAGCGTAACACAAGGTTATCAGGAGTGTCACATCTTAACATATTCCAGAAGTTTTCATAAATCTCTTCAGGCTTCAGTTCTTTCAATGAGTCGTGGATCATCTTGCTGCTATAACCATCTTCAATGGACTCTCTTGATCTTGTAGTAGTCAGCGACAGGTTGTTCTTCTCAGATGATTTGGTCTTGGAATGTCCTTTACGGAACTTACCAAACAACTTCTTCTTGTTCTTATCATTTTTATCAGAAGCCGTCGACGATTTTGTAGCAATCGAAGCAGATGTTGTCGACCGTTTTGGTAAAGAATTGTTAACCGGAGTACCCCAAAATCTGAGCATATGGGCCCAAACCTCTTTCAGTTTCACTTCCTCATCACTGGTCAGTGAGGCAAAACGTCCTGGTTGTACACTCATTTGTGTTTAACCCTTTTCGTGTACGCTTGAGTTTACCGTTGTATACAGCCTTCGTACTTGTTTACGTGTTGAACTTTTTTCACGTTCTCGGGATCGACGCGTTTGTCGGGTGTTGGGTAGGCAAGTCCAGAACTACAATGCGTCTTGTAAACATAAGTTTGCAAATTTTTGCTGAGTAGCAAGTATATAACATTGAAAAGACCTTTTCTTTCAATACCATCAGATCTGCATTGAATTACCATAACAATTGACTCTCTCAACACAATGGTCAATGTCGGCCGGAGCGGAAACTGTTGTAGGGCTCATAACCTGGACCCTTCAATACCGAGTGTCCTAAGAACTACTCGAGCATACGTACGTGGGCATGAATAAGTCTCAGATGTAATCTGCTTATACTTTTTACATCTGTATTATATATGGTCATGTGAATTTCCCAACTCTGTGCTGTGCGTAGTGTAATTTACTTCCAACACGATCAACTTCACCATCCAAGTCATCTAATAGTTCATTTTGTATCTGCAACTCTTCATTGATAGCGACTGCTAAGTCCTTTTGGTGGCGTATAATGGTATTCAATTGCTCCAATTCTTCATCTTGTTGCTTGAGATCTTTCTTCTGAATTTGTAATAATTGCTGATTGCTCTGGCCCCTTGTCCTTTCGGTCTCTTGGGGCTCGCCGATAACACGCCCTTTCAACAAATTCTTAGAAAACAATGGTTTTTTATCTAGCTTGACTGCATTCGGATTAGACGAAACACTAGTCAGTAGTAATTCAAGGTCTCTGTGTTCTCTTTCCAATGAGTTTAGTAATTCTGTTCTCCTCTTAGCTTCACCCTCACCGATAGTTTCCTCTTTGGTAGCAATTTCTAGCCCTTTGCTAAGGCCTTTAAATTTGGCTCTTCCGAAGATCAACTTCTTGCGAGCTTCTCCTGGGTCCACGAATATTATGGATCTAGCATCCTGTAAAGTGACCTTGGTTTCTCTTATTGTATCTATCCATATAGATACATCAGTGATAGGCTCGTCATTCTTAATCGAGCTTAGCGTCCATGCTGTGTTAGCAATCTCCTTTACAGACTCAGATGTAGTGGAAAATACACCGGGAGGCAAGTTCAAAAACTCTCTAAAGAGTAACGAGCGTTTCCATTTGATATTGACCTTATCACTGATGATACCAACAAGAAATTGCTCTAGCACTGAACGTCTCTCTTCTGTTAATGAGTGACTGTTGACAGTGCTTCTCATGAACGTCTTCTTAGGAAAAGGATACGGTATCTTGTCAGAATACAGTGATTCTAGTTCGCTCTTCAGCGTATTGAACTCAGAGTATCTTTTGGTCAGTGTATATGACCGTACGCCATTCTTGACAGCAATATGGTATAGCGTGTACTTCTTGTCAGAAGACGTTGATGTATGTGTGATGGTGACTGAGATATCCATTACTTCGCTCTTTCTGGCACTCTAGTCGTTAATACTTATACCACTCCTTGTTAAGAGAGTTTATATACACATACCAATTCCCTCTACCTTTTGCTTGAAACATTCCCATTTGGGGTAATCCGCGTGCGGTTATGACGCACTGGTTTGGGTTATGTTACACTGATATTTTCAAGTGGTAAAATCCTTGAGCTGTAACTAACTAGGAGAGACAGTAGGCGACTGAGAGCTAAAAGAAGGACAAAAGCGAGAATGGTAAGTTGGTATTTGTGTTTCAGTTAACGGAGGGACAAACAGACGAACAGGGAACTAACATATATTTGTTACAGTCCAAGCAATTCATCTCTGTTGTCAACG
This sequence comes from Petasospora mycetangii, assembly GCA_003708295.3. NCBI lineage: Eukaryota > Fungi > Ascomycota > Saccharomycetes > Phaffomycetales > Wickerhamomycetaceae > Petasospora > Petasospora mycetangii. The sequence continues at coordinate 454,579 of PPNU03000006.1, forward strand.
CAGGAAGAGCTCATGAAGCTGACATCTATTCTGTGGCTGTTTGTAAACCATTCACAGTAACGGCTTCTGGGGATGGGTTTTTGAAGTTTTGGGTAAACACACTGAACGAGACTGCCTCTCCAAAGCAGAATGTGAAGGAGTTGTTTGTACACAAGACTGGTCTGCACCATGTTGACGTATTTGAAGACGTTATAGATGGGACAAGACGCATATTGGTAGCAACCACTGCTTTTAATGGAGAAGTTTTCTTCATATATATTGATTCGAAGGATGATATCACACTTCTTAGTGACATAACACTTGACGGTGACAAGAGTGACGCCTTTTGGGCTGTCAAATGGTTAAAAGATCTCGATGGCAAGCAGCATCGCTTCGCCACCACACAAGCAACGGGTACCACAAGACTATACAATTTTGAGTTTCAAGATCAGATCCCCGTCTTCACCTTACACGGTGTTATTAAATCGCAAACTAAATCATTCGCAACCTGTCTTGACTTATCATCTTCCCAAAATCTGTTGGCCACTGGATTCCAAAACGGTGATGTTGTATTGACACATATTGAAACCTCAAAGCCTGTGTATACATTCCATAGTTTCGGTTTGAAAGGTTCTTCCCAGTCTTCCTCAACAGCACGCTCTGTTAAATTCTCTCCACTGGGTAGATTACTTGCAGTTGCATCAGATTCTGGGTCGTATGGTACCATTACATTGTACGACACCATCTACGGAGAAAACATTGGTTCTTTCACCATACCAACTCATTCTGCTAATGTTTCAATGGGTGCCTTCGCTCATGACGGTTGGGTATTTGAGATTGACTTCAATGCCTCTGGTGAGTCATTGGTATCGTGCGGTTATGACGGTAAAGTTCGTGTATGGAATATTAAAACCAGGGAAAGGGAAGCCACGTTAACATTATCGATCACAGACGTTGACGATGAAGATATCGTTGATGAGCAGGATGGAATGTGTTCTGCAATTGGTGTGAAGTTTATTAAAAAGGGTATTAGAGGCGGTGCAGGTGCTGATAAGAATGATGGTTTAGTGGTGATTGCACTAGATAGAGGCATTCGTTGGTATAGAGAAGCTGGTGGTATTTGATTGCGCATATATATATAACAATAGAACTATATATGTATATATATATCCTAATCCTCCATGTCAGTATCATCCGCTTGTCTTTCACCTAGACTACTCATCCCTAATTGTGGATTTGTCAAATATACAGATGCTTGAGGCGTAGAAAATCGTGAACTGACGTTATCTTCATTCTCTGACTCAGTAGAGTCTAAATCATCTTGGTTCTTATCCATAATTTCCGAATATATTGCTCTGAACCCACTGTTGTAAGAGCTTAAGATTGAACCTGGATCTGAAAGATCATTTTGCTGTAATTGTTGTATGCCATGTTTATTGTTAACAATGACACTATCAATTTCAACTTCCTGAAACATAGTCATCAATTCTTCTTTCGATAATTCTTTGAACTGTTTTGTCTTCACAATTTTACCCCAATTATAGAAACAGAAAGTTAAAGCATTGTGTGCCAGCACTTGTTCACCAACTAGAGTTGCCCTTGACCAAATCTTCAAGACATTTCGTATCTTGAAGCCTTGTGAGTAAACGGATTGGATACAAAGTGATCTCAATCTTGGTAAGTCGTAGACGTTTGCCAGAATTAACAATCCTGTCAACGCATTTGTGTCTTTGTTACGTATCTCATCTGTGTATAAATACTCAATCAATGCAATTATCCAATCTATTGGTTCTGGGATAAACAATGTGTTTGTATGGGATTCTTTCATTCCACTCCGGACAATTCTTTGGAAATGTGGCCATCGTGACAGCAATATAATCGAATGCACAGGTATTGGTTTAGACTTGATATATGTGTCATTTATAGCAGTGTCAAATGGAGTTTCCAATGGTGAATTATTTTCAATAAACTTTGAGCTGAGAGATGGACGATTATCTCCATTAACACCGATGATCTGGAAATCACTAAATTCGTCTTGGAACAATAGTCTAGATAAATCAGCTATAACACCGCCTTCTGTAGCTCGACGTGCGAAGGACTCATTTATTCCCAAGTCCCCTAAATCCAAACATACAACATCCGATAACTTATAGTCAAATGATTGATCATTCGTCTCCGAGTTTAGAGGATAACCGATTAAAAGAAGTTGGCCTTTATGGACCACTGTGTGTCTCCATCTGTAACCAAGTAATGGTTTAAAAGCACCAGTTAACACAGTCTGCCACCTCAAGGATTTCAAATCATATAATCCAATTGAAGGCACCACCTTCTCAAAAGTCCACAGTGGTACAGCAACGTCCAATAACAGAGAATCATTCATAGTAGGCATGTATATATGGTCACCTTCCAGTTTCGGCAAGTCATTCATCTTTATTGAGCCAGTTGTATTTGTAATTAGATCAAAATATGAAATCTCAGTGGCATGGGCCATTTCATCAGTCAAACCTCCGAATGCCCATATCCTATCGTCATAAAAAGTGATTGTGTGATCAAATCTTCCAATGAATTTCCTTGGTCCATCCCACACACCAGTAGAAATATCGTAGCAATAGAGGTCATCCAATGGTGTATACTCTTCATGTTCTTGCCCTCCAGAGATGAACATCTTATTGCCGTCGTTCGATAAGCATGCAGCATGTCTTGATCTCTTTACAGGTACAATACCATTGACCAAAGCCGGTCTCCAATCGTTTGTCGTTGTATTATAAAGCATGAGATCGTTCGATGTGTACGATGTATCTGAAGTTGTGTAGTCTTCAGATATACCACCGTATACCAAAACATTATCACCCGTAATGGATAACGCAGAGTGACCCTCTCTATAGACATCATGCTTATATGTATGCCAAGTTAGAGTATCAATATCTAGGATGTACACGTTACCATCGACTTGATTGGCTCTTGTTAGTATAGGTTAGGAAGAGATGAGTATTTTCAATTGATAATCTAAACTTACGCTTATCCTGTTCATCAAACCCACCAAATAGAAACAGTTTACCATCCTTCGTTACGGTGGAGGATGACTTGACCCTTGAATAAGGTTGTGTGCCTTTAGTGACTGCGACTTTCACTTGGGACAGGCTTTTGTTACGCTGTACCGGTGACATTGACATCATGTTTCCAGTTATTGTAATCAGCGAATAGAGAGAAACACCGCAACTCTTCTTCAACCCCACCACTACTCCGATCTAATCGTATTTCCTATATGTACTCACTCAATCCAGGAGCGCAGCAGCGAATCTGCTTATGTAATGGTGCGGCGCTTACCATATAAGTCACCCATGTTACGGCCACGCCAAGTGCGCGTAGTATCTACGGTTCGCGCAACACCTGAGTCAAGTGGCGTTGCTATGGTCTTCAATCGCTTTAGCGCAAACAGTTGCGAAAGCTTTGCTGACCTCGCGAACAACTGGCGAAACGTCGCGCCAAAAATAAACGACAAACCCAGAAGAAACGTCGCCGACACAGCCGCGTTCCGGTAGGGACAGCATTTCTCGCCCGCCAACTACAAAATTTTTGTGGCCTGGAAGAAAACCTCTCACTCACCACATGTCTAAACAAACCAAACAAACCTTTTCTTTTGCATTTATCTTCTCGTTTTCCTTGCTGAAAGGTCTTAATATCACTCACACGTGTATTTTAACCTGAGGAAACCTGATTTTAAATCGCTACCCCCACCACCAACACCCCCACAACACCCTCTCTTTTCTCAGCAGAGCCACCTGGCCCTTTACCAGCAATCTACGAGCAAAGACCCGTGTGTTTTGACACTTTAGTTCTCTTTCTTTTGACTTTTCTGTCGGTAAGAAAAGAGACGTCAGCCACATATCAATCTAAGCAGAACGAGCTTTTGGCTAAGTTATCGTTCTCTTCTTTTTCCCTTTCTTTCCAGGTTTTCACCTTGGCCCTTCCCAACACAGGTTGTACCGCCACCGTACCAGGTAACCACTAAACACATCTGTCCAAAAGTCACCAAGTACGTTCAGTCATGACTTCTGTATTCGGATACTATGGCGATGGTCACCACGCCCATTCCAATGGTTTCTATGGAGTGCCTCAGTATGACATGTACGCTCAACAGCAATATGCCTACGGGTACCACGCACCAGCCAACTTCTATGCTCCACAGCCACATCCAGTTGCTCGTGTAGAAGCACAGGAATCTGTCACTGGTGGTGTCACCTCCGTTCTGGACTATGATTTGCCAATAATGTCCAAATTTTTGACATATTTGGCTTTCAGACTCTTCGCAAGAGGTGATACCGATAACACAAAGTTTAACAACTCATTGAAAAATGTCTTGTCAGCTGTTAGATTACCTTTGTCTTCATTGATCCTGGCTTGTTACTACTTGCTACAGAAGTACGAAAAACAGCCATCTACTTTCTCTGTCAATGATGACGACTTTATTTTCCAAACGGTCGTCCTCTCATTGGTATTGGCCAACAAGGCCAATGATGATAACACTTTTACCAATAAGTCTTGGTCGGATGCAACTGGCCTCTCTGTTCGTGTCATCAACACAATGGAGGCGAGCTGGTTGTCTTTGTTGACTTGGAGATTGCACGATGTTGACATGCCCCGTTACAATGAGTTGCATCACCAATTCACAAAGTATACACAGAACGTTGAAGAACATCAACTCAAAATCAACCAACAACAACAGCAACAACAACAGCAACATAAGCAACATTCTTATTCAAGATCAATTGCATCATACGCTAGAGAACCAGTCTCGCCAATCATGTCCGATAAGTCTGAATTCTCTCCACGTTATGACCGCACCGTTGGGTATCCACAGCCTTGGTCTACTTATGAATATCAATCCGCTGGCTTTGAACCACATCCTCATCAGATGAGATTTGCTGGTCATCAAAAGTCATACTCTTTACAATTAGAACCAGAGTACTGTGTTTCTACAGGTTCTTACCAAAGAAGTATGTACTGTTCTTGCAGATTCTGCTCAAACCTTTCGAGACAAGTCGACTGGTCTTATAGCACTGCTGTCTGTTGAAGAAAGAGTAAGAATTTTTTTTTTTCTATTCTTATATCCTTGCCTCATGATGGTTTATCTAGCGAAAAACATCAAAAAAAAAATAAAAAAGAATGTTTCACTACACATACATTTACAAAAAACAAAAAACAAAAAAACAAAGTTGTCGTTCTCATACACACATTAAAAGTTCATTTGATTTTTTGTCTCCCTCGATATCTTTATTGTTGACGTTTGTCATTTTTCCATCTCCTCTCTCCTATAATGGTCTGATGATGTCCCATTGACTTGGTGATATTTTTTTTTCCAATTTGTCTACCATACTATATACGAGAATCCTCCCCCTTAATAATATTTGATTAATTTGGTAACTTATGCGCTGCCCTGTTAGCATTTAGGTAAGACTGGTTTACATTTTGGTGTATAGTATAGGCTGCAATGAAGATAAACTTAGTATATTCATTCATCCGTGTCTTGTAAACGGATGGGAGCTCCAAGTGTTCCTGGAATATCAGCATCACTACTCAAAAGAGTATTTGTCAATGATCTTCTCGTGATAGCAGGTTTCAAACTTTTGGAAGTTAATGACATCATTTTCCTAGATGAAGCGAATGCTTGTTCTAAATCTGATAAGCTCTGGTTGATAGATTCATCATTAACATTGTTGTTAGACACCATATCAAGATCATCAGTGAACTTTGCTAATTCTTCCATATTAACATCTGTATCATTTGTTTCATCATTGTCATCATAACCTGACATATCGGGTACATCCCATCTAACCTTTTTGGTGTTTTTGTGTTTACTCTTTGGTAATGGTGAACTGGTTTTAGCAATTTTAGACACGTTGTTGAAAGGACGAGGTAGTGATATTCTTGTAGAGGGAGAGAACTTGAATGGTGATGTTGGTTTAGGTCTTGCAAGTTTACGAATTGGTGAAGTTGGTATTCTGATCTCTGAAGTTATATCACTTTGGCATTCTGCTGCGAATTTCTCAAATCTGTGATCAATATTGAGAACTTGATCAATGCATTTGTCAAATTGTTTGTAAAATTCCTGCATAGTTAGCTCCAGTTCACCTTTCAGTAGCTGTATATCCATACTACTGGTCTTCAAATTATCCAAATGTGCAACAGTTTCAAAAAGTGTTCTTGATGTAAATTTTAGATTGAATTGAAAATTTTCACTCGAGACTATTTTGTCATGAAGAACCGATGCATTGAACAAAATGGTCTTCTCCAATGAGTCTTTTATCAATGAAACCATAGAGTCAAGTGTAACTTTATCATAATCCGACCAACCTTCAAGCTCTGTAAGTTTTCTGATGCCAGCATCAGTTGATCGAGTTAAAGTGTGTTCGATATCACATTCTTCTTCATACAATGTCTCAAGCTGTATTATTTTTTGGGATATTTTCTCCACCAGATCCACTAGCACAGGTTCTGCATCATCAAATTGAGGTAGTCTGTTTGTCATGGAGTTGAAAGTTTGGATATAGCTATTCAAATCGATCTTTTGTTGAAGTAGCAGCTGCCTTTTACAAAGAATTAATGATTTTTTGAGCTTGAGTGTTTCAAACTTCTTAGTGTTAAGGTTTTGCTTCAAATTATCAACAAACTCTAACATCCCAATTGCAACATGCTCCCTTTTTTGTTTAAATCTATCAAGAGCATCCTTAACTTTGGTATTTTCACGACTTCTTAATTCCTCGATCTCCTGCTTTTGCTCGGTGATCATCTTTAAATAGGAACCAACATGGCGATTTAAACTATGTTGATTTCGGATCACCTTCGTCTTGATCTCTTTAGCTCTATTGGCATATTTCAAGGTATTCAAAGTCTCATCGTAGTGAATACTAGAAGGACTGATACAAACAATCATAACAGTCTTACAGTTTCCACCAAGGGAAAACTTCAACAATCTAGTCAACTTTGAATCTCTGTAAGGGACATGGTTTTTCCTTCTTACATCACACAAGGCATTGATACAATTACCCAAAGCAAGTAATGACTTATTGATGTTTGCACCTTCCTGAAGACGATCACCACGGTTTTTGGTAGCAGCAGCACGTTCACTTCCAGCCAAATCTATAATAGAAAGAGTTCCAAAAGTGTGATCTTCTCTGATATCCGCAGTTCTATTCTTCTGGGTGACGTTAATTTGAAGAACAGCATGTGATCTCGATGATGTGGCATTTGCTTCTGTTGGTGACGACGTTCTATTTCTGTTGCCAACTATGATCATATCCATGACGTCTTCAACCGATGTAGGCTTGTGTGATGATAGATTTGTCACTGAGATCCTCTTATTAGCGTCTTCCCTTAAAGATAGTGCCTTGCCACCGTTGTCCGGTTGCATCAAATCCCTAATAGTCTCGTTATAGATTTCCAAATATGAAAGCGAAACATCGATGTGTTTAGTATCTCTCATATTCTCAATGCGCTCGAAAAGTTCCTTCATTGTTAAGAATATAATGCCAGGCTGTTCAACTGTACCACTAATAGTGTGTGTCTTTCCACAGCCTGTTGCTCCATAAGCAAATACTGTGGAGTTGAACCCGTCAAGGACGCTCTCCAACAAAGGCCTAGCGGTGTTTTGGTAGACGTCATCCTGGGTACACTGCTCGTCAAATAAACGATCGAACACAAATCTATGCTCTCTGAAACGAGTTGTACGCTTTCCGTGTGCGAAGACATTCTTAGAGAGACTAGTCAAAGGGTTGTGCTCTGGCGGATCAAATATCAACATCCTGTCATCAACAACATCAACAATCTTCCTTATTCCTTGTGGTGAGTACTTCTTGGCTGTGTATATGTTCTCTTTGTCTGACGCTCTATTATCAAAGCTCAAGGCGCCGTCTCCTAGAAAGATGCTGTCGTTTGGCTTTTTGACGAGATGTGCTGATTCATTCAGTGTAAATGGCCGTACTCGGACAGCCACTGTGATTGAAGACTCCCGTTCAGCGACCATGACAATCGTTGACAGTTACTAAGACACTGTATAGGGGTTCTGTATGCGTTTGTGGGCAGACAAAGAGCACAACGTTCTCCTTTGCGTTGATGTTGACGTTTGAGGTTGCAATGAGGTGTTAGCGCTCTGATGGAATGCAGCAGTTTCCCCACCTTTCTTTGAATCACAGTGTAGGGCGGACAATAGTTTTACTGGACAGTCCGTAGATCAACAGCTGCCCGGCTATAGAGTCAGTTATTGTGGGGTGGGAGGATAGTTGTATCTCACTTCAACGCTGTGCCTGTGGCAGCTCATCGCGTTTGGCTTTTTGCCCCAGGCAGGGCGCGAAATCAAAACAAACAAACAGGTCTCACTGGCACACTTAAAGGGAGACTACGTGGGAGAGACGCTACATGGTCAATTTCAGGTGTAGGAACGTTTCAAAAGACATCCGTTGGTCTCAAGTTGTGCTGGTCGGTCACAAGGCAGTGTAGAGATGTCGTGCAGCCCTCTCGTAGTAAAGATGGCCAGGGAGGCATTAGGGGCGCTCTTTTCGCGGTTCTCTTCCTTCGTGGGCTGAGCCGACTACCTAGGCAACGCCTTTCCCATAGCTGATACAGTGGCGCAGTTTGTTTAAGCCTACATCAAGCCTAGTTTGAGCCACTTTTTGTTGGGTCATATATGGGGCTATACATATGAACAGCTAAACGTCCTCCCCTCCCCAATATTGCTGGTGGAGGAGTATATAGAGTTGGTTGGACTTGCGCAGTAGACGTCCACATGTTATTCCCCTTTAACACTCAGAAAAGCCCGCTTCGGAGCCAATACATTCACTTTATATGAGGTACACATATGCCAAGGGGATATATAACAGCTCACCGGCTAACAATAGGTTTAAAAATAGAAGCACTGACCAGGAATGCCCCTTTTCAGTTGGATCAGAATTTTGACACAAAAGCCCTGTCGCGGTGGCTGGTTAAAGTGATTTCAATACGGTACACACCACACTTTCGCGGGAGTTTTGTTTATGAATTTCCTAACAGGGTAATATGGATGGAAGTTTAAAAATAGCTCGAACCGGCTTTTTCAGTAAGAACAATAGAATCTTATCCATAAGCCCTGTACGTGTATGCGTATCGACTCCTCAACCGGGTCTCAATTGCAGCTTTTGCTAGTAAATCATGAGATTGGATATGGCGTATAAAGGTGTCTCTGTTCCCCCCGGTTTGTAGTAGTACTTTGAAAATGGGGTTGTCTCTTCAAAACATTCAGAGTGAAACTCAATCACTGTCAAGGCAAAATCATTAAGTCAATCTAAAATGCTTCTCAAGAACGTTGCCACTGCTACCGCATTTCTTCCAATGCTTATTACCGCCCAGAACGGTGGTTTGGATGATGTTACTGCTACTGCAACTGCCATTGTTGCAACTGCTACTAAGGAAGAGAGTGCTGCAACTGTCGCCACTGCTGCTTCGGCTGAGACACTAGCCACTGCTAAGTCTGCAGCCGCTACTTCTGAAGGCGCTGCTGCTGTTGAGTCTGTGGCTACCCCAACTTCAACGGGTCCTGCTATTACCACATCTGCTGAGACTGTCGAGACAGAGGCAACCACACAGGCTTCCGTTGCTTCTGTTGTGACGGTGAACTCTCAGGTCAGCGCAGTTACAAGTGCCGCTGCACAGTCTACAACTGTGTGGTGGACTCCAGAGTCTGCGCAGACAGCCACCACTATTGCCTCCACAAATTCTGCTAACACAATTGTTAACAGTGGTACTACAACCCTTTCTGGTGCTTCTCAATCTACTACTGTCTGGTGGACTCCATCCCAGACTGTCTGGTGGACTCCAGAGTCAAGCGACACATGGTGGACTCCATCTACTGCCACCACTGTCTCCGCACAGGTTACAACTACTACTGATGCATCTGGATCCACAACAGTGTCTACTCTTGGTACCACACTCTCGACTGATGAGAAGGTAGTAACATCTGTTGAATCTTACACAAGTGGGTCCTCCACTGGTGCCAAAACTACCGTATACACCACAAATGAGGTATACACCCTCACCAACTACACTAACTCCTCAAACGGTGCTTCTGGACTCAAGGCTGCTTCTAATGGATATTCTAACCTAGTTGTTCCCGTTCTTGCCTTTGCCGGTGCTGCTTTGTTAGTTCTCTAAGTTTCTCATGTTTGATCCTCCTATCCAGAAATTTTTTATGACTTATGACTTTTACATTGTACACTACTGGGCTCGGTATTCTTCTCCATTGTTTATTCATTTGATTGCACGTTGATTATACACTTCATGAACTAGGTCTTACCTCGTAGCCCCTCCCGGTTTTTGTAAAACACGTTTTTCAAACTTAGCCCCGAAGATCTCCGATGCAGCGACCTTATCGCGCCAGCAGAAATGAAACAAAAGTACACATGAGATTGAATTCCAAAGACACACCACTTCAAGTAACAAACCCCTATTCATTGTCTTCTGTTACATTTCCCTTGTTTTGCTGCGCAGTACGGTCAACTGTAACTATGAGCGAACAACACAATGCAGCGTCCCCGAGCTCTAGCTCCATCGCCAAAGGCAGCCACCCACCACAACAGGTGCAAGAACCCCAGCAGGATGGCCCTTCACCACTAACTCACCCATCGCCAAAGACATACCCATCCAAAAAGCCTTCATTGTTTGTTCGAGTAGTTCGTGCTATATTCAGCTTCAGAAAGACATCACTTACGCTCTTTGTAGCGCTCACGTACCTCTTTGTGCTCTTTGCTCCACCACTAGCAAAGTACAACAGCTTGAGGCTTCCATCTGAAGAGCCTACCATCCTTGCCTCTTCATGGCTGGACTTGCAGACAATCTCAGAGAAACCGCACCCTTATGTGTCCCATGCAAATGATGAAGTTCATGACTACATCTTGAAGCGTGCTAAGGAGCTTGCTAAGCTTAGCAAGTTGAAGATTAACGTCGATGACGATATGGAAACTGGCTTAAACATGTTTGACATTAGCCCGAGTTGGAAGAATAGCACAAAAGACTTCTATCCACTTCACTACTACGAAAGTTCTAACATTCTGGTTCGTATCGAAGGCTCAAACCCAAAACTTGAGGGTTTATTGCTTTCTGCTCACTATGACTCGGTGCCAACTGCTTATGGTACTACTGACGATGGTACTGGTATTGCAACACTTCTCGGTATTCTTGAATATTATGCTCAAACTGGTCAGAAACCATTGCGTACTATTATCTTCAATTTCAATAACAACGAAGAATTTGGGCTTTTTGGCGCCCAGGTCTTCTTCAATCACCCATGGAGTAAGGAGGTCAAGTACGTCATCAACTTGGAAGGCACCGGTACAGGAGAGCGTGCTATTCTTTTCAGGGCAACTGACTACGACGTTGCTCAATTTTATTCCACTGTGAGATCGCCATTTGCGACATCCATTTTCCAACAGGCATTCTCTAGTGGTCTTATCCGCAGTGAAACTGACTACAGAGTATACTCCCAGAATGGTATGAGAGGTTTTGATATCGCTTTCTATAAGCCTAGATCACTTTACCATACACATGAGGACAGTATCAGGCACACTTCTAAAAATGCCCTTTGGCATATGCTTAGTAACACATTGGATTTGACAACTAGTCTGGCTAATGCCGAAACTATTGGTTCTGACGAGAATACTCCAGGTGTTTATTTTGATTTATTGGGTCTTTTCTTCTTTGTGGTTCCATTAACTTGGCTGGTCAATGTTAACATTGGCTTACTCATTGCTGCACCAATTGCTATGATCTTTTTTGGTATCATAATCAATAAGAGGAAGATCTGGAATGTTGGCTTTTCTTTTCTGAGACTACCACTCGCTTGGCTCCTTGCTTCTGCGGCATCCAAAGTTGTTAATGATGTCATTTATCACTTTAATCCATACATCGTGTCCAGTGATTTTACCACTCCATTGATCACATTGGCTGCTACTTTCTTGTTTGTGAACTACGCCATCTTGACAATCTCACAAACCATGTGGCCAGTTCATGACCTCAAATTGGTAATTGTGCTTGAACTTTTCATAGTTCACTGGTTTGTTTTGGCATATTGCACTCATCTTGAATCCACCACTAAAAGTGCATCAGGTTATTATCTTTTAACCATTTATTATGTTCTGTACGCTGCCGTTGCTCTTCTTGGGCTCTTTGGTATATCTGTTGCATCCAGAAAAAATACACTTACCACTAAGACCACATCATCTTACGGCACCATCGATACCAATAACAGCACTACGTGTACCCTCAATGAGGCTGATGAAACTGCACCATTATTGTCCAACTCTATCCCACAGTTTGACTCTGACTCTGAGCGGGCTGCAAGTAGCCTCGAAAATGGCGAGCCACACCCAGAACATAATTCGTTCACATATGATTGGAGTTTGCAATACTTGATTTTGGTTCCAGTGATTACTTTGCTGACATACATTTCAGTGCAGTTGTGCCTCGAAGGTTTGAATCAAACTGTTCAAGAGAGCTTGGAATCTCATAAGTTTGTCTTCATGTTTTTATTACATGGGGCTTCTGCTCTTGTCACTCCTTTAGTACCATTCTCCTACAAAATGAACTTTGTATTCGCTATTGTGTTAATTGGTACGATTATTGGTGGTGGATTAACATCCGCTTTTAAAGAGCCATTCTCTTCTGATTCTCCAATCAAATTCAGAGTAGCACAGACGATAGATCTCAACAACGGATCAGTCCCATACTTTGAAGCATTTGGTAGATCAGGTTTTTTACCGCGAGTTCTTTCTGACCTCCCATCTGTAAAAGCTGCTGATTCTCCGATCACTTGTGTTTCTCAAGGTGATGGTAATGAGCTTTGTCAATTTGTGGCTGAGAGACCTTACCTACTTGATGGTACCACCAAAGAGAACTCTTTTCACTCTTACCTCAACGCTACTGTTGTCAAGACTAAAGATACCATTGCATCTCCATACTCGCCAATGAAAGTGAAGCTTAACATCACTGCTTTCAATAACAGATTTTGTTACATAAAGTTCAACTCTACTTCTTACTCTGCCGGTAAAGGCAAATCCCCAGTGAGAATTGTCACTTACTACAATGACAAAACTTCTGGTAACTCCAGTGTGGATCGCATTGATTCCATTGCTGCTATCCCGGTTGGTGCCAGTAAGGATAATGATGGGAACGATGTGTTCAAGTGGCTTCAAGGTATCGATGAGATACATTTGCATAAAATCAATTGGGACCAAAAATCTTATCAAATCGGTCTTCAATGGGTTCCCAAATGGCTTGAAGATGGGGAAGAACAACCACCAATAGACTCACCAGACAATGCACTTGGTGTCCAGATTTCTTGTTATTGGGGTGAATATGACCAAGAGGTGATTGTTGATGGTGTTGCCCATCGTAAGATCCCGGCTTATGATGAGTTGTTACAGTATAGTTCTGATACTACATCTTGGAGTAATAGATTCGAAGGTCTGGTGAGAATTGATCAATATATTGAACTGTGACATCCAATTTCTTGTGTTATTTCTTAGTTGAGTTTTCTTCTTCTCCAGCTGATTTTAGAGCCTCGAAGATCTCATTCCAATTCTTAATATAAACTGTTACTTCTGAAACTGGTAAACACCCTTTTGTATATGGTATATCGTACCTCTTCAATGTCGACAAAGCTGAACCTCCTTCAATGATAATTTTCGTATCCGCATGTAATAGAGCGAAGAGATCGCTTGAACTGTCCCCGACATACCATATACCATCTTGAACCCCCAGCTCCAGCTTTATGTCTTGAAGTACACGTTCTTTATCTACTGCTGTTCTTATTGACCCTTGTGAGACTGCCCCTGTTAAGACATTGTTTTTTTCTTCAAATTCATTTGTGTAGATCTTCACTTTGTGTCCATCAACTACAATCCCATTGATATCTAGCAGTTTTCTCATAATGATAGAAGTCCAATTCACACTCAAGATTCTTATTGGGACACTCATATCATACAACATTTTCAATGTTTCCATGGCACTTGTTTTGATTGCAACCTGATCTGCTTGCGCTTCTAATGTCTGCCTCGTTACGCCTTTGAACAAACCTAAACGGACATACTCATCGACTGAGGACAACTCGATATCACGCATACCTTCTTGGTACTTCCATTCATCTTGTAGATTGTCTCTTTTGTGTGGTAATGAAGAATATCTCGTATAATTGTCCATGTATATCTTCTTGAAGTAGTCCCATGGGTATGGGAAGTCGGGATGTGTCTGATAGGCTGCCTGCGCGACAAGATGGACGGTATCGTTCGTAACTGTATCATCCCAGTCTGTCACAAATGCTTTAAGTTGGAGCCGCTTCATATTCGATCGTGATCTAATGCTTCGGAGCATTGATTTTCAACCTAGAGGAAAGAGTTGATGGCTAGAAGTATGGGTGAACTTTCGAGATATAAACACATCCGTCTATGATCGACGAATATGCGCTTATGATGATAACTTTACAGATTAGAAATTCTCAAAGTAATGAAAGATACAATAAAACTAAACACAACTAAAAAAAAATAGCTCAGTCAGCAAAATGTCTACCTCCTTCTATATCAAACACCCACACAGATCAATGATCCAAAATGTGCCTGACTCAAACCGTGTAGTGTTTATCTTGCAGCAGTACCCAAAACCGGTCGGAGATGGTCATCAGTTGCTTCAGAGAGCAGTCCTACACCTCACAACGACTAAAGGTGGTTCCAGGTGTATGCTGCTGAAATTTGAATGTAAGGAGGGAAAAGCCAGAAATGTGGAGGAAAGAGAGAAGCTTAGCAAAGACAGTTTTTTTTTTCAATGTGTGCGCGCTCTGGAAAATTTTAGGCGGAGATGACTTTGGCACATTTTAGGGCATATACTCCTTACTAATGAAAACAGGTATAATAAGCACAAGAGCTATGAGTGAACATGTACCAGCATGGAAGAGAATTGGTCTTAAAGTGAAAGAAGATCTAGCTGTTGATCCACTCGCAGTCGCTCAACACATTGACACTGCGGACCTTCAGAGCAAACAGGCGAAGAGGAAGCTAGAGAAGAGCGCCAGTGCTGAGCACAAAACAGGTGGTGTAAAGAAACCACCAAAGAGACAGAAAGTACCAAAGAGTGAGAGAGCACCGCCACCAGAGAAGGACCAACTCGTTTACTTGAAACAGTATACAGACAACAGAGAGTGCTGGAAGTTCTCCAAACAGAAACAGAATTGGATACTTAAACATGTCAAAGTGATAGAGGAACAGTACGAGCCTTACCTTGTAAGATATTTCGAAGGACTCCAAGGTGGATCTCAGGATAGAATGGTTGAAGTACTCCGAGGGGTTGTGAATAAGTGGAATGAGATGCAATTGGAGACCCCACAACAGACTGGAGACACAACCAACGAAAATGAAACCGAAGATAAGGAAATATCAAAGAAGGAGGATGAGCATGATGAGCTCACGAGTGTGGATGCCGACTATGCTATCAGAGCTAAGAAACTACTTCATGCCATGGTTGAGGAAGAAATTGTACTGAAGGGCATTGACGACGTGGAGAGATCAGAGGAGAAGAAAGAACAAAAGCCGTCTGAAGAGAGCATATCGGAAATCTCTATCACACCCCACGAGTCTTCTGCGGAGGCTGATAAAGAACCTTTAAAAATACCTGAGGATGTAGAAAATAAGCCGAAGAGGAAGGTTTATAACAATTTGTCGATTGAACAGGTTGAAGCCACTGATTGGATCTCACTGCAAGACTACACCGACCCACCATTAGAGCAGGCTATTGAAGAAACTGAAGAGAAGAAGTTCAAGAAGGAGAAGAAGTCCATAAAGGAGAAGAAGGCAAAGAGGGATAAGAAAAAAGAGTCAAAAGACTGAGAGTCGCTTCTTTGGCTTCACATATGTTATAATAATGGACGCATTGCACACGGTACTTCTACGTAGCAAAATCCGGCATACCAGTAGATAGAACTGATGGATTTTGAGTGAGTCTATGAGATTAACGTGCCCTCCCCTCCCCTCTCCACTACTAAACACGATCGCCTCTTTTAAGCAATCTATTCACCCTGATCTCTCCCTACTTGGGAACACCCACACCTACTACCGCACGCGCTTAGCGCACACACTCGCGACTGGGTTTTTCCCCATGGTACCCATATATGAACAACAGTATTTGCTTCTATCAGGACTTAGCCACGTTCTTGACACCAGCTCACCACCATCAACACCGCTAACTGCCGCGCTTTAAAATGTCTTCTACCGACTTCAAAGGAGCCGACAAGAAACTCTCTGATATCACATCGAAGTATCGCGATGTGGACCCGGACCTACGCTTCATGGCGCTCTCAGACCTCAACAAGCTTCTTGTTGAGCACGCCTTGATCTTCAACAAGGTCAATTCATACTCTCGAACGATCTATGATATTTTGCTTGAAGCTCTTGCTGACACAAACCAAGATGTTCAAAATCAGGCTCTTCGCTGTTTTGAGCCGCTCGTTGGAGCATTGGATGACGAGGAGATTCTCATCATCATCAAAAAGCTCAACGCATCCCAAACGGGTGATGTGTCCATCACTGCCTCAATACAGACAATGGCTATTGGCGAGATATTGGAAAATATCAACTTGAAACACGCCTCTACAGGCACCAAGATTATCGACTCTTTGTTACCTTCTCTCATTAGCTCCAGTGGCAAAATTGAGACTCTGGACTCTATTGAAATATTAGCGGATGTGATCCAACATCTGGGAAATACCATATATCCAGCACAATTGGTCGTTATTTATACTGGTCTTGTGAATACAATCTTTAATGGTGAAAATATCATTGGAAAGAAGTCAATTGCTGCACTTGGCTACTTACTGCCAAACTTTTCAAAGGAGCAATTCCAACAATTGCTCTCTTTGATTCGCTCCCAGCAGAGAATTACGTACGAAAGTGTCAACCTGACCCTTCTTACATATATCACATTGGCAAAAACTGATGTCTCTCGTTTTGCTGAGTCATTTGATGCTCTATTTCATTATGCGACTGAACATTTGTACCTCGGTGACGATGAACTCAATGATGAACAGACCAAGATTGATGAAATTCGTCATGAGGCGTTGAATTTGATTGACACGTTGATAAACATTGGTCAACCTGCATCTGGTTATATTGATCAAGTGTTTGCAATTCTCGAGAAGTTTCTTGTGTATGACCCTTACAACAATGTCATGGATGAAGATGACGAAGATGACTTTTCTGACTTCTCTGATGATGAGTACGACGAAGTTGATGACAGTAATGATGATAATTCATGGAGGCTTCGTAAGCAGGCTTCCAGGTTAGCTGCCACGCTCGTTGATGTTTTTCCAAATACTCTCTTAAAAATCTATACATCAGGTGTCTTTGAATCTGTTTTAAAGATGGTGTCTGATTCATCTGATGCTGTCTCGTTTGAAAATATCAAGACATTGGATGTTTTGGTTCAATCATCTTTGAAACTGAACGGTCAAAGATCCAGTCGTAAGCGGAAAGGTTCTGATGTCATCATGGAGAACACAGAAGATCCAATCTCTTATCTGAGCAAATATAGATCAGATATTGTCAACAAGTTCATCAAAGAGATGAATGGTGGAAAAGGCAGCACTTTGAACAAATACAGTGAGTTTCTGAACTTTTTCCAAAGATTTAACAGACTCGATGAAAATTTGAGACCATTGTTGTCATGTGTAAGAGAACACAATTTTGGTTTGAACATGGACTTGTTGAAATTTTACTCTGCCGTGCTGCGCAGTAACAATCTTAATTTCTTTGGTGATGAGTTCCCACACATTGTGGAAACCATCAACAACGGTCTCACAAGTAAGAACCATATAAGTATCACAAATTCTCTTACCACGTCTGTTGACATCTTGGATTTGATTTATAATGACACTTTAACCGATTCCATCATTGCCATTGTATCTTCTTCTAAGAATGACAGTGGCATCAGAAACGCTGCTATTCAGGTGTTGGGTCAAATAAAAACATTACCCAACTCAAAGATTATAGAGATCGTCACTTTGTTCTCTGAGACTTTGAACTATGAACCAATTGTTATCAGCACAATTGAGTCCATCACTCAATTTGCTCAGACATATGGTGCACGTATCAACCTTCCAGCCATGGAAAATGTGATTGTGTCTTATAAAAGTTTATTGCCCACCGTAAAATATTCTTCTGACGTCATTGATTCATTGGTAAGTGTTTCTAGTGTTGTTCCAGTTGACTCTTCTGTCGGTGACTTGTTGTTAAGATGGTTCGATGAAGGTGGCAACACTGCCCAGATCTTGAGGATCCTTTCACATTTAGAGATTGATAAATCTAAATTAACTGAAGTTTTTTTAAAAGCATCTTCCAAGGATGAAGTTGAAGATATCGCGTTGTTGGAGGTCTCCAAAAAAATTGGATCTGAGCTTATTCCAACTTTGGAACAGAACAGTGATAGCGATAGAAACATTAAGATTTTAGCTAACATTGTTGTTTATGAAGCGCTGACTTCTTATACGTCTCAGAGAGAACAAGAATTAATGAGCGGTCAACATGTTCCTTTCAATCTGAAGTTCTTGGGGTATGTTGGCGAAAAATCTCATGTTTCAATCACTGTTGACCAGTTGATGGAGTTCTTTGCTGATGACGAAGTCAAGATTTATGCTGCTGATACCATTGGTAAGATCATCTCTAGGAACAGTCATGCCTATTTGAAATCATTTTTGACAAAGATTAGAACAGATGAAAATCGGTATTTGTTGTTGGTTGCCATTAAACAAGTGTTAAGAAAAGATACAACTTTACAACATGAACTGTACAGTGAGATTTGGGACACTTTGATTCAAATTACCAAAGACCTGCCTGAGATCGATGATAATCTGAATAGAATCATTTCTCATGATTTAGGATTGATCTTAGTCAACAACAATGACACAAATTTCTTCTATACCAAGGCCTCTGATTTATTGAACAGTGACTCTAAAACTGTTGTTTATACTATTATCGCTGCTATTAAGTTTATTTTAGCATATGATGATATCATGTCCGATGAATTAATTGAATCGTTATTGATTACTACTTTCAACAAGATTGCTGCTGTTGAATTGGAGGTCAAACAAGTCGCTATGATCACATTGATGACTGCATTAAATAACCAATTTACTACACTTTCTTCTTATCTTCCAGAGATCTTGCCGCATGTTTATGAGGAACTACAAATCAGAAAAGAATATCAGGAAACGATTCAGATTGGTCCATTCAAGCATAAAATAGACAAGGCATTAGAAGTTAGAAAAAATGCATTTGAGTTGTTGTACAAGTTGACACTGAATCATGCTGTTTTGAAAAACGTTGACTTCAACGATGTCTTATCAGTTGTTGTTCAGCATGGGCTAAAATCAGATATCGTGTCTATCAGTTCATTGATCATCATCAAGCTATTAGAGTTTGATGAGGTTGTTTTGAATGATGAAAATAAAGAGATTTTGAAAGCTGGTATTGACAAGCTCCTAGTTGCCATTAAGAAGAAAGAAGAACAAAGCAAGGACTCTAAGGAAGAGCAAGAGACCAAAAACACCTTGCTGAGTCTGAGAAATACCGTGTTCCCCGTCGCTTGAAGTGGGGATTAACTACTAGAATTACGTATACAGCGACCAAGAATGACACACACATATATATATATATATATATATATATATATATATATATACACGCTCCTCCTCAGTCCATATAGATTGGATACTGATTAACTGTAGAACTTTCAAATTGTAAGATTTTAGAGTCCTGTGTTGTCAGCTGCCACACCGGCGTGAGAGTGCAGATCCTCCAGGAGTTAAGACACAGAGCTGCAATGTCTCATGAATCCAGAACTGGGGACTACAAAAATAGAACATCCAAGCTGGTGTCTGTGCACAGAACTTAAAGCATTCGGCACCACCCCACACTTCAACATACCTTGATTTTACGCTGAGCTTATACTGAAGATGAGAGAGAACAACATTTCTAACCGGAGAAACTCTCGGCAAATTCTGAGACGCGTGCCCCACAAAAATGCCCTGCCCCCGGGCGACCCCCGCCGGAACGGGAAAGTCCACGCCAAACCTCCAGACAAAAAGGAACGAGCAAATGCAGCCTATGCATTAGATGACCAGGTAGGCTTTCCTCCGATCTGCTATAAAAAGACCTCGGAATCCTCTTTTATCTCTCCTGCTCTTGTTGTTGTTGTTGCAGTAGCCACACAGAGACATGACAGGCTCAAAGTTCACATCTTACATTTCAGACGATTTCAAACAACCATTACCATGGCCAGCACCGAAACTACAGAAGAACATTTTTGATAACTTCTCTTTAAAAGGTAAAACTGCTGTTGTCACCGGTGGTGCGCGTGGTATCGGGTATGCCATTTGTGACTGCTATGCCCAGGCCGGTGCAGACGTTGCTATTATCGACTACCAGGTCGAGCTAGCAGCCCAGTCTGCTAAAAAGCTCAGCTCTGAGTACGGCATTAAATGCAGTGCTTATTTTGTTGACGTTTCAAAAGACGATGAGATTGACAGAGTGGTCAATGAAATTGCTAAAGATTTCGGTACTATTGATATTTTCGTTGCAAATGCTGGTATCATCTGGACAGATGGTGCTATTTTGAGTGAAGAGGCAATTTCAAAAGGCCCGGAAAAATGGAGAAGACTAATTGATGTTGATTTGAACGCAGTCTATTACTGTGCGAAGGCTGTTGGCCAGATCTTCAAATCCAAGGGATCTGGTTCTTTCATCATCACAGCTTCGATGTCTGGCCACATTGTTAATGTTCCAAATTATCAAACTGCTTATAATGTTGCAAAAGCAGGATGTGTCCATTTGGGTCGTTCTCTTGCTGTTGAATGGGCAGGCTTCGCTCGTGTCAACACGATTTCCCCTGGTTACATTGATAGTGGCCTATCTGATGTTTTACCTACAGAGGTACGTGCCAAGTGGTGGTCTTTAATTCCAATGGGTAGAGAAGGTCTTCCACAAGAATTGGTTGGTGCTTACTTGTATTTAGCATCTGATGCCTCCACTTATACAACTGGCTCTGACATTAAAGTTGATGGAGGTTACTGCTCCGTTTAAGATGATTTCCTGACTGATGAGGACTCGTTATCTTTATTACTATAGACATCTTTAAGAATGTGCTTGTACTTAATGTTTTCTCCTGGTACATAGCACATAGACGACTGATTTTGAATGAGCTCGAGTAGCTGCTTCTGCACAACAGATATATAAATAATGACTAGTGTTGAAGTGTGCCTACCATCTAAAGCGTTGCCAGGGTTATCTCTTTTCCTCAGTAGTTTCCTCGCCCAAGTTTACACGTTGCCATGGTAACATGTTTTCCCAAGATTATCGCCGAGCTTTTATTATTATTAGTGAATTAGTTAGTCGAATGCACAACGCCCCTTCTTTAGCAGTTGCCAACTCCGTAAAGGTCATTGTACGCACAGTCCTACACAAATGGATACAGAAACTCCATATATACCACTCAAAGTTTTTAATGACCCAGAGGCTCTGTTGAGAACGCCTTCAAGACCGACCTATAAGCAGGTAGTCGCTCAGTGGTTATCGGACAACGAGATCATCAAGAAAGTGATAATGACAACGTTGCTTGTATCAACAATTGCATACTGGGCCATCATCAGTTTCATTGGAGTTGGTCTCATCACTAATGAGCCATTTGTCAAGTTCGTTCATCAATATATCGACGCTACAACTATCATGGGCGCAGCTGTGGTGTTAATATCCGGTTTTCTACTGACGTTGTACGGCATTATGTGTGCGTTCTCATGTATTTGGTGTGAATATCCAATCTGCGACATAAATAACCGATGGTATTCGCTGACGGTGGGTGCCGGCTGGATCTTAATCGTGACAATTGTGTTCGGCGCCCTGACAACAGTGCAGGCAATGACGAGTTTTGTTTTGACGGCCGACCCCTAACCAGTCTTGTCCCTCGACAGCGTGATCTGTGATATGTGTAGTTTGTCATTTCAAATGCTTTGTAAGGAACACCAGATATTATGCCTGCTTTGTAATCATCTGCATGATTATAAAGCCCCTTTGTAATCATCTCCATGATTATAAAGCCCCTTTGTCAGAGAGGCATCATGGAGCCTCCATGCGGAGGGAGGGGTATATAATGCTTGCTCGCGCTGTGTTTCGGAATCACCGAACACCCGGGGCAGCCGCAATACACTACAGAATCGCTACGAAACACACTAGGATGGGTATCAAGAGCACTGCTGGCGAGCCGAACGGTGAAGAGCTTGAGGCTCCATACCTCAAGCTTTACTCCCTAGGCACTCCCAATGGTGAGAAGATCACCATCATGTTGGCCCTATTGGACGTCAAATATCACTATAAGAGGATTGATATCTCAACGAACATTCAGAAAGAGGAATGGTTCTTGAAGTTGAATCCAAACGGTCGTATCCCGACGCTAGTTGACGTTGATGCAAGTGGTAACTTCTACAGTCTTATGGAATCTGCTGCTATTCTACAATACCTGGGCGAGAAGTATGATAAAGATCACAAGTATTACTATAGTCTTGATGCGGGTAAGTTGTACTGGGACCAACAGCAATGGCTCACGTTCCACGTCGCTTCTCACGCTCCATACCAGGGCCAGGCTACCCACTTTATCAAATTCTGCAAGGAAGACATTCCATACGGTAAGAAGAGATACTTGGACGAGACTAAGCGTGTCTTCGGTGTTTATGAAAGAAGACTAACAGAGAACAATGGTTGGTTGGTAGGGGATCATTTGAACATTGCGGATATTGGTGCCTATTCATGGATTCACAAGGCCGCTGCTTTCATTGGTATTGATGTGCCAAATGAATTCCCCGTCTTAGATAAATGGGTTAAAACAATCGATGAAATCCCTGGTGTCCAGAAGGGTTTACAAGTCGATCCAATGCATCGTTGAATTGACTTTATAATTGTATTTTGTACTTTGTCGTATTCTCTTATATACATATGAAATAAATATATATGTTATTCGGCATCACTGAGACAACCCCTTGACCATCTGGATATACTTCTCTGTGGAGAAAGACTTCGGTCTCTCAATTGGAGCACCAACAGCACGATCAATGATCAATTGTGGCAAGACACCAAATGCTCTTGAAACACCGAACAACACTG
This sequence comes from Petasospora mycetangii, assembly GCA_003708295.3. Classification (NCBI taxonomy): domain Eukaryota; kingdom Fungi; phylum Ascomycota; class Saccharomycetes; order Phaffomycetales; family Wickerhamomycetaceae; genus Petasospora; species Petasospora mycetangii. The sequence continues at coordinate 477,771 of PPNU03000006.1, forward strand.
TGTAGAATGAAGCCTCTGATAAACCATAGTATTGCAACAAAACACCAGAGTGAGAATCAACATTTGGCCATGGGTTTTTTGTTTTACCGTGCTTAGTCAACACTTCTGGAGCAACTTCATAAATCATGGAGACTAACTTGAACATATCGAAATCTGGCAAATGTTTCAAAGCAAACTCACGTTGAGCTGTGTAACGTGGATCGGTCTTTCTCAAAACTGCGTGACCATAACCTGGAACGACACGACCGGAGTTCAAGGTATCCCAAAGATACTTCTCAATGGATTCTTTTGAAAAATCACCTTTAACCTCATCTTTCAACTTGAACAACCATTCCAAGACCTCTTGATTGGCACGACCATGCAATGGACCAGCCAAACCGTTCATACCAGCTGCAAACGATAAGAATGGAGAAGACAAAGCTGAGCCAACCAAGTGAGTGGTGTGAGCAGAGACATTACCACCTTCATGATCGGAATGGATTGTCAAATACAATCTCATCAACTCAACAAACTCCTTATTCTCACCATATCCTAACAACGATGCTAACTGGGCACCATAATCTAAGTTCTTGTCAATTGATGGGACTTTACCATCTTTGAAAACGTTCTGGTAGATGCGAGCAGCAATGTTTGGTAGCTTAGCCAAAAGGTCAATCGAATCCTCAAATGTGTAGTTCCAGTAGTCCTTTTTGTTTACACCAGCTGCATATGCCTTAGCAAATTGAGATTCAGACTCCAAAGCAACAATTGCCATTGAGAACTGTGCCATTGGATGTAAGTCACGTGGGGAGCGGTCCAAAATTTCCTCAACATGGGCAGGTAATTGAGAGCGAGCAGCTAACTCTGCAGACAATGTCTTGACTTGCCCTTCTGTTGGGACCTCACCGGTGAGTAGCAACCAAAACAATGCCTCCGGTAGCGGCTCTTCGCTTCCCTCTGCCTTCGGAAGCTCCTTCTGAATATCAGGAATAGTACGGCCTCTGAAACGGATACCTTCAACTGGATCCAAGACGGATCCCTCCCAAACCAAACCTTTAACGCCACGCATACCACCGTAAGCCATGTCTAAAGTCAATTCACCAATCACCGTCTTACCGTACTCCTTCTTCAAAGTCTTGATCTCTTCGACCTTCTCAGGGATCTGCTCAGCAAAGCGCTGCTTAAGCGTCTTCTCTGCAGACGAGTAGGCTCTTGTAGCCAAGATTCTGTTGTTTCTTAAAGCGCTGGCTCTCAATGCAACTCTGAGTGACATCTTCTGTTGATTATGTTTATTGTGCTGTGCGGGTCGTGAGTATTTGAAAATAGCTGTCCTGGCGAGTACTCGTTGTATCGATGTTTTGGCAGTCTCGGTTTGTACTTTCGCTATCTTCACGCTATGTTCACTCTGTGTTCACGCCGTGCTTAAGCTGTGGCCAGATTGGATCACAACGTCCCCCATCGGAGGAATCCCGGCCTCTTTATATACCTGGCCGCCATCTCAGAAACAAACGGGCCCGAGGATGCACAAGGTCACGTCTAAGAGACGGTACGGGCCACACTGCCCTGTTGTTAGTGGGGCAGCCCCTCTGTTTACCATCTGTTGTTTGATTGTGGATCTGGTTGTTTCTTCTGCTTGTCTCACTAGCTTAGCTGATTGGCTCTTCAATTGTTCAGTTTAAGTGTGTGTTTTTGGGTGACTTTTCCTTATTCTCAGGCCCATCTACGCACACAGTGTGTATGTGCTGGAAGAGCGATGTGGCTCACTAAGCTCCTTCGCACCGATAGGGCTCTACACAAGAATGACCCACACCCGGAAAACACCCAAGGGAAACACCCAATGGAAACACCCAGAGTGCCTGTCTCCACACATGGGCTCTAAAGGGAGGTTGGGCGAGAGACATTGGGCTCTCCCTCTTTGGAGCTTGTGTTGTATCCATTTCGTATGCCAATAGTGGTACAATGGCGAGAAAAGCGTGGGGTTACCATGTGCACTTTCCTGGACACTCATAGTTTACTGATTTTTAACCTATCAAAAGTCAACTGTATAAGGTGTTCTACAATAGCACTACTAGTCCACCCCAGTGCGTTCCCAGCTCTCAGTCGTCCGATTGCAAAGGACTCAGGAGGTTGTGGGAGCTGGCTTATCGCGGATGACCCTACAGAAGATGACCGTTAGTCCTTTACGGTCATAATTGTTTCACCAATTCTAACCACTCCCTACCCCTGCAGCGGAAAACCATGTGCACTGACAGGGTCCTCGATTAAGAAGGGCCTATTACTCCGACGTCTGCTGTGCCTCTCGCTTAACGATGAATTGATTACAGACAACTCTAATAATCCCCACGCCATCAGCGCTCCACCCCCACACTAATTGTGCTGCCCGCGGCTATCCTCGGCCCGATCAAGGAGCCGCGGAGACGGTTGCGTTGTTACCGTTAGTGGCATGCAGTGTGAAGTCGAGGACCATAAGTGTAAATTAGATGATTATGGCACAATTACATACAATTCAAGGATTATACAATGGATTGAATTTTCTTCCTCCATGTGTGTACACTATGACTTCTCGCAGTTCAGGCAAAATAACGGGGTTCATCGAAAACGTGGAATCTGTGGCCTCTGACACCATCACCATAGAACATGGAAGGGAATCTCATATCTTCTGGGACCTCAGCTTCGTTCAATCTCTTTTGAGAATATTTGTTGGCATCTTCGCTTCCAACAACAAACTTAGCTGCTTGAACTTCTGTATCGGTGATTGTTCCTCTGGAGATTCTGGCATATCCAGTTCTCTTCAGATGCTTGTACAAAATGTATTCACACCATCTATCCCAATCACTAGCATCAACATCATGCATACCGCTCTCATTACTGACGTAGTTGTTATAGTTCCCTTCTAATGGATTCGTAACTAGATAACTCAATAACACCATTGGGCGGTCGCTGGATCCCATGATATCACGAACACCGAGCGACTGTAATAATCTATCTTCAACATCCTCCTCTTGTCCACTGTGGAACACGACGACATCGACCAATTCACCATAAACGTCCAGTGTAGCATGAATAGCAGGAGCTAGTTCTCCAACAGGGGAAGGTAACAGATGATGCGTAGAGTTCAAAATTGGGAACTTAGATAATAATGCACAACCCCAAGTGTGCTTATTTGGACCTGGTCCAAAATCGGCATACATATTGAGTTGTTCTGCCAACTGCTGTGTTAAGTCACGATTACCCATTATAATTCTCTGTGTATCACTTTCCAATAAGCCAACCACATCCAATTCCAAATCTTGGATCAGATCTCTCATTCGTCCTTCAGATGCCCACATATCATTATCTAAACCGAAATGAATCGTCCAGATACCCGCAGTGAATAATTTAGAATCTGGATGGTACGGTGTTGGATCATCTACTGGAAATCTCAGATATGCAATGAACAAGGCAAGTAAACCTAACAGACCAATCAACTGCCTCAATTTGTTCAAACCTGGTTTGACATTCACTTCGATGTTTTTGATGGACTGCAGTTGAACCAATATCAGAGAAATAAGCATGGTAGAAGTTCCCAAAACGATATCAGTTCTTTCTCTAAGCAACCAACCAGCTGGTACAAAGGCATAGGCAACGATCCAGACGTGCATCAATTCTAGAACGACATGAACAAGTGCAGCAATAGGAAAGACAACTCCTGGTCTATACTTAGCAGCTTCGTTCAGAACAATTGGAACAGAGCTGGTCAAAAAAACAGTGTATATCAAGACACCAATGTAACCAACCCAGCCTTTAAAGAAGAAGAGTGTTATAGCTCCCAGCACGCCGATGATAACATTAATTAAGGTGTTCAACTTTTTATAAGTTAGCCCTAGGTAGGCACCACCCAAACTGGCCAGGATAGTAATAGCACCGTGTGGTACTGGCATTGGACCACGAATTGGATAACCTTCCCATAGCCACGTTATCATAGTAGATGAATCCGTCAACATTGCATGTAGCGAAAAAAATAACCCACCAAAACCAACACCAGTTACAACAACAGATATTTTAGACGGTGCCGTTTCTTGTGGTGATGGCTTGATAGATGGTTTGGGGGTATATAGAGCAGCAGCTAATCCAATTAGAATACCAGTCTTGTTCCAACCGCCATTTTCAGAGTGCATGATTGGCCAAATTGGGTTGTTTGTATACATCGAAAACTTGGCAATTGATGATAAAATAAGACCTAAAGTGAAAGTTGTGAAATAATATCTACCCTTGACATTATCATAAGAATGATAATTCACCTCATTGGCAAAACTTATGAAGTTGAAAATCGAACCAATACCAATACAAGCCAAACGATGATCTGGGTATTCAATCAAATATGAACCGATACCAAACAATACTGCACAAACACGTGAAATTTGGGGATATGATGTGAAAACGTTTTTTAATAATGGAATCAAGAGTAATACTGAGAGGATTGGTGCAAGTAATGACACTTCAAATCCAGAAATACCCATATTCCAGAGTGGGAAATACCATATGACCAATGGTAATGAAGTCAAAATCGACCAAAATATAAAAGAGTTGATAGTGTTAATGGTCATCTCAATCCAGGTAACCTCGTTAGACGAAACTTTAACCTTTGATTTCGAAACAGGAGTGGTGACTGTTTCAGTAACTTCGAAATCAAATTTGGTGCCTTCAACAGAAAGTGTCATGTCGCTAAAATCGACGTAGGTCAATGAATCGAAGGCAATATCCAATATAATCAATGACCATTCAAAATAGGCATAGATCGAATAGGCACCTGGTCTTCTTTCAACCTTATGTTGAATGAACCAGTAGATCAATGGCACTAGTGTACCAAAGAAAGCAGTACAAATCAAGATTCTGTAGCTTCTCAAACTGGTTCTCTTTGGTGTTGATGTGATCACGTACCATTCCCAAGGAATCGTTAAAACGATATATGATATCATGAAGACATCGTGAGCATCATGATCGTCAGTAGAGGTAATATATACCCACCCACCACAGGTAACCGTTCTAATGACACCGCAAATAAAACCAAACATAGACTTCTTGACACCTGTTATGCCAACGTAGCGTAAGTACGATGCAATAAGCAGCAGAAACCTCGGACCTGATGTTAATGCAATCAAGATTTGGAAAATAGAGCGTTCTGGGTAACGGTCTCCAATCGTGGCACTCACAGAAGGGAACCATTCGTCAGGATAGCCATAGTACCCATTCTCAACAATCTTCTCGTAGTGAAGGACCCAGCCACAAGCCAATGCAGCAAGGAAAGCCGAAGAGGCACAAAAAGTGTGTGCAAGGGAGATTGCCTTGCAATTGAGCCTCACAGCTCTCTGTGTCTCGGCCATGGTGACGCTCTTGTTTATCGACGTCTAGTCAAGTGGGATCCCTTTGGTGGAGAAGAGCACTCTTAGGTTTGTGTATTTTTCAACTTCTGGAATCGGCAACAACTTATAAGATCCTTACGCGTATGCGGGCGCTATTAAAAAGAAGGCAGTCCCAGTGTCTCTGGTTTACGTTCTATATATCTTGCCCTCGTCTCAGAAGCCGAACACTCATAAGCCCACTGGCAATCGTCTATTCACCAGCCGACGCACCCATGTTGACCCAGTAAGAAACGGGCTCTCTTAAATCCGGGTAACGCCGCGCAGCCTTTCGATCCTCATCAACCATAGCCCCTTGACAAGTTGCGGTTTTCAGGTGTGCAGGTGTCCGGGTGTTGCTGCCCTGCGACCCCGCGCGCTCCAAATGAAAGCTGTTGTCAAAGAGACTCTCTCCACACTTGAAACGCACTCAGTAAACAACCACGGAGCTCGAGCGTAACATGTCACGTATGTCTATATGTATGGTTCTGCATTTGTAGAGCACTTTCACTAATACTCGGCAAGACCAAAGAAACGAACTTGTGTCCTTCGACGATATTGATTATGCCAATTACGCTGACCTCCGCAAAGCACAAGAGGCTATGATAAGGGAACAATGGGTCCGTATACAGGCCTTGAAGCTATGTCGTCACGCATTAGAGAAATGCTATAGAAACAAAGGTGTTAATCAACGCGAGGACTGTCGTGCTCTAGCTGAAAGATATATGCAGATGATGGATGACCAAGGTCGGGTTCAAGGTTTCTATGGCTATCAAAAGAATGATCCATCCAAGTGAGGCGTGCAATTGATGGGCCAGATTGTTATTTATTTGGCTATCATTGACATATCAACTATTTATTCTTTATTTATTTATTTATTTATTTATTTATTTATTTATTTATTTATTTATTTATTTATTTATTTATTCATTCATTCATTCATTATCTATTATGTACCAGATATACTGGTATTTCTTCCACTATGTAAAGCTGTATGGACTAACAGCTGCCTTCTACCAAGGTAGAACAGATGAAAACCATTATACTAATCACAATTAAAACAAAACAATATATATTCAACACGCCAACTGGTAACCGATGATTATTTTTCAAAAGCCTTGCTAGGAAGAGGTGTCAATTGAACAACATCATCAGATGAAGTAGCATCATAAACTTCGGCCTCAACAGCATCTTCACCAATGACTTCCATTGGGCCTTTATAAGTCTTAACACCTTGAACAAACCAACATATCGTAGCATATGCAATAACAATGAAAATAATTACCACTGTGTAGTTCATATTACCTGGAGTGGTTGGATGAACAGTCGGGAACATACTGGTAATAGAAACGAAAATCAACCATAGGATAGCGATAATGTTCAATACAATACCAGCCTTACCTAGATTCCATGATCTTTTGGCAGGCATACGATCACGGCCACCGGTAACCATCAAGATGATTGGAACCATGTAGGCGACTTCATGACCAATAGTAGTAAGGGAAAGAATAGTGTTAAAGACAACTGGTGAAGACAAATACAGAACAATGATAATGCACTGAACGATACATGAAAATATCAGAGCTGGGATTGGAACACCCCACTTACTAGAAATCTTTGAGAAATATTTTGGAAAGATGAAAGCACCGTCACGAGCAAAAGAGTAAATTGTTCTAGAATTTGACATTGTCATACCATCTGCTGCGAACAATGCACCGAAAGCTGGTAACAAAATAAGCAAAACGGTTGCTGGAATTGAACCAACCTTGTTATAAACAAGTTGAGTGAAAGCAGAACCTGTCGAAGACTCAACCAAAGATGGAATGTCTTTTAAAGTGGAGCACAATGCAATGACAAACATGAAACCGTACAAAATCGAAGAAATGATAACAATCATAATGGCTTTTGGAATGATGTTAACACCAGTTTCAGCCTCTTCGGCCAAATGAGTGACAGAATCATAGCCAGTGAAGGTGTAGGCAGATTGGAGTAAGCCCAGGATAAAAACATAGCCATGGGAAGAGAAGCCAGTCATGTTAGTATAATCAGTAAAGATAAATTTACCACCATTTCTGTCTGGAGTCTTTGCCAATAAAGTAATCATAACAGCGAACACAGACCCAACGTTCAATGCAAAAAGAAACTTGGTCGTTCTAGAATAAAATTTATTCAAGAAAATGTTTGTACATGTGAACAAGAAGATGAAACCAATGGTACATAAAACATAATGGTATGATTCAGGGACATAACTTGAATGTTGAAGAGTAGCAGCTGATAAGATTTGAACAACACCTTGGAAGGCTGCTGAAGATGCGAAAGCAATCTGCGCAAAGATATTGAAATAACCAGTATACCAAGATGATAAGATTTTAATCCTTCTGGTTTTACCTAACTGGTAAGCCCATGACAACGGACCACCAGAGACTGGATAAACAGCAGCTATCTCAGCCATGGACAAAGCAACAATGATGGTGAAGATAGACACAATAATGTAGCCCCATACAAGTGCCTGGGCACCACCAGTCTCGAGCGGTGTTGTGAGTGTGTTCATGATAGCGGTTGGTGGTGTAAGAATATAGATACCATACGCTGCAAGTGACAAGATAGAGTGGGAACGTTTGAGCTCTTGCTTGTAGCCGAGCTTCTCAAGCATTGCCTGCTCATCGGCAGACTCATTGGACTCAGGGTCCTTGTTAGAACGGCCACTAAGTACGCTTGTTAGCTGCATCAGGTATCTATATGTCGCGTTGTGTCTTGATGAAGCAAGATCCAAGATGCTGGCTCGCTTTTCCTTGGCTGTACGGTAGAGGGTGGGCTGCCTGCAGTTTATAACTTTTGTGTCAAACCCTTCAAAACGACCACTGACCACCAAATGTCCCAAAAGGGAGTAGAATCTCCGCGGGAACAGTGAAAAGAAAGTAAGCATCGGCGACCCCGATCAGCGGAGATGAAGCATCTGGAGCGCCTCTGGGCGATCGCGCTGATAACGAATCCCGTGTGCAATCAGAAGAGCGCAGCTGCCCAACATATCATCGCACAACGCTCACTTGCATCCGCCCGTATCAGAAAAAGGCTGCTTCTCGACTAAACAAACAAGCTGTACACAGCATCTGGAAAAACGTTTTATTGTGTTTAGAGTCTCAGCATTTACGACTAAGGCCTGCCCTAAACAGAGTTCGTTTCCAGGGCATTTTGTTCTTGCGATGCGCACTCCGAGGAGCTCAGGGGTCACCAGATCTTTATTGCACGCCCATCACACAAGCTCGCAATAGTAGTGTTGACCTTTCAGACGGGGTTCTCGAGTTCCACAGGCTCCCTTTCCCTCTCCACAAGAACACATTATTCCGGGGTGCTATAGCCCTGCTGTAGATTCGCCATAGATCTTCGCCTGCAACAACGGCCCCGGAGTAGTAGTCTAAAGATGTGCTCCTACGACGTTTAAGCCTGTGGCACCCGAGAGCTGCCAACGGAAATTTTCGCCGTATATACCGCTCTGAACATACATCCCCACACCACTCCTCTTTCCGACGTGCAAATCGGATTTCAAGTTATATATACAAAGACAGCAGTAGAGCGAAGCGCGCAATGTTTTTCCCAATTTGGATTAGTTCCGTGCCCCACGCTTTTCAGTATTCCGATCCTATTTTGTGTCAACTTCTATACCCCTAACACTAACTTCCGGTACTTGCTGATAAGCACTATGTTTTTTTGTTTGTTTTTCTAAAATTTCATCAGTCGTGAGGATCATATCACCAATATTAGTATAGCTATTAATTTTTTTTTATAGATATGGTAACGATCTGAAGTATAAAACTGAGTTTCCATCGTTCAACATAAAATTACAATTCTTAGCTTATAAAAAAATTAAATTTTTCATATGTAAATATGAATTTGATTGTACATCTCTGTGATTAAGCTGGCAATATCATCCTTAGACATAAACCCACTTTCTGAAGCAAGGCCTTGGAGCTCAATCCGAGAATGAGGCTTTACAGGTGAGCTGGAGATGAGCCGGAGATGAGCTATATGGAGCAGGCTCAAGGCTCTTAGCTTATTTATTCAGCAGACTAGTGTTTTCTGAGTCACATTATCCCAATTTATACAAAGTAAACAACAAGTGTCTTAATTCCTGTCAAAATCTCATGGGCACCATTACTTGCAAAATCACTTGACACTTGCTGAGCTTTTAATACTCCTGCCATATACTCAGGACAGGTTAAAGCCACACTTGTGACAGGTGACGCACAGCTTACAACGGCGATGCTGCTTCGGTGTAGCTTTTGCACCCCTGAGACATAGTCACTTGCTGGAAATTAAATTACTTAAGAGCTACAAAAATCACCAGACCAGACAACCCACCACAGTACTTCTTAAGCCCGGAGTAAAAAGTGTGGTGGTGTGTTTCTTCGGGCGAGCGCAGATGACCTTTGAGGCGGGTAACCCTCGGATATTGTACTCTTAACTATGAAAAGCTTTCGCGAACGGTAGTGCATGTAGTGAGTTCCGGGGTGCCCGGAGTGCCATCACCCAATACACAATAGCCACTGCGTTTTATAAACGGGCGACGGCCCACGAGAGCGCATTGTTCCCTTTAATTGCACCATTCGTCATTTGAAATTATCCTTTAGAAGAGTAAGTTATTCATTGTGGCACCCAAGCAACTCGCACCATTCTCAGTCTTTGCAATTGAGATGGCAATCGCCTTTTATGACCAGCAACTAACACAATGCAGATGTCTCTCTCCAGCAAGCTCTCCGTTTCCGACCTCAATGTTGAGGGCAAGCGTGTCTTCATTCGTGTCGACTTTAACGTCCCACTCGATGGCAAGACTATCACCAACAACCAGAGAATTGTCGCCGCTCTCCCAACTATCAAGTACGTTCTTGAGCACAAGCCAAAGGCCGTTATCCTTGCCTCTCATTTGGGAAGACCAAACGGTGAGGTCAACGAGAAGTACTCTCTCAAACCTGTCTCTGATGAACTTGAGAAGCTACTGGGTAAGCCAGTAACTTTCCTTTCTGATTGTGTCGGAACTGAGGTTGAGTCTGCTGTTAACTCTGCCTCTGCCGGTCATGTCTTCCTCTTAGAAAACCTCCGTTTCCACATCGAGGAAGAAGGTTCCAAGAAGACTGCTGATGGTAAGGTCAAGGCCTCAAAGGAAGATGTTACCAAGTTCAGAGAACAATTGACTGCTCTCGCCGACGTCTACGTTAACGACGCTTTCGGTACTGCCCACAGAGCCCACTCCTCCATGGTCGGTTTCGACTTGCCACAAAGGGCTGCCGGTTTCCTCATGGCTAAGGAACTCACTTACTTTGCTAAGGCCTTGGAGAACCCAACAAGACCATTCCTTGCTATCCTTGGTGGTGCTAAGGTTTCCGATAAGATCCAGCTGATTGACAACTTGCTTGACAAGGTTGACATCTTGATCGTTGGTGGTGGTATGGCCTTCACTTTCAACAAAGTGCTCAATGGTACTAAGATTGGTAAGTCCATCTATGACGCTGAGGGTGCTAAGCTCGTTCCAAAACTCGTCGAGAAGGCTAAGGCCAATAACGTTGAGATTGTCCTCCCAGTTGACTTCACCACTGCTGATTCTTTCTCCGCAGATGCTAAGGTTGGTTACGCAACTGCTGAAGAGGGTATCCCAGATGAACTTGAGGGTCTCGACAACGGTGAGAAATCTCGTGAATTATTCGCTGCTGCTGTTGCTAAGGCCAAGACTATCGTGTGGAATGGTCCACCAGGTGTCTTTGAGTTTGATGCTTTCGCCAAGGGTACCAAGTCCTTGCTCGACGCTGCCGTCAAGTCTGCCGAGGCTGGTAACACTGTGATCATCGGCGGTGGTGACACAGCCACTGTTGCTAAGAAGTTCGGTGTTGCTGACAAGCTCTCGCACGTTTCTACTGGTGGTGGTGCCTCCCTTGAATTGCTTGAAGGTAAGGAATTGCCAGGTGTCACTTACTTGTCTAGCAAGTAAAAGTTTATGGTTTACATTACTTGGAAACTTATGAAGTATCATCTTACGTTTTAGTTGTTTCTCTTGAACAAATTTGTATCATGTAGTTGCTTGTTAGTTGATCATATCATCACCAATGTTACGAGCTGATGGTTCTACCCACGACATTCCCAGAATGTCAAATATCTTTTTTTCACTAAAACTTTCAATGAGTTCCTGTTTGACAACCGCTCCATCCTTGTCCTTTTCTACCTTAAATAGACCTTGTTCACTCAGTGTCATCCCGCGCTTAATAGCTCTCAAACGAATCTTCTTGTTAAACTCATTGTTACCCGTGAAATATATCAATGCTGCTCCAAGTTCCCTCCATGGTACAAGTAAGAAATCAACACGGCGACACTTGCTCGCAGATTTAGAGCCATTATCTTTCTCAGTCCAGTCAGAGGGTAATGCGCAGCCACCGCGCCATTTTGTAGATATTGAATTGTTCAGTGCACATTTCCAATAGCCCGTATTTTTGATCTTTTCCATAAATTGTTCCAATATACTTCTGAGTTCATCAATTTCGGCATAGGGTTTCGTCACGATAAAATCAATATCTCCGCAGGTCTTAGAACCACGTCTGTATGACCCACCAATAGTGACTTGCATCTCTGGGCTTATCTCCTGGAACATACTGGTCACGTATTTGTCGTGAGCAGCACACTCTTTCCTTGGTATCCGTTCATTCCATTCGTCATAATATTCTAGTCCTAGCCTCTGGTTTGGGGATAAGTCATCCCTACATTTAATATCCTCCAATGTCTTCATACCCTGTTGGATCCAAGTCTTTGCAAATCCATCACCCACTCCGTGAATCCCCTTGAACAGCTTCAAAAGTTTCATATGATCACTTTGCTGTAATTGCCTGAGCAGTTTCAAGTCATCAGTACGGGTGATCTCTACGATCTTTTTAGCTATTGCCGGTCCAATCCCAGGTAATTTCAAAGCCTGTTGATACCCTGTGACATGTTCTTTTGTCCTCTCTAGCGTATCCACAGCAGTCTTGTAAGCTTTAACTTTGAAGACAGAACCCTCGGCATCACGCTCACTTGCCATCTGTCTAAGCAAGCTGATTGCTTTCCAATTAAGGTTATTTTTAACAATATCATGGTCAAAGTAGTCCTCTAAAAGCTGTGACTTGCTCGGTGGTTCTCGAGTAGGAGTACCAGCTCTTCGTTTCTTGGAAGGAGATTGTAAAGCAGAATGTTCGTCCAAGTCAATTAAATATCTGTCGTACTCCTGTAGCTGTTTGGCTTCAACAGAATCTGTCAGCCATGTCTGGCTTAGTACAGGAATAGATTTACTATCTATCAGCGCACTTCTCATCTCTTTATCAAAGCCAGACTCCACAAGCTTCTTCCATACTTGGTCGCCATAAGGAAGCACTTTCTTATCAACGAGAACATGTGTAGTTCTCCACTGCATTCCCTCTGGTATAAACTTAGAATTAATGGCAGCGCCATGGTCTCGAGCGAGCTGCGATCTTATCCGTGTCACACCAGCGCTATTGTTAGGCAAAAGCAGAAACCCCAAGTTCCTGAACAACTGAGACATTGGTTTTGTAGATGGTGGTTCTGTACTACACATCACGAGGGTTTATGGACATTGGGTCTGGCACCAGGTAAGTGTATTTTTTCTGCAAACCAGTAGTATTAATTTCCGCTGTGTCACAAAATGTGATGATTGTCGTTACGGAGTTCCGTAGGCCGGGTAACAGATGGGGAAGAAGACAATAAGGTGTTTGTACTAGGGCTTTCAGGCATTGTTACGAAAGCGGGTCAATTAACAGCTGGATGTGATTGTTGCTGTGCCTATCTTGTAATAGCTCAGCGTATTTGGACCCTGAATTCGCATTATTTTTGAAAGTGAAAGCATACCGGAGGGTATACTTAACGGCACTTGACGGATGGACTTGGAGACAACATAAGGAAATTCTCTGATATCATGGCTCTTCCTGAAAGTTTTCATACACACACGGACACTTTTGCACTTAGGGCACGCTTCGGAAAGCCCGGAAACACACGCACTACATGATAGTCATCACAAGACTCTGAGTGTCTAATATCAACTACAAGAGAATCTGATTTCCCTTACTAAACGTTCCACACGTTACTCTATACAGGGCTAGCCAACTTCGGAAGAATATATACACATATGCAGATAGGTTTTCTATATATCTGAAGCTCTTTCTACCCACTCGTTCATCTTTTAAGAAGTTCCGTAAGTCTGTGCTTTGGGGACATTTCTCAGTATCGCATGATTCCGGTTCTGCCGTTCCCAGTTACTGAACAGCCCACTATTGTCCACATTGCCATTTATGTTCGTAGAACACACTAGAAGGTCTGACCACCGACAATCTTTAAACAAAAGCGTTATTACCGGAGATATTTGAGGGTGTATTGGTGGGAAGGTACTTTACACCCGATCATCAATGACGTGTGGTATGTGTGTATCAGACGCTATGGGTGACAACCACGCTTTTGGGAATTTGTAAAGACATCATATTTGTTTATATGTTAGCTGAATTGGGTAGAACTAGGTAGAATGTTGCAATTGGCCTCATTCAATCACAGTTCCTCGTACTCCGAGAACCCCAGGCCTCCCTAGTATTCCGTTGATTGAGCCACTCCTTCACGTATGTTCCTTTTTATCCAGACAAGGAAGGTTAATGACGTGCAGTTGGTTCCGACGCACTGTTACGATACACTTTGTGCATTTTGTTTGAGAGATTTTCACCTATCTCAATGCGTCGGTTCCGGTAAGTTGTGTTCCCACCATGTGGGATGAATTTCCCCATAGATATAAAGCCAAACGTCTTTCCCTCAATTCTAATGCCTTATGTTTTGTTTCCACCTTCCATCATCAAGAACACTTTGACTTTACACACTAGCAATTCTGACAACATGCCACTCATTGACGGATATCTCATGAAACGTAGTGGTAACCAAGCCATCTCCATCAATGCTCCAACGGGAACTGACTTCCATCTTACCACTGATGGTTCTGACTGGTTATGGGCTGCTGTTGCAGTCTTTATGTTTGTGTCTCTTCTCTTCCATGGCTTCATGTATAAGAAGCCAGTTAAGGAGAGACTCTTCTATATCACTACTGCCATTCCAACTTATGCCTTGTCCTTTGCATACTTCTCTTATGCTTCCGATTTGGGCTGGGCCCCAGTCAAAGCCGAGTTCAATCATGTCACGGTTAGTGACCAGGACTATTACCCTGGCTACAGACAAGTTTTCTATGCCAAATTTATCGGTTGGTTTTGTGCTTTCCCATTCCTCGTCATCAACTTGTGCCTCCTGTCAAAGACTCCACTTCTTCAGACTTTCTTCACTGTCGTCTTTACTGAGTTGTTCGTTATTGGATTTTTGGTTGGCTCCATCATCCAGTCCACTTACAAATGGGGTTACTATGTTTTCGGTGTAGTTGGTTATATAGCTACTTGTACTAACTTGTTCACTACTTCAAGAAGATCTGCTATTGATCTTGGTAAAGATGTTCACACCTATTTCATTTGGTGTGCTTCTATCTTTTGTTTTCTTTGGTTCATTTATCCAATTGCTTGGGGTCTTTCTGAAGGTGGTAATGTCATTCAACCAGACTCTGAAGCTGTCTTCTATGGTGTCTTGGATGTCTGTACTTTCGCCTTCTACCCAATCGCTTTCTTCTACTGTGTTAAAGACGTTTCTTTAGAGAGACTTGGTTTGTTGGCTCCAGAGTATGAAGTCACTCACAACAAGTCTGCTATTCTCTCTGCCCGTGCCTCCGGTGATACTGCTATCCAGCACTCTCCCTCCGTGAGTCCACTCCCAGCACCAGCTTCTCCAGCTGCTTGATATGGTGAGGCTCGGCTTAATGCTTAAGCGGTTCTGTACGAGCCGTTTAGATCATCATACTCAAACTTCTCCAACTCTTAATTTTTTCAGAGGTAATTGATTCCCCTTCCCACGCTCCTTTAATGATTCTATTATGACTTTACAATGATCCCACATTTCAAACATACCGGGCAATTTGACATGGCAATTTGACATGGCACTTTTAATGTCATATTTTCATTACGCGAATTGCCTACTTTAATGATTGCAGTACATAGTTGCGTAATGCTTCCTAGGACTTTACATCGACACTTTAGAAGTTAATTAGTAGACCTCAGTCGTTCAAACTGGTCTTACTGGTAATGTTTGATATGAAGATGTCTCCGCTAGAGTATAGAGAGTCAAAACTTAGACCAAAGGTCCGCTATATTCGTAAATCATTGTACGTATCTGGTGTTCAGGTTTTCCTTGCAGATTGATCTACCTACTGCTTTGTTTACACTTTTATTAGCATCAAATTGCCATTTCTGTTCCTTAATGGTCTTCATAGGGTCTATATGGTGCTTAACGAGATAAGCAACCAGTTTTTATACTTCTATCGAACCTCTCAAACTCATATATTAGACTAATTTCGATCTCAAAAGTATCAAGTACGACACACTCCCGAGAATTCTGCATAGTGACCGCTGATCCAGCATGCTTGAGCCACAAAGCTGCAGAAATTACCACAACTCGGTATATACAAGCAACTGAACAATAGAGCTTGACAGCGAACCCTAACCTATGTGAACCTTTCAAGTAGCCAATCTTAGTGATATAATGGACTTAGAAGGGCGCGAAGACTTTCAGGGTGAGACTAGACCCAGACCTAAGGTCTCAGAGCTGGCGTTCACACACAGACAGGGCGCATGCTTGATCTTTGATCTGCGCATTGACAGAAGTGGGAACTTGTGGCGATGATATCGAACCATGAAATGTTGCACAAAGTAGGAGACTTCAGAGAAAGAGAGAAGATTGTAAGAGAGGAATAAAGCCTTTGATGAAAATGTTTAACTGAATAATGAAATCTTTTTCTAGTTCGTATCCGATGCACAGACCGGGGGTAAGGATAGAAGACCAAAATCGATGTGCAGAAATGCAAGTTTTAACGTGGATTGGAAAACTTGTCGCAAGATTCAGTTATGAAGACAGGATGGGGTTCCAGCGAGGCATTCCAAATGTTTCAGGTGTATTGTTTTTGCTAGAGTATTTCCTTATAGAGGATAAGAATGCTACGTAGTCTTCTTCTGAGAAGTGAAATGGTATATTGTCTCCGCCTTAGATGCAATGGTGGTCCAGAGTTGGGTTGAAGTGATGAGCACAAAAATTAAGCCACCACGCAAGCAGATCTAGGATATGTTTTATCCGGGCGATGTCGTCCCCAAACAGTCACCACAGATCGTCATGTGAAAGTGTATGCTCACTAGTGTCCGTGTTTGCTTCCACGAACTAAGTAGTAACTTTCTTCCTACTAGACAGTGCATTAAATGACTTTAAAGGGCATGAACAGTGTCCATGAGTCTCTGAATTAGACATAGTGTGTACTTGGATAGTGTAAAAATTTACTAAGCATTTCACCAAGCACGAATATGTAATGTAACGAGCAATAACCACCGTCAGGAGTTCGTTCAGCGTTGTATCGGAAAAAGCTATCATTTGCAGAATGATCGGCCACGAGACCTTCGAGACTTAGGGCCAATTGCGGTGCATGCCGAGAATGGTTCCGAGTATGCTCTCATTCATATGCGAATTCTGTTTTGCATCATAAGGACGTCTTCAACCAGTCGGCTTTTAGTGGTGCATCTAACAGCACGCGGTGCTTTCCTTGGGTGAGTATACGGTTGTACTACTAGTGTTCACGGTCAGTGCATCCTTACATCTCATAACTCATTCCTTTAGAAAAGACCTAGTCCCGTGTTTTTTCGCTAGAAGTTATGCTCGACGCCTGAGAAGGAGCGTCAAAACCGGCTTCGGTGACTTCTCGACTGCTCGAGCCATCCTGCAAGCACCGGCGAACATGCAGGACGAACAGGGCAACTGATCCGTATGAGGCAGTCCCTGTGCTGCTGGTCTCGGATACAAGCGTTCGGTCGCAGGGAGGGGTTAGAGACTAGGGTCTGAAAAGACTTGGACTAATGCGACAGTCTAGTGGACTACATATATACGTCTCGCTTACGAGTAAAAACACCTGTCACCTGGGGAGAGGGCGGCGCGATGGATCTTCAGACTTTTCCGGTGACAGCTGGCATTGCTGGTCTTTGGCACATTATAGGGAGAAGAATAATCCAATTGGTCTCTTGGCCCAGAAAGTGAACTTTACAACTGTATATTCAACTATGATTGGTCCAATACAGCGCCGCTCGTCCGGTTCCAGCCAGATTCTTAGGGAGGGCTGTGATGTCGTGGGGGCCCAGACCCTCTCAATTGCCTAGGGTAAACTGTCTCAGACCACATGTCTCAGTTTAGATGCACAAAGACTCTGATATAAATAATGATAACTTCCACACCCTAACTAGCCAATTGAAAAAGAATGAATTCCAACTTATTCTGTGTGTGGGTGTTTTCGCCCCACTCACTAACTGATCAGAATCCCCCCACGTTTTGGTGCGTCTCTCCCCCACACATTCGATAGCGCGAACAATCCGACTCCAGCAAAAGACACCTTCAACAATGGTACTTAAAGTACCCTTTTCCCTACTCTGTCCTTGCAGCGCCCAATATTGTTCTGATTTATATAAGGACTAAAATGCTGAGACAGAAACTTATCCAACGCGTCTCTATGCACGCTCGCAGGACTCCAGCACGTTTTCTTCACACTCCGGCTAGCAGAAGGCTCTTCTCTTCAACTTGGGCCGTTACTTCCCTCATTGGTGCACTCTCCATTACTCTTGGTTCTTCCCTCATTTTCAATGATGACGAACAGAAATATCTCTACGACGGATGTACCACTAAGTTGAATGACCTCGATTCTCCAGTATATGGAACCATCGAGGATTTCAACAAAGCTAAAGATGAGATCATAGCGGTGGTGGGCGAAGACAATATCGCCACGTCGAAATCAGAGCTCGAACAGCACTCAGACACATATTTTAATTCACACCATGCGCGTGATGATCAGAGACCACACTTGATCGTTTTTCCAAGATCCACAAAAGAAGTAAGCGAGATCATGAAGATATGCTACAAGTATCGTATCCCCACTATCCCCTTCTCGGGAGGCACATCTCTCGAGGGCCATTATATTGCAACTACTGGAACGCCATCATTGACTCTCGATTTTGCTAAGAACATGAATCAAGTGCTCGAATTGCACAAAGAGGATCTGGATGTTGTCGTTCAACCAGGTGTTGGTTGGGAAGACCTTCATGATTACCTCGGCGAGAAAGGACTATTGTTCGGTCCAGATCCCGGCCCAGGTGCGTTGATTGGTGGTATGATAGGCACATCTTGTTCAGGAACCAATGCGGCCCGCTATGGTACAATGAAGGAAAATGTTGCCAGTCTGACTGTTGTCCTTGCTGATGGTACTATTGTAAAGACAAAAGCAAGACCAAGAAAAAGTGCTGCTGGTTATAATTTGACTGGATTAATCATCGGCTCCGAGGGTACCTTGGGTATTGTCACCGAAGCCATTCTTAAGCTTCATGTAAAGCCTCGTGAAGAAACTGTCGCCGTCGTGAGCTTTGACAAAATCGATCAAGCTTCACAAACTGTTGCTGATATTGTCCAACACGGTATCCAAGTCAATGCTGTTGAATTATTAGATGACAAGATGATGTCGGTGGTTAATGCATCCGGTGAAACAACCCGCCATTGGATTGAAAAGCCAACATTGTTCTTCAAGATTGGTGCGAACAATCAGAGTGTTTTGAATGAGCTCATACATGAGGTCCGTGAGATCTCCAAGAAGAACAAATCTTCTCATTTTGAGTTCGCTAAGAATGCTGAAGAGATTGAAGAACTATGGTCTGCCAGAAAGATGGCTTTGTGGTCCACTATTAACCAAGGTAAGCAGATAAACAAGGATATACAGATCTGGACCACTGATGTTGCTGTTCCAATTTCCAAGCTATCTCAAGTTCTTACTGAGACCAAAGATGATATGGCATCATCTGGTCTAACAGCAACACTCGTTGGCCATGCCGGTGATGGTAACTTCCATGCCTTTTTGCTATATACACCAGAACAGAGACCCATTGCGGAAAAACTCGTTGAAAACATGGTGCAGCGTGCTGTGAAAGCCGATGGAACCTGTACCGGAGAGCACGGCGTTGGTTACGGTAAACGTGAGTTCCTACTAGAAGAACTAGGTGAGGAACCAATTGATATGATGAGACGTATCAAAATGGCTCTAGATCCAAGAAGATTACTGAACCCAGACAAGGTATTCAAAATTGATCCAAATGATAAAGAGCGCTGACGTTGGTTCTCATTCACATATTCCCGCTCCCCAAATTAAACGGGAAAAAGTTTAGAGTTGTTTATAAGTCGTTCATTTATTCATTAGAAAAAAAGTGTAGATCACTTTAAAAGTCCAACACCAGCATACCGGCAATCTCTTCCAAATGGGCGGTATCTAATACATCATGAGCATATTGGCCATCTCCAGTAGCATTAGCACCAGCTTCGCGTGCCTCATTGGCTCTCAATACTGCTTCACGGACGAACATTCTCAGGTATTCAGCAGAGAGTTCTAACGTTTGGTCAGTGATCCTTGTGTCTTCATGTTCAAACACCACAGTTTGAAATAGTCGGGATAGTGTAGTTTTTGGAATTGTGGTCTCTTCCATAATTGTAGTGTGATTCAGAAGTGTGGGAAACCAACAACCTTTGTGCTTAGATCAAAATCCAATTATAACAGCAAGATAGCGACGCGTGAACGTGTTGTTTATTTTCCGTTTTTGTAGCAAGCCTCAGTCCTGCAGTCCCGCCAGGACCGCGAAAGACTTTGACCCTAAGACTAGACCCTTGATGTTTATCACTCGCATAAAGTGACAGAGAATCGTACGTTTAGCTAGCGCTTGCGGCCGAAAACTATGTAAGAGGCATCCTATGGCACCAACATGTATGCTAAACGGCAGCGAAACCGCACCATATTGTGCAATTCGAAATACAGTCTACATGACACATAATGATTTTATGACGCCTACATAAAATGGGACTAAATTAATTTTTGATATTGATGTCATTCTACAATGCCAAGGTCAACAACAGCCCAGTAGCCACATGCGACATTTTCACCTCTGACACTTATTAACAATGGTACACTCAGTGGGTCTCCTTGTTTAAGCTCTTTCCCAACTGTGACTTTAAGTGGAATGACACAATAATTTGAACCACGTTCATAAACGCCTTCCTGTTCGTAATTGGTCGGAGATCTTGACATTATTTCAACTCTCCCTAGTTTTGTTCCTCGAGTAAGTTCCAATGTTGGTGTAGATTTGACAATGACTTCCAGCTTCGATGAATTTTCAGGTTTTCCACCAAGTTTGAATGATGATACGGGTAATTGTACTTTCGTAGAGTCAAATGTTGTTGAGCATGATAATGTGACATGGAGATCTCCTTCCAATGGGTTTTTGAAAATGAGAATGTATTCAACGATTGAACTTGCTTTCTGTGGTGATTTATGTGTAGGGTGATACATGACTGTAATAGAAGGAAGATAGTCAATGGCATTGGAGACTTTGTAAAACTTGATGGATGTTGGGTCTTGATCTGGCTTCATCAGGGATGTGCGACATGCTTTGCAACGTTTGGAATGTTTAGTTCTCAAATTAGCGGAGAGGGGTAGTGCATTGGACGACTTGATGAATTGTGGAACGGCATGGCGGAGTGCATCGTCGTAATGTACTGTATTTTCATGAGTGTGTAAATGAGATCTTTTTTGCGCTTGTTGCAGATCTAGATCAGTGTCATATTTCTTGATGGTGGAACGCCTGATGAAATCTGGAATCTCGGAGTCTTTGATCTTCATCTCTGCACACTGTTTGATAATTGCCTTTGAGATATCAGTGTAGCCTTCTTGAATTTGCTTTTGTTGGATGTAGTACTTCTCCAGATCTGAGAACATCACAACTGGTCTCAATTCATTGACTTCGTTTCTTACCATTCTAGCAAGTGATCTCGGCTTCTCCAATGTAGGTGTATCATAGGTATAAGAGCAAATCGTGCACTTGAAATGATAAGTCTTACCAGTAGTATCACCTTCTTTTGTCGTCTTTTGAGAGATCTGGAGATTGAAGGAGCACAGTGGGCATTCAAAGCAATTCCTCGAACAAAAAGAATGCTCTGGTTTCATTTCATACATACACCTTGGACAGAACTTGGTGATGACTTCCAATTCAATACATTTTCGGCACTTAATAGCCTGGCATTGTGTACAGAAGTTGAGGTATGAGAGCAGGTTTCGAGTGTGATGGTCACCGATTGTGGTTGGGAAAGCCGACAGTTCCAAGTCTGTCTCATCACGTACAACGAGTGGCACCTTCTCTGAGCAAGGACAGAAAAGCTTCACAGAAAGCATCTTGCATTGATGGAAGAACTTCTCCTCCTTCTGTTCTCGTGACAGATCGAGAAAATACGGGCAGAAATGTAAAAGGTGTCAACAAAAGATCGCGAAAAGCTCATTATTTATGGAAAAGGCTTTTGAGGTAATCACTGGTTGAGCATTCCACGTACACTGAAAGAACGTCAAAGCATCAAATTAGTGACAAAATGGGTGCCAATTCTTCCAAACTGCTTGACTCCTTGATGGAGGGAACTAATTGTAAGACAAATTTGCGCACTTATCTCAAAGACCCAATGAGCAGATTACTGACACTTTGAAGTCGACTCCGAAGAGATTGACAGATTACGCAAACGTTTCATGAAGCTTGATAAAGACAGCTCGGGCACAATATCGAAGGAGGAGTTCCTCAGTATTCCAGGTGTGGGCTCAAACCCTTTGGCATCGAGACTGATAGAGACTTTTGACAAAGATGGTTCTGGTGATGTGGACTTCCAGGAATTCATCACTGGTCTCAGTATCTTCTCAACAAAAGGTCAAAAGGAAGACAAGCTGAGGTTTGCCTTTGAAATCTACGATATGGATAAAGATGGCTTCATTTCCAATGGTGAATTGTTCCTCGTGCTGAAAATGATGGTGGGGAAGAACTTGGACGCAGATCAACTCCAGCAGATTGTGGATCGCACCATTATGGAGAATGACGTCGATGGTGATGGTCGTCTTAGCTTTACCGAGTTCAAGCACGCAGTGGAGGACACCGAGGTTGCACAGTCAATGACACTACAGAGCTTCTGAATATGGCTTCTTTTTTATGTGGATGTAGTTGTTTGAAGTCCAAGCTGCTGTAGTCTTATCCTTATTAAATATAGCGTGCTGGACTCTCTTGGTCCTGTAGGAACAAGGCCCTCAGGCCTGAGGCTAGCCCGTCAGTCTTGAGGTCTAGACTCAGTCTCCTCATCGGGTGTACTAGTCTCGGGTCTCGAAGACTCGTCTCCAATGTTGAATCCGCGCCGTAAAAACGCGAGCGCCGCGTTATAAATTATTTTCCAGAGTCTCCCGGTGACTAGTCAGTCCCTAAACGGTTGGCATGGTGACCGCGGGGCCAGGCCATCTGTAGTCTGAAAGGCTGGGATCGGTGACACAAGGGAGCAGCGCTTGTGCGAAACGCTGGGAAGACATCCAATGGTGACTTGAAGACAGCTGTTGTGTCACATGTAGCTAAGCACTCTCTAAGTACCACCAAAACAACCTCTTATGAGGGACTCGTATCTGACTCCGAGCTAGGTTTCGTATATGCCGAGCGCGCGAGGTGCCGCGATCACTGCTCGCGAGCCGTAAGTGCAGGCCCCCCGGTCCAGGATCTTCTGCGATACCGGCAGCATTAGCCTAGGATCTCCTACCAAAAGCAGGGCCCTCGGGAACTCTGCACATCATACAGAGCCCCAAATAATACAAAATCCGTTCATTGGCTATTCTGTCCTCGCTTTCGCGTGGCACCCACTCTTCTTTTGCTCGTACACCGGGAGCCGTGGTTTCAGATTCTGTGCTTTTGCAGCTGTTGTAACATGATGAAACGGCAGGCCCCCGGCTGCGGGCAACACGTTCTACGCACACTACAAAAACCTGGCAGTCGCTTACATACGGCAAAACGTTGGGCCTTTTCCCCCATAAGAAGCCTCAACTGCTCTTTTTCTCACCCAGTGGGGCACATAAGCTCATCTGTCTGGACTACCCTTAACACCGCTGGACTTAGCACCGGCACTTAATCACCAACGGCCATTGGGAAATCACTCTCTAAGCACGTCACAGGCGTACATTCACACGCCCACTTGGCTTGGAGACAGAGATCAGCCTCTGGCGACTAAAGCCATTGGACATTGAAGGTAACATCTCTGGCTAGCGCACCCAAAAGGACGAGCGAGTAGTGGTAATTCGGGTTTTCTTGCCCGCGTTGGTTTACATGTCGCCCAGTCACTCCCCCAACGCTGGCTCCTCCCTCTCGGTGCCTTTTTCCCATTACACAGATGGCAAGCGTCTTAATACCGATCCCACAGCTAGTACCACTCCGGTACAACAACATAACACATCGTACCAACAAACATCAACACAACACATGGCTTTCACCGGCGAGGATCCAGACAATTCATATGACATCCCAGAAGCCAAAGTCCTCAATTTTCTACCCCCAGACTTCCCACGAGTGTACAGCGATGGCAGGATCCCTCTCAGAGTCCAGGTTGCACAAGACAGACAAGTACTGCACACAGTGCTCACCAAACCGAAGAAGGGCATCTACATGTGCTCGCATTGCAAAGTACGCTTTTCCTCTTTCGGTCCACTGCTTGATCACATCGATGCCAATGACATCAAACGCTCGCATCGATGCACTTACGAGGATTGTCCGTGGAAAGTAGTTGGTTTTACGAAGCTGCGGCAGCTCAACAGGCACATCAAGTCTGTTCACTTGGACAGAAATGAGTATGAGTGTACAGTTCCGGGATGTGGTAAATTCTTTGGACGTATAGATCTTCTCAATCGTCACGTCAAGTCCATCCATGAGAACAAAAGATCACGTTTCAACATGAAGCTTGAAGCCCAAAGACGGTCCTCCGCAACGTCAACAGGATCTACAGCAACGACAGCAACGCACGAGGATTCTCCTCCAGAGTCGTCATACTCCAACAACACATTTCCTAGCCCAGAGTTGTTCAACCAGACGTTATTACTGCACCATCCACCAACAGAGAGCACCAGCACACACCCTTCACCCCAGCATTCGCAGTCACCGTCTCTTCTAAATATCGCTGCGCCAGCTGTTGACACGGAGAGCCAGACATCACAACAAGCAGATTCATCCAAAAAGTACAAACACACGATTCAGTTCTTAACGAATGATCAATGATTAATCGTTTCACAATGCCGTTCTATTGAACTAAGCAGAGTTTTCAAAATGTTATCACACCACAACTCCAGGGTTTAGTCCAACCTTATAAAAGCGAGTTTCATGACCTTTTGGTTCTTTACCGAAAACCGATACTACAAGATACAGTATACCATAAAAATTGATGCACTTCTAACACCGTCGATATATAAGTTTTCGACACTCAAAATTCTAATGTCCAGTATGATTGATTCTATATCAGAAAGAAGTTAATAATACACAGTAGACGAGCCCGCAAGAGTCAGGACAGTACTAAAGTTTATCAGTGCAGCCCGCCTTGCAACCTTATAATAAGCGAGAGCTTGGTAGAGGCACAGAGGTTTTAGACCTACTAACTTGGAAGTTTAACAAGTCTAGGGATTCATAGGTAGTGATTCAAAGTTGTATTAGCTCTTTTGTACCATAGTGAGAGCATTCAAGGAGTCGATGTGAGCAACGTCTCCTGATGCGAAAAAATTTAGAGAGTATCTCGAACACTAGGAGGGTACAACAAGAACTCTCAAACATGCACTGGTTTTCCGGTAAATATGATTTTCTGACATGTGAAGCATTTGAGGCTTTATTAAGTATTACTAACTAGTTTTCAAAAGGCTCAGTTAAATGACGGTGCACAGTTAGGAGTGCTGTCCTTGTGGCCTTGTGACTTTGAAGCGAAAACCTCCCGCCAACAAATGCAGCCGGCTCACGTTCCGAGAGAGACTCTTAGGGTAATGGCTAATAATTATGGAAAGGAAAGTTCGGTTGAAAAAGAAAATAGAGAGTAATTTCTTTCAGTGATGCTTTCGATTGTGGAAGCCCGCAGACCTGAGTGATCAGGCTTCTTTTGTATAGCAACCCAACGAAGAATCGGGAAAACGCTATACCAAACTACAATCATCGTCTGCCGTTAACGTCACATGCACAATCGATTATTTACAAACATCAGAAGAGTATTTGCTCTTTCACTCTTTCTTTTAGACAACATCAACCTTGGCCTCTCTCTCGGCCACTTTGTCAGCGTCATACACCCACAACTTCTCCAATACTCTTGGATCGGTCACCAACTCATTGGTCCATTCACTTTGTTTGTCCTTACCCTTCTGGACCCATTTCTTTGGCCAGTCCTCTTCTTCGTCTTTAGCCCAATCAACGTGGTCCAACTGATATCTAGAGCGCACGTTCTCAACAACAGCAAGAGCAGCGCGACCATATTCTTCGGCGTATACACGCTGGTTATAAAATCTATAAACTCTCCAAGGAGTGTTCAAAAAACCTAGGAGATGATATACTGGAACTACCAGGATTGGTTGCTGGAAGATGGCAGAGACACCAGCAGAGTTAGTGACAGGACCGGTGGCTGGAAGCTCTGGAGCAAAAGTTGCTTTTGGATACTCTGTTGCAGATATAAAAGGCTTTGGAATGGGGAGGAGATTCTCAGCTTTTTGACCATCAAAATCATTGTCCGGTTGGACAGTATCTTTGTTATCTTCTTGTTCAGGCTCCTCTGTGGAAGTAACTTCTATAGATGTAACATCTGTAGCCTTCTCAGTCACTTTTCCATCCTCAACCTTCTCTGGCGAAATGACCTCATCCAATTGTTTGACCTCTGGTGGAGCAACAACTGGTGCAGTAGCATCAGTTGGAACTCCCAGTTCTTCCTTGGCATTATCCTGCGGCTTTTCAAATTCATCATGGTCAACTGGTTTCTCCAATGGACCCAAAAGACCCTCGTGCAAACCTGTCAAGTATTCTTTATAAGCACCTCTACCAATACAGATGACACCGCCATGGGCATTTGGATCAGAAACAAAGGTGTCTTCATCGATAATGTCAGTGTTTGTCCATTTTTCATTTCTGTAGTAAGTTCCCAGAAGTTTCTTGTAGTTAAAGGTTGTAGCGTCGATTTTCTTCATCTCTTCATTTGATAACTCAACAGTTTTAGATCTTGAAAACCAAGACTTCACTCTGTTGTACCATTTCTTCGATTCACTTATGTCCTTTTTTTTCTTCTCAGCCTCTAAGTACTCACGGCGTAATGATCTAACATCAGCAGCAACAAGAGAACGAATTACACCTTGTCTGTTCTCTGACTTGATCTCGAAATCGACCCCCCCAGCGTTGAGCACAGGCTTAACATATCGTCTAAAGACTCCCAAACTCTCGTCCAAATAGTCACTTGGTGGTGGAGCAACATACACAGTCAACTTTCTAGCCTTAACGTTGGGTTGCAATGGGACCAATCCTAAATGCTCGACTCTAGACATGTACTTCTTTCGCAGCTGTTTAACTTGGTATCTGTCATATGCGTAACCTCCAATACCAGCGGATACAACAGCCCAGAATATCATCCAGTTACGAGAGGGGAATCTCAGCGGTGGCAATCCCATAGCTTTGAACGCTGGGTTTGTGTACCCTGGCTTTCTGGCTTTCGGTGCATCTTTTACGGGGTCCTTTGGTGTCGTTGATGATGATGATGACTGTTCTGCAGTGTTTGCTGCTGAGGCTGCTGGGGCCTCCACCTTCGCACTCGTAGTTGGCTCCGTAGCAGCTGTCTTTTCTGACATCTTGGCAAGCAAAGTCACCGCTGCGTAGTATACGTTCCGGCCAGTAAGAAACCTACCACAGCCTTAAGAAGATCTCTTTTCATTTTGTGGGTGGACATCGCTGTGGTCCTAACCGTGTCTTAAACACCCGGACATCTCTCACATTGACCGCGGTCGTCGACAAAAGCGAACAACTCATACAACCAGGGACAACAACAGTTGAGAATAGTAGCTAATTCCCAAGCAAAGAGCACCAGCAGAGGTGGCTGATAACCCAACAAACCAGTCTTGTGTGACAGTAGCAAAAACACTCACCAATCATCGCTACAACAGCAAGTGAAAAGGGAAATCCACCGTAAGAAAGAGTGCAAAAAACCACCTCCTCCCCACACATATCTAAAGAGAGAAGTTCTTCATCAAGCCAAGAACTCTTCTAATCGCAGTAAACACATGGGAAACCAGCCATCGGTGCAGAAGTCTTCAAACTCACTGTCGCCGCAGACCTCGCTCCAGCATCCACTTCTCAACCCGAACCCCGCCTCCGTTAAGACCACAGCCAGCATTTCCACCACACAGATGAACAACGAACACGAACAACCATTCACACAGCATAACGAGAACTCTATATCCGCACAGGATGTGACTATGACTGGAACAGGTCAATCCCGTGTTAATTTAGCCTCTGCCCCTAGTGCTATGAGCATCGATGAGCAAGCTGATGATAGCAAGGCTCCACCAAGGCGCAGATCAACATTGATTTTGACAGACGACCCGGACTTAAAGCTCACAAAGATGGGTGATGATGTGCAAACACCGTCAAAAGAGGTTGACAACCCAATGGAAGAAGACAGCTCCTCATCACAGATTGATAAGATTGATCCTAATGCCCCACAGGCTCCAAGTGCCGATCATACCGTACCTGTGGAAATTCAATGGACTCAAGGTGGTGAAAACGTTTTTATTACTGGTTCTTTCACTGGTTGGAGAAAGATGATCAAGTTGATTAAGGAGAGTGATGGCAAATTTGCGATCAAGTTACGATTGCCTGAAGGGACGCACCGTTTCAGATTCATTGTTGATAACGAGCTTAGGTTCTCTGATTACTTACCAACTGCAACGGATCAGATGGGAAATTTCGTTAACTACATTGAGATTCAGTCTCCAGGCTCATCGCAGGTTATTCAGGACCAGGTTATCACAGATCAACAACAACTGCTGCAACAACAACAACAACAAGAACAACTGCTGCTGCAACAAGAACAAGAACAACAACAACAACAACAACAACTGCAACAACAACAACAACTGCAGCAGCAGCAGCAGCAACAGCAACAGCAACAGCAACCAGACACGCTGGCCCCGGAACAACCAGCCAAGAAGGACTCCAACTTAGGACTCACAAATGATGATGATGACATGGGCGGTGGCTATTCCCGTTTCCACGAGATGACACCACTGACACCACAATTACAATACGTTCGTGACATCCCTGCCATCTTCACAGACCCTTCGGTCATGGAGCAGTACTATGTGACCTTGGACAACAACCAGAACCAGAACCAATCCTGGCTTACGCCCCCACAACTCCCACCACACCTCGAATCCGTAATTCTAAACAATTACTCCAACGCAGACAAAAGCAACAGTTCGGGCGCATTGCCTATCCCTAACCACGTCGTGTTGAACCATCTGGCCACGACTAGTATCAAACACAACACGCTCGCAGTGGCGAGTGTGGTCAGATACAAGCGGAAGTACGTGACCCAGGTGCTCTATGCTCCTCTTCAATAGTTAAAATAGACGTTTGTATTAAGTACATTTGCACTACTACACTCGTTCGCCGGTGAACTGTAGGTGATGTGCGGCTCCGAGCCAATTTTTTTTTCCCGCTGGCCGACGAAATGGAAAATTATAGTGTGACTCCCCGCTAAACCCGTTGAGAGGTGGGGAGACCACAGAGCTCACACCACAGAAACTACCATTTAAGCTCTATTTGAGTTGATTAGTGAGCTTTACTTAGTCACAAACCATATCAAAGCTTTTTCGCCTTTTGAAACCGGGACATTTGCTGCTTTGGTGTTTCTGTCTAGTCGAGGTACCCTATTTCAAGGCCGATAATACTACTAGTAAATACTCAGAGCAATGGTTCTTTGGTACAAGACCTCAGCGGATTACAAATTCACGTTCGAGACTGCTACACTTGCCTTCTTCAACAAGTACCCAAACCCCTATGCTTCTCATGTTGAATCCGTGGACGTTTTGGACAGAAGCGTTGTCGATGGCAAGTTGTATACCACAAGACTTATCAGAAAAAGAGGCAAACTGCCTCGCTGGGTAACACCTTTCTTAGGGAAAATCTCTTCGTTACACACGTGGATCGTGGAAAAGACGGTGCTGGACCCCGTGACGATGGAAATGAGAGCATACCAACGCAACCTGGATCATACAAGAATCATCAGGGTGGAAGAGTTCACCACTTACCAGTCCAACCCAGAAGACACTGAAACAAACGTTCAATTCAACGTCAAGTTCAGCTCTGGGTTCCGTGGCTTCGGAATAAAAGACCGTATTGAAGCCTGGTCACACAACAGATTTCATGAGAACATCCAAAAGACCAAATTGGGAATGATTTATGTTATGGAGAAGTGCCATGAACGTCGCCTGATGGCTAAGCAGTTACAGCCACAGTGATGCTATCCTGTCTTTCTAGCACCATAACGACTTTTTCACGAAATAACTTATCATCTGCATTTCATCATTATATTTATTAGCTGAAGAGCCATGTACATAACGTTTTTCACCATATATCATCAAGTGTAGTTCAAGCAAAACTGATATCCCACCCGAGTCTCTTAACAATTTCATACCAATCAACACATCTTGTACCTGACGGATCAATGAACCACACCTGTTCCATGATGGTCTTGGCTCGCTCCAAATTCTTGAAGCTATAACGCTCAATGATATCTTGGAATCTTTCCAACATCATGCGTCTGTCTTTCTTTGTAGTACAATTCATCCCGGCAATAAAGAGAGGAAAACATAAAGACGACTCAACAGGTGATTTCAGAACAACGTCTAAACACTTGAGCAGCTCACATAGTATGAATTGAGTCTCCAATGAAGACGGGTTCAATCTCAACACAGACTGACGTAAGTGTAACTTAGCAGTCAATTGGAACAACTCAAATAATGTCAGCTGTAACTCAAGATCTTCTTCGGTGAACTCTTTCAGATCTTCAGGGTCTGGTTTCACATTGTTTATCTTGGTCTCCAGAATACTGGCTTTTTGCATTATTGTCAATAAGGAAGAGTAACGAGTGTATTTTTTACCTCTATCAGAGCTAACAGAATCAGGGGTATCCAGACCTGGAATTTCACGATCGTCATTATCTTTCTGATCGTCCTCATCGTTCATGATACCATACCCCAATGAGTTCGATGATATCTTCAGCAGTCGTTTCGTCTCAGTGGCCAATGTGGAAATCTCACCAATTATGTTGAAGAGAGGCTTTACAATACCTTGTAATGGATCAACACCAAACCCGAAATTGACAATAAAGTTATCATAGTCCTCCACTGAAAAATATGTCCCTCTCTCTCCAGTCGAACTGGCCAAAATATCATGATAGGCAAAGCTGGAAATCAACCAATGCTGTTCTTTATCACCATTGAACTTGAACAACCCACCACGATCTCTAATGATTTTAGCACCCCATTGCAGAAAAACCGGCCATTTCCTTACATCGCCTTTG
The DNA here is from genome assembly GCA_003708295.3 of Petasospora mycetangii. Lineage (NCBI taxonomy): Eukaryota > Fungi > Ascomycota > Saccharomycetes > Phaffomycetales > Wickerhamomycetaceae > Petasospora > Petasospora mycetangii. The sequence continues at coordinate 508,715 of PPNU03000006.1, forward strand.
CAGATCTCAGCACCGATCATGATTAATAAATTAGCTAGTCTTTGTAATGCATCGCCATCAGTCTTAACGGGTGTCGTATGGATATAGTCCAAAGCTTTCTCCATGTATTTTGAACCTTCTCTTTCAAACTCCCCACCCATATGATATCCAGACCACGCCATGATAGAATACAAGATTCCAGGGTTTACCATTGCCATTGGTAAGAACACCTTGGTATAATAGTTGGACTCTGGGGGCACAATAGATATGATACCAGCGAGTCTGTTCCTGTAATAATCATACAATTTGACACCAACTGGATCGAGATTTAGTTCAACAGGCATTCCCATGTTTGGCAGTGGTGAAGGTATTTGAATGTTTAAAAAATCAAAGTATGGAGATTCAGGTAGAACAGAGTCAAACATGAAATGTGGCAACTGCTTTGTCATTGACTGTGGAGTTGATGATGATGAAGTTTGTCCTTCTTTCTTGTCCTGATCAAGATCTGTAATCTTATCCGAGTATTTCATCAAGTTATTTTTCAAATTGCTTTCGAAAAAGTTGTTAAATTCAGCGAAATGATCCAGGTTCTCCCATTTAGGAGACAACCCCGTAACATGGTGTTGTTTCTCTATATTTAGAGTATGTGTTGTGGGACAAGTTGGTGGAGGAGAGAATCCATGGTGTCCCCTCTGAGGGAAATGAAGAAGATTGGTAGATACCGGTGTTTGTCTTGGAAATGGAGCTTCGGTATCCAATGGACTTCTATCATCGTCGTCATCATCGAATGAAGGTGTATGTTCACGAGATTGCTGCTGTTCAGCGGGTCTTCCCTGTGTAGAATGACACAAAGTGGGCAGCTTGAAACTTGTATCGGTTTGGATGAGCGATTCCATGCCATCAATTTTAGACCTCTGATCATCGGACACGTCTCTTTGTTTCTGTTGTTTCGAAGCTTTGACTTCAGGCTTATCAAACCTCTTCTTTTTTGCAATGTTTTCCTCTTCTTCGACTTTCCTTTTGAGTTCTCGTACTGTACTTGCAGCCATCCCTTCTGTGGCCCAAACACAGTTTTTGCCTAACCTTCTGCAATCAGAACATAATGGTCGTTCCTCTGTACATCTCTTCTTTCTGATCTTACACGTAATACACCCTCCTTTGAACTTCTTCTTAGTGAAATGGAATATTTTGGAATCTGGAGGATGATTTGCATCCAGGTTATGAATTATAGGAGTATCGTCAACATCCACATTCTCTGACCGTGAGTGTGTGTCTACTAGTGAATACCTGCCTGTGGATGTCTCGGTCGACGATGTGGGAGCCTTGGTTGGCTTTTTGGTCTCGAACGTAACAAGCATTGAAAAGAGGTAAAGATTTCACAAAGGAAGTAGTCCAATACAATGTTCAACGGAGGAGAGAAATCGGTTATGTGGTACTATATTATTAAGCCCTAGCCTCTAAGAGAAAGAAAATTTAAAGCTGAGCAGTCTCTCAAATGCCCTTGTGGTCTAAAATATTCGTTATCAGTGATCGTGGGTAGAGCGGTAGTAAGTGTAGAGATGGGGGTTGAGATTCACTGCAGATGAGATTATCGTCGAGGGATCTATTCTCCACAGTCACCTCTCCATGGAATACGACACCAAGGCCGTAGAAAATATTCACAAATTGTAGGAAGCCCTCTTGAAAGTATGGGTCTCTTTCAAAATGACTGATGAGTTGATGCTTCAGCACCTTCTACGGCATGAATTGTCGTATTTTCGCGATGTGTACCTTCCAAATAGCGTCAATCCCCGCGCGCGGTTGTGCCGAAAACAGAAATAGTTATGCCAATTTTCGCAAATTCAGGTTTACTAGATTGTTAATTTTTTGGAAAACAGTGTTCTTTTGTGACCTTTGTAGTTGAAATAGTTCTCAAGTGGTGTTAATCATCTATAATATGGTATGGTCATTCCTCGTAAGCACAGTCGTTCTTGTTTCGGAACAGATGAATGAATTTATCGGCTAGGAATAGTAATGGAATCAATTAACTAGAGCCAGTTTAATTTTCTCTCCATAAGAACAATATGTAAACATCAGATATTAGCCCATATTTTTACCTGCATTTCAGCTAGTGCCAGAACTCTCACGGAGGAGATCAGGTGTTGAAATTTAGACTAGTAACAATTGATGCTACGTGCCCTCTTGTGTAAAGCTTATCCTTAGTAAGCGCATTGTAACACCGTAGATAGATCCTAATGGTGTGAATTGGTAGAAATAGCAAATAGCAAATTCACAAACGAATTCTTGTATGAAAAGGTTTTGGGGCCACATTTTAGAGTGGTGGTGGTTTTCTATGCGTTTACAGTGATGGGCGCACATATTCCAAATGAAGAACCAGATATCTAATACATGGGGAATGGCACTCTCTATTGCCCCACGCTTCAATCAAAAATCAAGGGGCCCGTGACACAGTTGGTGTATTAATACTATTTATCGTACTCTCAACACTTGTCAGTGCTTGTCTATCAGCGACTGTGTATCAGCGACCAGGTGTAATATAACTGTCGAGGGCATTATAGGTCAGCGTTCGCATCTTTGAATGGAGCTATAACTGAGCATCCAAACAAGAATTGGGACGAGAGACGAGAGGTACACTCGAGTCTTCGCTATGAAACCTCCCTATCCCTGGTGCCGACCCTGAACCAGCTAGCCGTTCACTCATCCACCATTGTTACCCTACCCACCCTCGCAGCGGCGCTGCCGCGATCTGTATCTTCTAAGCTTGAGTAATCCCAGCGCGCCCATTGGCTGCACGCCGCTTATCAAAGCCAAAGTGACACCACCACGATCGGCTGCCCCACACAAACAAAGCAGAGGGTAGCGGTACGCACACGCACAGGAGCTCCACTGCCTAGCCCGCTCCACCCCTACGCAAGCTACAGGGCGGCATCCTCTGCTTATAGGGGAACTGTAAACATAGATAACGAAGAAGCGAAGGCCCAAACAGCTCAACAACCGGCGCCTTCCGAGTCGCAGGAGGCCGAGTCATTGGGCGTTTCTGCCTTCCCGTGTATAATCTCGCCTGTCTAGCGCTGCCGCTAAGACCTTTTTCTGCACTACGAATCCTCCGTAGGCGCAATCCCCTCCCCCCTCCGTGTGTGACTGTGCTGCGCTCTGCTCCGCACGCTTTATCTCCAACTGTTTATAAACGGAAGCGCAGTACTTTGCCCAACTTCGCCGGAACGCCGAGCGCTTTTTAAAACAACACACATCGTTAGCTGTCCTACTCACGGGCTCACTATCCGTAAGTTGGTTCTTTGGTCTCTTCAATTGTCTGACTACACAATAGTGTTTCTTGACTTTCAGGGGGCGTGCTAGTTCTGCTGCCGTGTTCAAGGCCTATATCGGCGTTACAGCAGAGAAGGAAAAGCTTTTCACTAACAAACAATCCACACAGAACGATGACAGAGCTTCGACAGCAGGATACATTTGAGGACGGCATCTACACTGCGACAAAAGTCTACGACTATGACAACTGTCCGGAGAATACCTCGTGGGCCAACGCACTCCCAGTAAAGCAGGCTCTGTATGACCCCGAGTACGAGAAGGATGCGTGTGGTGTCGGCTTTGTTTGCCATATCAAGGGGCAGAAAGACCATAAGATTGTCTCGGATGCTCGTTTCCTGCTCTGCAATATGACACACCGTGGTGCTGTCTCCTCGGATGGTAACGGTGACGGTGCCGGTATTCTGATGGGCATTGGTCACCGCTTTTTTACAAAGGAATTCAAGTACACCAACAACATCCAGATTCCTCAAGAAGGCCAGTACGCTATTGGAAACATATTTTTCAAGAACGATGAATCCACTCTAGCCCAATCCAAACAGACTTTCGAACAAATTGCTCTCAACTTGGGCCTCTCCGTGCTGGCGTGGAGAGAGGTTCCTCACGATTCCAGCATCTTGGGTGCAGCAGCATTATCCAGAGAACCAACTGTTCTACAGCCAGTGGTTGTCTTATCCGAGCTTAAAGGTGTCACCAGCTTGTCTGCTGATGATTTTGAAACACAATATGACAAAAAGTTCCAGAAGCAGTTGTATTTGCTCAGAAAACAAGCCACCAACTCCATCGGCTTGCATAACTGGTTTTACATTTGCTCTCTTTCCAATAAGCTCATAGTCTACAAAGGTCAATTGACACCATCCCAAGTGTACAATTACTACCATGACTTGAATAATGCCGACTATGAATCCCATTTTGCACTCGTCCATTCACGATTCTCCACCAACACTTTCCCATCTTGGGATAGAGCTCAACCATTAAGATGGCTTGCTCACAATGGTGAAATCAATACTTTGAGAGGTAACAAAAATTGGATGCGTTCCAGAGAAGGTGTTATGGAATCTTCCTTCTTTGGTGAGGAGTTGGATAAATTGTATCCAATCATTGAGGAAGGAGGTTCTGATTCGGCAGCAGTTGATAACGTTTTGGAATTACTCGTTATTAATGGTGTTCTATCTTTGCCTGAAGCCGTGATGCTTCTTGTGCCAGAAGCTTGGGAGAATGATGCTAATATGGATTCAAAAAAGAAGGCATTTTATCAATGGGCTGCTTGCCTCATGGAACCTTGGGATGGTCCAGCTTTGTTCAACTTCACTGATGGTCGTTACTGTGGTGCCACCCTGGATAGAAATGGTTTGAGACCATGTCGTTACTACATCACATCTGATGATAGAATCATATGTGGTTCTGAAGTTGGTGTTATTCCGATCAATAATGATTTAGTCATTGAGAAAGGTCGCTTGGAACCAGGTCATATGCTCCTTGTTGACACCAAGAAAGGAATCATTGTTGATGACAGACAATTAAAATCTGGCATCTCTTCCAAATTTGATTTCAAGTCGTGGTTGGCTAAAGTTATCAAGTTTGATGACTTGTACACCAAGTATGCTTCTAAAAACATTGAACTGGGATCGAATATCACTGTTGATTCTTTTATTACAACTCAGACTGACCCTAGACTTCAAGCTCTTGGTTACACCAATGAGCAGCTGTCTCTATTGCTCGTACCAATGGCTACAGGTGGTAAAGAAGCACTGGGTTCTATGGGTAACGATGCTCCACTGGCATGCTTGAACGAAAACCCGGTATTACTCTACGACTACTTTAGACAGCTCTTCGCTCAAGTGACAAACCCTCCAATTGATCCAATTAGAGAGGCAAATGTTATGTCTCTGCAGTGCTTCATTGGTCCTCAAGGAAACTTGCTTGAGATGAATGCAAATCAATGTAATAGACTATTACTCGAGTCTCCAATTATGAAACCAACTCAGTTCCAAGCTTTAAAAAACATCACTAAGATCATCCCATCTTGGTCTGTTGCTGAGATCGATATCACTTTTCCAAAGAGTGAGGGTCTACTTGGATATATGGACACCATTGAGAAAATTACTCATGAGGCTTCTGAAGCTATCTACAATGAGAACCAGATCATTGTCTTGTCTGACAGGGCTATGTCTGCTGACCGTGTTGCCATCTCTTCGTTAATTGCTATCGGTGCTATCCATCACCATTTGATTCGTCAAAAGCAGCGTTCTAAAGTTGCTTTAGTCTTAGAAACTGGTGAGGCTAAAGAAGTTCATCACTTCTGTGTCTTGCTTGGCTATGGTGCTGATGCTATCTTCCCATACTTGGCCATGGAAACACTTATTAGAATGAACCATGAGGGTTTAATCAGAGCAGATGTTGACGATGAAAAGATTCTGTCCAACTACAAATACGCTGTTGATGGCGGTATCTTGAAAGTCATGTCTAAAATGGGTATCTCGACCTTGGCGTCCTACAAAGGTGCCCAGATCTTTGAAGCTTTGGGTATTGACAACTCTGTTATTGATGTCTGTTTCAATGGTACGGCTTCCAGAATCAGAGGTGTTACGTTTGAGTACATTGCTCAGGATGCCTTCTCCTTGCATGAGAGAGGCTTCCCATCTAGATCAACCATTAAGGCCATCGGTTTGCCAGAGTCTGGCGAGTATCACTGGAGAGATGGTGGTCCAAAACATGTTAACGAGCCAGTTGCCATTGCCTCTTTGCAAGATGCTGTTAGAAACAAGAACGAGCATGCATTTGATTTGTACGCAAAGAAGGAGTATGAGGCTATCAAAGACTGTACTCTGAGAGGTTTGCTTGATTTGGACTATGATAACTCAACTCCTATACCATTGGATCAGGTTGAGCCATGGACTGACATTGCTCGTCGTTTTGCTTCTGGTGCTATGTCTTATGGTTCCATCTCCATGGAGGCTCATTCTACATTGGCAGTTGCAATGAACAGAATGGGAGCCAAGTCTAACTGTGGCGAAGGTGGTGAAGACTCTGAGCGTTCCATTGTAAATGAAAATGGTGACACTATGAGATCCGCTATCAAGCAAGTTGCCTCTGCTAGATTTGGTGTTACCTCCCACTACTTGTCTGATGCTGACGAGATCCAGATAAAGATGGCCCAAGGTGCTAAGCCAGGTGAAGGTGGTGAGTTACCAGGTCACAAAGTTTCTCAGTCAATTGCTAAAACTAGACACTCTACCCCTGGTGTTGGACTGATTTCTCCACCACCACATCATGATATCTACTCCATCGAAGATTTGAAGCAGCTAATCTACGATTTGAAGTGTGCTAATCCAAGAGCTGGTATCTCAGTCAAGTTAGTCTCTGAAGTTGGTGTTGGTATCGTTGCATCTGGTGTTGCTAAGGCTAAGGCTGACCACATATTGATCTCTGGTCACGATGGTGGTACTGGTGCTTCAAGATGGACTGGTATTAAGTACGCAGGTTTGCCATGGGAACTCGGTTTGGCTGAAACGCATCAAACTTTGGTGTTAAATGACTTAAGAGGCAATGTAGTTGTCCAAACTGATGGTCAGTTAAGAACCGGTTTCGATATTGCTGTTGCTGTCCTGCTTGGTGCTGAGTCCTTTACTCTGGCCACTATTCCATTAATTGCTTTAGGTTGTATCATGATGAGAAAATGTCATTTGAACTCCTGTCCAGTGGGAATTGCTACTCAGGACCCAGAGTTGAGAGAGAAGTTCAAGGGTGCTCCAGAACATGTTATCAACTTTTTCTATTATTTGATCCACGATTTGAGAAAGATCATGGCCAAACTTGGTTTCAGAACCATTGATGAGATGGTTGGTCACTCTGAGAAGCTGAAAACTAGAGAGGATCGCAACACCAAGACTTGCAATATTGACTTATCTCCAATACTGACTCCAGCCCATTCTATCAGACCAGGTGTTGCCACTCGATTTGTCAAAAAGCAGGACCATAAGTTGCACGTGCGTTTGGACAACAAGTTGGTCGATGAGGCGGAGATCACTTTGGACAAGGGCCTTCCTGTAACTATTGATGCTGAGATCATCAACACTGACCGTGCCTTGGGTGCCACTCTATCTTACCGTATCTCCAAGAAATTTGGTGAGTATGGACTGCCACAAGACACCGTTGTTGTCAACATCAAAGGTTCTGCTGGTCAGTCTTTTGGTGCCTTCTTGGCCAGCGGTGTTACCTTCTTCTTGGAAGGTGACGCTAATGATTATGTTGGTAAAGGTTTGTCTGGTGGTAGATTGGTCATCAAACCTCCAAATGGTGCCCACTTCAAGTCCTATGAAAACGTCATCGTTGGTAACACTTGTTTCTACGGTGCTACTTCTGGACATGCATTTATTAGCGGTGCAGCTGGTGAACGTTTTGCTGTTCGTAACTCTGGTGCCACCATCGTTATTGAAAAGATCAAAGGTAACAATGCTTTCGAATATATGACTGGAGGTCGTGTTGTCGTCTTATCTCACATGGACTCTATCAATGCATTTGCAGGTGCTTCTGGTGGTATCGCATACGTCTTGGTTTCTGATTACAAGGAGTTCAGTGCCAGGGTTAACCACGAGACTATTGAGTTGTCCTCTTTGACGGACCCAGTCGAGATTGCCTTTGTCAAGGGTCTGATTGAAGAGCATCGTCATTACACCAACTCTGAGTTGGCTGACCGTATTCTGAAAAACTTCAACTACTACTTGTCTTCTTTTGTTAAGGTGTTGCCAACAGATTACAAAAAGGTGTTGGAAGCTGAGAAGCAGAAAGTTGCAGCTCTCAAGAGAATTGAATCTGAGAAGTTCTTGAAATCATTCCAAAGGTTAGACCCAGATGCTGATGTCACCAATGGTGAGACTAAGAAGAACCGCGTAACTATCTCTAACAGAGCCACTTTGAAGGAACCAAAGATCATGGATTTGGAAGACACTATCCAAGACAAGCTGATGGAAAACAAGAAGGTCGAAAAGTTGGACAAGGTTCGTGGATTTATCAAGTATAAGCAGCGTCATGAGACTTATAGAGGAGCGAAAATTAGAACGAAAGACTGGAAGGAATTGTCAGGCGCATTGAGTAAGTCAGAAGCTAACTACCAGACAGCTCGCTGTATGGATTGTGGTGTTCCATTTTGTCAATCTGACACTGGTTGCCCAATCTCCAATGTCATTCCTAAGTTCAACGAATTGGTGTTCAACAAACAATGGAAGGCTGCATTGGACAAGCTATCTGAGACGAACAACTTCCCTGAGTTCACTGGTCGTGTTTGCCCTGCGCCATGTCAAGGCGCTTGTGTCGTTGGTATTATTGAGGAGCCAGTTGGTATCAAATCTATTGAACGTCTGATCATCGATAATGCCTTTGAAAATGGTTGGGTCGTTCCAAATCCGCCATCTGTTCGTACTGGTAAGTCCGTTGCTATCGTTGGTTCTGGTCCTGCTGGTTTGGCTGCTGCTGATCAATTAAACAAAGCTGGTCATTACGTCACAGTATATGAACGTTCAGACAGACCAGGTGGTTTGTTGATGTATGGTATACCAAACATGAAACTGGATAAGAAGGTTGTCAAGCGTCGTACAGACTTGTTGGAGGCGGAAGGTATCATGTTTGTTTGTAACACAGAAATCAACGACTTGACTGAGTTAAAGGCTCAGAATGATGCTGTTATCATGGCTATTGGTTCCACCATTCCTAGAGACCTGAAAATTCCGGGACGTGACTTATCAAACATTGACTTTGCCATGACTTTGTTGAAGAATAACACTCAGGCCTTGCTTGATGAGTACTTGCCAGAAGTCCGTTCCAAAATTGAGGGTAAGAATGTTATTGTCATTGGTGGAGGTGATACGGGTAATGATTGTATCGGTACTGCGGTTAGACACGGTGCTAAATCTGTGGTCAACTTTGAACTACTTCCGCAACCACCGGCTGAACGTTCCAGAGATAACCCATGGCCACAATGGCCAAGAATTTTCAGAGTGGATTATGGACATGCAGAGGTTAAGGACCATTACGGTAAGGATCCTCGTGAATACTGCATCCTGTCTAAAGAGTTCATTGGTGATGAAGAGGGTAACGTCAAGGCCATTCGTACTGTTAGAGTAGAATGGAAGAAATCCGAGAGTGGTGTCTGGCAGATGAATGAAATACCAAATAGTGAGGAAATTTTCGATGCTGACTTAGTTTTGTTGTCCATGGGTTTCGTTGGACCTGAGATCACTAAGATGGAAATCCAAAAGAGTCCACGCGGAACAATCCCAACTGTGAACAATTCCAGTTACCAAGTTGAAGATAAACTCTTTGCTGCTGGTGATTGCAGAAGAGGTCAGTCTTTGATCGTCTGGGGTATCCAAGAAGGTAGACAGTGTGCACGTGAAGTTGATATGTATTTGGAGAGTAACACAAAGTTACCCGGTAATGGTGGTATCATCAAGAGAGACTTCAAGTTGTTGGAAGAGTTGGCCAATGGTATTGAACAGTCTCCTTGATATAATCACATTTATTATTTTATATTGTTATTTTCATGTACAATAGTCTGAATTTATTGTTATCCACATACCACTGTAACTCAATATGCCTATCGTCCCAATCGTAAAGATTTCATAGGTGATGAAGTTCATTGATAAGCTTACGAAATCATAATAAATTATACATGTCACGTGCAGATGACTTTGATAACTTAGAAAAATCTATGCATTAATAAATAAGAAAGCATATCAACAGGACGACCCAGGTGCTAACAACTGAATAACAAGAACAAAAAGGGTGCAACAAGGAAGAGGGTTTTGTTCTAAATCACAGACCATTTGTGGCACATGAGAAAACCGTTCCGTAAGCACTAGCCTGATAGTTCAAGATGATAGAGTCCACAGAGGCATAAAGACCTGGACCTAGGATGTAAATACCAATACCTATCAAGCCCAAGCAGGTAAAATATTCAACTTTTTCAAAAAATGACAAAGTGGAGAAGAACTCTCCATAAGAAGAATACTGTCCTCTATACTTGACCTGTTTGAGTCTAATGTAAGCAACACCCCAGAAAACAAATCCAAACCAACAATCAAACAATGAAGACATAAGAGAGAGCAAATCGGAGAAAAATGGAATCACTTCAGCAATTATAAAAGCCAAAGCCCACGTAGCAGCATTTAAAGCAATCCAGATACCCCAACCTTTAGCGGTATGGGAAGTTCTATGAACTGACTTGCTGTCAAAAAGGTTGAGAAATACAAATTGACAGCTGACATTGGAATATAACGAGCCTAAAAAGATCAAAGTTGGAATAGCAAAAGAGAAAGCAATAATCTTATAACTTCTTTCCAGAGATCCAAAAGCAGGAGCTGTCATGTAGTCAGTACCGACATAGACGTAAATGATGGATCCTGCGAGAGCAAAGACAAGAAGTTCACAGAACGTAACCAAATACAATGCTTTCTTGAAATCTTTTGGGTTCTTCATCTCGGCGATGAATGATGGATAGCAAATCTGCCCAACAAAAGTGTAAACAATGTTCAGCATAGCGCCCATTCCAGCGACATATGTAGTACCTTCCTCTGGCCAGAGGTTCCAGGTGACTGGTGTTGATGGATCATAGCCGAATGGATGTTCCTGAACACCAGCAAATATCATAGCAAGAATTACAGCGATACCCATTGTGGCAGCAGAGAAGAGGCCAACCAAAGACAACTGGGCAAATGTTCTTGGAAGGGAGACAACGCAACAAATGACTGCAAAAACGACGGAAAACACAACAGTACAAGTACCATGGTTCGAAACAGTGTTGAGATATTTGGAACCAACAACACAGTGAAGGGCTTGGATCATGGTATTGTTGAGCAAAAAACAAGCTGCAGTGGCATACCATGCCCATTTCTTACCCCAAAACAAATGCTGGCCAATATCACAGATGTTGATTAAGTGTGGATAGCGGGCACAATAGTCGCCAATGATCATCCCGGTATACAACGTTGTTAATGCAACAAAAACGGTGATGATGAGGCCGGGAACCAAACCAAGTACAGAGTAAGACCAAGGGAAAGACATAATGGCTAGACAAATGTACTCGGAGAAGAGCAGCATCGAGGTACGCTGCCACGAGCACGAACGATACTTGATGTCATTATTCTGCTCTTCTGCAAGCTCTTTTTGTAGGATTGCCTCTGCGGAAGACTGGTCGTCGGTGTAGGATTCCAAGTCGACGCGGGAGCTGTATGCCTTCTCAGGGTCGACATCTGAGTGGGGCATTGTTCTTGTACTGCTTGCGGAAATGGGGTTATTTTGATTGTTTTCGGGGAGAAAATGGGAAGGGAGTAAATGATGGAAGAGGGACAGATTGTGGGCGCTTAATTTGTAATTTAGCAATGATCAACGGCTCTGTAGCTGGGGATTTTCCGCTCATATATAATAGCAAATGTGTCAACGTCCGCCTACGTCACCGGTTGAGGCTTCGGGACAAGACATGGTACGTGCACATAGGGACAGACGCTGTCGGAGAAGGTCTTCGGTTGATAAATTCAGGAGAAGCAGGGTCAAAGCTATATATTCAAAGATATTAGGCTGGTTTTCCGCAGAGTACAACTCTCCAGGGTAGATCTCTTTCAAATGATGGTTTCGGATCATGAAACTGCGGTGTTAGCAAAGAAGCAAAGAGTATTTGCAAAAAAAAATATAAAGTGGGCCACAAGACAAACCGGGATACGGCGAGATGTCCTAAACTATAACTGCCACGGCCATATCTAAAGCTATATCACAAGCCACAGTACACGGCACAGGACAACAGAGTATATACATACTTCAAACTGTAAACACACTATACGCTTGATGTTCCGGCCGCCCTGTGGCTCGTGTGTATAATGTGTGGCTGTGTGGCGCTCTGTGTCCTGTGTCTTGTTCGGTGTGTGCCACTTATCGTCATTGTACGCTTCAAATTAGTTGGTACAGAACTTTTTTTCGTTTATTTGGCATTTGTCCATCATATCTCGTGGGAATCTCACATTTCCCAGACATTGATATGTGTGATGGATTTTAGAGGGGCTTTTCGGTGTGCATATCTATGGGGTTAACCCCATTTAAAATTTATTCTATGCCCGCGTTATCAAGCCCTTATCTAGTACTTGCGCATATCAGTGTACGCTTTAATGGCTTCTACTGAAGTAAAAAGACCTCAACCGCAAGTCAATTGAACAATAATCCTCCATGGGGAAAGAACAATAGAGACTCCAGCCAAGGTCTATTAAGGCTTCGTTGGCATTCTTGTCTATTTGTGTTTTTTCATGGGCATATATGCAGCGCTTGACAGGTCGCGTGAAGCACAGAGGAGCCACACATGTGTGGCTGTATGTGGCCAGTGAGCCGCAATGTAATTAGAGAGTAACAAACATTCAAAGGATATCAGTCAACCTTACATCTTCAAAGAGAAGTGAGAACGAGCGGGTTAAAACAATGCTCATGGAGCTTGCAGGGAGTACGAGGACTGGGTTTAGCGCGAGGTTGGACTTTTGCCAATGAGGTGCATGTGCACTTGAGTAGAAAACCTAATGGTTGATTACTTATAATGTCAAAGGACTACCCAGTTCATAGTGTTCATGCTTCCCATCCTTGAAGAAGAAGCAAATAGCACAAATCAATCTGTAATTTCACTGCGAGATATGGTTCACGGAGGAGCGTGCGAAATCATGCGCACAGCCGTTTGTGGGGTTGAACGCCTCTGTACGGCTTGGACCGCTACTTTCATAAATAGACCATTGATAACAAGCAAAGACTGTAACCATGCCATGACAATGGCTTGATCTACAAAAACTCGGATCACAACGCACAACGTCAATTGTAAATGAGAAGTCAAATGCACCAGTTTGTCTCGCTTCAACTCTATATGGTTGACTGCCCAAGTCCTATCTAAAAACTTCTGGTTGTATAATGCTGAAAGACAGATAATCTAATCAAAAACACGAATGAATGGGGAAGTGGGGTGGTTCGTCTCATTATTAGGGATCTCGAACAATAGCAGGATGGGGAAAAGAACTAAAAACAAAAACATCGTAGGCTCATAGGCTCATGTAATACACTATCATTATCATTTAGACTTGAACAAGTTTTTGGCCTTTGAGAAGAGTCCGCTCTTATCGCTCTTATCCCTCTGCTTCTTCTGATCTTGACTAGCACTATTCTTCGGTGAGATCATGTTACCAAACCCTCCTCTACCGATGCTAAGTGGATTGCTTTGGCCATTCTGTCCACTGATGACAGGCGTGATATGGTCCTCGGGATCAGCATCAACGTCTTGCAACTTACGTGCAATTGAAGGATCTGTATTACGGTACATGTTACCGGCTCCTCCACGCCCTGTCGAGAACACTGGTTGCAGAAGATTGGGTGTCTGCGACCCTTGAGCACCAACGTGGACTTGTGGCTGCTCAACAGACTTTTGGATGTTACCTGCTCCGCCTCTGCCTGTAGAGAACGTATACTGTTTAGACATATCGTCGTTGTGGCTGTCTAGGTGTTGATGGTGAGTCATGAAGGAAACGCAAAAGAACAGCGCCTTCTCTCTTATAAAACCTCCATTTGGCCCACTGTGCCGTTGATCACGCTTTCAAACTACTGAAATGCCGCTTGGCATCGTCCACACACTTTTTCTTTGAGCGCTCATAACCTTTCCCAATCCGGAAGGGCTGGGGAGCCAACACTGATGCTACGAAATAGGGTAAATTTGAATTTATTGGGCAATCGGGAGCTGAGATGTTAATCTATCAAATACTCATCATGAAGATCGCATAGACACATTGTATGGTTTGAAGAGCGGAGCAGGCATTAAGAAAGAAAGAACAAAAGGCACAATAGTAGCATAGTCAAGGTTCACATAAAGTCGTCATCTCCAAAGTCATCGTAGTTATCGACTACAACGTCCACATCCTTCTTGAACGCACCTCCCAAGTTAACACCGGACTTGGCTTTTTTCTTACCAGCGCCACCGGTAGCTGTTCCACCGGCTTTAGCCAATCTCGCTTGTCTTTCTTGTCTTTCCTTCTCTTTCATCACAACGTTCAAAGTGGAAATAGCTTTTCTAATGTTCTCGGTGGTCATTGGCTTAGCCATGTCTCTGATCAGGTCAATGGCTAGTCCAGAAGAGTAGTACATTGTGTTCTTTTGGGCTAGCTTTTCCATCACAGGTGTCAAGCCTTTTCTTAATTTTTCATAGTCGGCTTTAGTCTCAGGTTGGAACAATGGATGGTCATCAATTGGAGAGTCAGCGGTCAAAGCAGTAGCGGCCGGAGCAGAAGAAGCGATAGCCTTCTCTCTTGGGTGTTGGTTCAATCCCAAGTCACCGAACAAGTCGGAGGCACTGTTCAAATCAGAATCTAATTCAGCTTTCTTTTGCAGAGCTTTACGTGTCTTCTCGTCAACCTTACTCAGGTCCAAAGCTGGAGCTACTGCCTTCTTTACAGTAGCCTTACCTATGGCTTTGGTAGCAGCCTTCTTTGGTGCTGCTTTTGGCTTCTCTTCCTCTTCAGCATCCCAAGATTCAAGCACAGGCTCATCGTCATCGGCGAAGTCATCGTCCCAGTTGGTGGCAACCTTTGTATTTGAGGAGGTTGGAACCTCAAAATCATCGTCATCTATAATTAAAGTGAGTTAGTAAGAACTCGTTTAGAGTAGCGTGACAATACTGAAACCCTTGGTGTCTTATAGTATGGCTGGTGGAGATAAGTAACCATCACCTACTACTGAAAGTCCACCAGTCTAAAAGATAGAGCGGAGACAGAAAGCAGGAAAGAGGTATCACCCCACAGAGAACACAGGAAACGTACCCCAAGACATTGTTATCTATGTGTTTCGTTGTTTTACAAACAGCGTAAAATGTGTCAATTTTAAGGTGTCAAAGTGGTCTTCCCAGTAGTCTTTTTTTTGCCCAACGATCACCAGCAAAAAGGCACTTCACCCATAAAGGCCTAAAGCGGTAAAATCCGGGTGCATGCTATGTAAGCTCCGAGGGAAGAACATCAGAACACCAGTAGGCGCAAAATGAGTTTCTGGTGTTCGGGTGTAATGGTGCTTAAATATATATAGAGCAAATGCTTCTGATTATGGGGTGATTGTTTCGATATATTTGTGATCGATTTGTGTGTTCAATTAACCGGATGTTCTTCATTACTAAAAAGAGAAGAATATTGCAAAGATTGTTTATAACTAATGACTATCGAATTTCCAGATGGGTAAAGACCTAGTTACTAAAAATTACTTATATAATTTAGATACAAAAATTGTCAGAATGGGCAGTCTTGAAGAGGTCATGGCCCATTTCAAGATTGGTGTCTCACACAAACCTTTTTGAATAGACTACATCAAATTGGTTTCCAATCATAAACGTTCTTAATGTAATATGACTCAAAAGTCTGGTGTCGGGATGTTTTACGACTCATGAGCTATACAATCTTTCATGCTATAAAAACCCACAAGGTTGTGCTAGAGAGCTTACATGCCGTATATGAATTGTAGTTGAGTCTTGATTTACGAACAGATCATTCAAATCTGCCAAAGTTAGACAAACAAGTATGCTTTACCAGAGGCACCACCACCTATTAACCAATTTTGTGTGTGATGGAAATTAGCCACTGCTGGAACGTTAGTCATCAGTGGGTCTGAGAGATGGGCCAATTGGTTACCATCTCTATCATATACGTCAAAGTATTTCTTCATGTTTGCAATGACAAATTTTTCAACCTTATCATGTGGGAACATATGCCATCTTGCCTTGAGAATAGAAACCCATCTTCCTGTTTGACAGTTATGCTTGATTGTATGAGTCGGCTTTAATAAACTCTCTGGTAATGTATAAGTTGGAGACCAATTTGAAGCATCTTTACCCAACTGGAAGATGTTTACAGTATCATCGTAACTATTGCAAACGATATCATTAGAGTGATTCCAACTTGCAATAGAGACAGATAAACGAGAGTCATAAATACCCGGGATATGGAAAGTTTCCAATTCATCTTTATAATCTGTCCAAGTGCAAGCAGTAGCAGTTCTCAAATCAAATAATTTCATCGTCCTATCCAATGATGCTGTAGCTAATTGCATCTTATTATTTGGATTGACGGCAAACCCACCAATTTTTTTGTTTGACATTCTAAACACTTGTTTTGAGCTATGATCATTTGCACGAACATCAACCCTTCCAAATTCACCGTCCATTGTAGTGTAATAAATTTCATTTCCCTTTGTGAAGTTAATGTCTGTAATCCCAACGTCGTAGCCGTTAATGAACACTTGAGTCGATTTCATGGTGGTCAAATCAATGTTTCTAATGGAGCCGTCATAACTGCAAGTATACACTTTAGAAGTATGAGCCATATCAAATTCCAATTTAGCTATTGATTTGGCGTGCAGCTTGAAATGAGTGATGTCAACCTCTTCAAGGTCATCAGCATTCCAAACACCAAGAAGACCCTCATGGTCTGCACCAAGGACCAATCTCTTGTCAACCGTTGGATGAAAAATCGCATACGTCATTCTTGAACTAGTTAGTCTTATCTGATTTGGTTCATGATGTTCATACAATGACATGTTGGAAAACTCTTTTCTCATATTCTTGACATCAACAGACGAATTATCTTTCTTAACGATCTCCTCGTAGTAATCTCCAATGGAGAAAGGCTTCGATGTTGAGACGAGATTCTGGAATTTCTCCAGTAGTTTTACTTCATTCTCCTCGTTCTCCTCCTTCTTTACACCTTTCTTATCTCTTACCAAATCCAGTAGACTCAGATCACCGTTGATTCTAATACTTTTGAGCTTCTCAAGCTCGTCTCTCTCCCTCTGTCTTTTGTCCTCTTCAAGCTCAAACTGCTTGTTTGTTTCAGAGTCATCTACCTGCACACCAGCAAGCCTTCTTGAACGTCTAGTCGGGACCGGCGGCGCTTTTTCCGTTTTCACTTTCTTCTTCTTGGGTCCTTGAGCAGCTTTATGTTCAGCTTCTTTCTTGATGCTCCTGGAGATGTCACCTGTGATCGCATTCAGATTTAGCGACGACAACAGCCGTTTATTACGCTCGATGTTGGCCTGACGCTGCTTCTCAAACTCGCTCAACGCCATTTAGATAGTTCCAGTTGGTGGAGACTACGTGGAATATATACTGAAGCTTGTTGGTACGCGGGACAAGATTGAGTTACAACGCGTAAGGGGTCTTTTTCGCGTTCGTGTCGCGAAGTAAGAAAAGGTCTCTTTTACCTTAGTTCTGCAACACCGAGATGAGCTTGGAGTAGAGAAAAGAGGCCAATGTCCAACATTATAAACGTCTTCAACCCACCCGAGCCACGCGATCTACGCCCAGAGGAGTACGAGGACTGTTTGGCGTGCCAGTTGATGGCGACACTCTCTGCGCTCGGCGGTGGTGCTTGGTTTGCCAGTGGCAAAGTGTTTGAAGATGACAAGATCACACGGAAGGAGAGCCTAAAGAAGAATCCAATATGGTGGAGAAATACAGTGAGAACTTTTGGTGTTGGGTTACTGTTCTTTGGTGTGTATAGGGGCACGGAAGGCTGGCTTTGGGGTGTCAGAGACAAGCAGAAGACACTGCAGCAGTGACGTCGGTGGTGAACTCTTTAGTAATGAGGTATATGGGTCTACGGAGAAATGTGTGTATAATGATACCCTTGAGATGATGTTAGAACGTAGAGAGAGTATGTAATATAGTTGGTGGATGGAGGGTATACAATGGCGTATAGGAAAGGAGTGTGAAGCAGGTTCTCCGATGAAAGGATCGTGCAGAAATGAACATGACAAAGGATAAAAAATGGATATGAAAGAAATGGCTATGGGAAAATGGGCATAAAAAGACACAGCGAAGCAGAACTAAACAAAGGAGGGGAAAATAAAAAAAATGAATGCAAGTGACACGATTACTTTGTCCTCTTCAGCTTCTTGGCTAAATGTCTTAACAGAGGACCACTTTCCTCTTTCTCATATTTCCTTAGTAAACCATCAGGCATATTAAGTAACGCTTGGGGTGTAGGGCGACTCTGTTGTTTCCTCAAGCAAATGTCAACAAAATTACACAGTTCTTTGCTGTATTTCTTTCGTGATAATGATGGCGGGTCTTCGTTAACAATCCTTTGTAGTAGATCCAAGATACCATTTGGTGTATCTTTCTTACCAAATGGAAATTCACCTGTGGCTAACTCAATAAGCATTAGTCCCAGAGACCAAACATCACCTTTGATACTATAGACATCGCCTTGAATTCTCTCTGGGGACATGTATGTCGACGTTCCGACAAACGTATCAGCAATGGAGTTATTGTTCAACTCACGACTTACGCCAAAATCACAGATTTTCACTTCACCTTTGGAATTCAGCAAGACATTGGAAGGTTTAATATCTCTGTGGATGATCTTATGTGCTGAGTAGAGATAGTTCAATCCTTGTAGCACTGCATATGTTATTTTGGACAAGTAGACTTCTTTGAGGAACCCCAGCTTGGCGAGAATATGATCTAAAGAGCCACAATCCATGTACTCTATACAAATGATAACACCATTTGAATAGATACCCGCGACTTCTTCCGACACAGGAATTATGGATTGAACATTCTCCACTTTACTATTATCCTGCTCACTTTGTGTCTGGGTTTCATTACCACCGGTCACGGTTGACGAAGCCGAGGAACCTCCGTTATCTATGAACACTGCACCATAGAAATCGATAACGTAAGGAGATCTTACTTCGTTGAGAATTTTAAGCTCCCTTAGGATTTGGTTCTGTACTTTGAACGTCTTTTCAAACATGATCTGCTTCTTGGCCATGATCTTGTTTGTGGGCACATGTAGTACCTCTGAAACGACACCACTTTGGCCCTCACCTAGGGTCTTAATGTTTAGTAGGTCACGCTGTTTGAGACCAAATGTTTTATTGATGGTGAGCGTCAGCTTTTCAAAATTGTCCAGAAGCTCCAGGTCTTCCTGACGCATGGAAGCTGCAGACTTAGGGGTCTGTTCGGGTGTTGTCTGTGAGAGTGAATTGATAGGTGAGTTGACTGTTGAAGCGGATTGTGAAGGGGTATCTTCCGTTAGGGTTAGCTTTTTCAAATTCCTTCTCTTTAAAGTCTTTGGTTGAAAGATGGACGGGGCATTCGAGTCGGGGGTCCCTGGAGTTCCCGGTGTTACCGGCTGGTCCTGTGATGGCGGTTGAGACGGCCTTGGAGACGAGCTTTCGGAGTCGATGACGATGGGAGGTAACGGTTTGTTACGGGAGACGTTGAGAGAGAGTGTCGACGACTTGCGGTGGGACGATATTCTCTCCATAGTGGTTGCCTCTCGCGTGTTTACCGAGTTTGTCTTGCTCTCCGTCCAGGCAGCTGTATGGGAGGCAGAAAACGTGCACTGTGAGACCTTTGTGAGTGGTGAGGATTCCTTCTGACCCTTTTGATACTCATTCGAAATTCCGTACGGCGTAGGCGCGCGCGCACAGCTGGCGATGTGCGACAATTAAACGGGGTTACCCAATCAAGAAATCAACGGCTGATTATTCATAGGTATATGAAAATTAATAAGAATACCGCATTGGGAAGTCAGGTAGCGGACGCCCACTCGTTCCGCCCGAAAAAAGCCCACACAACCAGCTTGCCGACGAAAAGCAAAAAGGCCCACGCCCTGTTTTCACCTTAAGGACAAAAGCACCTTTTCTTGAAAGTACTTACAGACCCTTCACACCTCTTCGTTTTTCGTCTTCTATCAGACACGTCTATTCAAAGACCTACGGCCTCTTACTTTGCGGTCCACTGATCTTTGAGACTGTTACGCTTCTTTCCACACTCACCTTGTGAAACGACTCTCGACCAGAACTTATAGAAAGCCACGCGTTTCTCGAGCTACAACTACTACTACTACTTCCTCAAATACAACTACTGCACACCATGTCTGAAGACTGGAAGAAGAGCCTGAACCTCCCAGAGAGAGACACTAGGCCACAGACGGAAGATGTCACCAAGACAAAAGGTAACTCCTTCGAGGACTTTTACCTCAGTAGGAAGTTACTGATGGGTATCTTCGAAGCTGGATTTGAGAAGCCTTCTCCTATCCAGGAGGAATCCATCCCTGTTGCTTTAGCTGGCCGTGACATCCTCGCGAGAGCTAAGAATGGTACCGGTAAGACGGCATCTTTCATCATCCCAACATTGGAGAAATGTAAGCCTAAAATTGACAAAATCCAAGCCTTGATTTTGCTTCCAACAAGAGAATTAGCATTGCAGACATCACAAGTTGTTAGAACACTCGGTAAACATCTGGATCTCGAGTGTATGGTCACAACAGGAGGTACAAACCTAAGAGATGATATTGTTAGATTGGATGAATCCGTTCACATCCTTGTCGGTACTCCAGGTCGTGTTTTGGATCTTGCTGCTCGTGGTATTGCCGACCTGTCTTCTTGTTCTATGTTTGTCATGGATGAGGCTGATAAAATGCTCTCTCCAGAATTCCAACGTCTTATTAACCAAATCTTGGACTTTCTTCCTGCTAAACACCAATCCCTTTTGTTCTCTGCTACGTTCCCATTATCTATCCAACAGTTCATTGCAGACAATCTGAAAAATCCTTATGAAATCAATCTGATGGATGAACTAACACTGAGAGGTATCACCAATTACTACGCATATTTGGAAGAGTCCCAAAAATTACATTGCTTAAACACCTTGTTTTCTAAGTTGCAAATCAATCAATGTATCATTTTCTGTAACTCTGCTAAGAGAGTTGAACTGTTGGCTAAAAAAATTACAGAGCTGGGTTTCTCCTGTTATTATTCCCATGCTAAGATGCCACAAGATGCTAGAAACAAGGTTTTCCATGAGTTTAGACAAGGTAAGGTTAGAACGCTTGTCTGCTCTGATCTATTAACAAGAGGTATTGATATCCAGGCCGTTAATGTTGTTATCAACTTTGACTTTCCAAAAACTGCAGAAACTTATCTTCATAGAATTGGTAGATCTGGAAGATTTGGCCATTTGGGTTTGGCTATCGACTTCATTACGTGGAACGATCGTCAAAACATGTTTAGAGTTGAAAAAGAACTTGGTATTGAAATTCCAAAGATTCCAAATGAAATTGATGAGAGCCTTTACGTTGCCAAGAACACCAAATCTGTTCCAAAGCCATTCCCAATTCAGCAAATGCCAAACGCATACACCGGTGGATTCGGTTACAAAGGTCAACCAACTGAACAATCTGCTCATACACAACCAGCGCTACCACCGCAAACATCCCAGCCACAGCAACAGTCTCCGGTTTCCCATAACACTGCTCCACAACAGTTGCAAGCCCCACAACCACCACAGGGCTATCCAACGTCTTTCCCATCACAACAGGCTCAGCCACAGATGCCACAAGGCTACCCACAAGGCTATCCACAAGGATTCCCACCCCAAGGCTACCCTCAGGGGTTCCCACCACAAGGATTCCCACCACAGGGTTATCCAGGTATGCCACAAGGTTATCCAGCTCAATACCAGGCTCCACCACAGACTCAACAGTAAGAGTCTAATCGATCTGGGTATTGATATTTGTTATGTTTTTACGTCCCCTCCTCCTGTTAATTGATTTATATAAACCAAAGAAAACCATCGAAAAATCACAAAAAAAATATTATTCAATTCTGTCCATCTTTTTCCTCGCCTTTCGCCTTTCATTATTCCTTCATATGATTTGCTGGTTGCAACTATTGTGTTAGGTGGCTTGAGTCTCACTCGCTCTGATCTTTTGCTAGGAGAAATTCATGTTGTCCTGTGATATAATTGTCTTGGCGGGTGCTCGAAGAGTATAAGTACTGTCCCTGATGCATACTGCCAATGCATGATGGGGATGTGGAATTACCTTTCTATCACCGGCTTAGTACAGTTCTTGATCCATATTGCCAATGGATCTAAGGACTTGGAAAAGGGTCAACCAATCTTATCGGGCAACATTTGGACTTCCCGTCTTCTATAATAAGGGGTTTCCTCATTTGAGGCCCCTTAGCCCATGTCTCTGTCTTGGTTGCATCCAAAGAGATTTGTTGAATTAAGTTGTTACGACCTTACGCTTGTTGCATTTGCTTTCGATTGCTTTTTTTATGTGTCCTTGCTGCCCATTGGAAGTGTTGGTCTGTGGACCTCACTCAACATGTACAGCCATTGGAAGACTTTAGTGTTTGGTTGGTTGTTTCCCGGTTTCTTTTTTAACCGATTTTTTTTCCATCCCACTATGTCCAGTATGTTGAAATATTTTAGCAGGGCGTATATATGCATATATACACAGATCTTGTCCCCGTCTAAACTGTCTTTCTAGTAGTATGAAGTACGTATAAGCCAACAGAGTCAGCTGTGTGGCGCGAACCACGCTTCCTCAGTCAAGTTGGCTTTTTTGCCGTCAAATTGGAAACCTGGACACCACGCTTCAATTCTTCGATCCCACGAGTCAGACACAAATTTGACACTTTCTGGATAGGGAGGACTTTGGCTCTTTTTCCACAACTGGAGGGTTACCACCACATATAAAGCACATACACACATTCAAATGTCCCTCAACCTGCTCGTTATCGGTAACGGTGGCCGTGAACACGCCCTTGTCTGGAAGCTTGCGCAGTCAAAGTCCGTTAAGCACATCTACGTCGCCCCAGGTAATGGTGGTACCGACCAGCTGGCTAACGTCTCCAACGTTTCCATCTCATCCAGTAAGGAAGACTTCCATAAGCTCGTTGCTTTTGCACAGGAAAAGAATATTGATCTTGTGATCCCTGGCCCAGAGCAACCATTGGTTGATGGCATTGCGTCATATTTTAAAAAGGTTGGTATCCCAGTCTTTGGACCATCTGCAAAGGCTGCCTTTATGGAAGGCTCCAAGACGTTCTCCAAGGACTTCATGGCTAAGCATAACATTCCTACAGCTGAGTTCAAAAACTTCACCGAATTCGAGGCCGCTAAGTCCTACATCCAATCTGTTCCTCACAACGTTGTCATCAAAGCATCTGGAATCGCCGCTGGTAAAGGTGTTTTGATTCCAGCCAATAAAGAAGAGGCTTTTGACGCTTTAAAACAGGTTATGGTCGACAAGGAGTTTGGTTCTGCTGGCGATGAAGTGGTTGTAGAGGAGTTCCTTGAAGGCGATGAAATTTCAATCTTGACCTTATCTGATGGTTACTCTTACTTCAACTTACCTGCTGCCCAGGACCACAAGAGAATTGGTAACGGTGACACTGGTTTGAACACTGGTGGTATGGGTACATATGCTCCAGCTCCAGTTGCTACTCCATCTTTGCTCAAACAGATTGATGACACAATCATCAAGCCATCCATTGACGGTATGAGAAGAGACGGCTTCCCATTCGTTGGTGTTCTATTCACTGGTATAATTATCACGGCCACCGGTCCAAAGCTTCTTGAATACAACGTCAGATTTGGCGACCCAGAGACCCAGTCCGTGTTGCCATTACTCACAGAGGAAACCGATCTGGCTCAGGTGTTCCTCGCTGCTGCTGAAGGTAGATTGGACTCTGTTGAGATCAAGACCAAACAGAATACTTTCGCCACAACAGTTGTCATTGCTGCTGGTGGTTACCCAGAATCTTACAAGAAGGGCGAGAAGATCACTGTTGACAAGGACATTGAATCTTTGGTTTTCCACGCGGGTACTGTTAAGAAAGAGGACGGCTCTGTTTACACCAATGGTGGTAGAGTTATTGCATCCACAGCAACTGCTAGCTCCTTGGAAGAGGCTGTCCAGAAGGCTTACAAAGGCGTTGATAAGATCCATTTTAATGACAAGTACAACAGAACAGATATTGCTCACAGAGCCTTCAGGGATAATGCTAAAGATGAGGGTTTGACTTATGCAACTGCTGGTGTTTCCGTGGATAATGGTAACTTGCTTGTTGAGAACATTAAGGCCATGGTCAAGTCTACAAGAAGACCAGGTGCAGACTCTGATATTGGTGGTTTCGGTGGTATCTTTGACTTGGAATCTGCCGGTTATAAGACTGATGAGACTTTGCTCGTTGCTGCTACTGATGGTGTTGGTACTAAACTCAGAATTGCTCAGATTATGGGAATTCATGACACTGTTGGCATTGACCTAGTTGCTATGAATGTCAACGATTTGGTTGTTCAAGGTGCAGAATCTCTTTTCTTTTTGGATTACTTCGCCACTGGTAAGCTTGACATTAAGATTGCTGCTGATTTTGTCAAAGGTGTTGCTGATGGTTGTAAACTCGCTGGCTGTGCCCTTGTTGGAGGTGAAACCTCTGAGATGCCTGGAATGTATGAACCAGGTCACTATGATACAAATGGTACCGCTGTCGGTGCCGTGAACAAGAACAAGATCTTACCAAAGATCAATGAAATGTCTAGTGGTAATGTTCTTTTAGGTTTGAAGTCGGATGGTGTTCACTCTAATGGGTTCTCTCTTGTACGTAAGATCATTGAAACTTATGGTTATTCATATACTGATGTTGCTCCTTGGAAGCCGACGTCAACAATTGGAAAGGAATTGCTTGTTCCAACGAGAATCTATGTGAAACAGCTTATGAAACCAGTTCAGAAGGACCTGATTCTTGGTTTGGCACACATCACTGGTGGTGGTTTGCTTGAAAACATTCCAAGGGCATTACCAAAACATCTTAGTGCTCGTGTCGACATGTCTACTTTCCCTGTCCCAGAAATCTTCAAATGGTTTGGTAAAACCGCCAAGGTTCCAACACATGATCTGCTCAAAACTTTTAACTTGGGTATTGGTATGGTTGCCATTGTAAAGAAGGAGTTCGTTTCTGAAGTTGTTGAATTACTTGAAGAGGCTGGTGAAACAGTCTACCAGATTGGTGACCTAGTCGAGAGGGGTGATGATGCTGGTACTATCATCGAGAACGCTGAGAAGTTGTACTAAGATGTTATAAGATAGGCGTTTCATTTGCATGTACATTACAAAATAGATAATTTTTTTTTGTTATGGAATAAATCAACTGTAGAATAAGTTATATATTCACACTGAGCAAATGAAGAAATTATAATCAAACAGCTTGGAACGGGTTTTCTTTCAGAGCTCTAGTAATCTGGTTTTCAACGTTTTGATACACAGTGAAAGCAACACCACCTGAAGTACCAACTTTCAGTAATCTTGGAATCCAACCAGACCAAAATGCCTTTATACCTTCCTCAACAAAGATTCTATAAGCACAGTTGATAGAATTCTTGTACAGATAGAACGTTTCACGACTTTGCATTCTGGTCTTAATGACATCGATTGGTTGCGTAACGGCCACAACCATTACTGAACTTGTGACACCGATTGCAAATGTCAAATATGTATTCATCTCACCATGTGGTGCAAAAAATGAACGAAGCCATGTGTATGTGCCGAATCTCACTGCACTGTTTGTACACTGTCTAATCAAAGTTGGCATGGTACCTTGAACGAAGCCTCTAAAGCCCCTAGTTTGCCAAATTTCCAAAGCGGCTTGTGTCATTCCCGTTGGTGGATTTTTATCCCATTTCTTTTTAGCAAGGACCATGGGATGATTAGCAAGTGTGTTCGATAATTGATGGAATGTTTTCTTTGATGGCTCGGTGCCGGAAATCTTTGGAGAAATGGTTGGCTTCAGGGTTGGGGTATCCTTTAGAATCTCCTCAGCACCACGTTCTCTTCTGCTGCGTATGAGTGTACTTTCAATCATTGTAGTCTTAATGTTTTCGAATGGAATGATCCAGAGTGATTCTACAAAACCTGTCATTGCACCAGCAACAACGAGTCTTGGAGCCGAAGTCTTGCCAGTATCAGTTGCCATGAATTTAGAAGTCCAATTAAAGACCATGAATCTGGAGCCGGATTTCAAAGCGTTTCCAATATTCAGAGCACCACACCCACTGAAATAATTCTTAAGTTGATGTTGCAGCTCTGGAGAAGCAACGATTCCTTTAGCATCTGGTATTCTTCTATTGAGTTGTGACACCACTTTAGCAAACTCGAAAGGGTAAGTAAGTGTTGTTTGTACAACAGATGCAGCTACTCCTGAGATAATGGCAGTTAAAAGATTCGGCTTCGTGTAAATTTGTTAGTAAACTGTTGAAGAATCATTGGCATGAAGTGATGTTGCTATTCAATGACGGGGGTTGGGGTTGGGGGACAGTTTGCTTACTTCAACTTGTAAGTCACGCGAGAGTTTCGATGTTGGCACATGTGTCTTCGGTCTTGAGGAAGATGGTAGCTCTTGCGACATTTCTACGCGTAAAATGAGGAAAGCGGCATTTAAGCCCATTCATTAGTGCTAGCGTCTTCATCGCTAGATCAAGACCTAAGTTTGCATGAGTTACGAGGGCACATGGTGGAAATTGCACGTGATGAAATACTTCCGAGGAGATAAAAAAGATCAGATTGTTCACAAGATACCTCTTCCAACGGAGGATAGATAGGGCCATTATTCAGCAAAAAGATATAGACGCGTTATGGCATAGAGCTCATTTGCTGGGACACACTGTTGGGAAGGTTTATCGATTGAGGTTGATCCGCCGGAAAACGCCTGTACAATCCTCCTTTATCAGTGCACATGCCAGCCTTGTTTACATCGCGAATCTCATAGTCTTGTTATTTTTTTTATTTTAATTTTTAGTCCCTGAAATTTCGCGCAAAAGTCTTCTTCCGTTCCTTGAGCCCCTCCTCAGCCGCAAAAAGGTTAGTCCCCCTAGTCTCCGCAGTTTACACCTGCATTGGAATGTACCTCAAACGAGTCTTCCAAATCACAACAGGGAGCGGGCCTAGTCTCTGTGCACATGGCCGCGTTTCTTTTTTGCCTGGAAATAAAATTCGTGAAACGCGTCGATAGCTTTTTTCGGGAGGACTTTCTTTTAATCCCTTTGAAATATACAAGACTGAAGGGCCCTTTGTGTTTTCTTGTAATAAAACCAATTCAAAATGTCACTCCCACAGGCTGCCCCAGGCGGGCTGGCTTCGATTGTTAACAATGGTCCAGTCTCCATCTTGTCGTACTGTGCTTCTTCTATCTTGATGACTGTCACCAACAAGTACGTTGTTAACGGCTTCTCCTTCAACATGAATTTTGTGCTTTTGCTTGTTCAATCGGTCGTGTGTGTCGCTGCTATTGCCACATTGAAGGCATTTGGTGTCATCACATACAGACCATTAAACAAGACTGATGCCAAGAACTGGTCTCCAATTTCTGTTTTGCTCGTGGCCATGATCTACACTGGTTCCAAGGCTCTACAATTCCTTTCCATTCCAGTGTATACCGTTTTCAAGAACTTAACCATCATTTTGATTGCATATGGTGAGGTCTTGTTCTTTGGTGGCTCTGTTGATTCTATGACCCTTGGTTCTTTCTTCCTTATGGTCTTGTCTTCAATTGTTGCCTGTTATGGTGACCAAAAGGCCGACGCTGTTGATTCAATCTTCAACGTTGGCTATTTCTGGATGTTCACCAACTGTTTCTCTTCTGCTGCCTTTGTCCTTTACATGAGAAAGAGAATTAAATTGACCAACTTCAAGGACTTTGACACTATGTACTATAACAACGTCTTATCCATTCCAATCCTGCTTATCTCCTCTTTGATCTTGGAGGATTGGTCCCCAGCTAACTTGGAAGCTAACTTCACCCAGTCTTCTGTTATTGCCATGATCGTTTCCGGCTTGGCATCTGTGGGTATCTCTTACTGCTCTGGCTGGTGTGTCAGAGTTACATCGTCCACCACTTACTCAATGGTGGGTGCTTTGAACAAATTGCCAATCGCTCTCTCCGGTTTGGTCTTCTTTGATGCTCCAAAGAACTTCTACTCGGTTTCTTCGATCTTCCTTGGTTTCTTTGCCGGCCTAGTCTATGCCGTCGCTAAGCAGCAGAAGAAGTGAAGTTCTTTGATGTGGTCTATATCCTTATCTTCTGATAAGTGTAAACTATCTTCTTCTTTCCCGTCTTAGGTGCAGAAGGGCGAACTTTATAGAAAACAGTAACTTCTATACCACTCCATGTAGGATTTTGTC
Source organism: Petasospora mycetangii (assembly GCA_003708295.3). Lineage (NCBI taxonomy): Eukaryota > Fungi > Ascomycota > Saccharomycetes > Phaffomycetales > Wickerhamomycetaceae > Petasospora > Petasospora mycetangii. The sequence continues at coordinate 537,043 of PPNU03000006.1, forward strand.
AAACTCTACCTTTATCAAACATTCTGTAGAAAAATAGCCTTTCAGGCTTATTTCACTAGTGCATTGGCACCGCAGGCTTGATTATCGCAACGGTCGCGATCTCTACGGCGACGAAAAACGGGGAGGGGGTACATCAACACAAACATGAGGTGCTGATTTAACTACAGGACATACAGACTACTGTGGACCACAACTCAGAGATGCCTATTGATATTGATGAGGCTGTGAAGTTCGCGGCAGATGAAATCTTCCAGCAACACACACTTCATGATATCACAGACCTTTCACAGTCATTAGCGTGAGTTTACCACCTCTTGTCCTCTACAACATTGATCGACTAACATTACTAATTACAGGAAGGCCGCACAGGATAAACACGATGAGTTAAGGAATCTGGTTGCTTCACAATATAGAGATTTACTGAAGACTGCTGACCAGATTATCGGGATGAATGTTTTGGCTAAGCAGAGCGATCACGAATTATACAGTCTCTCATTCATGTCGACGCCGAGATTTAATAAGAATATGAACGTCGAAGTTGCAATTGATAGATTCGTTGAAACTCATAATTTCAAGATGAGTGAAAGAGGTCAAGAAGTCGAAAAAAGGGCTGATCTGTTTCTGGAGATGAGTAAGTTGTTGAACCTGGGCGCTGGTGATAGTGCTGAAGAAATTATGACCGTTTTAAAAGGATTACCAATTCATGAAGAGTGGTTTTTGGCCGAAAAAAGCGTTGTCGATGATAAACTAGTAGAGCTGGAGATAGTCATGCTACAAAAGACTAAAGCGATGAACATGGAAGAGTTGATTAAATTGGATAACTTCATTGACGAGACTGAATGGTTTAACAAGTTGAAACTAGAGCAAGAGATTTATAAGACTTTGATAACAGTTATCACGTTAGAGAACTTGTCGTTTGTTTTGATGAAGTTCAGCAAATTCCAAACATTACTAGAAAACAAATATACCACAGAGATGGAATCCACACTATTGGCTTTACAATCGTTAATGTCCTCTATTGATGACCACGGCGACAGACTGAACTTGTATTCCATGGAATTAGACGATGACTATTTACAAAAAATCAAGTTCTTAACTAATGGTTTAGTATTTGACAAATATCAAAGGATCTCAAACGCTACTAATAACGCGTTGGAAACATTGAAATATCTTAAACAGATCAACAAAGAACTATACAAAACTTACAAGGACGCAGTTGACAAAGCCATACATGAGTTCAAACAACATGCACAGAGTGAAGATAACAAACCATTAATCAAGTACTTATCAGCCCTTGTTTAGATGTCTCTACGTACTAATATGAAGGAAATCATGACACATATATGTAGGCTATACTTAATATTGGTGAAAACACAACATAGTCACAGAAGGCCTTAGCCAGCTGCTTATAAATAGGGGGCAGGGGACACAGACTGATAGTTCACCAGACTGCTTATAAATAGTATGTGCACTGTCTTACAGACAACGTCTTATAAATAGAGTGGACAGGACCAGCAAAGTGAACATTCTAAGTGCGAGGCCAACATCTGAGGTAGCAAGAGATCCATGGGGAGGGGTGGAAGTGTATAGATCTGAACCTAATCCAGTCAACCAATGGTGTTTAAATGGTGGGAAATCAACATCTTAGAAAAATTTGCCTTCTGCCAATAAATAGAATGAAATTGAAATGTCTGTTCCTGGCTGATCTCCGCCCCTATAGGGTTTGGGGGTTGACTTCGGTTGCGGAGTCAGCCGGTCGTGTAATATGGGCTTCGTTAATAGTAGTGAAAGTGGAAACGTAGGAGTCGCAGCTGGACATAGCAAGTAAGCGGTATGAGTGCCAGTGTGAGAAAGTAGGCCTTCAGGCATCTTCACGCTTCACCAGCAGCTCATAGGTATCATCCATGATAACCATATCTCGTGACCTCTTGTACTGCTGCTCAGCTTGCTGCTTGAGCCCCTCATACAAGTAGAAGAACATGAAATCAACGTCTCTGTTCTCATTGTACATCTGCTTAATGGTATTTCGCACAGAGTCTGGATGGTGCTTGGGTGTCACTGTGGCCTCATGAAGATGGATATAACGTTCCATGAAAGTATCTTGTTCAAACAAGTCAAGCTCCATCCATGACTTGTAACGCGAGGAGAAGTCCAGAAAAGTGTACTCCTTCATGTATTGCCACTGCTCTCTCAGCTTATCGTTGGATTTACGGGTGTTGAGAAGCGAGAGCTTCGTAACAGCTGGGCCTGTGACGAGACGGACAGTGTGTGGCTTTGTGAGGTACTTGAGTGTTGATTGTAAAGACATATCACCTCTGATTTTTGGAGGTATCAGGAAGCAGTGAAACACGAGGGGGACCACCAGGAGATCGGCTCATTTATATACACTGGTAGAGCATAAACCCCAAAAGAGGAGAAGGGCACAACTCCCAATGCGGAGAAGGCAGAAGCGGGGAGCGGGGAAGGGGGCGACGTGTAAAACTTCCGAAAGAGGTAAGCACCCGAACACCAATAGCCCCACCTAAGCGGTACGTGCAATAGTGGGCCGATGCCTACACCGATGGGTAAGATAACACCACAATTGTGAAGCTCTAGACCGCAATCCTACGTGTATTTTAAGATGTGTAATTAAAGTGAGAATGTATATTCAGTGGACATGTTTCACTTCTTTACTAGCAGCTGGAAAAAGTCTCCAGGAAACTCAGCTGTGGTTTCCCCTTTCGCTTGCTTCTCCATTAGATCCTTGTATAGCAAGCCGAAGATGGCAGGAATGTCGTTGTGCTCTTCCATTCCACAGGCTAGCTGCTTATAATAGTTCTTTGTTCTACCGTTCTTCTCTTTGTACAACGTAACAAAGTTGTTAATGAACTCACGTTTTGCGTCGTCATTCAATTCCTTCCATGCCTTGTGTGAAAGAGCGACTTTGCTCGAGTGGAACGATCTCAATGACACCATCGAGCAACGGATGGATCTGTGGATCACCGGCAATATCGGTCTTATGCACATGTCTGACGTCTTGTGTGTTGGTAAGCAGGTGTGTGCCAATTGGTACTTTAGGGTATCAGTGGTGCTTGTTTGTGTCAAATGTATTGTATGTGCTAGAACACTCGAAGGCTCTCTGCAAAATCCAACACGAAGCCTGAATGGGATTGCTCGTATATGAGAACGAGGGTACACGTGACGTCAGATCAGAAGCTTTAAGAGTAGTTTCTGTCCATAACACGGAAAAAACACACAGTCAACAGCAAGCGCTAGATGAATTGTATCGTTAAAAATCAATTGCTCTTTCCATATGCTGGTTGCACCCCCACCCCAGTCAGAAAAAGCGTGGGGTCGTGGTGGCAGGCAAGGGCGTCTAGAAATGAAAATATAATAATGTCCAGGTGCTTACGTAACACTTACATAATTATCACATTTCGCGAAGAATCTAATTGTTGACGTGACAGCCAAGTGTCGAAGTGCGGTGGGGAGGGGGGAAAAGGACCGCTTATTTGCTTTGGACCCTTGTTCTACAACACCACAAGGTCCCACCTCACACTGCGGAAACCTAACAGCCGGTGCAGAAGTGCCATCTGTACTGACCTCGCTGTGGAGAATCCAATATCAAACTCATATTCGAATCGCTGTACCCAATCACACCAAATCAGCAAGCGCGGTACACACAATACCGTACCTCTTGAAGCATAGCCACCCAAAGGGTCAAGCCATTACCACTTCCTCTCTTGTGCACTGAGACCACTACTACCCAGCGAGTAGAATAATCCTGATTTCTGGGGGTTGATAGTCATTTTTTTGTCATTGCAAGTGCCATTGAATTGGTTCACATTGTCGGATAAGGCCATCAGATCAACAAGAAGCGGCCATCACTGGTATCTTACTAAAGGAAGGTCTGCGAACAAACAATGTCGTACTATAGTGGAACACAGCCGTCACTGGATGAGGTGCCACCACCAGCCCCCCCACCACAGTTACAATCCCAGATCCCTACGCTACAACCATCTAAACATGCATATCCACAGCAACAGCAGCCACCTTCTCATCAACAGCAACAACGACATGGCTCAATGTCTTCACACACTCAAGGGTACTCCCCGCAAAGCTACAACCAAGAGATCTCGTGGAACTCAGGGTACAGGCAAGCATCCATACCCACCATGAATCAACAGTTGACACCGCGCTTATCATCTGGCGAGTTCAATCATTCGTCCCCATCAACACAACAGATGAAGAGCACATTATCTCCGTATGGGTCTCCAACATCACAGTTCAGAAACCCATGGTACAATCAAAAGTCTCCGAACTTGTCAGCACCATCGTTACAGTACACAACCGGAACGTTGATGACATCCCAGCAGCAGCAGCAACAACAACAACAACAACAACAACAACAACAACAATCAGCACAACCTCTTCTGCAACAAACACCAACTCGGTCAGCCTTCAACTCGCAACTTCCAACAACTTATGAACATGAAAATATGTCTCCGGATGTCACACGTAAGAATTCTTTGGTATTACCTCCAACTCGTGCACCTGCTCCACCACCGACATTGTTTTCTGATCCATCTGTACTATTGAATGAGCCACAAAGACGTCAATCTGTTGCTGCGGTTCAAAGTCATCAACAACAACCTCAGTCACAGCAGTATTCTCAACAATACCAATATCCACAATACTATAACATGGCTAGAAGACAATCTGCATTATCGTATCAAAATTTGAAACAATTACCAGCACCAGTTGTTCGTCGCGTATTGAATAAGTCCGAGTTGAAACCATTGATTAATGCACATCCAAAGTACAGACGTGCATCTATGGCTTCAAATTACATTTCACCTCTATTGTCATTGACCACTGACTTATGTACAACGTATACACTTTGCTCACCAGAATTTCATTATGAGGTTAGTAAAAACCCTAAAAGAGTGTTAACTAAACCAAGTGAGGGTAAAACCAATGAAGGGTTTGATAACGAAGAAAATGACTACATACTGTACGTTAATGATGTGTTGGGTGTCCAGGAAAACAGAAAATATTTGGTATTGGACATTTTAGGCCATGGTACATTTGCACAAGTGGTAAAATGTCAAGATTTAAGTACCAAGGAATTGGTTGCGGTAAAAGTTGTTAAGTCAAAACCTACATTCACAAATCAAAGTTTATCAGAAGTGGCCTTGTTGGAGTTAATTAATAAGAAAATAGATCCACAAGATCAACATCATTTCCTACAAATGAAGGATAAGTTCGTTCATAAAAATCATTTGTGCTTGGTATTCGAATTACTTTCATCCAATTTGTTTGAGCTTGTGAAACAAAATCAATATAAAGGCTTAAACACCAAGCTTGTTCGAAACTTCACAAAACAACTATTAGACTCATTGTGTGTTCTAAAAGAATCAAAGATCATTCATTGTGATTTGAAGCCAGAGAATATTTTACTCATGAGTCCAGATAAACCGGATATTAAAGTGGTTGATTTTGGCTCAGCTTGTCAAGAGAGACAAACGTTGTATACATATATTCAGTCCAGATTCTATAGATCACCTGAAGTTATACTTGGATTACCATATTCAACTTCAATTGACACTTGGTCTTTAGGCTGCATCATTGCTGAGTTATTCTTAGGATTACCATTATTTCCTGGATCATCTGAATATGATCAAATGACTAAGATAATTGCAGTGTTGGGTGTACCGCCATCATGGATGATTGACATGGGCAAAAATGCAAAATCCTTCTTCCAAAAGAATGACGATGGAAAATATGAAATGAAATCATTGGAACAATATTGTAAAGAGAAAAAGGTTGACGAACAGCCAGGTAAGAAATATATTCCAACTGATAATTTGGACGAATTGATCTTGAATTACACTATGAACAAGAAGACCATGACATCGACTATGATCGAGAAAGAGTATAATGATCGTTCTGCATTGGTTCATTTGCTTCGCGGGTTATTGCATCTATCACCGTTAGAAAGATGGACACCACAACAAGCTATGTTACATCCTTTCATAACCGAAGTGAAGTTCACTGGTGAGTGGAATCCTCCTGGTACCGGCTTACATGGACATGAATATAACGATCTACAGAAAAGTGCAAAAGGAAATCAATGGTTTAAATGATGGGTTATATAGCGTGGCTGACTGCATGTTTATACAGGAGTCTTTGTAGTGTACTATTAACCACTGCTAGCAAATAGATAGATTATAATGGAGACGGTTCATATTTTTCTTTTTTTTGTTTTCTTTTGCATATGTACAAGCATTTTTATATACAAATCGGAGGGGCGTTAACAATTTCATAACATGGGTTAATGACCCGGATAGAGTCAGAAGAAAAGATGATTAAGAAGTAAAAATGAAGGCAGGCGAGGCTCAAGCAAGAAGGAAGAAAAGAGATAAATTAACACAATCAAGCAGCCAGTGGAGCTTGCTGATCAGGCATTGGGGGAGCCATTGGCTTGTTTTGCCAAGCCATATAACGCTGGAACATCATACCCACACCTTCAAAGACACCAAGTAAACAAGCACAGGTGATAGCGGAGTTTCTTGTATGTCTCCAGCCACCTCTAATAGCCAAAGAACCACCGGTGAAGAAGCCAGCAATGATGGCGTTTAATGGATCCTCTCTCTTTCTAACAGCCTTAACTGCACAATCATAAGTCGAGAACAAACCACCCCAAACACCAAAATTACCACCGACAACAGGGGCACGCGCCTTAATTGCTGAGATAGCACCTGGAAAACGTTCACCGTAAGGAGAGTTTCTGAAACCTTTAATACCGTGCCAAACACAGCCACCAATGACCTACGTGTGTTAGTAGTTGTTAAAAAATAGTGTGGTCATACAGAGGTGAGATCCACAGGGGAGAGTGGCAAACTTACACCCATGGCAAAAGCACCACCAAAGTCGTTGAGTATGACGACAGGACAAGGATCTCTCGTGTGGTCAGCTGACATGTTTTATATTTGCGGTTGGAAAGAGTTGTCTGCACAAGAAGAGATGGTCTCCAACTTGCGGTTATAACTTTTCAGCTTGAGAGTGTCGAGTATTCTTCGCGCCCAGATTTTTGCAGTAAGAAAAGAAAAAAAAAGACCCAGATACCTTTGACGCGAATAAAACGAGTTCGCGCGAATGGGAGCAGGGGTGTTCATAAAACGGGTTCGCGTTTTCTTGAGCTTTCGAAAGTCTTTGAGCTCGCGAGAAAGCACGAGGGACTGGGGGACTCGGGGACTGAGTGATGCGCGCACACACAAGAGATTTGCAGTCGCTGTTGATGTATTGCAGTGTAATGGCAAAGACATAATTCGAGAGGTATAGAAAATAGGGGAATGGTACAGATCCATTTGAAACAGCCATAGTAAATATAATACCTACGTCAAGGCCACAAAGCTGTAACATCGAGTGCCACACTGTGGCCGAATAAACCCGTACACTCATTAGTACCAAGGTAGACATCTCCGGAAAAGTGCCCCTTGCATCCTGCCCGTCAAAAAATTTCCAGTTGCCGAAACATTTCTTGGCCTTTTCAGACCTTTCAAAAACGGTTTTTTGAAAGCCGGGAGCCCCTCCACGTTCTTCCTTACTGTGTCCAAGTGTCCCCTACAGCCTACTACGATCAAGACAATATCAAGATTTGTTAATGCTGTGATACAGCGTGAAACAGGGGACCCCTCCAGTGTCTAAGCCAACTGCCTGTTTTTTTGGGCTATTTAAGGAAACCCGGACGCGCTATTTCGTCGAACCTCTTTAGGAGGCGCCAATTGGAGGCTGTGTGTATCTTATAGTTCTAACCAAAACTCGCAAAACCATAGAAATTCAGGAGGAACAAATTCACACACATATACGCAGACTAGCTAAAGAGCCTGTTTAATACACCCGACCATCACCAAACCCTCCTCGGTTCTAGGCCTCGACCTTTTTTTGCTTTTCGTCGCTTTTGACCTACAACTGTCCCACACGTTGCCCACGCGCCATCACGACCTCGAAGCCTTGTTGAGCCGCAGAGCTGAAATATAGTTGGTGGCTGTTCCATTTCAAGTGGTTTTTGCCAGGAGCAGAAACACTGTCTGATTCTGCCAGGAACATATATACACACAAGAGTGCTCCTTCTTTTGAAGTTGCTGTTGGCAGGGTTCATCTCATCTGGATCGATTACAGCTTGATCTACACTCGCTCTCACACACCTAACACACACGCACACAAATGACAGGCATCGTGGGCAGGACGAAGACAATCCGCTTCACATCACTAACATTGTGTACGGTGCTTCTACTATTGACACTGTTACAACTGTTGCATTTCTACTCATCCACAGGGAGCAACCTTGTTAAATCAGTATCAGACGATGTACCCGTCTCGCTCAAAGACATTGAAGACCAAGACAAGTACTTTGTTTCTAATGATTTGAAAGTTGTCAAAACAAAACCCGACAAACAATCACAAGCTGATGCGCTATCAGTGGCTATGGAGTCTGCCGATGATGTCTTCTTTATCAATGATTTCTCGGAGGAAGAATACTACGGCAATAAAGAGTATGGTGACTATTCAAACTCGGATTCTATTGAGACAAAGTTGGTCAAAGATCAAGATTTCAAGAAGTTCATTAATGAAGAATTGTTGCAAAAAGTCTTGGATGCTGGCCCATCAGTAAGAATTATCAACAACAAAGCTCATTACAATAAAAAAAATAAGTTTGAAACGTCATGGGACTTGAAAATTCCTGTATTGGGAGGTAAGCTAAGAGAAAACAACGCAAACGACCCGGTCAGAACTAAAGAATATTTGGAGCAATATCTTCAAATATCACAACAAGAGTTCGAGGCGTTACAACAATCTCATGATAAGATAATGGAGACATTACCCGATTCATATCCAAAATCAATTGAACAAGATATCAAAGGTAAAGGTATTCTTTACGCCGGTGGTGGTACATATAATTGGCTTGTTCTTTTATCTATCAAAATGCTCAGAGACACTGGATCTAAACTACCCATTGAAGTGTTCATCCCAACTGATTCTGAGTATTCTGCTGATTTATGCAACCGTGTCTTTCCAGCTTTTGGTGCCAAATGTATCTTAATGTCTAATTACATTGACACAAGAAAATTCAAACTAAAAGGGTATCAGTTGAAAAGTATGGCATTGTTGTTGACTTCATTTGAACATGTGCTGATGATGGACTCAGACAACATTCCAATGAAAAATCCAGATGTCTTGTTCATCAATGAACCTTACGTTGGTAACGGCCTTGTCGTTTGGCCTGATTTTTGGAGACGTTCAACCTCTCCAAAATTCTACGATTTGGCTAGAATTCCTATCAATGAAACCAATCAGGTTAGGTTTTCTTACGGTGATGAAAGAGATCATCCAACTCCGTTATCTTCAATTGAAGACTATCAAAACAAAGTGTCATACCACGACTTGGAAGGTACATTCCCAGAGGCATCTGCAGAGACTGGTCAGTTGCTCATCAACAAGAAAACTCATGCAAAAGCCATCTTCCTTTCATTATACTATAATTACTATGGTCCAAACTACTACTACGGCCTTTTCTCTCAAGGACAAGCAGGCGAAGGTGATAAGGAAACCATATTGGCAGCTGCTCACAAATGTGGTTTACCGTACTATCAAGTTCAAGAATTTATCAGGGAATATGGTGAGATGACGAACACATATGAATTCCATATCTCTGCCATGGGCCAATATGATCCAATCTTGGACTACATCCAGAGTCAAGACCCCCAAAAGTACAAAGATACGAGTGTGGAGTACGATAGAAATAAAGTGAATTATTTGATGCACAAGTACACGAAGTCTGAGACGTTGTTCCTCCATTGCAATCAACCGAAATTGTATCCATGGAAAGTTGATGGTAATGGATTCAGAATGATTCACGATAGTGCTGGTAACAGACGTCGTCTTTATTCAAAAGCATTGATTCAAGAACTCGGATTTGATGCCGAGGCAAAGATCTGGGAGACTATGGAATGGATGCTTTGTAAACATGGTGATATGAACATCAAAGGAATGAGATCTCCTGATCAGTGGTGCAATAAAGTTAAAGAACAGTTGGAGTTCTTGAGGAATGATCAACTGAGTGATGGAATGGATGCCGCTGAAGCTGAAGGGATGAGTCCTGAACAAGTTAGAGTGAGAGAGGAACAAAAAAAAAAAGAAGAAGAGGAGAAGGAGAGACAAAAAGAAGAGAAGAAGAAGCAAAAAGAAGAAGCGAAACAGAATGGAGAAGAAAATGGAGAACAAGATGGAGAACAGAATGGAGAACAGGCTGGTAAAGCGGATAAAACATCACCAGAGGTGGTAAAGTTGGAAAACGTTGAAGCCAACAATGAGTAGTTTATGATGTAGTTATGATTAGTTTTTATTTTTTTGTTTGCGTTTGATATATAAAATTAAAATAATATATACATGTAAATGTTTATCATAATAATGTAATTGAGCAGATCCTATGAAGGTGAAAGATGGTCAAATCAAGATCTTTATGACATTTGGATTTGTACTTCTCTCGATAGATCACACATAGAGGTTGCTCTTTGAAACCTCTATTAAATGAAAACCTTATAAATGTTAACCTGAATATATTAAGAGCTGAATATATAAAGTAAATAAGTGGTGGTGATGATGTTTGCGTGTGTGTGTGAAGAAGGAGCGAGTTAAATTGAAACATCTATAAGCATACAGAGGAAATAACAAAAAGCCACACGGTAATATAAGCGAGCAAGAAAAAGAAAAAGAAACAAAATAGAGAGAATAAGATGATCAAGCTTCCTTGGAAGAGTCTCTACCGAAGATACCGCATTTCAGCCAATCCAAAGCGACTAAACATCTGTTTCTGAATGACAGACACATTGCAACGTAAGAAACCTTCCAGAAGACAAAAGTGAAAGAGCCAGCAAGTGAAAGTTTGGTCCAATTACCCCAAGACAGGTCTGCAATTGCTCTTTCTGAACCAATGTAAGCTAAAGCACCCAAATGGACGTATTCGAATGGCTCAAAGTTTGCCAATCTTTCAATTTTGGAAATAATTTTACCCTTTTCGGAAGCATCAGTGTTCTTGTTCAGTTCATATTTCAAGGAATCGATTTTCGCTAAATTAACAAGTAGTTTACCCAAGTAAATACCCTCTTGGTAAGCGACTTGAGCAGTTGGCGCAAACTTCTTGGATAATGTACAATCACCAATACCAAAGATAGAATCATCACCAATAACTTTCAAGTATTCCTCATCGATGAGGAATCCTCTATTGGCAAACTTCTGTCCCTCAAGTTTCTTAGCCAAATTAACAGTGACATCTCTAGCACCGTTACCGGTTGCCCAGACTAAAACACCATATGGAATTTCCTCAATTGAAGATGAGCCATCTTCTTTTTTAATCTGTGCAGTGATAACTTTACCATCAACTTTCTTAACCATTGTTTGTAATCTTAAAGCGATGTTCTCTTCGTGGAAAGTGTCCTCAGCATATTTGATCAACTTCTTATTAAACATGTTCAAAATGTTTGGTAATGCTTCAACAAGAGTAACATTGATCTCTTTGGCAACACCAGGGTACCATTTAACCAAGTCTTGATCGACGAAGTCTTGCAATTCACCAGCAAATTCAACACCGGTTGGACCACCACCAACCACAACAAATGACAGTAATCTCTTTCTTTCTGGATCACTGGCTGGTAGAGAGGCAGCAAGTTCAATGTTGTTCAAAATCTTCCTTCTAATTTCTTGAGAATCAGGAACTTCCTTGAGGAAAGAAGCATGTTCATAAACGCCAGGAATACCAAAAGTGTTTGGTTTAGCACCAACGGCCATTACCAGGTAGTCATAGGAGACGTTCTGAGAGTTACCATCGGTTCCTTTAATAGTAACGAATTTGGAAACAGGATCAACGTCAGTTGCTTCTGCTTCATGATAAATAACCTCACCAGCAGTTCTTCTGCAGATTGATCTGATAGGATCAATGATGGATCTCAATTCAATGACACCAGTTGGAGCAGAAGGAAGCAATGGAGTGAAAAGGAAGTAGTTTCTTGGTGACACAACAACAACATTGTATAGAGTTGTGTCCAGGTTCTTGATCAGTGAGACCGCACCCCAACCTGAACCAAGGATAACGACTGTCTTCTTAGGACATCCATTTGGCAGAGTTGGAGATTGCGGTTTCTGTGGTGAAGGGTTGGCCTCGTCATAGATCTGGTAGGAGATATAGGCCGTTGCTGCCAATGTAGAGATCCAAGTTGTTCTCCATGCGAGCTTACCGATCCTTCTGAGCAATGAAGGCTTCGACACTGGAATAGTCTTCGGAGTCACAGGCGAGACCTGCTGCAGCGGTCTCAGTGTAGAGAAGACTCTCTTCGAAGCAATTCTAGAGAACATCACGATGATCTTCTGTCCCTTCACAGTAGCACAGTAATGACCAGAGGAAAAATAGGGAAGTAGAACAAGTGAGTTTGCCTGGAGTCGAGGCGAAAAGTGAACGAAAGGAAGAGATGAGGTGGAATTTTGTGGTTATGACTATTGCAGACCCTCGGAATTGATGCCCGAAGAAACTTTTCAGCCTTTTGCTGCGGGCTGCTTCTGCGCAGCTCTGTGCACGCTACCGGTCGGAATTGGTGCTTAGTATTCAGCACTCTTATGGCCAAACAGGACTTGTATAAAGGTTAAATGTGTGGAAATGTGTGTTATATACAGTATCTACGCACTATATAGACTTCTGTGACAAACAGGTCCATCCGGACACCAGCCATAACTGCGACGGGTTTCGCGGAGTGGGAGGTACCGTCAACTGATGGTCAAGAGTGACCTCATGCGGGTGTTTTGTTGATCCGGTGCGGTGTGCTTGGATAGAACGAATAGCAGCAGATGTAATTAGCACAGTTAGCCCAGACACCAGGTACGGAGTATAGAGTTGACAAAGACACATGCCAACGAGGACACGGAAAGCATGTCGACCGAGTGTCACTGTGCCCACGGTGTCTTATCGCAGCAAGGCTGAACCGACGGTGTCTGCACCTGCCACAGGTCACAAACGGTTTCGCGAAGTCATGATTGATTTTAAGTTTTTCTCCGGATGGCGCATAGGCATACATGCCAGTAAATGCGCTCGGAGATAGTTGGGAGTGTGTCGGCCGTTTTTTTTTCTTTTTTCTTTTCTCTAGAACTCCGTAGAACAGGGCAAAAAGACAGCGGCGGCGGTAAAGTGTATGGCTTATATAAACACACGAGCCTCTGTGTTACCATCCGCTACAACTGTATCCTAACCACACAATGGCAGAATTATCAGAACTTTCCCCGGAGCCGTCTTTGAAGTCCATCATCACACACGACTCGTTGAAATGGATCTTCGTAGGCGGTAAAGGTGGTGTTGGTAAGACGACATCGTCTTGCTCCATTTCTATTCAGCTGGCACTGAATAATCCAAATAAGCAGTATTTGCTGATCTCCACAGACCCGGCACACAACCTGTCCGATGCGTTTGGTGAGAAGTTCAACAAAGACGCTAGAAAAGTCACCGGCATGGACAACCTATCGTGTATGGAGATCGATCCCTCCTCAACCATGCAAGACCTCACTGCTAATCTTGAAACAAATGGCAATGATCCGATGGGCGGAATGATGTCTGACCTTTCTTCTTCTATTCCTGGTATTGATGAGGCGCTCTCTTTCATGGAAGTCATCAAGCACATTAAAAACCAAGGCGCTGATAACGGTGAGATCAAATACGATACCATCATATTCGACACTGCACCAACGGGCCATACATTACGTTTCTTGCAGTTGCCACAAACATTTTCCAAATTGCTGGCTAAATTCGATGAACTCTCTGGGAGATTCGGTGGTATGCTGAACTCGTTTGCTGGTCAAGAACAAACAAATCAAATGATGACCAAAATGGCTGAATTGAAAGAGTTGACGGCTTTGATCAATGAACAATTCACAGACCCAGAGATAACTACGTTTGTTGTTGTTTGCATTGCTGAATTCCTATCATTGTATGAGTCCGAAAGACTGATCCAGGAGTTGGACTCTTATGGTATCGATGTCAGTTCTATCATTTGCAACCAGTTGTTGTTCACACAGGGTGATGACCCTTGTAAAAGATGCCAATCAAGATCCAAGATGCAGACAAAGTACCTTAATGAAATGGATGAGTTATATGAAGATTTCCATTTGGTTAAGGTTCCGTTGGTTAATACAGAGGTTAGAGGTCTAGAGAAGTTAAAGAAATTTTCAAAGTTCCTAATTGAACCTTATGTTCCAGGTAACAGTGTTGATTTGGAATGAACAAAACGAAGAGAAAGCAAGAAAGCAATAGTTTTGTATAAAGCATCTAACAAACGTTCTCAATGACGATATCTTTGCCATCGTTTTCACCTAAATCTGTTCTTAGTCTTCTATTAAACAATTCGAATAGGAAACCAAAACAAGCACTAGTAATAGCACTATCGTATCTTCCCTTCGATGATTCGTCTCTAACAAAAGCATGTTGAGCATCGTTTAATTCCATAAAAGTGAAATTGACACCATTGGATCTCAATGTTGATCTAATTAAATCTCTTCCTTCCGGTGGAACATGGTTATCTAAAGTACCGAAGATCAATACCAATTCTGAATCCTTTCTAGCCAAAAGCTTTGAGTTTATCAATGAGTCGTCATTCATACCTTTACCTAATGCATGGTCATGGATATCAGTTGGGAAGAAACACACAGCACACTTGACTCTTTTGTCATAAACAGCTCTGAATGCTAAATGTCCACCAAGACACATACCAGTAGAGCCACATTTACCAGAATATGTGTGTAGTGTCTCCAAGTAATCGATCGCTAACTTGTTATCTTCATCGTATGAATCCAATGGTTTGGCAACCTTATAATCATTGCCCTTATCAGTGCCTTCAGCGTCATAAGCCAACGGTTCAGGACCTTCAAAGTTATGATAAATAGAAGGAGCAACGACAATATACCCTTCAGATGCAATCTTTTTAGCAAAACGGGCAACCGGTCCAGTAACTTGGTAAATCTCAGAATACACAATCACACCTGGGAATTTAGCATTTGGATAATTTGGGATCTTAGGATGGAAAGTGAAGAGACGTAGAGTTGTGCCATAAGAAGTTATGACGTCGTGGTGAGACTCCGTGATCAACATAGTGGGATTTAAATTATACCTGTATCTGTTACTGTAGGTGCACTTCTTCCTTTGCGCTTCTAATCCAGTACGTTTTAGTTACACGCTCCCATCGTGCTACGCGTATAAAAGATGCTCGGTGCCCGATCACCCGCGCCTCGTGGTACCTCGTGATTACATAATCGATCATGAATTGCATTATCATATAATGTGCGCATACTACAGTAAATCGGTCAAATTGATTAGTAGACTTGTGATTAATGAACTGAAATTGAGGTGGTCATCCCCAGACCATCTTCTTGAAACGATACTCCAGGACGTCAATAACGTTGTTTGATGCCTCTGTAGAAGTCATGATGTCTTTATACTCTAAAGTAGATGAATGGCAAGTCTTCGAGACCAAATCGATGATGTACTTCACTTTCTTGTATTCCATGTCTTGTGGAAATTTGATAGTGATGAAGTCGTACGAGGCACGCTCATCCTCAATACTTAGCCTTTTCGAAGGCTCAGCTATAGTTGTCGTTTCCTTATCAACAAATATCTTGAGACCAACGTTTCGTTTTGGATTTGTAGAAATGGAGTTATGTGTCGATAAGATATACGTTCCATACTCTATATGTTTGATATCACTTATGTCAATAGTAAGTGTTTCCGAAATTTGATTTTTTGACTCATCAAAATCAACAATGAAGATCTTTTTATTAGTGACGAACAATGACACTTGTTTCAAACCACTGGTTTTCAACTTCAACAAGTTATACTCCATTGGGCACAGGAACTCAGACCAGGAACCAATCAAGATCAAATCATCATCAAAATTTAATTCAGATAGAATGGTTTGTAATACCGAATTCTTCTTATTCAAGTTCTCGTTGATCTCATTGGGGTCCAATACATCCAGTGTAGCTTCAAAATGTTCGAAGATATCCGAGCTTTGATGACCAAGTAAATAGTCAATGAAACACTGTTTAAAATAATCACTGATATAACCAGAATAATAACGTGACATGGTTAAAAATGCATCAGTTAACAAGCCCGTGTAGTTTCTCTTAGAAGTTCGAGTGTAATCGCCTTTCAGTGCATTCGTAGATGAGTATTGCTTAGAAATATAATCACCATTATCAGCCCATAAGTTATTATACTTGATTTGGAAGTTTTGCTGTTTTTTGAGACAATATTTTTCTAAGATGTACTTCTCTAATATGAACTCCGCAAGAAACTTTTGCACCAAGTTTGTTCTGTCCAAACAATCAACACAGTTTATTCTAAAGATACCATTCTGTGTCTTTTCACACAATGAGTCTTCCCACCCAGAGCGAACAAGATACTTTTCAACACTTTCATTCTCCGGGTCGTTATCGAGTGATTCATTTAACAACTGAATAACGTTATCGAATCTCATCTTCTTACAAACATCATGAAAATCAAACCAATCAAATTTGACACCATGCTCTTTACATAATTGTTCATATGACTCTCCAATCAACTTTTCTCTCTTAGAGCGTTCAACAAGGTTAATGCAAGCAATATCCTCATAGTCTTTGATCAAGTTGGAAAAATGCAACTGGAACGGTAATCCACATTTTTCAATGGGTCTTGTTAAGTAAGGGATGGGCTTTAATTTGGAAGGATCTTGCTGAAAAAAGATAGGGATTGAACCTCTCATTATATCAAACTTGGTGAACAGTGCTTGATTTGGCATGTAATCTTCAACTATAAGAATTTGGGAGGTGAACACAAAATTGGCAACGTCACCATGATCATCAATACCACGACGGAGATACCTTGATCCAGCACGCTTTGTACTTCTTTTGGAGATCAAAAGAATGATACCTGTCATTTCAGTATCATAATTCATGAGCGGAACAGTAATGCTATCAACGAAACCTTGTATCACCGGAATTTGAAGAACTTTTGGTAAATCTTTAGCGATGAACTTGTTATAGTAGAAAGAGTTCGGTTCTTCGTGTTCTTCTTCATGTGTAGATATCTCTCCATCCTCAAATTGAATATGATGAGTCAAATCAATGTCATCAGAGTAATAAAAATCACCAGTACTATAAAAGCTCTGCAGTTGTCTTTCGAATTTGTATAGCATTTCACTAGAGATATTACAATCCAGTCCGAGTGAGGAATACTTCCTTACTTTGGCTTTTTCCAAGAAGGGTAATGCATTAGAATTATCTTTCAATTTCTTGGGAAGCTCCCGGATTGTGATAGCTCTATTGAGTTTGAAAGATGAAGAAGAAGAGCTGGCGTCTTGGATAACAGGTTCGCATTCTGTACCAAACTCATCAAATTTTAGCTTATTAACTCGTTGGTTTGACAGTGCCAATGATGCAGTCGACTTCAAGTCATTAGCATATACACCAACTTTAGAGAATAACATGTCTTTCTGAAGGGTAATTTGTTTACCAATGGAAAGTGCAGTGCCAGTGGCTTGTTCAGTATCAACATTGTTCTCTTTACCAAAGTCAGTAGTTGTTGATGGGACACTTGTTGAATTGCTATTGAAGACTTTAAACACGTCAAACGCCAGTTCGTATTTCAATGGAAGAACGAGTGCTTTTTTGATGTTCCAAATGGTTGTATTTTTATGCTCAAAGACTTTGTCTTGATGCGTGATAACAACAAGATACCCAGGGCCAAGCTTGACACACCCGATAATACCAATAACATCAAGCGAAGCCATGGCTTCACTTGGTGAAGCACGGTCTGTGAACTCAAGAGAAGAAAAATCTAAAAAAAACTCAGCAGTTACATCTCGGCTATGTGTGACGGAGAGACCATTGGTATAAAGTCCGATACAAACGTGGGGATTACTTGGTTCTGTTGCGATGGTATGATCGAAAGTTTCCAGCACCACTGGTTCTTCTTTCCTATTCCCTGCCATCTGTGTAACAAATGGTCTCTTCTGTGCTTTCGATGCACCCCCTCTTCTCTCTACTTGACCACATTCCCACTTAAAGGTAACAAGTAACTCATCCCATTACTTTCCATTTTGTGCGTGCCCATAACCATACTGTATTGGATTGATTTATAAACAGCGACAATTTTTTTTATTTATTCTAATAGCTCGTCAAACGACTTCGCGATAATGTATGTTAAGCGGCTTCTAAACCATTACATGGTCTGTTGCGGCTAAAACGAAAATACTACTGTTTGGATTATATTAACACACATTCCTGACGAGCCTTTGTGGGGCAAGTGGAACTGTAGAAACGTTTCGTCGGGCGAAAAGTATTGTGGGAAGAGGCACAGAACGGAACGAAAATGACCACAGAAGAGTTTCAATGCACAGGCACAACACTAGCTAACCAACGGTGCAAGATTCGGGTCCAGAAGAGGAACGGGTACTGTCATTACCATATTGCGCAATCACCAGCATCAATAAGAGATTTTGAACTTGTGCCAGCCAAATCACAGACACAGTCAAAGACGAGGACGCCATCGCCTGGCAAACATGCGGACCGGTATCAAACTGGGTTTATCTATGTATATACTTTGGACCACTTGTTGAGTGATGCACCAAGGAAGAAGGACTGGCTACTAATACATCACGCGGGAAAGGACTCAGTGAAACCTTTCGAGCCCAAGAGGGAGATCTTGATAAAAGTGGGTATGACACAAGGATCCGTGCAGAAGCGAATGAAGCAATGGGAGGTGCAGTGCTCGCATAAACTGATATCTGTCGACCCCTACAACCTACCCAAGTCGAAGCCGATGGGGCTCGGTGCTCTGTTCAGGAGTCTCAAGATCGACAAAACGAAGAAAGAGCGCATCAATGGCACTTTGAAGTTCTATGTTGAGTCAGAGAAAGGCTTTTACTGCGATAAAAATTTATACAACAAGGAGCAAAGCGTACATCGCTACCTTGGGTCAATGTATGGCCGTGGTGATGTGACATGCCATGGCTGTAAAAACGATAGCCCACAAGGCCACGGAGTGCACGTTGAATGGTTCAAAGTTCCGCGCAAGGACCTATCAGACATATTTGCATTCATGGACAAACTGGTTGCACCATACTGATGTTATATACACTTTTGTTCTTAAACAAGACAAAACATTAAAACAGTCGAAAAGAAGAAATACATTAGTAGTTAAGAGATGTGCCCCATTGACTATGCACCGGAAGTTGTGCACTTTTACCCCCGGAAGTCGCGCTTTTTTCTTCACCAACTTTTTTTTCTTTCCACTGGAGGCGAAGGATCACGTAGTTGATTTACTACAATTAGCAATCTGCTTTCACTACAGCCCACATTATAGACCATGAGACCATTGTTGTTAAAAGGTCACGAGCGTTCTTTGACACAGGTCAAGTACAACCGCGAGGGTGACCTCATTTTCACCGTGGCGAAGGATAAGGAGGCATCTCTTTGGTACTCCAACAACGGTGAGCGTGTTGGTACTTTCATTGGCCACGCTGGTACGATTTGGTCCATCGACGTCGATTCTCAATCTGAGTTCTGTATCACAGGCTCTGCTGACTTCACTGCCAAACTTTGGAGAGTGAGCACCGGTGAGTGCCTCTTCACTTTCTCTTGTGATACTCCAGTTAGAAGAGTCGAGTTTGACTACACAGATTCCAAAATTCTGCTAGTAACTGACGAGGTTATGGGATTCACAGGTTCCATTAACGTTTATGACTTCAACAGAGAGGAGCCAACAAAACAGAGCAACGAACCTATCCTTGCCATCCCAACTCACGAGGGTCTTGATAGAGTTTCCGTTGCCGGTTTCTCATACAAAAGTAATTACATCATTGCAGGCCATAAAGACGGGCATGTGTCCAAATATGACGCTAATACTGGCGAATTATTGAAGAAGGTCCAAGTCCACGAGGGTTTGATCACTGATTTGCAATTCTCCGATGACAAATCATATTTCATTACCTCCTCCAAAGACAAGAGTGCTAAGGTTATGGATGTTGACAACTTGGACGTCTTGAAGAAGTTCGAGGCTGATGCTCCAATGAACACTGCTGCATTGACACCGCTCAAGAACTTTGTTGTGCTCGGTGGTGGTCAAGAAGCTAGAGATGTTACCACAACTGCTGCTAACCAGGGTAAGTTTGAGGCCAGATTTTATCATAAGATTTTTGAAGATGAGATTGGTAGAGTTAAAGGCCATTTCGGTCCTCTTAACTACATCGCTGTGCATCCAAAGGGCACTGGTTACGCATCTGGTGGTGAGGATGGTTATGTACGTGTCCACACTTTTGACAAATCCTACTTTGAATTCAAATACGATGTTGAGATCACTGCTGAGGCCACAGCCAAGGCTCACAACGATGATTAAAGAAACCAAAATCAACACAAACACACAAACCACAAACCAATTCTACCATTACACCTTCCATCCTCTTCCACTCGCTGATTATTTACGGACAGCAAAATGTGTACAGTATTATTGTAATGTTCTTTTCATGGCATCCTACACCACAGAGCACTTCGAGTAGTACTACTGTTATAAATGTTTAGAAAATACAGCGTATGTATTGCCTGTTCGTCGTTAAATATGGCGTCTCGGGCATGTAATTCATCAAATAGAAGCATCTTTTTGTTCAAAAGTGCATTCTTGTTACTTTGCAGCAGCTTTGGCAGCATCAGCTACAATACTAGTTAGTATCCACTGGTTATTGTCGTGCGGAGTCTGAACTCACCTTTAGCCTGCTTCTGTCTCATGATCTCAGCCTGGGCCTCGAGTCTCTTTCTTGGGTCACCTTCCTGCTTCTTCTTCTCCTGGGCAGCCTTCTTGGCATTCTTTTCACGGGCTTTCTCTCTCTGGTTACCTCTGGACATTGCTACTGTGTGCGTTGGTGTGGCGTGTGAATGGTGTGTGAGTGGTGGGGTTAAAAAAGCGTTCGTTGATCGACGTGTAAGCCAAGTGCTTCAATTTTAGTGCGGGATGTTTGGGTGTGTTATGCTGCCCTGGCCGCCTTGAAATCTGACAGTGGCCACAGCTGAAAACAAAACGGCGCGTCAACAGCCAGATGGTTGAGGAGTTGAAAGAGTATTAGTAAAGACATTTGTTGAGATAGTTGAGATGAGCAACGGTGAGCTAACAGAGGAGCAGATCAAGGAGCAGAAGCTTGAGGATGCCAGAAAAAAAGTGAGTATATGACTCTTCACTTATAGACGTTTTTAGTGTATGGTACTAACAAACAACAATACAGTACGAATCTCTAAAAAAGAAAACAAAGAAAAAGAACAAGAAGAGCAAGAAAAAGGACAGTGATGCAGGTGAGAAGGAGGAGACTCCAGAGCCAGATGCCACTGGGGAGGACGACGTTAATGAATCGGTTACAGAGAGCCTTTCAGAAGAGAAACCAGATACAGAATTGAGATCGCAAACCGGGACGGTTGACAAGACTGTTGACAAGACTGTTGACAAGACTGTTGAGAAGACTGTTGAGAAGACTGTTGACAAGAATGTTGAAGAGCCTACTGAGGAGCCTGTTGAAAAACTTGTTGAAAAAACTATTGATGAGCCTGTTGAGGAGACCCTGACTGAAACATCAGTTGCGTCAACTTCTGGGGGGAAATCTGAAGCAATCGCTGAGCTAACCGAAGAGGTTAAAAAATTTGATGTTACTGAAGACAGCACATCCAAGGAAGAGAATCCATTTGCGTCTTCCGGTCCGTCATTTTTGGAAACAATTGAGCAATCAAAGAAGGAAGACGAAGTAAAGAAGCTTAAGCAAGAGAACCTTCAATTGAAGCTTGACAAGGAAGAATTAGAAGAAAAGATTACTGTGCTAACTAAAGAGAACAAAGAACTCAAATTTGTAAAGTTGGACCATCAAGAACAGATTGAAACTCTACAGGCTCAGATCACTGATCTTCAAACGAAATTGTCCAAAGCTAGAGTTGACAGTTCAAAGCCAAATAATGACAGTCAACAACCCTTATCAACACCTTATGATTTCGATGAGAATGTATCATTGTCTCCAACCCCATCATACAATCAACCGCAATTCTCAACGTCTTTCTCACAGTTTACTTTGGCAAAGAACGAGAGCACATTAAGTTTGAGTGAAGTTAAGGCAAGATTGAACAAATGGAAAAGTTGGAATGTGGACATGACTTCCTGGAGAAGCGTCGGTAGTGGTCCAGTTGTGGAACTATGATATATTTATAATGTCTACTTTTTTGAAAGTACGTATTGTTCAATGTTCATGAGATATTCACCTGGTTGCCATTTTTGGAGATAATATATACAAATAGCTGGCATGCCTGATGATCCATAAGACTCAATTGATATATATGTGTGATGCGTTTTCATGGTTCGTAGTACTGAGTACCAATGTGATCGTTAAAGAAGGATTGAAGTGAAAATTATCTGATACGACACAACACTTCACCAGAAAGTTCCTGAGCAGAAGCCTCGGCTAGCTCATGAATTTGATTGTCAGGTGATTTCACGAGCACAAGCTCAGAAGGCTGGATTGGTTTGATCTTTCTGACACTCTTACCAGCTGCGAGCTCTTTGATCTGATCGGCGGTGAGGTGGATGCGACAGCTTGGTTTAGAGATAAGCTGGAACTTAGAGATGACTGACTTGGAGTCTCTGTACTTGAGCCCGAGCCACAGTCTTCTCGTTGCAATGTTGTCAGGTGTCACCTCAACAGGAACTTCATCAGGTCCATGTATCGACCCACGTTGTATCGAGTTAATGAAGCCCTGCTTGTAAAGATGTGTGGCTACCTGGAGGTGGAGCCTCGTGTATGGGATCGATGTTGTGCTAAGGTGAACGCGTGTCACGTTTTGAATGTGTGCGGCAATATTGCCGAGCTTAACAAGCGACATTGTTGTTGAGTCTGAGTTGGTCTTGGTGAGCTTTTGGTTAGTGTGTTGATTGTTTATGCTCAATGCCCATTTGGTGGTTTCTGAAAGAATTTTCCACGCGCTCGCGAAATCGTTTGGTGCGCTCTGTTATGGAAGCTCATACCAAATGTGGCCGATGAACTCTTCCGGTTTAAAGTTTTACTCATTGACCGACGTGCTTGACCTGTTTCCACCAGAAGAAGATGATTAGGACAGTAAGACAGCTGAGAGCTCCAGTGTGCTCGAAATTTGTGTCTCCATGGCGCACACACCTTCTAAGATCATACTCCACACCATCACAGCAGCAGAGTAACGAGAAGAAAAAGAAGACGGAGAAATCTGTGAACTTCCGGTCGTTCGTCACTGTAGGTATCTTTGCCAGCATCATCCTGACCCAGGTGGTTGAGGTTGTAAATCAACAGAAGCCACGTGCGAGATCCATGTCGGAGACGGAATATTACCAACAACAGGCTAGACTCAAACGTAAGGTATCTATGTTCCAACCAGAGGACAAAGAAGTCTACTTTTTGAGAAGTAGTAGCAATATCACAAAAAGCCAGCTCCCAAATGAAGGAGTCACAGTGATACAACCTGAGGACCTCGTTGCGGAAGAGAAGATGAATGAGGGATCTAAATATCATGCATTACTGAACGACCCATCTTTCACAACACTTCCACGTGGTTTAGTCACAGAGCTTATTGGCAATGTCCTCAGCTCTGCTCCTAATGGTAAATTTGTGATCTTAAACTTCCCATCCGATATCAAGGAATCAACACAGTTCGAGGATAAGATCGTTACCATCAAGGGCCTCATATACATTAAAAAGGAAGAAGATGCCCCACAGGATGACGTTGTCAAATACTACAGGACCGTTGATAAAGTTCAAGAAATCACTTCGTTTGATGAGATCAAGTTCTGACCTCTACAGCTGTTGATACCTTCATTGTATTAATCATTCAAATTGGGTGGGTAAGGATGAGACCAAACATGTATATACGCCACATATCGAGAGTTACTTATACGATGTAAATAGATGTATACCGAGTAAGATTCTCTGATGATTGTTGTGATTCATTTTTTCGTAGAGCCGAATCCAGTGAATCCCATCATTGCAGCAATAGGATGGTCTTCTGAACCTTGTGCACTACTCCTTTGTTCTTTCTTCTGTATCTTCTTTTCTTTTTTTGTCTGTTGTTGTTGTTCTTCGAACTTCCTCCGTCTTTCAATTCGCTCTTTGATGTTGTACTTCTCTTGAACGTCCATACTTTCGTCAATCTTCTTACACAATGTCTCATATCTCTCTCTCACTTCGTCTAAAGTAACAGCGATCTTACTGTTCAGTTCACCACTCCTTATCAAATGTGGTTTACTATTCAGATGATCAACATATTTTAAGTTGTCCTTGAAAGTTAGGTCACACACCGAGCAGTAGAACCCGAACCCTTTACCTCTCGTTCTTACTATTTCACCAGTGACAATGGTTCGCTTATTAAGATTGGATTCAAAATTCAAAGAATCACGTTCAATGGGTACGTGTCCAGCGACAGCCTCAGACTTGTCTTTGTTCTTCTCTGCTTGGAAACGTTCACGTGCGATTTGAGCGTACTCCTCCACATCCCACGTTCGTCTTCCGAAGTCAGCTTTTTCAGTCATCCTATTACTTATTTAACTTGGTAAAGGGCTCAGAAAGTCGTTTACGTTGTACGCTTTGGTGATAGAGAAGGGCATCGGATCATAAGGACAAAAGTTTCGCGCTTGTAGCAACGTCTGTGTTTACTGTTCTATCCAACAGCCTGTGAAGACCCACCACCATCAAATTGTGCTGAGCCATGGGCCGGGACGTACTCTCTATGATATCTAAGAAGGCTGCAAATCCTACAGTCGCAGCCCAACTGCTTTCGGCGAAACTTAAGTCGTCCTTGAGTGCCAGCTCAATCGGCATCCCCACAACGGGAACACATAAAATCACCATCGAGGGTGAGTACTTGGTTAAAGTACATCCTCAGAGACCGTCCACTACTATTTTCACTTCAGCAGCTGCATTCGACCTCGATGACACCTTGATAAGAACCAAATCTGGAGCTAAGTTCTCCAAGGGTCCGAATGATTGGGTATGGCTCAATGATAAGGTGGTACCATCTTTACAATCCATCAAGACTCCTATAATTATATTTACGAATCAAGGAGCGGTAATCGCCACTAAAACATCCAAGTCATTTACAAACTTCACCAAGAAATGTGAGTTGATCTTGTCTGCCATGGAAAAGGAAAGCATCGATGTCTCCAAAGTATGGATTTACGCAAGCCCCAAGAAGGGAAGCAAATACAATGGCAAAAGTGAGGACATCTTTACAAAGATGAGGAAACCAGAAACTGGTATGTGGGATCATTTTATAGGATCTGGAATCATCACGAACCTTGTGAAAGATGATTGCTTCTACGTTGGCGATGCTGCTGGAAGGGAATCAGACTTTAGTGATAGTGACAAGAGGTTTGCACTCAATGTTGGAATACCGTTCAAGACTCCGGAAGAGTTCTTTGTTTAATCTATTCATGTTAAGGTACAAATGCCTACATCAAACCTCTCTTTGGTTACTGTAAATGTACATTAAACTTTTATTGTGTCAAACACTCTTTTCATCATCATGCTAAATTAGTATTGAAGAATCCAAAATAAAGCGCTTAATCATCCTGGACGATGGTGCCCTTCTCAGAGACGTAGATACCATCCAAGAACTTTCTGATATCTTTGTTTCTGACTCTACAGATCTGCTGAACATCGGCACAAGTCTGGGAAACGTTCTCAACAGAGTTACCGGAAAGAACAATCTCATCCTTAACGTTGGCGGAGTACTCAACATCGACACCCTCACGGACTGGAACAAGTCTAACTTGCTTGTCACCCAAGAAGTTTCTGATTTCAATGAACTTCTTACCGTCCTTCTCAACAGTGTTGACATTGATTGGGAAATGGGCGTAGACGTATCTCATCTTGTATTTGTAACCCTTGGTGACACCGGTGACCATGTTGGCAATGAGGGACTTGACAGTTCTCAAAGCAGCAACGTGTTTTCTGTCACCGTTGTGAACGGTGATCTTGATGGCCTTGCTGGAGATCTTGGTGAAAGTGACATCAATGTGGTTGAGGTTCTTGGTCAAGACACCTCTTGGACCAGTAACGGTGATGAAACGGGCCTTGATCTGGACAGTAACACCCTCTGGAATGTCAAGGGTCTGGTCGGTTCTGATGTACTTCATTGTGTTTTGGCAGGCAACGAATTCCAGTAATACTTACAACGCTGCTCGCACCGCTGCTTCTGTGGTCCTTAATTTTTCACTGACACCGACAAACCTGGGGCGCGACGATGGAAAACATCCGTACACCAGATACATAGAGTCCCCACCCTCTGTGCGGATAAGCTGGAGCGCGAAAGAATCACGTGTTGCCCTAGTGAGGATCACGTGCACTTGGTCCCAAAAAGCCCTAAGTCCATCAACAACCTCAAACAATGCAAACTTGAACAATAAACAAAAAAGCAATTCAGTCCTCGTCAATCATTTTTTGTAACTTACCAAATATTCTGTCTCTGTGAATGGCCAATTCATCGTCTTCTTCACCAGGGAAGAAGTTCTGGCGGGGGTAGTTATCATACGTTTCATCAATGCTCATGTCATCATCATCATCATCCAGAGAGGCCAGAAAATTGGCCGGAGAATCACCACCCTCGCCATAGAACTGTTCGTAAAGTTCCTCAAATCCGTCTTCCTTTACTGGAGCGATTTCCTTATGTAATGATTCTGTCAACTTCTCAAAAGAAGCATTGGGATCATCTTCCTCGTCTGTAGTTGAGTGTTCATCCTCGTCTTCTGGATAATCGTTTTTGTAGAAGTCTTCGGCATTTGAGTCTTCGTCATCTGAGAAATGTCTATCTTCCTCATCATCTCCATCATTGTCCGCATAATCCTCTTCAAATTTACTGGTAGTGATTATGTTAGTTAACTTGAGTGCTTATTTATAGTGCAGGGTAAGGTTAATGGAAAGTATCTGTTTTTAACTCACATGTAGCCAATCCTCTGTTTTTCCCAGGAGTCCTGTACAGCTTTGTCCCTATAGTAAACATCATAGACGTATTCTAGTTCAAGATCTTCCTGCTTGAACTGTACACGCGTCGTGGTTATTTTTTGTTTTCGCTTCTTCAGCGGCTTAGATAGTGCTGGTTCTTCTGTATTGACTGTCAGGAGGGAACTGAGCATATCATTGAATTCTTCGGGTAATTCTTCGGTTTTGAGGGTTTTCGGTATCACAAAAGTGTTCTCTTTATCCTGTTAGAAGATGTTAGTCATATATCTTTTTTTTTGCTCAAGTCTTTGAGCACCACACACTCAGCACTTACTGCTCTATGCGATGATTCTTGCAACAGTGGCAACATGGCATCACCGTCACTGGGTAGCGTGACAATCTCATCGTCGGTTCGCTGTAGCTTGAAGACTATCTGTAGTTAGTACAATGCTGAGTAGAGGTTTGAAGATCTGGCACTTACCATATTGCGAGCTCTTGGCCCTCTTTAAACGCGGTGCTTCAAGGACTTGATTGGTGGTGTTAGCTATTTTCCAATTTGTTCAATTGATCTTGTGATTGAACTCACTCAGTGCTTGCAAAGAGCTTTGGTTTCTTTTTCTTTTGATTCTCACAACCTCTGGAAGAGTTCTTCGTGTGGATCTCTTCTTGAATGACATGCCTCTGTGACTGACCTCTGTGAGTTGACAGCTTTGCTGGCGACTCTGTTGTTAAGTCTACAAAAGCCTTCTGTGAAGTTAATCGTTCGCGCTTTTGCTAATCAATACTGTCTTCCATACTTGGTAGGGGTTAAAAGTGACACAAAAGCAAAGAGTGAGGAAACTGTGAAATTCAACAAAAATGGAACAGGGAGTCAACGCCATATAACTACGGTAAAGAAACAATACAATCACAAGCATAGAGTAGAGGTGGTATCATGGGCGCCAAACTTATTGCTAAATACACGATTAAGCAGTCCATTGTGGGTATCAACAAGTGCATCAACGTATTTAGTGACACCATCATCGGAACTGTTCTTGAGAAACTGCAAGACGTTGTGCTCGTGACTGGTGGAGGATCCGGCTTGGGCCATGAGATTGTGAAGGAGCTTAAGTTGCGTGGAATCCCCAAAGTGATTGTGTTCGACATCAGGATTCCAAGTCAAGAAGACCAGTTGGCAGGTGTCCACTACTTCAAATGTGATGTCGGTGACAGGGCCAAAATCGAGGAGCTCAGCGCACGAATTAAAGACTCAATTGGGATTGTCACTCTGGTGATCAACAATGCAGCGATTGCATCGGGTAAATCACTCTTGGATTTGTCATACTCAGAGATTGATAAAATGATGCAGGTAAACTTGATGTCCAGCTTTTATATGGTGAAGATATTTTTACCAAACATGATTCAGTTACAGAGAGGGTATATTGTCACTGTTGCATCTGTATTAGGGTATATGACACCCTCTCGCTTAAGTGCCTATGGTGCTGCCAAGTCCGGGTTGATTGCATTTCATGAGTCTCTTACCTATGAGTTGGGTCCTCCAATGGGGGGAAACAGCGGCATAAAAACATTGTTGGTCTGCCCAGGACAGCTCAAGACACCTATGTTTAAAGGCGTGAGAACGCCCTCTTCTTTATTGGCACCAGAATTAGAGCCTTCATATCTAGCCCAAAAGATTGTTAAAGCAATGGAATGTGGGAGACGTGGTGAGATTCAAACACCATTTTACGGTCATCTTTTACCGCTTTTCAGAACTTTCCCATGGCCAGTGACACAGATTGCACGTCTCGCTAGTGGTATGGACGAGTCAATGACAAATTTTGATATGATTAATAAGGAGAGTCAATGAGTATCCTCATCTAAATAGTTGTTTTCAATGAATCTAAATCCCCAAAAATTGCCTTTTGAGCCACCCCAAAATGGTTCATTAAAGTCATTTGCAGCAACAATTTTACCTTTCACAAGGCCCAATGGTAATGAGTTATATGTTCTTGAGTCTAATGAATGAGCCAGATTGTCTCCCGTTACCCAACAGTGTCCATCCGGCACTTTAATGTACTTAGAGAAACTAACACTTAGATTATGTTTATCTTCCATGCTTGGATCAATGAGTATGATATCACCGGGCATTCCAGTAATTCTTTTGCAAACACGTTGATCGGGATCAGTTGGTTTCAAAGCAACTATACAATCTCCCATTTGCAGACCCCTGCCCATTTTATACTTCTTCAAAGAATGAACAAAGTCACCATTAGCAGCAAGGGTGGGAAGCATAGATTCACCCCTTGTCTCTGTAAACTCGTAGAAATGAGACTGTAGCACGTGGATAGCACAGCCACCACGGATCACGTAGCTGAGAACTTTACCAACAAATTTGATGTTCTCCGAGACCATTTGTGGTAGATGCTGTGTATTGTGTGTTACTTTTGAGGTGGCCGTGCGGTGTAATTTTTCAACTGAGAAAAAGGACCGCACACAGACATTGACGACTTCTACTATCACTATTACCATCAGAACGCTAATAATCTCCACACAGCCATTACCACGACGCCAACCACGTAACAATCACCACACAATCGATTTTACAACACTTTCAATTAAGAGAAGTAGACATATACCATGGCGCACTACGAACAGAGACAGCTGCTAGAACAGCTTATGGGTAAAGACACACTGATCAAACCACAACAGTATCGACGTGAGATAGCCATGGATGACCACAGAGTGTGTAAAGCCTTTCTGATGGGCGTTTGTCCATTTGATCTGTTATCAGGATCCAAGGAAGATATTGGCAAATGTCATAACATACATCTGGAGAAACATAGACTACAGTACAATGAACAAGTCGCACAAGGCAAGAAGTTTCCTGAGTTCGAAAGAGAAGTTGTATCTGTGTTGACGAGGTTTGTATATGATAGTAACAAAAAGATTGATGTTGCCTTGAAAAGATTGGAGCCTTCAGTTGAAGAAAGAGAGAAAATATCGGGCGCTGCTAAAGACTTGGAAGTTGTCGAGGCACGCATAAATATTATGTCGCAAGAGATTGAAAAGTTAATAGACATTGGCGAAATTACCAAAGCAGTTCAACAGAGCGTAAGTCTTGAGGAGCTGAATGTCAAACGTGAATTCTACATGAAAAGGTTGAGGGATGTCACTGATAACGTCGGGCAATCTCAACAACAGAAATTACAAGTTTGTGAAGTCTGTGGTGCTTATTTATCCCGCTTGGACACTGATCGCAGATTGACTGATCATTATTTGGGCAAAGTGCACTTGGGGTACGTTGAAATGAGAAACATGCTAAAGGAGTTAAAACAGAACAGACCGCAATGAAGTAATCTCTAATTGGAATCTACATAATCTTATTCATTCATCAATCCAGTAGTGCTTCTTCATAGTGAGGTATCCTTCACTGGCCTTATACACATTTATTTACAAACTTATCAGAATCACAATGAACTCATGGAACTAAATGACAATTCACGCCAATGATTACCATATGGTGACTCCCTGCAAGTAAAAGCTATGACTTTAATATGGTGAGTTATGTGCTCCGGTGTGGGGTAAAGTATCCTTGAGGTGCAAAATACTGGCATTCATCGCTGCAGTGAGGTTACAAAGCAAATGATCAACCTGTCAAAAGGCATCACAAACCATAGACACTAACGGAAATTAATGGAAAATAAAGAAAAAAAGGATCTTGGTCAAAATATTATTAACTACTATCTATTTGATTGAAAGTGAAAGCAATTAGATCTACAAGCGATTGAGATTTAAACATTTTGAAGAGCAGTACTGATAGATCTTTCTAATTGGAGATAAGCTATGCTTGGGTTTGTGATTAATAGCTATATACCACTTGCCTTCCATGATGATCATCACTATTGTTCGGGTTTAAATAACGATCCGCGGTTTACGGGTGGGCATGTGTGATGATATAATCTGGTCTAGACTCTAGGTTTTTGGAGTCCACATTCCTATTTTGCTTAATAAACTAAATATCCCTCTTAGCAATAACTATCAAGATTTGCAAACCGATAACATGAAGATCGTATGTAAATCATGTAAACATGTACAAACACAATTGTAGACACATTTGATATGTATATATTTGTGTTCCTGCGCTTTGTGTACGTACATCTTGCACCTCGTGGGCTACCATGTGTAGGTGGAATGTCATATGCATATGCTAGGAGTTAAGAATAGATTTACACACAAAATATAAACTTGTACAGACCTATGCCATATGAATGGGGCCACGGTGTTTAACCTGTTTCAACATGTTTATAGGGTATAATCCCAAAGTGGTCAAATCTCCGATCAAGTCGCCAAAAGAAAGAAAATTCCCAATAGAACTGCATATGTGTTAAAGCCGCTGGCCAACGGGTGCTGGTGAGAGCTGGCAGCTAATGGCTGGTGTTTACTTGTAACGCGGCTTTCTGCGTCTGTGGGGCGCTCGGGATTTCAGGTTGATTTCAGGGTGGAACTGGGGTGGTCTGTTATGTACCATTAACTCACGTGTGGTGCGTATGTTTGATTAAATATGAAGATTAGAGCATTTTGTAAAGTTTATCGAATATTACACTACTCCATTGACCATAACGAAAAATAATATAAGAAATTGGCCCAGGATGTCGCGAATCAGTTGTCCATGTTTGACGCGTGCCGGGCTTGTCCTTGCACGGGACATTCTGAGTATCTGTTATCGATATTGTGGACAAAACAAGTGCTTAATGATAGTCTTATATCCTTATTTTTAGAGCGTAATAATAGCACTAAGTCGTACACATCAAATCAATACCAAAAAGAAAGAAGTCTATTACAAAAACAACTCTGTAAGCCAACCAGCCGCAACGGGACAAAGACAGCCACCAAAAGCATTATGCAATACAAAAAAAAGAAACGCGGACATAGAGACAAAAAATGTAAAGGCCAGCGGGCGCATTTTTACCTTGAGCGGACGCGTCGACAAACCTAGAATTTCAGTATATAAACAACCTTTCGCCCTTGAACCTAGCTAGATCACTAAACTCTGTGCGGAAACTCTTTGAGGCAAATCACGCTCGCTTATCTAATAAAAACACATTCAGACATACAATGAAGGGTCTTATTCTTGTTGGAGGTTACGGTACTCGTTTGAGACCATTGACTTTGACTGTTCCAAAACCACTTGTTGAGTTCGCCAACAGACCAATGATTCTTCATCAAATCGAGGCCTTGGCTAAAGCCGGTGTCACTGATATCGTTCTTGCTGTTAACTACAGACCAGAGGTTATGGTTTCCACTTTGAAGAAGTATGAGGAAGAGTACGGTGTTTCTATCACTTTCTCCGTTGAGACTGAACCATTGGGTACTGCTGGTCCATTGAAACTCGCTGAAGAGGTTTTGAAGAAAGATGAGTCTCCATTCTTTGTTCTTAACTCTGATGTCATTTGTGAGTACCCATTCGAGGAGCTTGTCGCTTTCCACAAAGCTCACGGCGGTCAGGGTACTATCGTCGCTACCAAGGTTGATGAGCCATCCAAGTACGGTGTTATTGTCCACGACATTGCCACTCCAAACTTGATTGACAGATTTGTTGAGAAGCCAGTTGAGTTTGTCGGTAACAGAATTAATGCTGGTCTTTACATCTTGAACCCAGAGGTCATTGACTTGATTGAGTTGAAGCCAACTTCTATTGAGAAGGAGACATTCCCAATCCTCGTCGAGCAGAAATCTCTTTACTCATTCGATCTTGAGGGTTTCTGGATGGATGTTGGTCAGCCAAAGGACTTCCTGGCCGGTACCACTTTATACCTTAACTCATTGAGAAAGAAAAACCATGCTTCACTTGCTAAAGAGGATGTCCACATCAAGGGTAACGTTTTGATTGACCCAACTGCTACTATTGGTGAGGGTGCTCTTGTTGGTCCTAATGTTGTTGTTGGTCCAAATGTCCACATTGGTAACGGTGTCAGAATCCAGGACTCCGTCGTTATGGCCAACTCTACTATCAAGGACCACGCTTGGGTTAAGAAGACCATTGTTGGTTGGAACAACACCGTTGGTAGATGGGCTAGATTGGAAGGTGTCACCGTCCTTGGTGATGACGTTACCATTAAGGATGAAATCTACGTCAATGGTGCTAAGGTCTTGCCACACAAGTCCGTTTCTTCTAACGTTGAGAAGGAGTCCATTATCATGTAAAGACCGTTCTTTTTTACTGCATTTCTAACCCCTTTCAATTCTTCTTGTTAGTTTAATACACCCCACACTACAACCTAAGGAAGTATATGTAGATTACTGAGTAATGTCTCCATCTATTTTTTGTTAGTCATCACCAGGTTCGTATTCGCAATCCAGTACATATACCCTACTTCTGTTGCTCTTCTATCATTGAAAATAGTTTTCCTACCATATTAACTCTTCAAGGCAACGCTACGTAGCCACCAGTAGGACGTATTGGCATGCTACTAGTGAATCCAAATGTCTCGGTACACAGCTCTTCACTCTGTATGACTGCTCGCTCTTCTCCTTTCAAAGTCCGCTTCCATTTCCTAGGACTTTCGAAGGCAATTGACTAACTAGTCTACAATCCGTGATGCCCCTCGCCCCACAGTATGCTTAGCCCGGTGCCCGCACGTCATGTGGTGTCCGGGTGGAATTAAAAATTCCATTGCCAGGGAAACGGGGCGCTCAAATGTTTGATAAACCTTCCTCAACAGGACATCGACCCGAACAAAAAAGTATACAACAAGAAACAACGGCGTTGAGTCTCAAGGGCACCAATTGACCACTGTTCCAGATCAATACCGCATAGCGCCACACACCGGTCTAACTACCGTGGTCAGCCGCCCCTCCTCCAAGTGATAACAAGGCGAAGAAGAACAAACTCCATCACAAGGTTATAGGTACGAACCCTGAACCTGCCAACTGACTAAGAGCTACGCGCACCAAAACCAACAACAGACGGCTCCAGTAAATCAAAAAGCTACAACAAAAACTGCCAACCGGCTTTTACAAACGTTGACCGCTTCATATAGAGAATCCCACTAGGCTTTTCATACCAAAGAGAGCGCTGTTCCAGGTGAGACTTTGTTCTATCTGTAATTGCACCACATCCATCATCATCATCACCATCACACACGCACACACAGCCGAACTCGCTATATGACACAAATATATTCTGCCACCTACTCGGGTGTCGATGTCTACGAGTTTATCACGGCCACAGGGTCAGTGATGATGCGTAAATCGGATGGCTGGGTCAACGCCACTCATATACTGAAGACGGCGAACTTCCCCAAGGCGAAACGAACAAGAATATTGGAAAGAGATGTCCAGGTAGGCACTCATGACAAAGTCCAAGGTGGCTATGGTAAATATCAAGGTACCTATGTACCTTTGGATCGTGCCAGGGCCATTGCCAGAGAGTTTGGTGTATCAGATGTTCTGGAAGGTCTGTTTGAGGCACAAGAGACATATGCAAACTCAGACCCACCACCACCAGCTCCCAAGCATCATCATGCTACCAAAAACAACTCTATTGCATCAGAAAAGAAACCTTCCCAAAGGAAAGCAGCACTGGCCCGTAAAGTGGCAAGTATGCCAGCTATCAGTGATTCAACTTCAAAACCAGTACCTCTGAAGAAAAGAACAAGGGCACCAAAGAAACAAGTCTCATTACGGCATGTATCGAATCCCAATGAAGGTGTATTTGTCGGTAGGCGGCTCAATGGGGGCTCTGGTGTCACTCAGAGTCTACGGATGAGTGATAGTTTTGACGATGACGACGCCGATACAGATGTCGAAGACGAAGATGAAGAAACGGGTGTTGAGATGGAAAGCGAAGCTGAATTGAACGAGCTTGATGGCTTGGATAGTGACATTGAAGATTCTGCATTCAACCTGATTGATGGTACGTCATCACCCAGTGAATTCATGTCCGATGCTGATTTGGCCAATGCTTTAAAATCACCTGCCGTTAATCTATCTGCCAGGGAAAGCCTGGAAAGAGCAGTTCACCATAATAATGCGGATTCACTAAGGACTGAGAAATGGATTGATCCAAATGCTGAGTATATTGGAAGATTACTGGACTACTTTTTACAGCCTGATGATACCACTAACGAGTCTAGTGTACCTGATTTTCTTTTACATCCTCCAAAAGGCGTCAATCTTGACCAGATTATTGATGAAGATGGGCACACAACATTTCACTGGGCTTGTTCAATGGGTAACACACAAGTTGTTGAAGCTCTTGTGAACTTGGGTGCCAATTACAGATCGGTAAATAATGCCGGTGAAACCCCATTGATGAGAGCAGCTCAATTCACCAATGCTTATACAAAGAGAACTTTTGCAAGATTAGTTGAAATTCTCGGGGAAACTATGTTTGAATTGGATTCAAACTTCCGTTCCGTATTACATCACATTGCTGCTGCGGCTAATACTAAAGCTAGACTGCCATCATCGGTATATTACATGGAGATTATTATTGCCAGGATCTCTGAATCTCAAACCTCACAGAGATTAGAAGATTTCATTAACCTCCAGGACCGTAATGGTGATACTGCTCTTCACATTTGTGCACAGAATGCTAACAAGAAGTGTATCAAGACATTGGTCTATCATAAGGCCAAAGGTAACATCCGCAATAATAGCGGTCGTGTAGCCTCTGATATCCTTCTCGAGAATGAGAACATGACACCAAAAGTCCAACAACGTTATGAGATGCATTTGAGAAGCAAAGGGGTTGGAGTTCAAATTCCTACACCAGCAAGCTCCACTGCCAATACCTCTAACAACACCACAACTCTTGCTGCTCCTCATGTCTCCGAAGCTGCGATTGAAGCTACTCACAAAGTGACTCAAATTCTCACTGAATCACTTCAAGAACTATCAAATGCATATGATTTTGAATTACAATGCAAAGAAAGTGATGTTATCGAAGTCCAAGATCTTGTTTCTACAATGAACCAAGATATACGAAGCACACAATTAAAAATGAGAGAACAACTTGGAGATGGCGCTGATGACAAAGCTGTTGAACTACAATTGAAATTGATTGAAGATCAGGTCAAACGCCATGAATCGTTGGCACAAACAAAGGAGACCAAATTCAACAGGGTATTAGAAAGATCTCAAAAGAAATCATTGGAAACTTTAACGGCTCAATTTGTCAATGGTCATACATCTGAATCTACGGATATCGTTGCTGACGCTGCAGAATTAACCAAGCTACAAATCAACAGAAAGAGAATGGTTTCACAAATATTAGGTATTGCTGCAGGTGTCGACACGTCTAATGAGAAAATGCAGAAATATAGAAGGCTCATCTGTAACTCTGCCGATATCCCAATTGATGAGGTTTCTGATAAAGTTGATGATCTGCTGAAAGAGATCGAAAACGACACAGTATGACCTAAATTCTTCATCTATGCTAATGTTATTAAAATGATGTGTCATGACTTTTTTCAACTGTTCCTCAGTCTTAGCTGCGTTCTTGTAACAGTAAAAATTGCTGCTCTGGTAGTCAATGTCAGTATGTATTAATCCAAAAAAATGATTTCGCCCAGGATCGAACTGGGGACGTTCTGCGTGTTAAGCAGATGCCATAACCAACTAGACCACGAAACCATTAACGGAAAATGTAGATAGTTTCAAAGTACTCATTTAATAAATCATATCTTAACAGTTTCTGGACAACATGTTGGTTTAAAAAGTTTCTATGCAAGTATATAATAAAATTCATCGGCATAAAATGCCTGTCTGCTAAAGTAGACAAAAATAATAGATCAATCATTTATGTGTCATAAAAAAAAGGTATATATCACCAGTGTTTTACAGAGATAATATAGTCATTAATTCCATGCAACAGTCTCCGAACCTCATGTCTCGAGACGTTCTCCCTGACCATCATAATTTCCAGTGGCGTCTTACCATTGAAATGCTTAAGCAGTTTATGGAATACGGAAACAAGATCAGGGGATTGTCCCTTGATAATTTTGTTGATCCATCTTCTCTCCACCGCGGTAGCCCTTTCTGGTTCAAGCAAGATCGTATCATCTTCATCTTCTTCTTCGATAATAACTTCTTGACCATTGAGAATGCGCCTAAGATTGAGAGACGATGATGACTTCTCGCCTAATCCATCTTTGTCTTTACTTGTATTATCAGTGGAAATGTCAGCAAAATTGAATTTGGTGGATGCTTTTTTAGTGAGACCTTCACGTTCAAGATCTTCCTCAACCGCCATTTTGATTCTACTAGGTATTTTGAGCCACACAAATGTAAGAAGCTGTGTCACGTATCCATATCTTATAAGCCATGCCAATGCATCCAAATATGTGTCTCTGTGATCTTTACTTGGAATAATAGTGATGTACTGCCTTGGCTTGGAGTTGGATAAAAGAGAGAGAAATGAGGGTAAAGCTGGTAACGGTGGAAACTCCTGACGAAATATTTTCATATTCTCGTCTAACTGATCCATTGGAGCCATTGGAGAAACGATGAAAACGTTTCTTGTATTCAATGGCAGTATAGCTCTGGCTCTCCTCCAATAAATAAGATGTTTTGCAAATGATATAAGTTGGTTCAAGTCCAAAGTGTTACTTTGTGCCAGTTTCTGGAGTGATGTAGTTGGGTTGATACTTCTGATAAAGGAAGCCAAAGGTCCAGATGATTCTGTTTTGATGTCACTGATTATCTTGTCAGTTTCATCCAAAAGTAGTATAGCCATATGTCCCATATCTTGCGCATCATCATCTGTAGTGTCTTCATCAATACATGTGGAAGATAGGTATGATCCTGGAAGCACTGGCGTTGTTTTAAGTAAAAGCGATTTGAACTGATTCTTCAATGGAATCTGTAAAGACAGGATTTTATCATCAATCTGAAGGTTGGCGATATTGGATGTTGAGATAGCGGTGAAGCACTGGGCCAATGACTCTGCCAAGCTGGATTCGCCCCTCATTTTGGAGTATAGCTCATACAATGGCGTTCCTTCATTAGCCTCTCTGACC
This sequence comes from Petasospora mycetangii, assembly GCA_003708295.3. Lineage (NCBI taxonomy): Eukaryota > Fungi > Ascomycota > Saccharomycetes > Phaffomycetales > Wickerhamomycetaceae > Petasospora > Petasospora mycetangii. Next base: position 575,078 of record PPNU03000006.1, read on the forward strand.
TTTAAGATCTTCTGAGCCTCGGTCCAAACGTAGTTTGATCTTGCCTGCTCGTATCTGAGAACCAACGACAGTCTTGACACAACATAGTGAAACATTTCGTCGACTCTATACGTATATTCAACAACTGGTGGGTTCATAACGAAGACAACGTTGAACATGGTCATGGTATTATCATCGCCACTCTCACTATCAGCATTATCTGAATCCCCTTTCTCTGAACCATCCGGTGCGGAATCGTTGTGAGTCGAGCCACTATTGGAGTTTCGTGCTCGAGATGTTTTCTTTGGTTTGACGTTTCTCCATTGTCCGTTATCGTTAACGTGGATGGGCAGCCCTAAGAAGACCATGTCATCAACAGTGAACTCAAAGCGGGAATTACACAGTTGTTTGGGTGGCGTAACGATCTCCGAAAGGAATTCAGCATCAAACCCAAACACTTTTGGTACTGATGGATCCTCGTTCTGATTGTTGTGACTGTCGGAGAACAAGGAATTGCGTGGTGCCGATGAGACAGATGTCTTTTTACTACCCTTATGGCGCATCCTCAATGATTTTTTACGGTCCTGTTCGTCCAGGAGGTCCAGCAGCGTCTGACTAGTCGCTGGTTGGTTCTGCTCATGCTCGCTCAGCTCTTCGTCACTTGAGGACTCTCCAGAAGAGTAATCATCAGAGTCCAGCATGTCATCATCCACAGTGAAGGGCTGGGCCTGGTAGCCGTTTTCCGTGGGCCGTGGTGGGTAGTGATAAACCAATTGTGGACCATTGTGTGTAGATATGGAGAGTATTACGCCCAGCAGGCATGGATTTGGCAAAAAGAGACTCATTTTCGAATCAAGTGGATAGTTATCGTGAAAGCTGTATATTCTATAGAGCGGTTGGTGCCATTGTCAAACGTTTATATTTCCACCGCACATTCGCGGGGACTAATAAGCCAGACTGCTAGGGACTACACGGCTGTTAAGCATGTTTCCAATTAAGAGCATATGAATCATTGAGCATTATATAGGAAATCAAAATTGAGATCATCAGCTAGCCAAGACCAGGAGTCCATAGTCTTGTCATTCTGGCCTGCCTCAGACAAAACTCGGGCAAAGAAGGACTCAATGTCATCTCCGCCTAGAGACTTAGATCCATTGAAGTTATTCAAGGATGGGAGGCCATCAAGATTTTGAGAATCCGCCTTTGCTGCCGAGCAGCTTCTGTCGAACATATTCAACAGATCTTTCTGGCTTCTATGGACGTCGTATATCTTTGTAAGTCCCAATTGAATGATCTCGTTGATCTCTGACAGGTTGGCGTAGGGGAAGGGCAATGCGCGGAGACCAATGGCACCAGGGTAATAACTAGCATAGAAACCTTCATCCTTAGCTGTTTCCAAGCACGACTTCATAGTTTTGACCATCTTGTATGCGTAGTAGTAGCGTGGGGCTAGCTTGGACATGGCAGCTTGAAGGATGTTGAATACTGTATCAAGACCACGTATCACAGAGTCACACTCCTGAATCGACTCCTGACAAGCGGGACTCAATAGCTTCCAAGAGTGGCGGGCGAATTTGAGTCTGATGTAAAGGGACATTAAATTAAGGAATACCCTGTGTGTTACTTGTTGGACGACCGGGATCAGAATCAGATCTGCTGAAGAGCCCAATAGGTCCTGTCCTTTGTAGATGATGAGAAAAAGGCTTGGGAGAAATTCCAATAATTCAATGGATACCAGCTTTCTGCAGTAGAAGTACGATAGCTCTTGGTTTCCAGTGTGTGTATAGTGCAAAAATAAATGAGAGCACACTGACAAGTAAAATATCTTCAAAGATGAGGAAATCTTCACACCATAAATCTTCTCCTTTTGCTCAAAAGTTTCCGATATTGGGTCTATGAAGTATGACTCTAAAGGTTGATACCGTTCAAACATAAAACTTTCCAATTGGTTCATTCTGTGACATAAGTCAGAGATCTTGGATCTTCCGGACACATCTAATACATGTTTCAATGCCTCTCTGATATGTGTGATCATTAGTGAAGATTGACCAAACACCGAGGTACAAGCAGCAAAGGAGTTGACTATGCGAGGCACTTTGGTATCATAGAACTGGGCATGACATGAAATAGGATTACCAAAAGAATATGCCTCAACAACATCAGTGAAGGCGAGTGTAAACCAGATTTGTCTTCTAATATTCTTATCCTCGTCTGGTATGACCCTCAAACTTGGGATGGAATCTGGATCTCTGTTTAATCCGATAGAAATTGCCATTTGAACAAGAACACCAGTGAAAAGTTGAGAATCACCACCATCCAAGCCTTCACCAAATTCGGGTGCTTGCTTCTGATAAACCCTAATCATCAATGCAAATTGTAGCAATTCCAAACTTGGCTTTACCAACAAGTTAAACTTTTTGAAGCATTCCTCTGCAAGCTCAATTACAGATAGGTCCACTGGATGTTCTGAAAGAGCACGGCACTCATTAGTAGTCCCCTCAGGTAGCTCTTTCTCGATACCTACCTTTACACGACCAGAAAGAAGTGCAAGATATCCCATCCTTAGCATGATCAACAACATCCCCAAATAGATTAGATCATCATGGAAGTTACATTCATAATTAGGATAGCTTTCCACGGAAGACTCGAATGGGCCAAGAATCTTTTCAACCCTCTTCTTAAACAAGTGTGGGTCAATAAAAGACATAAATGGACACACCTCCTTAACAAAGGTGTTAAATAGAAATTTCAATAATGACCTCTTCGGCAGCTTGCTCCTGATTCTCATACACAATGACGGGCGGTCATCGGCACATATAGCATAAACATTTAGTATATTCTTTCTGGCGTTAAACTCTTTATCACGACGTTGCCCCGATGTGTTCTCAAACTCTGATTCAACTGGTTCAAGAGTTGGGACGAGTCCACTGATAAACTCTTTACGTTTCTCCACTGCGTGGGTGTACTCGAAGGCAAAACTCAGTGCAATGTCCTTGCGTTGTAAGAATGACCATGCCAGAGGTCCTTGATGGTATGCCTTTTGATCCATGATTCCAAAATCAGCTAGTTCATAGAAGTTAATGTACTCATCTTTTGACTGGTATAGATAGATACCATTGTAGTTGAACTTTGATCTAGCAGGAGTGTCCATAATGTATCCGCTTGCAGAGCTCGTTGTGCTTGTATCCATACTTTCTGGAGTGAGTACAGTCTTCGACTCAAATGTATTGAATTCTCTATTCTCCACTAAGTAGGAGCATTCATCTTCACATCCTCGACGGACACAAGCGGAACATGGGCTTTCTCTGTTACATTTGACTTTGCGGGATTTGCATTTCTGGCACGAGAACGCTGGTCTATGAACCTTTCTATACGACATCTTTTGCTTTAGTATTTGGGTGGGAACTTGGTGGGATTTATGGTCAGATGTTGTCGTTTCGTAAGTCGAAGTAGCTAAGTGAAAGAGTTTTGATGACAAAAGCGGGTTCTCGGCCGAGCTGTCCGATCCGACCCGAGAGTTCGGCCGAGTTTTCAGTTACTACAGGAAATGGCTATGATAAGGTATATAATCTATATTTTCGGTTGCGATACAATGTTCAATCCAGCGCATATGGTGTTGGGTAAAATGGCCAGGTATAGGCCCATGCTGTGTTTAACCTAACGCCAAGATCATCAGCCCAAGCCCAGGCCAAACCTGGGTTCTTCAAAAAGCCGTGGCCAACCAAAACAACATCGGCATCACCATCTTGTATGATTTCATTAGCTAGTTTAGCGTCGTTGATTCCACCCACGGTAGCGATGAGCATCTTGTCGCCGACTGATTCTTTTATAGCCTTAGCCAAATGTAGTTGAAATGCTGGACCCCTTTTACGTCTATTGGCCTTGTTGTAGTTTCCACCGTCGGAGACATCCAACAGAGCAACATCATGCTCAGCAAGAACAACAGCCAAGTCTTGAGATTGTTCGAGGGTCCAGGCACCTTCAGTCTCGTCAGACATGTCAGTGGCAGAGATGCGCACAAACAATGGTTTATCACCTTTTACTTTGTTGATAGCATCTGTTGTTTCAACGACGAAACGAATACGATTCTCAAAAGATCCACCGTACTCATCATTTCTCTGGTTGGAGAGACCAGAAAGGAAGGAAGAGGCCAAATAACCGTGGGCAGCATGAAATTCGACAAAGTCGAAACCAGCGATATCATAGCATCTCTTAGCAGCGTCTTGGAACTGTTGGATAATCTCTTTGATCTCTTTTGTAGTCAATTCACGTGGTTTGACATATCTATTTTCTTCGAAAGAGATAGCTGAGGAACCCACAGTACCAATTGTATCAGCCCAACCAAAATGTTCTTTACCAACAGATTTGCCCAAGTGAACTGGCATTGGGTAACCACAGGCCTTACGACCACCATGTCCGATTTGACAGCCGATCTTGACACCTTGGGAGTGAGCAAAGTCAACAATCTCCTTTAATACCAGTGCTTGTTCATCACACCAGACACCCAGATCTTCAGGAGAGAGACGACCTTCTGGTGCGATTGATAAAGCTTCGGTCATGATCAATCCTGGGCATCTCAAAGCGAAAGAGTTGTAATGTGTTTTATGGAACTCAGTTGCAAAACCCATGCGCGGACCATCATGCGCAGCACTATATGTACACATTGGGGATACACCAACACGATTAGCCAATGTCATTCCACCAATCTTCAACTCGGTGAAGAGCTTTGGTGCCTTGGTGACATCCTCTGAGGAGTGCAGCTTACCAATAGGAAAGGTACGCGATACAGGAACAAAGTCAGATGTATGTTTTGATGCTTTTGTCTCCCAGTCTTCTGGTCTGGTGTTCAAGTTGAGCATTTCTAGTTTTGTTCTTACTAATGTAACTGAGCAGTCTTAACTGAAGGTGTATTCATCAATGTGAAAAGTTGTATCTTGCCTGGGATACATGTGGCTTTTATAGTACTGTGGTGTACGGGTGTAATGATGTCATTCGCAAGATGATGACAAACCAGATGATGACAAACCAGAGTATATTGGACAGATTTCAAGAACCATTGATGGGTTTGCTTCTAGTGATGGTAGCCAGACTCCATGAGGTGTAATATACCTGACTCCATGCCATATGCTGTGTCCCTTTCCGGTACTAGGCCCATGGTTAGGCGCACCACTATCGGCCACTTACCCGGCCCTGATTTCACCTCCTTATAGGTTCTGCCTCCGAAATCTTTACCAGTGGGTACCAGAGAGAGTTTAAATTAATGTTAAGTGCAAAACACCTTCTAACGCCACTTTCCAACGCCTAAAATTTAGCAGTAACCCATCCACACCATGCGTGCGCCACAATCCCCCCACCCCCAAGGAGCAATCAAATGACACATAATACCCGCGATTTAGTTCTGGGGTAGCTCCCCCATAGCATATCACCAACCATAGGCTATGGATCCATTTATTTAAGGAAGTTTTTGGTATTTTACTGGCGCTGATTCATATATGGGCTCACACTCCACGTTTAACTTAGAGAATACGTTTCTCCATGATATTTTGTTGGGAAATTCCCCTCCTAGTCCGCCACTAGAAACTACTCTAATGCCATTGGCGATCACACGACCGGTTGTGCCACTTCTCCACGCCATTGGTTACTCTTAGTGAGGGGAGAAACAGTCGAGTGACATATTCTGACCACTCAGCAATGAGGAACGCAAGCTAGAGGCGGGCTTGGCCCCTTTCATCGAGCACACCCGAATCCGTTTCCCCGATGTTTCATTCCCACCCCACCTCTAGATCTTTTGGACAAAGGTATATAAGGCCCATCACATGCCTGTCTTGAGTCTTTCCTTTTGTTATGGATTATTTGTACTCTAAAGATTTTGAAGTATTCGAGTACAGAGTACGTAGATTTTCACTCGGATACAGACACCCAGACAGACAAACTACACGCAACGGTTATTCTGCTACCATGGCTAAGAAGGATAAGACACAGAAGAAGAAGCTAAGACAACAAGGCCAAATTGCTGAATTTGACGCTCTTGAAGAGTTTGAGCAGTACTTGAAAGATGAACGGGAGGACAACGAGCTAGCTCATGCCCATGCCCACATCCAGTACTTCCCTCCTTTTGTTCTCGCGGAGTCCCACAATGATCCAGACAAAATCAAGGACTCTCAGAACAGAAAGAATAAAAAGTTTGTTAGACATTTGCACCAGCATATTGAGAAGCACTTGCTAAAAGAGATCCAGCAATCATCGGGTTTAGCCATGAAGTTTGGTAAGCCTGAAACCATTGAGGACTTCGATACCATTACATGGAAGTATGTTGATGGATCCTGTTTGGAAACTGACGAAGGAAAGTACAAAGTCCAAGTCCTTGTTAAGTGTAACTCGAATGGTGCTGCCGTTGATGTTCATTACGACGCCATTCCACTGTCTGAGGAGCAAATTCAGCTATGAATTGGTGTGCTTATACCTACAAAGCTAGGACTACTAATGCGGTCTTCTTTTTGATATCCGATGACTTTTCAATGATTGGTATGAAACATTATGTGTTAAAATTATGAAGTATACGAATTGAATGTAAACCTTGTAGTGGTTGTCCTCAGATTGGAGATTACGCTTTATGATTGCAAACAATAGCAGAACACCAGGGCTTCAAACCAGACGAACAAAAAAATTTCGAGACCTCTTTGTATAAGAGGATCGGGGCGTGTGGTGTAAGGGCCATTTTAAAGGAGCAACGCTGAAAGAAGACCTCGGTGCAGTTAGTGAAAGCAGTGTGATACCTACTTATCAATAAGGCAAACAGCTGACACCTCAATGAGCTACCCACTCGGTCCACAATTCGAGGAAGATACCAAGAAGGGACTTAAGTCCCTCATCGCACATGAGGTCAAGACCAGTGGTATCCAACACAAATACGTATATTTGGTCATAAACACTGATAAGGCACTGACCAGAGAAAGAGATTTTGTGCCAAGAATTATACCAGTTCCAAACAGAATGGCAAAGGCCTCTGAAAGTGCCATACTTCTTATTACCAAAGATCCATCAACACCATACCGTGACGCCTTAACTAGAAAAGGATCGCCAACCGAAGACGTGTTCAAAGACATCATGCCTTTAAAAAAGGTAAGAACACAGTATAAGACTACCAAGGCTTTGAAAGGTCTTTACCACGAATACGACTACGTCATGGCTGATCACCGTATTCATCACTTATTACCAGATATCCTTGGTGAAGTCTTTTACAAAGGACACAAGCGTGTACCATTCATGGTCCAACTCGCTAAGCCAGATCCAACTCCAAAGAAGAAACACGAGAGGGTTGATAAATGTGATGCAAAATATGTCAGAGACCAAGTACGCTCTATTGTCAAGAACACATTTTATATCCCTGCTAAGGACGCTACAATTTCAATCAGGGTCGGTTATACCGATTCGGAACTGAATGAACTGATTTCAAATATTGCATCTGTCGTTGAGTTCCTTAAGAATCCGAAGTTCAAACCAGCTGGTGGCGTCTTCAAGCACAATAACAAAATCAGAGGCTTGTTCATCAAGACTAACGATAGTGTCAGTTTGCCCATCTACAAGAGGCCTGAAACTAAAGAGTACGTTGAGAGTGATAGTGATTGAAATCTTGATAGTAATGTATACAAATCATTCGAAAAGTTGGGAGGTTTGAAGCATTAGCTTGGTAATCGCCTTGACAGAGTAGATAATTTTTTGTATTCGCACACCTTCAGAGAAGAAAGGTGTGTGTCCCGCAACCACCCGCGAATCACCGAGAGGTCTTCAACATCAACGCCTTGTTTCTCTATTATTTCTACAACTGTTCAGTAGTGGTTGAGGAAAAAGGTCCAATTGCCAGGGAGAATGCTCCTGTATCAGAAAATCTGGATTGTAATTACATGTCTTGTGGCAATTCTGTTCCAGACCTCGACTTTCATGAGAGACAAGCTGGAGTCCGTGGCATATGAACAACATCTGTTTAAGAAGTACCATGAGACTATCAAAAAGAAGTACACTCCGTTTGACGAAGAAAGAAAGTTCAAACCGAAACTGGCGTCAAATTCATACTCACAGAAGATTTTGCTCGATGAGCAGAGAGACAATACGAGGTTGGGAAAAGAAAACGCTACTATCATCATGCTTGTTCGTAACAGTGAGCTTGAAGGTGCGCTGTCTGCCATTAGATCGCTAGAAGACAGATTCAACAAGAAATACAGATACCCTTACACATTTCTGAACGATGTTCCATTCACCAATGAGTTTAAGGAAGCAACGTCGTTGATGATTTCAAGTGAGGCCGAGTATGGACTGATCCCGTCAGAAGAGTGGGATAGACCATCTTTCATCAACGAAACCAAGTTCCAACAGTGTATGAGTGATTTTGTTGAGAGAGATGTGATATATGGGTGGTCTGAAAGCTATAGAAACATGTGTCGCTTCAACTCGGGTTATTTTTTCAGACAAGACTTGGTTAATAAGTATGAGTGGTATATGAGAATTGAGCCAGATATCGAATACTACTGTGACTTTGAATATGATCCATTCGAAGTGATGAGATTGAACAAGAAAAAGTATGGCTTTATCGTTGCTATTCATGAATACGAAGATACAATTCCAACGTTGTGGGATCAAACGATGGACTTCTTTGAAGAGCACCCGCAATACTTGCATCCAAATAACTCATACGACTTCATCACTGATAAAGAAGCTTTCTCTGACGATGTGAGAATGGATGTTTCCGGAGATTACAATTTGTGCCATTTCTGGTCCAACTTTGAGATTGGTAACCTCGATTTCTTTAGATCTGAAGGTTACTTAGCTTACTTCGAACATTTAAACCAAGCTGGAGGGTTTTATTATGAACGTTGGGGTGATGCTCCAGTGCATACCTTGGGTGCTACGTTGTTACTTGACAAAAGTGAGATCCACTACTTCGAAGACATTGGATATTACCATGCACCATTTAGCAATTGCCCTTCGAGTACTGGCATTAGAAGACTTAAAAGATGTATTTGTGATTTGGCTGATGACGGTGTTGTCGACGTTAAGCCACAGAGTTGTGTACCACATTGGTGGAGGGTCGGAGGTAAGACATTTTTAAAAGATCAGGGAACAATCTGATGTATGAGAATGGCATTGTGCTGTATAATTAGATGATGAAACGACGACTAAAACTACTTCATGTTACTTCTCTCATAGGCATGGTCATAAATTACCCCCGCTTCTCAGTGTTTATCTTGTTTTGATTTCAATAGTACAAAAGGCTCAATTAATCTTTCAGAACGGAGTCTCCAACTTTGAGAGCTCATTAAGGATCGTTTGTAACTCCTCATCGGACTTTTTACCAGCCAGAGAAGGTATTAACGTCTTGGCTTCGTCGACGTCATCGCATGCCAGGGATCCTAACTGCGCCAATTCGAAAGGATGCAAATCGCTGTTCTCTGGGGCCTTCAGAACATTTTCAACGGCACTTACTGTTTCTGTGTCTTTAAAACGGGAGAACACTGACAGATAGTCCAGTGTCTTCTTTAAAACCTCATTGGCGCCAACAGCAATGGCAGCCTTAGCGATCTCGTTGTTGTCTTCATCTTGACCGTCATCGTCGTCGTCGTCATCCACAATCTCTGCGTTCTCGCGGAGCACTCCCTGCGGTGTCATGATCTTTTTTCTCATCTTAAGTGCTGATCTGATCAGAATACGTGCCTCTGATAGGTTGAGGGCAATCAAATCTGACTCCTCGCCATTGTATCCCACCTGCTTAATAGAGAACTCGGAGCCTAGCTGAAGCACGGCAGCGTTCTCCTCTTCCTCGTTACTCTGAGCAGCAGTTCGTCTCCTGACTCCCGTTGTAGACGTCGAGACATTCATGTTGGATATGTGTGTTTTTAAGTGTGGTGGAGCTTTTCAGCGCTGTTTCCAGGTGGTTTTATCAAGAGTTTTTTCGTTTAAAGCTGTTAAGCGCTTGTTGATGTTTTCGTCGGTCGGAATTCGAGCTGGTGGTCGGATATGCAGGCTCGCGCGCACACACATTCACACTCACACACTTTATCTCTATCTATCTATCTATCTATTTGAGTGCCGCTTCTACCACTATTACCACTCAAACACCCTCATTTATCATACACATATAAGTACTACAGAAATGTCATCACTACAAGAAATTGTAAAAAATAGTGGCATAGACTCGGCTGCAGGTGCTCTCATGTTTAACAAAGACGGTGTTGTTGGCTGTGGGTATCAACAAAGATGCAAGCTAATCAGACAATCTTACTAACAAACTGTTCTGTCCAATAGCATTTGGAGTAGCCACCAAGGATCATTATACTGACCTGTCAGGCGTGAAACTAACAAAGGATGGGTTTGGGCTCTATTCACTCAATGGTTTCCGTGTGTTGCTCTCGTCACAAGGCGACAATGTTCTTGCTGTCTACACGACGCCTAGAAGATGATTACAAGAAATGTGAAATTACGATCTATGTGAGTGCTACATGTAGGTAAGTCAGAAGTATGATAAAGAAATTCAATTCACATAAACCCATTGAAACCTGTTGGCCCACTACCGCCAAAGGGGCCCCCTATAGAGCCAAACCCGCCTCTTGACGAACCGCCTCTTGACGAACCATAAGGCAATCCCATCCCGACATTATCATCAAAAGCTCCAAATGGATCATCGCCTCTAGCCCCAGGTGGAGCACCACCGACTCCTGGTGGATTGAGACGGCCAACTCCAGCGCCAGCACTGCCTTGCCCAAACAATGGATGGTTTTTATCCACTATCATACCATTAAACTCACGGACAGGATTTGTGAGTGAAGGTCTTGTATCAGGATATTTACCTGCCGGCCCGTAAATATCATCAGCTCCAATGTCGGGAACTCCACCCTGAGATGGAATTGGGAAAGACTTGTGAATCTCATATTCATCATCGAATCGTGGTAAATCAGTTGGTGTGATAGACTCTTTCAATCTGTTATATGTCGGGGCATTTATGTTATCATTATCCTCTGTGCTTAATATTTTCGATTGATTCCTATCAATTATCGGCATAACATCTTCTGAAATGAATACATCAGACAGTGCGTCTTTGAACCGATCCATGAGTGGCTTGGTCTCACTATCTGTAACTAAAATCTTCCCTTTGACAACAGGAATTAAACACTTTTTACCAATAGTATTTAGCTCCTGTGGAAGAATCTTTTTGGGGACAACATTCAGCTGCTTCAATACATAACCCAGAAAAGTTGAACTGGACCAATCACCCTCAAATCCATCATACACAGAGTCAATCTTCTCAGTCGCTGTTGGCAATTGGATATCGATTGAAGATAGATTACTATTGAAGGCAAACGACTTGGACAGCAATTCTGCGCCTCTGACAGATGTATATGTGATAGCATAGTAAACTTTCGTTAGCTCAACAACAGATATGTACAACTCAAGTGCACCATCATTATTGCTCTTGAGAGTGATCTTTGTTGATTGCCCATCGTTAATTATAGACTCTTGAACAAAACCAAGCGACCGTGGAAGGAAGGCAGAGAGTAGTGCCAGTACCCCAGTGGTGGTTGTCAATTGACCCATTCTGTGATTTTGTTGTTTTATTCGTCCTTAACAGCTGCTCATAGGAGATGAAGATGATTTGCCACTCATGTGTAGGTAGCCATCGTAGTTTTTTTTTTATGTTTATTTTTCAATTTTTATTTATTTTTTATTTTTTCAGGCTCCTCCTAGACGTTATCCTTTTGACGCGTTCGTTCATCTTTTAGTTACTTGATCAACTATAACGCAATAAAGAGCGCAAGATATGAAAAGAGAACCTACAACCATATCCCGAATCGCAAAGCCAATGCTGAGGTCAACGCGGTCAACCAGAACACGGCACCCCTCACTGGCATCTATCTCTTCAACAGACATCAAATCGAGTCCGTTGAGGTCACAAGAAGTAGAAACAGAAGTGGAAGTGAAATTCATCTCATCACCGCCCACTTCACCGCTCAGTGAATCTTGCTCTGAGACAACCAGTGGAGTCACCAAAAAACATCACCAACAGAGTTACTTTTCCTTGGGACTGAAAGATAGGAAGACATGTCAAGAATGCGGAATGTCCTATATGAAGCACATCCCGGCAGATATCAAACTGCATACCAAACATCATAAGGTACAGACGCAGGGAAGGGAATGGAAAGTAGACTGGGGGTCAACTATCATTGCTGTCAATAATCACGATCGAATTATCCAAGTAAAACCAGAAATAACTCGTGCTAAAATGGCAACGTTAGAATTGATGGAAGTGGTCAACACAGAGCTCAATGCACCAGACGATAACGAATTTTGGATCCACGGTAATCAAAAGGGTATGGTATATGTCTATGTGTCTCAAGGTAGGGCAGTTGGCTTAGTTTCTGTGGAGAAGATCAGAGAAGCACGTTGGTTTTCGTTGGACGATGGCAAGATCGTTAGTTCAACACCATTGCCCGCTTTTGCTGGTATCAGCAGAGTGTATGTGTCCAAGAAGTATAGAAGGCATGGGTATGCATTAGAATTACTAAGGGCTATTCAAAAGCATTTGATCTATGGAATGGAGGTACCAAAAGAGCAGATTGCATGGTCCCAACCAAGCTTCTCAGGATCAAAACTCGCCGCAAAGTTCAACGGGTTTCCCCACAAAAGCGGAAAGACACTCGTACCTGTATACACCTAAGTCAATGTTAACAATTGTCTTACATGTAAGGTCCACGATTCAAAACCAGGGCCCTGTTAAGAGAATTTGGTAGATTTCTAGGCAAACTAATCGAAAACTGCGTGTCAGAGCAGGGGTTACCCGGTTGTATTCGCGACCGCAGAAGACACACAGCGGAAAATTGCGGATTGTGAGTGAGCACCAGGCCACCCCGTCTCGCCGCCGCCCCCCCCCCCTTTGAAATTAAGAGGCATACAACTAACTTAGTGTAAACATTTTATCAAGACATTTGCGCATTCACATCACATACACTGACACCAAGCCGATCACCAGTTACTCTTTAAGCTCCCGCCGCCTTGCTACCGTCCCCACCGGTGCATCAACTCGAAACTTCACCGATCACGGAGAAAGAAAAAAGCAGCAAAGAGCCGTTTTGTCCATATTAAAAAAGAGCCCAAGCACCACACAATGACGACCACTGTTCCTAAGATCCACTCTTTTGCCGAGTTCACAGACGTTGCCGATGCTGTGGCAGAGCATGTGATCCATGCTCAAGACCAAGCTCTTTCAACAACACTTCCTTCCACGAGTGGTAACTCACCCACTAACAACAGCACAAGGCCAACACCTTCAACATCGACGACAAATTTGAAAAATGGCAAGTCCAAAAAAGAGAAAGTGGTTCACCGCAGATTCAAGATCGCCATTTCTGGTGGTTCGCTGATAGGAGTGTTAAGTGAAGGATTGTTGAAAAGAGATGATGTTCAATGGTCCAAATGGGACGTTTATTTTGCTGATGAGAGACTTGTATCGTTTGATGATGAAAACTCCAACTATGGAAGAGCCAAACGTGAAATATTCGATAAATTGGAGGAAATGGGTAAAGACATGCCAAACATCTACCACATTGATGAATCATTAATTAACGATGCTCAAGAAGCTGCTGATGACTACGAGCAAACGTTAATCAAAAATTTCGCCAACAAAGATTCTGTTAGGTTACCTCTATTTGATTTATTTCTATTAGGCTGTGCACCAGATGGTCATATCGCCTCTATTTTCCCTATGGATCATGATGTCTTGAGAGAAAAATTAGCCTGGGTCGTCCCAGTCGAGAACGCTCCGTCAGGCCCATCAAGAAGAATCACCCTCACAGTACCTGTTATCTGCCATTCACACAGAGTCACATTTGTCGTTGAAGGTGCCGTTAAGGCCTCGATTGTCAAGGTGATTATGGAAAGACCAGAGAAGGGGCTCCCGGCTTCAGTGGTGAATGAACTCGCAGCTGGAAGGGTCTCATGGTTTGTCGATAAGGCAGCATTGACTGAGACCTACTTGTGATGTTACTATTTCGCTATTCCTACTATTATTGCTTCCACTATCACTGCTACCACCCCCAACTCTCCGCACGCGCACTCCCATATTGTTTTATTTTTGAATTTCTTTGACTTTTTGTGTTTCTGTAGACATATGCCGACTCTGACCTGTCTGCCTCTCTTGTGTGTACAGCGTCAACCTAACGAAATCAATAGAGATCGTAGCCAACGTGATCGCCGCGCTGTAACATTATGTGATGATCCGGGGTTCCCAGGAGCCTGAAGTAGACGACAACAACAACTACTACTAGCATGCATGTAACAATAAAAAAAAAGGTGTAGATGTGTATATATATATGTAAAGCACAGCAAACCAGTCTATCTAGAAACAGTAAAAACGAACCAATTGCCTTATCGGGGCCCGAAAGAAAGAGTATATTGAACACTTGACACAGTCAGAGATAGCAGAAGAAGAAGAAAGAAATTCTACTGTGTTCCAAGGTAAGCAAAAACACAGGAGAATACAGCATAGTATGCAGCAGGTAAAAAGAATAGATTTGGAAATGGGCCACGGCAATAATAGAGGCATCAGTCCCAATTGTGATTCCAAGGAGTCCATCACAGTCAGGTGACACATTTTTCGTGTTCATGGGGCTTGTCATCTTTTTCTAGTGCAAAATGATAGTCTTCACTCCCTAGAATGTAGTCGGTGGCATCCAACTGCAACTTCTTCAAGGACAAGAATCCTAACGAAAGACATGTGTCAGCCAACTCTCTTTTCAAGTGATATAGATTGTCATCTAGGAAGTCAAACTCATAAGAGTAGCAAGGAAGCATGGAGGGACGGAATACAACCTTGCAGTTCTTAGAATCTATGTATATTGTATTGAAAGTGAGTGAGACGAACTCAGTGCGTGTGATTAAGCGAACAAAATCTTCAATGGGCTCGAACAACAGAAGGTTGGGTTCCTCGCTGAGTTGGACGAAATTCATGTACTTAGTTTCCTCTTGGATTATAAGGCGGAATACCAACTGGCATTCGTAGCTCGATGGCGGCTTGCCATTATCAGCATTGACATGAATCCTGTTGAGTGCAAGTCTGAACGAAGACTTGAGCGTCATCATACAACCAGCGGGCGGTTGAGTGTAAAATTTGGGCCGCCTGTAGCGGTTCGTTTGGATGTTGTGCTGGTAAGTCCTGCTTGTGCGTACGAGTTCTGTGTAGCGCACAATGCAAGTGTGTTGGTGGAAGGCAGTGGTCGTGGTGGGGTACAGTGCATGGCGATGTGTCAAAAACAAGCAGGCGCGCGCCGTGCGATGATCTCGGACAAACCCCGAAAAAGCACCAAAAAATAAACGACAAAAGCGGTGTCCGGAAATCGAACTCGGAACGATTTCGGGAAAAAAACACAAAAACAAAAAGCAAAAAGCGAAAATCGAAAAACACCCCAGAACGGAAAAGGGGGTCTGTGGAGGATAGAAAAGCGACGTATAATCAATGGCGGAGTGCTACTGCATCGATATCAAGCAGAAATTCCGGTAAGAAAAGACGAGACTTTTGAGAAATCACGAAAAAATTGAAACACCGCTTCGTAACAAAATTTGAATTGGTCAACGCTCTCAACCATGCGCAACCTCTGTGTTCGTAACAATTGAATGACCTTTTCAATAGTATCAGTGTTTGGATCTGATTGAAGCAATCTCTCAGAATGGAATAAGTAGTCGAGTGTGATGTATGTGCCTGTACGTCCAACACCAGCAGAACAATGTACGAATAATGGGTTACCATCACCGTTCAGGTTATTAGATAAATTAGCAATTGATTGTACTGGTTCCCATGATTCCGGCTTCATGAAATCTGTCCATTGGTCATAATAGATGTGGTGAACACATCTGCTGTCAACAACCTCCCCTGTGGATGGGTCCACAGCATCCAATTGTAACATTGTGTAGTGTGTCCCCTTAATATCGCCTAGACCATGGAAGTCCAAGCATTGGAGCTTAAGATCATGATTGAACCCTTCTGAAAAGCCAGGAATATCAACAGACTCGCCAATGTTATTCGTCCAATATTTGGAACACTTCTTAACGTTTCGTTCCTCCAGAGGAGTCACCATGACAATAACTGCGTCCTTATCTTTCTCTGTCTGTTGGAGAATCATCTGCCAAAAGTGTGGGATTGTGGACTTTGTTGGTCCTTGTGTGGCGACGTAACTTCTCTCTTCATCCAGATCAAGTGTAACGTGTGACGCGTTTATGTAGTCACTGAAACCCTCCCTGACTTCAAGTTTGACTCTATTCTTGTCAAAAGGGAGAATGTTTGTGTATCTGTTTCTTCCTTTATCGAAAGCTTGGAGCCCGTCTTGCATGCTCCACTTTGACTCGCCCTTGTTTATAATAGCGTCATGGAGGCGTTCATCCTCAAGCAGCTTAATGTTGTGGAATTTGGCGGTGAGCTCTGCTGAAGGAAGAGAGAGGTACGCCGGCACTTGTGGCTTCTGGCTCATGCTCGATGAACGGTTATTGCTGACAGTTCGTTGGTGAGTGGTAGAAGACAACCAATTTTTCCGTGAGAACGATTTTACGGCCATCTTTTGCACCGGGTGAGGTTTTAAATCCGGGGCGCAAAGAGAGCTGTGACAAAGGGCTTGGCGGGCTTGTAGGTGCTTCTAACGGTATACTCGCGGTTTCGTTGGCCCAATTTGCCCTTGTTCAAGACTGCTGAGTGTGCGTGGTTTAGGGGTTGGTTTGTTCCTACACTATTGAGCTTGTGGCGACCCGCAATTGTGGCACCTCGCAGCCTTATAAAGGGTGCGATCTCCGGGTGCTTTCAACGCTTCACGCCGAACAAGCGAGAGAACCGGAAACGAACAGACACACCAGGCAGCCTACGATTAAGCTTAAAACACGAGTGGCGATCACGTTTCGCACCTCTCTTGCCAATTCTCGGCACGTCCGCACACGGGTGGTCCCTACAACCCGTCTTGGCCCCGTTCCACTCCAACATGGACCCTGCCTGCAACCTGCTTCTCTTATATGTACTGCCTAGCGCTCCACTCAGTGAACTCTGGCAAACGCCAGTTGGTGGATTTACAGGGTCCTTCTACAACCTCCTGTTTCCCTCGGCTGAACCGTATCTCACGGCTGCCTGCTGACAAACCCTGCCCGCTCAGTGGTCCCTCAAGAAATGTGGCACCCCAAATTGACACCCTTTTTTTCAACTGTGAAGGCCGGCCCCGAGCCCGAATTCCGTTCCTTCGCCCGTAAACGGTAGAGACCAGATGTGTGAGCCTCATCTCAGCAGTATCAACCACTCAGCTGTAACCGATTGAACAGTTACTAAGCCTGGGACCCTACCAATGTTGATTCCTAACAACCAACTCCATAGGTTAGGTAGATACAATAGGCTGGCACTCCAAACCCGCGCAGATCTCCCCTTGTTGAAGAGAATGACGCAGACCACTCCAGTGCGCCAGTGTACGCCGACGATCGGAGATCGGAGATCCGATATCTCCATTCCCCTGAAGAAATTCGTACATGCTAGATAGGGCTATAACTATCTCTGGTTTTATCCTTTATTACATCAAGTAAACAGGGGTACTGTGAGCACTATATAATACGAATGGTGGTCGCCGTATCCCGGTACAGTGGCTCAATGGTGACACCGGTGCGTCTTTCTACCTCAAGGCGCACATCAGTGTTAGATGTTAGTTTGTATTTCCCAGCACCATATATCTCCACAGATATGATACCAAATTTAGTGGCCAGTTGGGCTTTACCACTTTGTATCTCTAGTACTCTTGGTGCGAACCTAATTCCATCAGCGGTTGGTGTGATGCCGAAAACACAAGAAGGGATTTCATACAATGGTGTAGCGCCCCACCCATGGCAATCGCTTCTTTGGTTGACATCGTCTTCAGCCCACGTAGTCAAGTTCATAGCCACCATCTTCTGGTATGGTTTCATCAATGTCTTGGTGAAGTATTCATTGTATAAGCCTACCTGTTCAAATGCTCTGCATACATAGAAACTCATAGCATATGAACACTTAGGTAATACGTTCCCTTCAACAAAGGAAAGCTCTAACAACGTCTTGGCTTTATAGCCGGAAATAGCACCGGATAGCACGGCCATAACCTGGGTGTGCTGACACTTTTCATTGGTCTCTGGACCATCATGGTAGCTCTCCCCGTCAAAGCAGTGCTCATTGACTGCTTTATTCAGTTGCTTAGCTTTCAACAGATACTCATCGGCCATCTCCTCACGTCCCAAAAATTTGGAAATCTCTGAACTCTTCTGCAGAGCATAGGAGTACAACAGGGATACATATGCGATTGTACCATTCTTCAAATACACTGGAGGAAATGCAAGTATTGGAGGTCTAGACCATTCTTGCACCCAATCCACAAAAGCCCATGATGCATCATCAAATCTACCCACCATACCGAAGTCGTTGATCTTGTTTTCAAAAGATGTCAAGATAGTATCCATTACACCGAAATACTTTTTCAACAGTTTCTTATCACCAAAATATAACATATGGTCATATAACATCAATATCCAAAACAATGAAAAGCTGGGAATATTCTTCAAAGAAAGAGAGCTAGGATAAAAAGTTTCCAAGAATCCATCACTTCTTAAAGATGTATAAAACTCGTGGATTGCTTTTCTTGCTAATCGATCATCCCTTGAAATCTGATAAGTGAATAGTAACTGAGTACGTGAATCCATAACAAACTGAGATTGTTCGTAGTAAGGACAATCTTCATAAGTTTCATGCATACAGTTTCTAAGTGTGTGTCTGCTAATGTCCCAATATCTCTGTAATGTATCACCAGTCAAGGAAATTGTACTATGGTCTTTCAACGGATAATGACTCTCATAGTAATGGAAGTTCCCTATAATGAGTGGCTCAGAAGAAGTAGCAATATTCAGTTGAATGAAACGGAAAGTTCTCATCCATTGCGGCTGATAGGTGTTTTCCTCACCACAGACTATATAGTTATCAACACCTCCAACAAGTACTCCAGATGTATCAGTTCTATTATTTTTGATACGAGGATGTCCAAAACTAGATGTGGAAGGAGGTTTAGTCTCATAACACTCAGCATAGAGCATGTCAACTGTTGATCCTTTACCCTTGAAAAAGGTCAGAGTTGGAAACCCAGTGGTAAGCATGCCGGCATCAACGTCAATGGAAATGGTGGAATTTGGTGGAATTTCAACTTCTCCACCAATGATCAAGCGTGTATAAAGAGATGTTTCTGATGAAGATAAATCATTAGCAGAACTATCACCAGACACTTTAGAAATTGAAGTAAATGACTTCTTATAGTGTGTCAGCAAAGGAATCTCACGAGGAAACAATGACCACGGTGGTTGCGTTGGGAACAAGTTCTTAATAAAAGTAGCATTATCCCAAGTGGAATCATCAAATGTGATGGATTGCCATCCAAACGGTGATTTTGAGGAATCAACGATCTCATATATAGGCAAAAATGGACCACCGAGTGGAAAAGTATCTGTAGATTTGATACTAATAGCATCGTTAATAAGACACTTCCAAGACTCATCTGATGATATTTTCAACTGTGGTGAATGGAAAATGAATCCTGGAATATGTGCTTTGATCATATTTGCAGGTCCACTTTCTTTGATGGAATATCTCAATATCTGGGCAGATAACACATTTTTACCTTCTCTAAGCATAGACGAGATTTCAACGGTCTCATAATTCCACCTCTGTAAATGACTGCGGCATGGTCCAAAACAAGCCTTGTGTCCATTGACAAACAAGGTATAACGAGTGTCAGCAGACACATTGACAAATACAGAATCCAATGGTATTTTATCAAGCGTAAAAGAGTACCTAAAGTGAACGACTTTGGCGATGGTCATTGACGAGTCAGTGCTTTCCGAATAATGTGGCAACCAAATCCATCGTGTTCTGAGTGTCCATGAGTTGTCCGTCATAATTGTAACTACTTGTTTGTAGCTTACAGTATCAGCGTTGTCAAGGCAAAGGAAAGGATAAATAGTGATTTTTTCTGTGATTTAAAAACCTCTGTTTGTACCAAGACAGCGCAACAATTCTGCGATATTGAAAGTCCCCGCGTTCTCTCTCTACACTTCGGCCTCCCGAAATGGTCATAGCAGCCAGGAACCAGTACTCCACTTTTCAAAGATGGTGACTATTTTCGGAAGATCTTTGAGCCGTGGAAATGGCCTAATTGTCTTGTATCCGTGTCCTCACTTCTTGTCTCCACCTTTCGATCTGTAAGGCTACATAATATTTGGGTACCTCAGATTTACGAGGCCCGTTGACAGTTAAAAGGCGGCCGCTACAGCTCTAGCCTGGGGCGGCATTACAGAAAAGATTTGAAGTTTATCAAGTCATAGGTTTTAATGTATGCTTGGGAATAATCATGTCTAGCCTCCATTATCAGGCTACTGTCTTCCGTATCTGCTCCAATGATGGGATTTCATCTGACGCGGGGAAAGATTTGGACAGCGAATTACTCAGGCCAGGGCATGATATTAAAGTTCATTTATCCGATAGAACTGAGCACTGATCACATCCCAGAGAGGCCTCCAACTAACCTCCTTCTTTCGCCTCCACCTCCCCCTCCCCAAATATTAAGCAATTTGATTGCTCCGAAGAATACGGGGTACGGGGCTTATAACTGACATTAGGTTTTAACATAATTTCCAAAAGAGTGACTGGTACTTACAAAGATGTGCCGAGATTCAGTATTCATTCACCAAGACAGAGCAAGCAGTCATTCCACATTCTGTGCTGGTGATGCTGCTTTGAAAAGGTTTCCAGAGCAAGAGGAGAAGACCCTGGGGTGCTTCCCCGCAACTCGTGTTCATGTGCCAACTACAAAGATTATAAACTTGTGTATAACTCTTACAAGTGTGTTGGTACCTCGAGTGAAAACCAAACTGTAGTTAACTATGGCTGAACTTTTCTTATCCAATAGCGATAAAGCTGAAGCGCAGCATGTTGAGGATGCAACAGTGACAGATGTACACCGGACAGACCACAAGGATGTATCATCGGTCGCACCAGATTCCAGCAACACATATTCATTTAATGCTGAGACGGATGACACGTTTTATACAGTCAAAGATGTTGTCTTCAAAAGTAAAGCAATCTTACCGCTTGTGATCTTTTGCAACTTTGGTATCACAGCTTATGGATACGACAACATGATTCTTTCGATGGTATTGAATTTCCGTTCTTTCCAAATGCAATTCGGTGAGATGGTAGCAGAGGGTGACTTTATCATTCCAGCTTACTGGCAGTCACTCTGGAACGCTTTAGCTCAGATTGGTACCATGCTTGGGTCAATATCAACTGGGTATTTGAAAGATAAGATTGGGAGAAAATACACTTTCGTGGCTGGATCTGTCTTTTCTATTGTTGGTACTGCTGTTGTATACACTTCTTCAACTCCAGGGTCCTACCTCGGTGGTAAAATAGTCAATGCTATAGGCCTTGGTATCATTCAAGCAACAAGTCAGACTTATGTTGCAGAGATCTGTCCAACTAAATTTAGAGGTATAGGACTTGGTGTCTATGGTATCGGGTTAGGTCTTGGCTCACTTCTGGGGTCCATTGTTGCTGGTAAGATGCTCAGTGCTCATTACGCAGAAGAATACGGTTATAAAGTTTGTTTTGCCTCTCAATGGGCCTGGGGTGGTATCATGCTTATTGTTTCCTTGATAATGCCGGAAAGTCCATATTTCCATGTCAAAAATGGAAATATGGACAAAGCTCGTGAACAACTGTGCTCTCTTCATGGTAAAAGAAATTACCGAATTGTTGATGTCATGTTGAATCACTTAAGAGAGGTCGATATGATTGAAAAGATGAGATCACAAAAGAAAGTCTCCTATATGGAATGCTTCAAATGTGTTAATTGGAGACGTACAAGAATTATTCTGTATGCTAATGGATTCAATCAGATGATTGGGTCGACGGTCTTAGGAAACGCAGCTTATTTTTTGACCACTGCGGGTTTGTCTAGCTCCAGGGCCACAGAGATCATTGAAATTGGTTCATCGTTTGGTCTTTTCTCTACTATATTGGTTCTTGTTGCCATGTCGTATATTGGGAGAAGGCCACTAGTTCTTTGGGGCACTTTTATGAATGTACTTGTTTTCTTAACTATGGGCATATGTTCTGCTTTCAACGGTTCTCGCGCTTTGCTCGGTGTTGGGTTTTCTCTCATGTTGATATATATCACCATGGGACCAGCAGTGTCGCCACTAATGACGATTGCCTCTGAGGTACCGGCTATGAGACTTAGAGCCAAATCAATGTCGATTGGATTCGGATTTAACTACTTCTTCTCCACTGTGATGAACATTGTGGTGCCATACATGTTCAATGCAGATGAAGGTAACTTAGGTGGAAAGATTGGATGGGTGTTCTTCGGTACTTCTGTTATTGCACTGGCTGTTTTGTGGTTGGAGGTTCCAGAAACCAGGGGCAGACACTTTACTGATCTGGACGAGTTATTCAATCTTAAAGTGGCCACTAGGAACTTCGGATCTTTTCAATTGACGAACAGCTCCAGTACTGGAATACCCATGAACGAAACCAAGGACGTTCAAAAGACCACTGAGGTCGTTTAGATGTTACGTACTTGTACTTTACTGATATCGAGTACTTACTCTAAGTTATGTAATTTGCGCTGTTGGGATCAAGTAGAGGAGCTGTCATGTTCTACAATACACCGGTATTTCGAAGACCCTGGCATTCTAATATGTTCACTGCCCAAGTGTGCAGTTAGTAATAAGCACTATGGGTGACCTACCAGATCAAGAGCTATGCTACAGTCTGTAACCTACAATCGACAATAATTACCAGTAAAATAGGGATATTGCACCAAGTTTGAGCCTCTCTCCACCCGTAAGCCCGCTAGTTCCTGCAACAAAGACAGTGATCCCGGAGCATGCGCGGCCTCCGCCGCCCCGGAGCTTTCGCGAGATCTAAATACAAAAGAGATCACCAAGCCCTAACCACAAAGCACAACAAAAGGCCATAATAACTCCTCGAGAGAGCCACCGACAGATCACCATGAAAGGCGCAACGCTGGTGTTTCGGCGTTCAATTTCGGATGTCGTTTCCTTCCCTGTCCGCAGCTATAACAGCACGCCCAACCTTGACCTGGCAAAAGAATCGCTCTACAAGCATGCAAGACTCAAGATTCACATGCTCAAGGCGCCATCACATTTTGGTCACTACTCGTACCGCATGGCTCGCCGAACCAACGAAGACCGCTATGCTGTGAATATGTTAGAGTTACCAGTAATGCTTCATGATTACGGAGCCCATAAAAAACTTCGGCACAACGTCTTCACGGCAAGCATATTTGACGGCCACGGGGGTGATCAGTGCTCGACGTATCTCCAAGAACATCTACACAAGGAAATTGAGGATTGGCACGAGGATAAAGACGCCTACATGGAACTACTGAAGAGCTACCGTAAGGATATCGGCGGCTATTGGAAAAGAATATACAAGAAAAAGGACGAGTTATACCAGGCGCTTCTACCCAATGAAAAAGAAGACACAGACGACATACACTTGAGAATGACACAGACGTGCTTAAAACTCGATTATGACTTTTTAGAGAACAATGAGAAATCGGGGTCTACCTCAACATCAGTACTACTCTACAACATGGATCTACAAGACAATGAAAACTTGTATTTTGAACCAAACGTTGTTTCCAGGCTCTACGTGTCTCAAATAGGTGACACCAAGTGCATCATCTGTGACAAAAATGGACAAGCACATGCACTCAACTCCATCCACCACCCTTCGTCAGCAATCGAATCTCGAAGATTAAATAAGTTCAGTGCTGGTTTTGCCACTGATTCCTTTGGAGAAAATAGATTTATGAACTTTGCTAACACGAGATCATTTGGTGATTTAGTTGCCAAATCCAAAGGTATCTCCGCTGAGCCCGATATCACATCATATATCATTGGTGACTCAGTTATGATTTCTAGAGGAGGTCTCGTGGATCATACTCCAGGGCTCGTTGGAGGCGATGAATGCTTTTTGGTGTTGATGACGGATGGTGTCACCAATTTTGCAACAGACCAAGAAGTGGTTGATCTCGTTATGGCTCGTGTTAATCAGCGTGCTGGTAAACCACAAGATTGTGCGGAAGAGGTGGTAAGATATGTTGAAGCTGTTGGTGGGGATGATAATGCAACTTGTGTCGTTATAAGGTTGAGTGGCTGGGGTAAGTGGCCGACCCTCGATAGAACGGGCAAAATGAGAGAGGACAGATTGAAGGATGGTATTTCCAGAATGGAGAGACGATGATCCATTTATAATGCATTCAAAAATGTTCCAGTATTTATTTAAATAAAAGTTTATGACCCCCACTCTACGATGAAGCCTCTACAAGTAAACGTTCATAAAGCATTTCATGACAATCACATCAAAAGCTGATCAAATATTTACAGGTACATGACTGTCCTATACTTTACCATATAATTTACAAGTAAAGGAGCTATGCATAAAGCGTTAAAAATGTGATGATTAGCCAAACAAACAAAAATCACTTGTTCTTGGTCTGTGTGTAAGAGAATCTCTTTCTAGTTGGCGCAAATTCTCCGAGCTTACGACCTACCATATCCTCAGTGATTTCGAATGCAACATAATCTTTACCGTTGTGTACTTGGAACTTGACACCGACAAACTGTGGCAGTACCGTACAACTTCTTGCATTGGTTCTAATTGGTGTATTGGTCTTCAGGGCGTGAGCGATTGGGAGAGGTACAACATGTGGACCTTTCCACGCAGAGCGTCCTTTCAGTAGCACGTGACTCACTCTCATGGTGTGTTTCAAATATATTTGAAGGCTGGTATACTGATCTGAAGAATGGATGCTTCAGCAGTTCGTATGAGTTGGTACTCTTTCGATGTCAGTGAACTGAAAAATTACCGCGACAAGGCAAGAGCCAAAAACAAAAGAAAAAATAACCGAAAGTGGAAGTATCAATTTTGGTGTCCAGCGCTTCTTAACCTTTCCTATTTCAGTATTTTTATAATCAGCGCTCAACAACATGCTTTCTTGAAAACGTGGGCTTCATCAGGGACAGACGCACTATAATTGGTACGTGGCAATTTGATATATTCATGCTCCTTCTCCATAATCGTCAATTTCCGCTTGGTCATGCACTAATAAGGGCATCTCCGCTATCAAAACGGTTTGTGCAAGGCCTAAAAGGGATGTGTTCTTGTTAGTTGTTAAATTGAGCACATGCTCTCTCCGCACACCTTTCCGAGACTCCGACAACCTCAATTGGTTTTATTTAAATGTTGACTTTCCCAGAAATTGTGTTATTTCATCTGCAACTACAACTGGAGTCAGCTCGCCCTCCAAGACTTCAAAACAAAAATGAAGCTCACAGCGTTTGCATCTGCTGCCATTATGGCCACATTTGTCTCCGCTGAGACCAAAGGGCACCGCCAGCTTATTTCTGCTCCCGAGTTCCTTGAAAGACCACTCATTGGCTTCCACCACGGCTCCATGTCACCATTGGGTGTCTCTGAGACTTACAACTACTGTAACATGCCCCGTACCAATAAAGACACATATGTCAACATCTCTTCCGATTATGAGTTGATTTACGTTGAATTGATCCATAGACATCATAAGAGAACGCCCTATGCTGCAAACACACTCCCTGGTGATATCAAAGACGCTAACACTTCGTATCCACAAATCACAAATGGTGGTGAGATTGATTCTTTCAACCATGGTAAAGATTTGTGGAGTGTCTACCATGACTTGTTGAACTTCTTGCCGGACGAATATGACCCTGAGCTTGTTGCTTACAGAGTCACCAATAACAACATCACAACTGCTGTTTTCAATCAATTGATTAAAGGTATGTACCCAAATTGTAATGTCACTGCTGAACTTCGTACGATTGATAACCTGGAACCAAACTTGCCATGTCATCAAGCAGATGACATGAAGACTATGATTAGATCTACCCCATTATGGTACCAAGAAAGCAACATGACCATTTATAGCGAGTTGGCCGAACAGGATGGTATAAATAGTACTGGATACCCTGGTTTCTTTGGTACGATTGATCATTTCTTCGACAATCTATCATCAAAGACATGTGGTGGTGATGCTATTAACGTCACTTCTGATCAATTTGACACTGTTATGAAATTAGGTCACTGGGAATATGATTACACTTTCTATTCTTCTCCAAATGCTACTGATTATGGTAAATATAAATATGGTAATTTCACTATTGAATTGGCTCAACGTCTCGAAGAGGTTATTGTTGGAACAAGAACTATCAAGTATCAGCATAATATTGCTCATGATGGATCCATTGCCGCCTTTGTCTCACTGATGAGTGATTTCTTCCAATTCGATCTTTTCCAATGGCCAGGGATGGGTTCTGAAATTACTTTCCAATTGTATAAACACATTCCTTCCGACGATTATTATTTGAGGTTCCTCTACATGGGTAAAGAGATCAAGTTTGTTCATTTACAGGATTTCCTTGATTATTTGGAAGAGTTGGAAGTTGCTCACTTCTCCTCTCAGTGTTCTGCAGCTGCGAATTCTTGATGGTCTTGAAGACTTGGGTAATTATTTCTGTGAGAAACCAGTTGATACCCCTGTCTTATGCTTTCAGTAGGTCTGTTTAAATGACACCCTGGTGTTAAATATACACATTCATAGGTTTTTTCAGGAAAGATACTGAATTCACACATGTCGGGGATTTTCAATAACTAGAGCGTAGCCCTAGTCCGATAATGTGAAATACATCGGATGTTGTGATTCTGGTGTTGTTTACAATGAATCAGTCATAAGGGCAATGTTGTGCTCAATCATGTCTTTAATCAGCACCAACAAGGAATCTAGAATGACAGGACGAAGAGGTCAATGCAAAGCATCTGGTAGGTTTAGCCAGTGTATTCAAGCTATTCTGTGTATCACGTTCTCCCAAAACAAACTATACATAGATTGCATATACGCACCATGTTTACAACTGTTTGGATTTGAAATAAAGTCTAGGAGCAACGGTATCACTACGGAAGAGAGAAAATCTATCCAAAACTGAATCAGTTCAAACGCCGTAAAGGTTCCCCGCTCATCTCCCAGTATCCCCCGCACACACACAGGCCCGAGGACCCAAATTCGAAAACAATGCGATTACAAAAAGAGATTAAAAACGGGCGGCACGCGTTGAAATGGCAGTGCTGGGCAAACCGGTATTGCCAACCCGGTGCCCGCGAACACAGAATATGTAGTCGTTTCTTTTGGGGCTTTTGCGTGTGACTTCCAGCGCGCGAAACAATCTTGCCAAGACTTGTTGTATGGAGCATTTGAAAAGTCTTGGCGCGGATAGGGGCGAGCACTGGAGCCCAGGGTTTTTGACAGTTCAGAAGCGCTTCAGGCATTCCAGGACTCGTTCTTGGCTCCTTTGGAACGGCGGCTTACACTGATCACGCAACGTGCACACTTGCGGCCCTTTCCCACACACGCCCCTCTGCCTATAAATAAAACAGTCTCAACAGCAAAAAGAAACGTAAGCAGGCTTGCCAGGGACGAGATGTGCGCCTGCACGGTAGCCAGACAATGACGTGTCTGTAAAGAGAAGAGTAAAGCCCCTATGAGCGAAGGATCTTCTAAATAGAGTCATGTGGCAGCACACGCCCAATCGCGTGTCGCTCGCCACTCCCACCCCCTTTTTTGGCCGCACACAACCCCCTTGCGGTTACACTCTAGCGTTCGCCTCCATTTTGTGTGTAAGCCCAAAATTGGCATATCCGGCCCCCTCATTCTCTCGTCTACCTCCGGTGTAGCCCCCGGTTTAGCCACCCCCGTGGCGATTCGCCATAGCCTCTCGGTGATCTGTTGGAGACGACAGCACCCGGAGATAAGGCCAGTTCCACCCTAGTGAACAGCAAGGCCGGTCACTAAATACGTATACGTCCATGCGCACACACCCGGGCATACCAGTGGGCAACTACAAAAGCCAGGTCCAAGAAAAAGGCTATCGCGGAGACGTGCCGAACACTAAATCTCCGACAAAAGCTCGACTCGAAAAAGCTGCCAAATTTCTGCCAACGCGCCACGGGCAAACAGGGAAATCAACAAACGAGAGAGAAAAAAACCGACCGCCCACACACCCCGTCGTCCACCGCAACACGGCCTACAAAACACAGCGTCCTGACTCGTGCGAAAACAGCTACTGTGCTATTTGTTTTTGTGCCTTCCATCCACTAACTCCTTGCCCCAATCGCTGCCTCCACGCATACAAACAATTAGCTGCTCGAAGCTGGCCCCTTCCGACCCCCACACGCCGCTAACACAGACGCGCCCATTTAACCTTCGTCCAGCGCTCCCAGATTTTATTTGAGCTCAGGCACGCGCCTTTCAGCCCCACCAACAAAGCTACTCGCCACCGTCCGTAAACCCACTCCAGCGGGCGCTCCATTACAATTGGCTACCATTCGCACCCTCCCATACCACTAATTCAATCTAATTTCACTACTTCCGCAGTATACACTTCTCTGTTGGAAGCCCACGTCTGCAGATCTTCACTCCCTTGCCGCCCATCAAGCTAATAGCCGCCGGTGATGTCTTCCGTTCCACAGCTTGGCCACATCATCCAGCAGCAGCAAGTTCAGACCCCAACTATGCAAATGGCCCAGTCCCAAGGCCGTCTTCAACAAAATCAGCAACCTCAGCAGCCGCAGCATCCACAACAGCAGCCGCAACCGCCGCAGCCGCCACAGCAACAACAGTTCAGTCCAAAAGAACAGGAGTTGAGTAATGCCACTGCTGATACCTGGCTTGCCATTGGCTCTCTCGCTGAGGCATTGAACGATGCTGATAGAGCTGCTGCTGCATACGACGCTACACTCAGACACTCTCCAAATTCAGCTCCAGCGTTGACTTCGTTGGCTAATTTATACCGCTCCCGTGATATGTTCAACAAAGCTGCTGAGCTGTATCAAAGAGCACTTACGGCTAAGCCTGATGCTGGTGAAACTTGGGGCCTTCTTGGCCATTGTTATTTGATGCTTGACGATTTACAAAGAGCATATGCCGCATATCAACAAGCTCTGTACCATTTAAACAATCCAAATGTTCCAAAATTGTGGCATGGTATTGGAATTCTTTATGACAGATATGGTTCTCTAGAATATGCTGAAGAAGCTTTCAGAAGAGTTTTAGAGTTGGATCCAAACTTTGAGAAAGCAAGTGAAATCTATTTCAGATTAGGAATCATTTATAAGCATGAAGGTAAATTGAACCAGGCTTTAGAATGTTTCAGATATATCCTGCCAAATCCGCCAGCTCCATTGACACAGCCAGACGTTTGGTTCCAAATAGGTGCTGTATTGGAACAGCAGCGTGAATACGGTCCTGCAAGGGATGCTTATATCAAAGTTCTCGATGCCAATCCAAAACATGCTAAAGTGCTACAACAATTGGGTTGTCTCTATTCTCAACAAGGTTCTGATTTCCAAGACGCTGCCGCTGCTTTGAGACTGCTTAACCAATCTTTGGAAATTGACTCAAGTGATGCTCACACGTGGTACCACTTGGGTAGAGTACACATGTCGAGAGGTGACTACACCTCAGCTTACGATGCTTTCCAACAAGCTGTCAATAGAGACGCAAGAAACCCAACGTTCTGGTGCTCTATTGGTGTCTTGTATTACCAAATCTCTCAATACAGAGATGCCCTTGATGCTTACACTAGGGCAATTAGACTCAACCCATATATTTCAGAAGTTTGGTACGATTTGGGTACTTTGTACGAAACATGTAATAACCAAATCAACGATGCATTGGATGCTTACAAACAAGCTGCTACGCTTGATCCAAATAACCCACATATTCAAGCAAGATTGGAACAACTGACAAAATTCCAAAAAGAAGGTGGTCAAAATGGACAATTGCCCCCACCTCCACCTCCATCTCAGCAACCGAGATTGCCACAACAAATGCTTCCACAGCAAGGTATGCCACAACAACAACCGCAACAACCTTTGCAACAGTTGCAAATGAACCCACAAGGACAAGGTGGTCAAGCACCGGCTCCACCACATCCATTCCCTCCTCAACCACAACAATTGGGTCAACAGGCACCAACTCAACCACTTTCACTGCATCAAGCTACACAGGCTACTCCACAACAGATACCACCAACACAATCTTTCCCACCTCCAGAGATCAAACCAATTGCCCCAACCAAACGGGAACTGGAAGAGCAAGAAGATAGCCAAAGAAAAAAGCCTGCCATTGGTGCTTCATTGCCAAGTATGGTTCCTGAAACTCAAGAAGCAAATGTTGCTCCCGCTGAACAAACCACCGAACCATCAGCTCCTGTTACCCATGCCCCTGAAGTTTCTAAAGAAGTGTCAGAGTCTCCCGAAGTTGCAGAAACTACTACCACTGAAGCCCCTGCCCCAACAGATTCGAACGCCTCTGCTTCTGGATTCAAGGATGAGGAGATGCAAGATGCTGAACAAAATACAGAGCCTGTAGTTGAATCTAACAGTGGTTCTGAAAAGAGTGCTGATGAACCGGCTCAAGAAACCTCTGTTGGGCCAGAGCCTAGCCCTCCTGTGAATAGTGGGGGAAATGTTGAAGAAGCAAATAATACCGAACCTGTTGATCCAGAAGTCGAGGTTGAGCCGTCCATTAAACCATCCGAAGAAGCTCTTAGTGAGTTAAAAGAAGATCAAGAAATCGAAGAAGACCAAAACAAGGAGGAAGAACAGACTTCTGAAGAGAAAAAAGCAGATGTTGAAGTGAGTGTTAGAAAAATTGATGAGGACGAAGATTATGACGATGAGGATGATAAACCAAACGGAGACTCCAAATAAATGAGAAAATGACTAGTTGATGGATTCCATTATGCTGTGTGTTTTTTTTTGCTTTTCTGTATGTACGTTTTTTGCTTTTTCATCCTCCAAACGAAATTGGTTTTTGTCAAATGTGTGTTGTTTTTTGGTTTGAATGTTTCTCGACTCTCTTTGCTATTATTTTTATACAGCGCTCGCCTCATGTAACTCGATGTATTATACCTATAGCATTAGTATTTACGTAGAATTAGCTACAGAATGATGAAATATGTTTTCAATTTTTTTCATTAAAACGAGAACTCAAATCTCTTTTTCAACCACCGTTTCCAGAAAAGCTTTAATCTGTAGCAGCGTCTCATCCTTTACCTTGTTGGGCACTATAGCTAGAGTGAAACAATAGTTAGTAGACTTGCTTTATTCTCGTTTATATCATAACAGTATGACTCACATAGTGCCTGTGGCTCAAGAATCTGGGTAAGCTTTGTGAAATTTGGTTCATCCTGTTTGCTCACTTGCTCTGTTTGTATATTGTTAAAATCCGTGTTGGAGAAGAATGATAATGCTTGCACAGATACTTACCAATAGCGATGGAGCGCACCTTGTCAAGCCACCCTGACTCAGCAAGCTTTTGTTTTAGTTGTGTAGAGATTCTTACACCTTGTTGTTAATATCAATGTTGTTGTGCTTCGTAGGCCATAGCACCAAAGCAGCCTTCAAGATTGGCAGACATACCTGTCATACTCTCCTGACTCTATGAGCTGTTGCTGAATCTTAGCCCTCAGGTGTTCCGTGTCAGACATGTCCGGTTATGGTTTTGTGGCTCTGGTTGTCAACAATTAACCTAGCCTCGTTAACGTCTTGTGTGGAGTTGGCCCACAAAAAAGGTTGTTGGTCGCGCGTAATTGAGAATCAAGCTAGCGTCTCGGGAGTTATGAACCTTTTTGATGTACAGACTTCTTCAACTCAGAAATCCACTCCGCGGATACTTAGGAAAGAAAGCATTTAATACTATGGCTTCTAAAGGATCTCCAGATAAAGCACGTATCCTCAATGTTGAGCCACTGACTTCTGCAGACGCCAAGTGGACAAGGCTCGAGCGCATAACTTACCAGGACCCTGCTGGAAACACCAGATTGTGGGAGTGTGCCTCGCGTACTACAAGACCACAGGGCTCTGAGGTCGACGCTGTTGCAATAATTGCCATTCTTCAAAAGAGCTCTGGACCGGAGATCCTCCTTCAAAAGCAGTTTAGACCACCAACGGGTGGTGTTTGTATCGAGGTACCAGCAGGTCTGGTCGACCCAAACGAGTCCATTGACAAGACCGCACTAAGAGAACTTCATGAGGAGACTGGCTACATTGGTAAGTTCATTTCACAATCAGTGACAATCTTCAATGATCCGGGTTTCTGCTCCACGAATCTGGCCCTTGTCACTTGCTCCATTGACCTCAATGATGACAGAAACAAAAATCCAACCCCGCAACTTGAAGATGGTGAGTTTATTGAGACTTTCTCGGTTCCTTTGCGTAACTTCGAAGAACATCTGGTACAATTGCACAACCAGGGATACAAGATCGACTGTAGAGTGCAAAATGTTGCCGAAGGCATCAAGCTGGCCCAACAATTTAGTCTATAGGTAAAGGTTTTCATAGTGTTTATAATCAAAATGAGGTGCCATCTGATTATTATGTAATCCACCAGAGATCGAAATTGTCTTAGGCAGCGGCTTCCACAGCGCCAAAAACTAAAAAAAAAAAGAATTGGCGACACTTGCAGGGTTCGAACCTGCGCGGGCAGAGCCCAAAAGATATCTCAAACACTAAATTCAAGTCTTTCGCCTTAACCACTCGGCCAAAGTGCCCAACACTGGAATAGTATTGATTTTTGACTGTGAAGTCATACATTTCAAAATGTTCCGTGAACCTTGATGCTTTATAAATAACTATATAATTACAGTCAAAATCAGAACCATTACGCAGGTATTTTCATTTCCAAATCATTATTTTGGAAAGCGTAGAAGATCAATTTGAACTTGTAAGCCCTATCGTTCAACATTTGCGTCAAAGTACATGCTGATCTGTAGTATATTGGGGGAGACCTTCTGAATGTGGTGACAAGATCTTACAACCAAATATTTGTGGATTTGAAGCCAATGAGTAGTATGATTCTTGAATGAACTCTTAATATCAGTGAGATGTCAAAATAATCTGCTCGCAACAATACTTTTTTCTATTTTGTTTTTTTCAGACCCACCGTTTCCTTGTGTAGCTATTGTTATCTTTTAAGTTCAAATACGAGCAAACTATCAGTGTCAATATGAACTATTGGTCAGTTTTTATCACAGTAAACACTTGATACTGTTATGTCAGTTGGTATCTATCATGATAAACATGTATAAATTTAATTTGATGAAATAAAAATATCAATTTAAGAGATCATCGTTTGACGAGTATAATTAATATAACTGTATTTTTATAACTTTTTCTAGATCAAAAATCTATTTCTTCTCTTAATGAGTAATTGGCTTATTTTGAAATTAAGCTAGATTATGGTTGTCTGTACTACATTGTCTAAGATTAATTTAAGAAATATAAAAAAATTTGGTCTGGGAAACTTCCTTGAGTGTCCAGTATAACAGTGGCCAGTATAGTATACACAAAGAATCCGGATTGGAAATTTCAGACGATCAGTTGCCATACCTTGAACAATAAAACAGGTAAGATGTAACAATAATCCATAGAATCAGTAACATGCCTTTTGAAGGTGAAAGCATTACATGTGGTATCTTGAAGTAAACGAAGAAAGAGAATAAGTTAAAGATCAGCAACGAGCCTAAACCATAAGCAAAGCAAGAGATAAAAGACCTGTCATGCCTGTAAGGCCTGCACTCAAAATATTAGCAGCACCTACAAACTCAGAAACAACACCAGATGTTGAACTGGTATCTTTTGGCTGTGAAGAAGAAAGATGAGTAGCAACGGAAGAAGAAGAGGAGGAGGAAGCAGAACCATAATTTGTGGAGAAAAGAGTGGAGGTGATATACTCGGTGGTGTCTAATCCAATAGTAGTCTTGACAGAGACTGATGGAGTATGAACTGTTGGATTGGAAGAGGCGGAAGCACCGGCAGAGGTTGTCAGCGTTGTTATAACTGGTGAAGAAAACTCTGAATCATGGGAAGCAGCAGAAGTGTTCTCTACTGAAGGAGTCGTGGAATGAGAAGATCCAGATGCTTGTGTGGATATGGATTCTGGGATAGAAGTCACATCTGCTGGTGTTGAGCTAGCTGGGGTAGATTTGAATTGAATAGAAGATTCAGAAGATGTAGCTGGAACATGATAGTCAGAAGTAAGAGGACAGTAAGTGGTGTATTGTGTGACAGTTCCAGAAACTGTACTAGTTAAGACGGTCAACCCTGTTGGAACCACAGTGGAAGAACAAGCGTTTTCAGAACAAGTTGTAATAGTGAGAAGCGTAGTTTTTATGTCCTCGGTAGTTTCAGTGGATCCATGTGGAACTGAAGTGATAAATTCAGCGACTGAAGACGTAGAGCCAGAGGAGACTTCCTGTGACTCACTAGTAGAATCTGGCGTCTCAACAGTCGATGATATTTTTGTGGAGAGGCTGGATGGGAAGGAAATATCAACGAGAGAAGAACCAGAAGGCTGGTATGTGGAGCTGTGAAGATGGACTTCAGACGATGTGCTGCTTTGAGAACCTGGGACAGGGGTTGTCTTAGAAGAGACTGAAGTTGCTATAGATGCTGGTGTGGAAGCTTCATATGTAGAATGTGGTGTACTAGTAGAAACTGAGCTGGTCTTAGATTTTGGAACAGATTTGGTCTCAGATGAAACTGTACTAGAGATAGTCTTGGTTGATGCGGAAGTAGTGATACTGGAAGATATAGCTGATGTACTAGTGGATGTATGTGAGGTTGTTTCGCTTGCTGAAGTAGTTTGAGTAGCTGGGACAGAGTCTGTATCAGAAAGTGGAGTGGCAGGAGTTGTGCGGGAAGAGGTAGTGGTAGAAGATTTTCCAGTAGTATTGCTTGAAGTTGAAATAGAGTTGGATTCAGAAGATGATGGTGTTGATTCAGAAGCTGAAGGAACTGGCGTACTTCTGAGTGTAGATGAAGGAGTGCCGGTTGAGTGGTGGGATACTGGAGCTGAGGGAGAAGTCTTCACAGTAGAACTAGATGGCTGACCCCAAGAGTTTGTGGTATGAGAGGATGTGCTCCAAGATGTAGTGGACTTGGTCTTGACATTGGTGTCAGTGTCACATGTGGTGGTGCCCGTAGTCTTACTCAAAGAATCGGTGGTATCAGTAGTCTTGCTCCAAGAATCAGTGGTGCCAGTAGATTTGGACTTATGCTCACCTGGGAATGTAGTAGAAGAGGTTTCACCAGTGAAGAAAGTGGAACTAGTAGAGGAAATCTCACCAGTATACAAAGACCAAGTAGAAGTGGTACCGCAAGAAGGAGAAGGTTTGTTAGAACACTGCGAGCCTCTAGATGGAACAGTTGACCAGTGTGTGGTGGTTGGAGGCTGGGAGCACTGAATAGAGTGAGTGGTCGTCAACTGCGTCTTAGTGTAGCAGTCGCCCTTGGTGGTGGAAGGAATGGACTCAGAGACATCAACACAGTTAGAGCCATTGTCAGAGTACTTACCAATCAAGACATTGCCTTCCTCGGCATCGAAACCCAAGAAGAGGTCAGAGAAGAAGGAATAACCAAATTCGAAAGAATCGCCCTGGGTAACAGAAGAGGATATGGTACAATAGTCAGAACCCTCAATAGTTGTGATGAACTTGGAGGCAGAACACTCGTGTGAGTAATCACCAAAGTCCAAGGTCAAAGATTCTGCAGATTCACATGGGAAGACGTAATCCTCAAAAACAGAGTCATAAGTAGCACCAAAGTAGTTTAACATGGACAAGTAGACGTCAGATGGGATAGTGAAGCCACTAGTAGAGCCAGAATTGAAAGAGAACTTATAATTGTTACCACCAGTTAATGAAGTACAGCCACAGGAGAAGTCCCAGAGCTTGACAGACCAAGAGTTGTCATCAATACATTTGAGGGTACACAAGTCGCCAGAGAACTTTCCAGTGTCGAGACCACCAAAGGTAAAAGCGTTGTCCATTGAGCCTCCGCAGACAGAGAAAAACTTTCTGTTGATCAGATCTCCGGAGTAAAGGTAGTCTAAGAATCCTGTGGAGCTGGTGCTGGAATCGTAACACAACCCAAGCGTGTTCGCCTGACCAGAAGACTCACTAGACAAAGAACCATAACCAAAATCAATATTACATGACTGAGAAGCTGCAGAGTCAAAACAAAAGGAGTCAGAGATCAATTCACCAGACCAAGAAGCTCCCCATCCAGTATAACCAGAATAAGACGAGCCGACCTCCTTATAGGAAGAGGAATCAGAGTATGAGTAAGAGGATCCTGAGTCAATGAAACAGCTAGAAGAACCTGTGTCAAGCGAGCAGTAGACAGAACTCTTCTGAGAGCCAAGATAGAAGTTGGATCCTGGACAAGAAGAGTATGACGAGGCTGAGTCAGAAACTGAATCATGACCTTGACCTCTTTTCTTGAGGTAAGAGTCTGGAACACTGACATTAACCGAAATGTAGGCGTTTGCCCTGTGGACAGAAAGTGCCACCACAAAGAGGGTGAAGTATGACAGCTGCATCTGTCTAATGTAAGAAACGAGTGTAGTTGATTTGTAATTTTGAAGGATATGACTAATTCAGTTTGTATCGTGAGGGATAGAACGAACTTATATGCTCTCCATGAGAGCCCCGTTCTCAAGATGTCAAGGCCTGTCAAAAAGGCGTCAGTGCATGAAGTTTACCCACAAGGAGCACTTTCCCACTGAAAGTGTACAGAAAAGCTCTCTTTTGGTTGCTAACTATAGCACATACCGATATGTATCAATATCCGGATTACCTTTTTGGACAAATAGATCTCAATTGGGTATTGTTCAGGAACTCTGGATGTACGGGAGCAGTAGAGGTGAGCGTCCGCAGGCTCTCCGAAGGCTGCACAAGACCCCAAGTTGCACAAAGACGCGCATGTTTAATCACGCATTCCGATTTGGATCTCGAAAGCAACGCAGGACCTACTAGTGCCGAGCTGGGGCTCCGTTGTTGGCGTGTAGCTAGCGGCAGGAGGGCGGTTGGTATGTGCATAGGCGAGCTCGGCGCGCATCTTGTGGGCTACGGTCTAAGAGAGATTGAGGCTACATGTCGTTAGTGTTCGGTAAATACAAGATATTTTAGCATAACAAAAGTCTCAACAATTCAAATCTGAATGGATCTCACATTATTCTATCTATCCAGGTTTGTTATTGTGTTCCTGGATTGTTTAGCGCTGTGCAGAACTCTTGCGAAGGTATTTATTTTTCGAGTGGAGGCGCGTTAGCCCGCGACGCTTGCGAAACACCTTGACTCCACAACTACTGCCACGGTTGAACGGCTTGCTCTTCCACGTGAGCTAAAAGTGATTTTGAATAGCATAAGTTGGGAGATATGATTAAAGAAGTGTGGTGATAGAGCTTATGGCCAGCTAATAATTTCTATCTGTGTGCACTGTGCCTCATCACCACGCCCTTAGGTACCAGCATTCCAGGGGCGAAGATCTTACGCAAGAATTTAAGACGTATATGTCCGCTCTACGGAACTTTCCAGTACACATACGACACATACATTCTCGGTTATAATTAGACTTAGTGCTGGACACTGCCACGGGAAACTTTCGTGCAGGAAGCAGTAGAACAGCAAACGAGGTAAATATACAAAACAAGAAATTTTCGGTAAGAGAACTAGGCCCCGAATTAACAATAACTAATTTCACTGCATACCTTGCAACATGTAGATTAAAACAATAAAGGGAGACAGAACTCAGATGGAGCAAAGATAAACATTTGGCTGCAGATTAAGTCAGCCAAGCTTATGCAGTGCCACATATAGCGTGCGCACAGCTTGGCGCTTGTCACTGCACTTGCTCGCCACTGCATTCTCCATAGAACAAGCCTACAAGGGTAACCTCCGCAACCCCAAATGCGGGCTGAACGGAACTGTTCGTTCTTAAATCAAAAGACTGAATGGTTTTTTCTGCATATACACATCTCTTAATAGTCACAAAGGAATATTGGGTGGGGGTAGGGGGTAACTAGTGAGCTAAGAGTACCATGTGCACGGTAAAAATCAGGAATTAAGCTCGAGTGAACAGCATAAAAAAGAATGTCAATGCATTGAGCAGGCCAATTCTCAAGGAGGCTCCTACAACATTTTTGCAAGATATACGATACAGAATAAACATGCATAGCTGTTTAAAAAAAGGGTCCTAGATCTTAGCGAATTCAGAAGAACCTCCCTTGTACCCGTGGCTCCTTGCGGAATGCTAACACGATCTTGGCGAATTGCGATTATCACCAACCATAATTGGCTCCAAATACGAAGGAAAGATGGACCCACATGTGTCACGGTTGACAAATGAGTGGAATGGATTGGCCTTATACTCGGTTGAGAAGCTCCAGGAAAAGCGAGCTTTTCGAGGCGCTGGCGGTGTCAATACTACCGGATTTGTCCTCACACCACTATGGCAATATTAAACACGAAAGGGTCACCTAGACTTTTGATATGGATCTCCTAATAGCCTCTTCTGCATCAACATACTTAGGAGTGGAATAACTACTTCACAGCACAGAAGGATTATCAGCAACATAACTATCTACTCTCAAGATAAAGTATCGTTATTGGAATGTAAATTCATTCGGTAGATATTGAACAAATGTCATTGGCTCAGAGTCAACGGTACTTCAAAATTGAATGTTTTTCAAAGACTTTTTTTTGTTTCCACAATAGTGTCCACTGCATTGTTCTGGTACGCTCTATTAGGTGTGTAGTACTTGACTATGCAGAGAAAAACAAGTTGCTGTTGCTAATGTGTCATGGGAGAATTCGCCCCTCATTTTAGCCCCTTGGTCCTTGAAATCACATGCAGCAGCTTGAAACATGCCTTCTATTAATAGCTATGCTAAAAATTAGTGTTCTAATAGTACCATAGCTACAGTTGGCTTGAGCAGTGTCGATTTCGCAGCGCGCGCACCCATCTGGCGATAATTCTTTAGTGGTGGTAATACTCCTGGAATTATAGCAATAGTAATATATAAGATTCGGGCTCAATGCTAAAAGCCAATCGTCTCTAGTGCTATGATCCATGTACAAATAATTTTTTCAATTGACAAATAGTTGTATACAATCAAACATAAACATCTTCAGAAAAGCTCTTCTAATGTTACTTTTTCTTTATAATCATAAACAGTGACTCCAGTCTGGTTAAAATCCGTTACCAAAACCTTGCCCAGTTGGTTGGTAACCCAATCCTGGGGCACCGTTAGTGATCATTAGTCTTTGGTTCCCAAGAGCTGGAGTATCTTCAGTAGCCTTGGCATCTTCTCTCACCTTCAAATCTTTCATCAACTTCGCAATGTTCTCACTTCTTTCTCTCTCAACAGTGATCTGGTATGGCTTGATGTAATCGCCCAATTCATGGAGCCATGCTAATTCGAGAACCTTGTCGTAACGAATCAGCTCGTAACCAGAGTACAAGAGACCAATGAAGGCCTCATTATTGCCAGTCTCAACGAAGTAAGTCAGTAAGTCTTCAGCAACGTCGGTAGACTTGGAGACGGAAGCAGTCTCAATGGCATCCTTCCATAATTGATCTGTCTTCAAGATGGACAAAGCTTTGTTCCACTTCTTGTTCTTTCTGTAAAGACGAGCGGCAATCTGTCTGAAAAAGATCAGCTCATGTTTTTCCAATCTGGCAGCCAAGTCCAAAGAGTCAAATTTGTCGTGGATGTCGACAACTGTACTCAACGTCTCGTAATCCTCTTCTTCTATCAACAAATCATGATATGCAGCATTAACGACGGAGTTATTCTTTTCGAGTACACTAATTAAGAATGGCTTGACCAATGGCAAGTTGTCAGACTTTTGGAAAATTCTGACAGTTCTTGGAAGATCGATTCTTGGAGTCAAAACAGTAAGCAAATCTGTGACCAAAGATGGGTGTTCGTTGACGTAAAAGTTGATAGCCTTGTAGTATATCTCCAAGTTAGATACTTTCACGATAATCTCCTTGAAAGAAGAATGGTCGAAGGAAGATGCCGCCTTGTCAATCATGGTCAGAGCAGCATTATCCCACTCGTCATAGTGAGCGTACAAGAAGATCAACTCTGGCCACAGGTGCGCATCCTCTGTAGCTCTGATGACCTTCGGGATGTTGATTCTAGACCAGAAGAGTTTGAGATGTTCCAATGTTTTCTCTGGTTGGTACTTAGTGTAAAGGATGGCCAACTCTGTAAACATTCCCATGTGAGCTCTCTCCAATGCAAGACCAGCATCAAACAGAGAAATCAGCTGCTCGAAGTGTCCCTCGGATTCATACTTTTCAACCAGCTCATCAAGCTCCTCGGCATGAACAATCAAGTTCAAACCACAAATCTGGGCCAGACGGAATTCCTTGTGAGCTAAGCAAGCATCATTAACCTGCTTCCAAACCTTAGTGTTAGATGCCTTTCTAGCACACTCAACAGCAGACTGATAGTCGTCTAAGAAAACCAATGTGGAAGCCAACTTGGAGTAGTTAGAGACAGAAGAGTAAAGTAACTTGGCAGCCTTGTAGTCCTGGCGTTCGTATAACTTGTCACCGATCTCATTCAAGTCTGCCACATTAGAACCAGCAAGGAACTTTTCAATTTCATCCAACTTGTTCAGCTCGGCGTAAGCAATAATAATTTCTCCATCAATTTTTGGTTCTTTCAAAGTTTGTCTAGCAACAAGTAAATACTTGATCAGTTCATCGAACTTACCAGCAGAATCAGCAATATCAATAACAGACTCATAGTTGGAAGGGTCATTAGCCCTAATGTAGGACTCAATTGCCTCTGGGATTCTTAACCCATTCAGCTGAGCAGCACCTAACTGACTCCACAACTCTGGAGTGTCAATCTTCTCAGCAAAGCTCTCACCTCTGTCCAATGACATTATGTCATCCACCAAAACAGCCATAGCCTTGGAGTATAACTCCTTCTTCTGATAAATCTCAAAGGCCTCCTCGTGCAAGCCGGCTTCAGTACATAAAGCACCAATTTCGGATGGGTCAAACTCATCAAGCTTCTCAATGTAAGACATGACCTTAGTAGGTTCAACCTTGATGGCAGTCAGCATGAGTAATCCCTGCAATGATGGATTCTCGTTGAATGGAGATGGTTCCAGAATAATCTTTTCCAACAACTCGACCAACTCCAAAGTCAAGCCATTGTCCATGAAAGCCTTAACGGTAAGGGACACTGGCTCAGCATCAGTGGACTCTGGAACAGCAGTTCCAACTACCTGATCAATCAGCTGTCTTCTGTGAATGTTATCCTCAGACAAGACAGCATTCCAAAGTGACGGATCAGATCTCTGTAACAAGTATCTGGCCTGGTACTTGTACATGGCATTCTCATTGGTGATTCTGATCAATTCCTCGTCGTTTTGGCCCTTCTCGTAGGCAATATAAGCCAAGTAAGGATCTCTCTTCTCACAGTAGTGACCAACTTCTAAGCTGTCGTAGTTATCGTTCTCCTTCAAGAATTTCTCTGGATTGTTGTTGGAATCAATATAAATTTTAGCCAAAGTATTGAAGACAGCTCGGTCCTGGACACCAGAGTTCAAGGTGGCCTCCAAATATGGCAACAACATCTTCAAACGGTTTCTCTTCTCAACTTCAGCAGTCAACTCAGCAATTGGAATCTGACCCATAACAGACTGGATCAAGTTCTGGATGACACGCTCGTCACAGTCAACATCGAGCAAAGCTGCAACAACCTGTGGAGTCTTAGAAGGATTGACTTGTTGAACGTAAACTTCAATAAATTTGAAAAATTGGTGTTTGTACAGATACAACACCAAGTCATGGACATAGTTGAAGCGATCGCAGACAATTATCAATGGCAGCTGGTCTTGAAGGTTGGCATCCTTCAAAAAGTTCTTGACCTTCTCGGCATCGTAAACAGAGTTGTCCTTGACAACACGCTCAATCTCCTTGAACTGACCTATCTTTGCAGCAGCACTGATGTACTTGAACACAACGTCCTTGTCGTCCGTCAAGTTTACAATGGATGCCAAATAGTAGTAGAGACCCTCATAACACTTGAAGTCCTCGAACAACTTGATCAGAACAGTAGAGCCAATAAGGTCAGAGTATTTGGTCGCAACCTGAATAACAATTTGTAAGTTCTGAGCCATGTTCTTGTCCAACAACTCCTTCAAAGCGACCATGGACTGTTCAACATTCAACTTGCCGAAGTAGGAGACCAGCCAATCGGCTGGAATGGCGTTAGTGTTGACAATAACGCGCTTAATATCCTTTATATCGGAATAGTTTTCCAGGGCTCTCTGTGGTAAACCGGCCTTCTCAGACAACTGAGCAATGGTCTGTCTGTCGTATTGGTGGAACATGTCATTACCCAGAATAGCATCAGCAACTTGTGGAGCATGCAACAAGTTGATCTCTAGCAGTCTAGTCTGGAGGTGACCTTGAGCTGGAGAGTCGTCCTTCAAAGCATCTAACAAGAAAGAAGTACCCTGCTGAATGAAATTCTGGGAGAAAAATATATCAGCAATCTTCTCGACATCAATCTGAGAAGAGGTAGCTGGAGAGTTCAACAAAGAAACGGCAAACTCAGAGGCCTTATCCGGGTTAGATCTCAACAAATTCGAGATCAACACAACAAAATTTGGCTGGTAACCAACCTTTTCACAGTAAGGGACAATTTTGTCAAACTGGCCTAGCTCAGCAAGAGAAGAGATAACCTTTGGGTGACTTTGAGCTCTCAAGTAGATAGCTAGAGCCAAAGCAACGTCAAATGGCTTAACGATGTCACCCAACTCCTCGGAGGATGTCAGTTTGTCTTCCTTTAACCACTTCTCGAAGAGCTGCTTTCTGTCCTGTTGCAATACTGGCTTGGCCAAC
Organism: Petasospora mycetangii; assembly: GCA_003708295.3. Taxonomy (NCBI): domain Eukaryota; kingdom Fungi; phylum Ascomycota; class Saccharomycetes; order Phaffomycetales; family Wickerhamomycetaceae; genus Petasospora; species Petasospora mycetangii. The sequence continues at coordinate 617,973 of PPNU03000006.1, forward strand.
TCAATAGTCTCAAACTGATTTAGTTGTCCCTTGTCCAAAAGGGTGGAGAAGTATTGCAAAATTGGAGAAATTGAACCTGGAGCAGCTTGAACATTCTTCAACTTTTGAATTGTCTGTGGGGTTCTCAATTGCTCGGAAGAAGCAGCAACCTTGGCAGCATTAGCATAGTCACCCTGCTGTAACAGAGTGTCGAACTGTTGCAAGAAGAGGTTTTCAGCACCTGGCAGGCCACCTCTTGAGGCCATAGATAAGGCCAATGGAACGTTCGATAACTTATTCAGAATGTATGGGATCAACTTGTCCTTAGCGATATCAACTGCAAGGACCTGACCTTGCTTGTTGATGGCTAAAATACCGTTGCCTTGGTCATAGGTCGATGCAATGAAGACTGGTGTAGCGGTAATTCTATTGACAAACAAGTTGGAGCCAGATTCCAAGTCGTATAAGTGAATAAAGCCGTACTTGGTCAAGAGATAAACAACGCCGTACTTCTTCGAAACTTGAAGAGAGATTGGGAAGTCATTTGTTGCATCTGGTGGGAAAAAGATTTCGACATTCTTTTTTTGAAATGGCGGGTTGCTAGCATCGTGATCGATCTCAATGATGTGCAATTGACCTCCAGTAGCGGTTCTGTTACCACATACAAAGACTTGAGTGCGAGCTGAAGCACCGTCCAATTGCAAGGAACTAAATGCAGCAACGTGACCTTCAATCGCCTGAGAAACAGATCTCTGTTTGGAGTAAAGCTGGATTTTACCAGCGATACGACCGTTCTCCTGAGTAATACCAACAACGGCGAACCAGTCGAAATTCTCATTGGCAACAAAGTTGATGATTTGGGCGTTGTTCAAGTTTGCATGTCTCTGAGTAAGAAGGACTGGGCCAGTTGCGGCGTTACCATCAAAGATGTTCCAAATATAGATAGAAGAAGCGGTAACCAAACCGATATGCTGCTCATTGAGCCATTTCCAGAAAATAACGGGCTCAGACATGTTGAAAGATTTGAGCTTCTCCTTCGTCGAAAGGTTGAAAATCTGGATCGTTGTACCATTGGCTCTGAGAGATATAATGAATTGGGAAGGATGCAATATAGCATTGTCTGCGGACATGTTCTTTCTCGTGATCTGGTTGCCATTATGGAGATCGACAATGGCGACAGTGTTGGCACCGTTCACTTCTTCACGAACAACAACATACTTGTCAGATTCCAAAGTGGTTGAGCGAAACTCCAACGACTGTGGATTGATACCAAGGGACGTGAGGTCCGTGAGTTCGGTGAACTCGATAGGAATGTCAGCCATTGTGTGTAGTGGGCTGTCTTCCGCAGTATATTCCGTTATTTAGTGGTTGTGTGGTAGATAGCAAAAAGGGGGTTGGTGTGTTGGCAACGGCAATTGAGGGCAATCACACGGGCGGCAAATCGGAAGATCTCTTCAAATAGGCAATATGGGCGGTCTGTGGCCGTTTGGAAGATAACTTTGTGTGCTTAGCGTGTTTTGAGTGCTCGAATTAGCCTTGAATTATGTTTCGGCCTAAGTGGGTGGAAGGTCGCCGCCCGCAATTCGTCGATCGCCCCTTCGCCCCGAAAAGGCCCAGATGTATTAAATTCGCGAAATGTTATGGTACGCGCAACACCAAAGGCCACCCTGTCATTTTAGTGTGAGATGTCCAGGTGTTTTACATTTATCCATTGATTGCAGATTAGGATTTCTATTGAGAGTATAGCGGATCTTTAGAACTTACACCATCTGAAGCCGACACAAGCGTGACGACACACAGCGTAGCAAATGATGCCTGCGCCAAGCAAAGCAACAGAGTAGCCTATGAAATTGTTATAACCCTTGACGGATCCGTCTCCGATCAAGGCACCGGCAACTGGGATGAGTCCCAACATAGTCAAAGAGACGATCAAGTACATTGTAGAATAACGTCTTCCAAACTCCTCTGTTCGACTGATCTGGCCACAGCAGACAGGAGATAATGACAATATTGACCCAGAGAAGAATCCATACAAAACTGCAAATGCATATAGCACTCGCAAGCTCGCACCGAATGGTAACCATAATACTAAGGTGGCAACTCCGCAGATTGTGATCGTACCTATGACCACATTAAACCTGCCCAGTGAGTCGGCAATAATCCCTGGGATGTATCTTCCTCCGATTGCAGCAGCATTTGATGTAATGATGAGCATATAAGCTGTCTTGTCTGAGTTTCCTCTCATTAAAGCGTAAGAGGGAAAGTAGACGAGAACAATTACCAAAGAACACTCTGTGAGTGCAATTGCAAAAGCACAAGTCATAAATTTCAGCTCTTTCAAGGACTTGTAGTCAAATACGTCAATAACGTAGACTTTTATTATTTGTTTGAACGAAGTGATCGGTTCTGTTTCCTGTCTGAACCTCTCCTTAGTAAAAGTAAGTGAGATAATAAGACACCCCATACAGAAGAACCCTAAAATTCGCAAAGCCCATGGAAATCCGACAGTATCATACATCTTTCGCAACATCAAAGGCATTACAATACCACCAAATGATCCACCAGTGGTGGCAATACTTGTGGCAGCGGCACGTCTCTTACAAAAGTAATGAGAAACAGCCCCGATTAAGGGAGAAATAAGCATACCAGTACCAAAGCCAACAACAACACCAAAGCCAAGGATAAACTGATACACAGTCTGGGCACTTGCAGTCGAGAACACACCAACCAGGAAAGCAACTGATCCGATAAGCATTGGTCTGAAAGTTCCCTTACGATCAAAGAATGTACCAGAGAAGATGCAGGAAGAGTATGCGATAAATGTGTAGATAGAGAATATCCAGGATACCGTAGATGTGGATACGTCTGCCAATTGATGAGAAGACACATAGGCCTCAATCGCCCCCACCGAGTTGATCATACCAAATGCAGGAATAAGTCCCATGAATGAGCCGAAGACAGTGAGGTAAGCCTTGATGCCTCCTTCCGGAAAGTCAAGGTCCTCACGGATGAGGTTGAAACCAGACCTGTTCGAGTCCGATGGCGACAGCGACTCCTCGTCGATGTTCCTCGTGTCATTGTCAATGTCATCTGGTGGATGTGCATCCCTTAATGTAAATCCTGACTGGGTAGCAGCGAGCTCGATGGTGTTCTCATTGGTGTCAATCTCCTTTTTGCGCGCTGCTGGTGGGAAGGTGAGCTTGAAAGAGTCCTTATTGATAATCAGCATTGTCACTACCTTGTGAGGCATCTGTCAAGTAGATCAAGAATGGAGCATGATCAAACTTCTTTATATTTCCCCCTGGAAGCTTCAGTTCAACACCCTTGGGGCTCTTGTTGGTGTGGACCACTGCCGTGGCCTTCCCGTAGCGGCATCAGTCGTACTCAGCGGCGTTTTCAGTGCGCAGACTGTTTCCCTTAGTGGATGCACACCCTCAATCGGCTTGGCCCGGAAAACTACCTGGTTGGGGCCCTTTCAAGGTGGATCAACTAGCTGTGTATTTAACGGTCTTCCACCAGTACATCAGTCGAATCCCTACGGTGAAAAGTTTAAAATGCTCTCACCGTCCTTGACCTGGCTGCATTTGGACCCTGTTTTGGGGTGACAGCTGCATAACAAGAGCCCGGAAGCCTGCACCGGCTCCATCGCCCATCCCTGCTGCACTCCACATTTTACTAATTCTATGAAAAAAGTCTTGGTTCTACAAAAGAGCTTCACGAACAATGACGATCAACGCCTATTTTGAATCACTTTAATTACAACTTGGACGAGTCCTTGAATTGGTCCTCAGTAACACCTTTGCCCATGGCAGCGGTGGATGTCACACCACCAGTAACAAGCTTGAGCATGTTGTCAATGTATTCGGCACCAGACCATTTCTGATGTTTCACAACCTCAACTCCGTTGTCAATCTCAGGTTGCTGGACAGTAGATCCATAAGCACGCATGCCAATCTTTGCGTAGTCTCTAGCAAAGTTGTCCACAGCTAACGCAGTGGTATGCAAGCCAGCCAATGTGATGAATTGCCAGACGTATCCCAACTTACCCAACTTCTTAATGTATGTCTCTTGGTCTTGTGGTTGCATGGCCTTGGTCCAGTTGAACGATGGAGACAGGTTGTAAGACAACCATTGTTCTGGCCACTGGGCCTTAACACCCTCGGCAAATTCTTTAGCCTGTTCGTAGTCTGGCAACTTGGACTCCATCCAGATGATATCAGCGTATGGAGCGTAGGCACGGGCACGGTTTACAGCACACTGAGTACCACCCTGGTATCTGTAATAACCTTCTCTGACTCTTGGAGCCTCCCAGTTGAAGTAGATGTCCTTACCAAGTAATTTCTTGGCAATGGCACGGGCCTCCTTGTTAGAGTGGTTGGACAATGGAGTGACAGTAGAATTGAATTGTTGAATCAAAGACTCCTTATTGGCATAATAGCCGGACTTGATCTCGTCAATAACAGCCTCGTGGAATAACTTGAGACCAGCCTTAGCGGTCCAAGCCTCCTCAACAGCGGCAAGGGCGTCACCTTGTAAACCCCTCTTCTCAGCCTGGAACATAACTTCAGACAAATCAGGAACATCTGGGTTTGTAGCACCCACAACAAAGTAGTGGTCTCTGTGGTCAATAGTGGAGGTAAGCAGGGTAGCAGCTTCGGAGTCTGTTCTGGCAACGCAAATCAAGTCCGAACCAAAGATATCAGCAGACGTTCTAATGGCAACTAATCTGTTGATGTGCTCCTGAATAGGAACCAAAACTTTACCAGCCATGTGACCGCACTTCTTTGTACCTGGAGCCTGATCCTCAATGTGAACACCAGCAGCACCTCTCTCAATGAACAACTTAGTCAACTTGATAATGGCTGTAATACCACCGTGACCAGTATCACCATCGGCAATAATAGGACGAAGGAAGTCGGTATATGGGGTTTTGGCTCTCTCTTCTGGGGTCATTCTGGAACGCTCCTCGCGCTGTTTTCTATCATGGAACAGCTGGGCAAACCACAAATGTTCAACCTTGTTTGGAACAGTATCGTAGGGATAGTCAGCCAAATCTGGAGAAGGCTCATTAGAAGTGGAGGCGGTCGAAGATGATTGCCAGCCCGAAACGTAAACGGTGTCCAAGTATTTGGCCATCTGCGTAACATGAATTGGGTCCAAAGCACCAAAAGTAAAAGAAGCAGTCTTGTTCTTGTCGTGTTCCTCGAGCAGCTTGTAGAGCTTCTTGGCTTGTTGGGAAGAGGGGTACTCAATCTTCAAGGTACCACGCTTTGAGACAATATCCCTGGCGGTGTAAATACGCTTGGTCTTTCTCCAACGTGGCTCTTGCCACCATCTCTCGACTTCAGCGACCTCTTTCTCGAATGCAGCCTGCTCGGCCTTGGTGTCAATTGGTGTGTACGGCATCCTGTGAAAGTTTTCTTTCTATGTGTAACTAGCACATTTTACCTGAGCAGATAAAACCATAATCTGGGGAAATCCATGGACTTTTATACTTTAGCTTCCCGGATTGGCGGGCAGTCGGGCAGTTTGGCTGTGTTGAGCCCACCGTTGCACCGAGCCGGTCGACCGCGGCCATGAAGTCACCGGGACCTGAAAGTTTGCAGGCAGCTTTGGCGAGCTCGCCTTTTGAGAACCTGAAAATGTTAAGGGCAGATTTGTGATTAAACGTGTAACATACTATACTAATGAACGTTTATAAAAAAGTGTTTTCAGTGTTTGTCAGTAGTACAACCACTCCCGTAGATCATGGCCTCCTATAACACATCTATGCTACCCCAGATTCTTATGAGGCAGCAGCAACACTCCAAAAGCGCTCAGCCCGAAACACAAATAACACCATCAGGTATAGAAACAGTCCTATCAAAGTCCCTTGACAAGGGACGAGCAATGCCGAACTTCGGTCTTGAAGCAGTGGTTGGTCCACTCCTGCTGCCGATTCCCCAGATTTCACACTACGATCACTTGCCCGCTGCTCCATCTTACCGTTAGGCCGAGCCATGCCGCGCAATGACAACACCTCGGCCGGCTGTGAGGCCCAACTTGTTCAGACCAACGACTCTTCAGAATCCGGGGTAGTCAACGGGACCACCGGAGCCAATGACCAGTGTGGCGATTTGTGCGCGTCAGCCTGTTTCTAACACATTGGAAAATGCTTGGAATAGCGTCGTGTGAACAATGGGGCACGGGGTAGGCGATGAGGTATCAGCACGGCGATGCTACCACAAACACGCTACGAGCTTTTAACTCTGCCCTGCTCCTTCATCGGTAGGTTCCTCAAGCCAGTTATAAGGACATAGAAAGACAGTAAACTAAGTAGGCCTTTCAAGGGATTACATATGACTATATATGGGGTCTGCTGTCGTGGCCACTACCGAGGTAACTAATGCACAAATGTGTGAAAAAGAACATGTCTGGTTAGTATTGCAGTGTATTGAACGATATAAGTTCTGTTCAACATCTTCTTCGGTTGTAGAATGAGACTTCGAACTTCTTTTTTGGTGTGCAGTCCCAGATTACTCACTTTTCAAGCAGCAATAATCGGTGACTCCACGGCACATACCTACTCCAGGCTCCGCTCCACCGTAGTGACTCCTAATCACAATCACAATCACAGTCATCTGGGGAAGTGTCAATCTTTGCGTGGGGTTTGATTCGAGCCATGATGTGTGACACAAGTGTTTTGTGTCATTAACTCAGCTGGTATAGAAGTTGTGCACCACTCACCGGGCTCAAAGCTTGACAGGTCCGCTGCGGAATGTTCTCAACTTACGGACGAATCCCCGGGACACGAAAGCTCAAAAAAGAAGAAATAGGCGCTACGCAGATAGCGGAACGGGACATTCACAAAGCTGTCACAGAACCATCGTTATATTAAGTGACTTTCCGCTGCAATAGGCTGGGTAGTATCAGCTCAAATACTTGTATAACCTCTAATCATGTATAATATTCAAATCATGTCACTTCTGAAACAGACCTTTGCCTGTTAGCCCGGTACCCGGCACCTCAGTCGCGCTCCCGGGCAGCTCATGGGTAGTTAAAGCGGACAAACCAGGGTAAGCGCTTAATCGTATAAGAAGCATGACACCTACTGCGTTCCAAAAATATAAAATGTGTATAGGCGCACCACGATGTTCAACGCAGTTGAAAACATGTCCTTGTTTATTGATGAATGATTTATTAAAGAAAGCCCCGGACAAACCCTCACCGGAAGAATCGCGGTACAACTCCGCTGGTGTACGGATGTAGCATAAACGAGCTCATGTGGGCGGAACCTCCGATGAAATCATCACCTCATCCTAACAAACGAAAACAATATAACACATAGAGGACACAAACTAGTAGATCCTGCTCTATAACAAGCAACCTCCTTAGAATCCACTCACCAAGATGTCCTCTGGTGTCACGCGTTCTATCCGTGAACACCTACGCTTCACTGATGAGAAGCGCTGGAAGGAGTTCTCGACACGCCGTCTAGAGCTTATTGACAAGTTCAACTTGTCTTCAAAGAAGGCCAGCGAGCAAGACGACTCCATCAGACAAATCGCAAACTTATTGAGAGAAGAGTATGGGTACCCACAGGAGACGCTCATGGATTTTGACAAGCTCGTTAGAGCCGCTATCCAATCAGTGAGAAGAAACAGAAAGAGAAGCTCCAGAGCAAGAGTCACACATGACAGATTTGTCGTTTACGACGAAATGGGTAGGGCCGTTCCTCTTGCAGCAGGCCTAGCTAACCCTTCATCACTAGTGGGAAAGCAGTTGGCTTTGCAACAAACCCAGCAGCAAGGTTCGCATCAGCAACATCCTCTCCATCGTTCCCACCCAAACAGTTCAAGCTCGAGCAATTCAAACTCAAACTCGAATTCTACAACAAATCTTCAAACCTATGGTCTCGGTCTGGGTCTTAACATGGGCATGCCTTCCAACGGTGACTCCTCGTCAGCTCTGGGTATGTCTGCACCACTTTCGATTCCGACATCAGGTGCACCAACACCTTCGCTCTTCCAACACTCTGGGCTCTCACACCCAATGATCACATCTTCATTACTGTCTTCTTCATTGGGACCACCGCATGTATTACAAAACTCTCTGACTAATTCTACCCCTTCAAACTCTTCTTCTCACAGTAACAATAATAATGGCAACACCGGAGGTGCTGTTAACGTTATCGATCCACCAGTGGACACTCGTGTGGTCATCAACTCTTTGTTGTCAACTAATGCCACTACAACAAATACAACATCGACACCTGCGACCTCAATATCGACATCTCCAAATGCCAACACTCAGCTTCCATCAATTAAATCTTTAACTAGCGCATCTGCACCATCTTCATCAAACGCTGTGAATGTTCAAGGCAAAGTGGAGATCTCCTCGCAAACTAAACAGAAACTTTTAAACTTCATCCAGAAATCTAAGTCGTGTCTTCTGCTATCGAACAATGACACATCTATTCATGAAGATAATCTTCACAACTTGGGTAAGTCTGTCACTGCTGCTTCTATTGCCTTCATATTGGAAAGATTCTTCAATGACATTTCATCAGACTCTATTAATTATTTGAGTGACAAGCTTCAAAATGTCAACACATTATCCAAGGTCTTGAAAGCTTTGGGATTTTTCTCTACAGATGTCTTGATCCTCACTGATACACAGGCTTCTAACCTCCTATGTAAGCTCATTGGTTGTTGTATCAAAGATTTTGGATTTGATGGGGTTTCTTATACACTCGGTGAGATCTTCCACGAAATTATACTGAATGAATATCCACTTGTTGCTACTCAAGTCACGAAGATCACTCCGGAATCTCTCTTCACTCCAATGCTACCCATCCCACCAAAAGAAGCAGATACTGAAGTGAATAAAGACGTTCAACTGCGGTATGGTTCACGTACGTTGGAGTTCAAATTTTCGCCATTAAGCGCAGCACCACCAACTTATCTAGAATTGATCGAAAATGGTAAGGTCGCATTCGGAATTCAGGAAAAGAACATTCGTTTGAGACACGATGGGAGAGATTTATCGGAATTAGAAATCAACAAATTATTCAAATCTCTGGATGTGAACTTGAGAAAGTTGACCATTGAGTTATACGAGGTTGGAAATTCTGACATAATGAAGTTTACTCCACTGCTTTGAAGGTCAGCTCAGTGGTGCGCTTTTCAAAAAATTACCTGATTTAGAGTCATTGGTTTTTTTGGCTGGAGTCAATTTTTTGTTATCATTGTTGGATATATGATCCATTATTTTCCTTTCTTAATATTGTTTTATGCTTTGCTTGGTTTTGAATCATATCTTGATTCCGGTGGACCCTGATACAAGTGGTGGCCCTCTTGCTCTATGTGAGGTCACGCGCTACTTTTTACTGCCTTCTTTCTTTGTTTTGTTTTTTGAATTAGTTGAATTTTGAACGGTATAGAACTTATAGACTTTATATACTTTGAATGAAAGAATAATTTCTTATGTCTATGATGTAAAATTCCTGGAATATATGTTAGAGGAACTAAAATGTTTATAAGCTTTACCATTGAAATACAATCTCAATTAGAAGGCTCTTCAGTGGATGTAGTGTCAGTTGCAACTGCCGCAGGCTTTTTCGTTTGGACATCCCCAATTCTTTCCTCCAACACCTTCAATGCAACTTGTCTTCTTCTCTCGGCAGTATTTCTTGAGTCCATTGTTGTTGGGTTCCCGGTTGCTCTTCTGCCGGCTCTCATGTTTCCTTGGTCAATCTCTGCCTGCTCAAATCTTGTTAGGAGGCCAAATTGCGCCATTAATTCATATACTTGATTAAATACTGGGGACAAAAATGGCGAAAGAGCATCTGGGAAGAAATGAATTAAAGAAAAAGTATCAGAAGCATCACCATATATCTTTTGAACCCCTACAACGTCATTTGGTTGTGGAAGTAACGGATCAACAACGTTTGGTTGATAGAATCTCAAATAAGTCCAAGAGACAATGAAACCGATCCACGCTTGAAGAGCAGGTGTCAAAGAACCAGCAATACCAGATAGCACAGAGATGAGTACCAAAGACAAAAATGTGACCTGCTTGACTCTAAACTGTATACCAGACTTGAACAAGACGATTGAGTGTTCAGGGATTAGCTGCTTGAAGACAACGAGGTAGGAGATCAAGACGCACATGTTACCATCAATTGGAATGTTAAAAAAATTGTTACCCATGATCAGATTGAGAAAAATCAGGGAAGCTGATGTGGCCAAGTTGGAAGCACCTCCAACAATGAATATGAATTTCACGAGTTCTTTAGACGACCAAGATCTCTCAATGAACTTACCTGCAAAGAACATCACAACGAATGACAGGATGTATCTCCAGACGTACATGTCCACAAATACCGATGTTAAAACGGTCCATGGGTGCAGCAATGTGTGGTTAGGAATCAGTTGCAGAAATGGGACGATGATCTTCTCGTAATCTATATCCTTCTCTCCGCTGAGCACCAGCGCGTTGTACGTTTTGCGCTTGAAGAACTGGAGAAGGAGTGATCCCAGTGTGGTAGCAATGAGCAGCCCCTTCGTGGTTGGTGGAAGCGAGAGATTCACGTTAAGCTTGGAAGACAGAGACGACATCCGGTTGAAGACGAAGTAGCCGATGGCAAGTGTGATGAGTCCTATAGTGGGCAGTGACGTTGGTTGTGGGGTAGAAGTGCGCGTGTGGGTCGACACCAAGTGAACAGAATTGTACAGTTGAAAGCCTCTCTGGGGTTAACTGACCGCAAAAACTGTTGAAAGAGCTTTGTTTTACGACGGTTTCAAGTCGGTTGAATAGATACGCCCCGAGGTTTAAATCTCTGTACGCAAAACAAGCGTTGTGCCGTGAACGTGTCTTTTTCAATTTTCGCGTTGAGGGTTTTGGTCCAACGCTGTGGCTTGTGGCTGAGGGAGCTCGCACCACATTGGCTACAACTCCCGACCTCAGCATCTCTTCTATCCAATTCCCAGCGACATTGCTCTCAGATAAGCGAGTCATCTTTCACACGCTTACTGTTGAAGAACCGTTTAGTGTGACTAAGCTGTTGGTGTTTTTTGTATGCAGCCTACCTCATAGTGCACAGTGGTATGCCAGATCGGTGTGGCACCAATGAACAGTGGATATCAATGATCCAACTACCTCCGTAATGAGTTCTGTCTGTCCATGTTAGGTATGTGGTGGATGGGTCAGAAGGTACATGCACAGATTTAATACTTCTGCTTGTCTGATCTTATCGAATTCTGGATTAAAGGGCCTAGAATACGGTGGATCTGTGTTAGTATAGAGGCCACTAGTTTGAAAGTTGATGAGCATGATTACTGCTCTGAAGCATGTGTGACTCTGCTCGATGTCGAAGTTGAGCTAACAAAACCTCATTGAGAACTTCATGCTCCTCCTAGTCAGAGCCGCTTGATGATGATACCTCTTCATACTACCGCTAGATGGAGCCTCGTAATCTAGTCCTATGTAGTGAAAATAAGTGATTTTTCATCTTATTCCCTGTTATCTCTCTTCCTCTGCTTGGGATTTTGTTTTGTAGAAGTTAGACTCCATGAAAGCATGGCCAGCCAAATGAGGAAAGGTTATGAGCCCTCTACTTTAGGCAAAACAAGTCACATGTCAGGTTCAAATGCATATCTTTCCCCCAAAATATATATATCTCTGTTGTGTGTAAAGGTTCGTATTGTTTTGTCTGGTTTATTATTACGAAAGTGGCCGTTGACGACTGCATACTGAGAGGACTCGCTGCCCCGCTATTGAAAATACACACACATAATGTCCACCAGCCCGTCGATGCAGCCCAATCAGGATAACTCTGCAGACGACAGTGCTATAGCTAGCAAGATCAATAAGCGAAAGAGAACCTCATTCCTCACAGATGAGCAGAAGAAGAAACACCACATTGAGTCGGAGCACAAACGCCGACAGGCCATCAGAGATGCATTCATCAAGCTTACCCAGCTCGTGCCCGCACTTGAGGCCTCCGATGCCCGCTCTGAGATCTTGGTGCTGGACCACTCAACAGAACACCTGCTCAATTTATACAACGAAAATGCAAGACTGGTACGAACTCTTCAACAGAGGGGACTATCAGTTCCATCGTCACACGTTATCCCTTTCCCCAATGGAGAACCTCCTAAAGTTGAGCACAGTGTTGAGCACAGTGGTGATCAATGAACTAGACCTACCCACCACCACCAAAACATAGAAGTTGATGCGATTATTGTGGACATAAAGACCGTCAAGAGGACATCTGCTTGAAAATATCCTTCTATATAGCTTATTTTAGAGGCATGTATTCACGTCTTTTTAATACTCCCTCTCTCTGCCTCTTTCTCAGTAGCTCATGACGAGTTGTCTCCTCAGCTACCATCGAGTAACCACCGCTGGAATCGGGCGCGCGCGCTCCTCACCTCTTGAAAAGATCAATCTCGGCGGCTGTTCAAACAACGTATAGACCACCAGCACAACACCACAAACTACGCCATACGCTGTACGCCATGTATAACGGTTTCCAGAACGGGTTCTATCAGGGCGGACAGCAACAGCAGCAACAGCAGCAACAGCAGCCACTGGGGTATCAGCAGACGGGATACCAGCAGCAGCAGCAGTTCCAGCCTCAGTCTCAAGGTGCCTACGGTCAGTTTCAGCAGATGGGTGTGCCACCCCAGACCTCTTTCGGTCAGCCAATGGCTCAGCCACAGACGTCTTTTGGTCAGCAGCAGCCTCTTTACCCTCAGCAGACGGGTTACATTCAGCCCCAACAGACAGGATTTGTCGGTGGTAACTACGCGCCACTTCAACCACAACAGACGGGATACGCTCCTCAGCAACAGCAACAGCAATTGCAACCACAAGCTACAGGTTTCTTCTCTGCTTCTCAGAAAGTAGAGAAGAACAGTGATATAAAAATCCCAAACATCAGATTATCTTTCATTACTGCCCAGGACCAGCAAAAATTTGAGCAGTTGTTCCGCAGTGCCGTTCCATCTGGTTCCAATGCCATTGGTGATGTAGCTGCTAGAGACATTTTGCTCAAATCTGGTCTCCAACCATCTCAGCTTGCGTCGATTTGGGAATTGTCGGACCTCAACAAGTCTGGGCAATTGCTCTTTCCAGAGTTCTGTTTGTCATTACACTTGGTAAACATCGCACTAAGAGGTCAACAGATTCCCTACCAGCTGGACTCTGCCATCAAGAAGGAAGTCGAAGGTTTCGTCGATGCTATCAATTTTTCCATACCAGATGAACAAGACAATCGTGCGAAAACTCCTTTCGATAACTTGTCTCAATTGAACACTTTGAATCAATTGGGTGGTTTGCAGTTCCAGCAGTCTGCTCAACCACTTGTTGGTCAACCAACAGGTATGCCACAGATCTCTTTCGGTCAGCCATCACAGGCACAGATGACTGGATACCAGTCACTCCAACCACAGAGAACAGGCTTTTCTCAACCACTACAGCCACAAACCACCGGTTACATGCAACCTCAGACTACTGGTTTTATTCAATCACAGGCCACTGGCTTCCAACCACAACCATTACTTCCCCAAATGACTGGTTTCCAGCCAGGTATGACACCAACTGGAATGTTGCAGGCCCAGAAAACTGGTGTTGGCAACAACTCTTTCTTCCAGTCCAACCTACTTCAACCACAAAAGACCGGTTTCCAGAACCTGCAGCAATACGCTTCTTACCAAAACCAAGACTTTATCAAGCCAGATGAGAAAGAAAAATTCAACAAAATATTTAACACTTATGATACCAAAAGAACTGGACAGCTAGATGGTAAGGTATGTGCAGAAATTTTCCGTAAATCTGGTCTGAACCGTCAAGAGTTGGAGAAAGTTTGGAACTTGGTAAACATTGATGATAAGACTTACTTAGGTAGAGAAGGATTTTCCTTGGGTATGTGGCTTATTTACAAAAGACTGAATGGTCATGAATTGCCAAACAGATTGCCCGAATCCTTGTTGACTTCCACAACTTCTGTTTTGAACGAAGTCAAAGAGAAAATGAAATTGACAACACCGGCCTTCACTAAGAAACCATTTGGTGCTGCTTCTTTCAAAAACAACGACGATGATGTGAACATTTCCAAGAATAAAAAATCAGAGCCAGTACCGGGCGCAGCTGATACACAGTTGTTGAGAAGCCAGATTGAAGTCAAAAAGGCTATGCTGGAAAGTTTGACCCAAGACAACGCTGCGGTCTCTGCTGCTAACGATGACGATATTATTGCTATTTCAAATCTGAAGTCTCAAATCAAATCCTTACCGGTTTCTTCTGGCTCTAACGAGAAGGCTCAACTCAAAAACAAACTGAACAGTTTGACAGCCAAAGTTCCGAACTTGATCCGTGAGATCTCCAGAATTGACAATGAGATCACCAACGCTAAGATTGAATTGTACAAAATGAAAAATCCATCTACCCTTGTTGGTACTGGTCCTAATGGTGAAGTTACCGAAGCTGATAAGAGAAAAGCCAAGTCAAAGGCTTTGCTTGCTCAGAGAATGGCCGCTTTGACTGGTAAAGTGGTTGAAGATCCAACTGCTGACTTCGACAACCAACAACAAAAATTCTCTGAAGAGGTTGCCAAGATTAAGAGAGAAAACAAGGAAAACCAAGAGATTATTTATGATGTTCAAAAGAGTATTAATGACGTCTCAGAAGGTGCTCAGAACTCTTTGTCACAGGGAGTTGACCAGGCCAATTACAGAAAATTCGAATTGGGTGTCGATGTTCATCCAGAAGTTGCTCAGTTGATCAAAGAGTTAAGACAAGGCGCTTCTAATACCACCTTGAAGCCTTCTTCGACTGTCTCATACTCTTCCACGCAAACACACTCTGTCACTTCTCCACCTGTCTCTACTACCAACGCTAAGACTGCTCCACCAATTGGTCCAAAGCCATCAACTTCGGATTCTTACACCAGTTTCAAGACTCCAGAGGAGAGAGCTGCTTATATCAAAGAGCAAGCTAGGAAGAGAATGAATGAAAAGCTGGCAAGATTTGGTATCCAAAGAAGTAGAGACTCTACTTCTTCTACTGCGACGCCATCCCCACCACCGCAACAAGCTCAAACAATTAAGACGCCTCCACCACCGCAGACAACCCCACCTCCAGCACAGGTTAAGGCTACCCCACCTCCGCCTCCACCTCCATCATCTAGAGGAGTACATTTACCATTGGCTGCTACTGATGACGATGAAGAAGATGAAGAAGAGAAGAAGCTTCGTGAGCAACTGGAAGCTTTGAAGTTGAAGAAAAAGGCTGATAAAGAAGCCAAGCTGGCCAAGCTTCGTAAGGAACTTGAAGATGTTGAAAATGATGAGGATGAAGAGCAAGTGGCACCGAAAGAAGTTAAAACATTCGCACCCCTTGCTCAAACATTTGCGCCAAAACCTGTTGAGACTGTTGCTGCTCCAGTTCAGACGCCACAGCCAATTCATCACGACACCAACCCATTCACCAAGTCTCCTAAAGCGACGTCCATCGCTCCACCATCGGTGTCTGCTGCTGGTTCCAACAATCCATTTGGCAAACCGCAACAGTTCTTCAAGAGTGAATCTGTCTCTGCCTCTTCTTCCTTTGACCATAATAAAATCTCTGCTCAAAGAAACGCCCAACGTGGAGTTGATAATGACGACGACGATGGCTGGTCTGATGATGAAGATGAGAAGAACAGTGAGGATGAATCACTTCCAAACCGTCAAGGTGCTGCTCATCTGGCTGGCTTATTGTTTTCGGGTATGGGACCAGGTAAGGTCGCTACCCCACAAGATGAGAAGCCAAAGCCAGTTCCAATTGCATCTCCTTTGCCCTCTTTGCCTTCTGCTACTCCATCAGTTCCAGTTGCGGCTCCACTTCCACCTGTCTCCCAACCGCCTGTTCCAGTTGCGGCTCCACTTCCACAAATTTCTCAACCACCTGTTGCAGTAGTACGTTCAATTCCATCGCCATTGTTGTCGTCATCATCACCAGCCCTCTCAGTTGCTCCATCAGCACCATCAGTACCATCGGTGCCAGTTGAAGCTACAATGGATCATGCTGAGCCAGCCCAAGAGGATCTTCAACATGAACATCAGCAATCAACTGAGAATACATCTGTCATACCATTGACACAGCCTGTTCCACAACAAATTGCTCCTCCTATTCCTGAGGTTCCAGTTCCAGAGCCATATCCTTCTGAAACGATATCCAGAACTGAGTCTGAAGAGTTTACTACACCAACTGCTCAATCTCCAGCCCAAGAGTACGACTATCAATCCCAAGCTCCGCCCTCTCCTCCTGCTCCACCACCATTGCCACAGAACTTTGTGCCACCTGTTCCTCAATTCGAAACACCACCATTGCCTCAGACCTCTGCTCCTGAAGTTCCAAAAGACGCCCAACAAGCTCCTGCAGTTCCTCAATTCAATGCTCCTCCTGTTCCTTTGATGGAAGTACCTCCAATTCCAACAACAACTGCTCCAGCACCGCCACTACCAGAGACGGCACCGCCACCTCCTCCCGCACCTGCTCCACCACCTCCCCCAATCCCATCTAGTGGTGCTCCTCCTCCTCCTTCTCCTCCTCCTCCTCCGCCTCCACCTCCTTCTGCACCTGCATTTGGTGCGTCCTCTGCTCCAACTACGACTCCAAATTCTCTTCCAGCTGGTGGTTTGCCATTCCTTTCTCAAATCATGCAACGTAGAGATGATAGATTCGTTATTGAGTGATCCTGGTGCTGGAAATCGCGGTTTTTTACACTTGTCTCAAGATTGACATTTTTATCCTATATTTTTAGATTGAAATTTCCTTTGTAGTTTGATGTAGTTGTTGTGCATTAATCATGTTGTAAGCAATTTATCTATTGGGGTTCCAAAAAGTTTATAAGAAGTGACTGAAATGATGACTGTCATGCAGTGGAGTGGTGAAATTGAAGATGGCCTTGGTTCCAGACTCGCCGACTGCACAAATGCTGGTCTTAATCACAATCACTCAAGACTTCTCAGAGCTCCTTATTGTGAACTTCACACCTGGAGATGAGTGGAGCTGTGTTTTGGACGCTCCAAGGCTCAACGCTAGTGAATATGGGTAAACAGTCTGGGTCTGGGACGTAGCTTCCCATGTCGATGAACTTTGGGGTTGTGCATATTTTGGCCTCAGATACCAAGGCTTCTCTATGGCTTTTATTTTCTTTGAGATTGATGAGGACACCTTGGGAGCTGCAAGCGAGAATGTGTTCTATGATGTTCGGTAACTGATCACGAGAAATGGACTTCATTTGACAAACTCTCTCCCAAAAAAGAGCACTGAAGTTTCCTGGACGTGACATCTCACCGAGGTACACCTCTGGATTGTCACTCCACCTTTGTAACAACGCACTCTGCTCGATGTACACCTTCTCCATGATGCAATCTGGTACAAAGTAGAAGATGACGTGGTGCTTGATGATCCTGGCGGCAACAGCCTTGCGGATCTCGTGAGGCATGTAGTAAGGGTTATAACAACCAACACGAATGTTTCTGGTGCCAGGCTCACGATAGGCAATTATGGCCTGAAGTGGTGATATCATGATCGGTAGGAGAGATTTTTGGTTGTCCTCTAACTGTCTTGATAACCGTGGCTCGTTGCGGAAAAAAGATGGCGGATTGGTTTTCTATAATGGCGGCTCCAAATGGTAGTAGTAGATGTCGTATTCTCTGTATCACCAGCACCTGACTAAGTCACCTATTCTTCCTGTATTGTTCAAGTTCAACGTGGCATGAGTGTTAAGAAGGACAATAAATGTCGTTGGCGGCTAATTTATCTAGAAGACCCTCAGGCTACTACAGGCGCGTGAAGTCACCGCACGCCGTGATCAGACCGCCTCAAAGTGAGGTTGAAAGGAGACAACTCTGTGTGAGGCCATCAGCCTATTGGCTTTACTAGTTCTTTCTCTTTCACACCACTTGTCAACTCCACGCCCCTTTAAAATAGGTATTTTACCTAACAATATGCCAACAGGCGCTATATGGTGTCCGGGTTTTTCTCTCCTTTATTTACATGTTATGAGCCCTGGTTTCTGCCATTTTCACACGTGAAAGCTGGGCTACGATGTCACATAACTTTCCCCACACACTACTTGCGCCAGAAGTTGCCGCGGCTCCAGACAATCACCCTCTGTTGGTGTTGCCCCTCCACGGCCACTCCTATAAAGTGATGCGGGTTTGCCGCTCACCGAAATGGTCAAGCTCCTCTAACCATCGACGCATCTAAAGAATAATCAAGACACCTATAGCATGCTCATTTCCCGGCTCCGCGACCCTACGCAGCGGAAAGTGGAGCTCAGGCTCGTGATACAAAACCTGCTCCAACTCTACAAGGAGAACCGCCAGCACCCAACGAAGCCTGTGCTCATATTTCTCACCACCTTGGTAGCAACAGCGACGGTTGGGGTAGGATATACCATCAACAAGCTGGTCTCTGACTGGCGAGATAAGCGTGACTCCAGGCCGCTTTACCGCAGGTCGAGCTCGACCATACTTAAGAATGGTGCCAGACAGCTCTTCATCCCATACAAGAACCGCCAGAAGCGTGTGGTGATCCAACCAACCGACGTTGAGGTATACGAAAGAGACAAGTACAAGTTCAAGAACTTTGTGAGGAACATCAAGAACGAGCGTGATCAAGAAAAGGTGTTTTCCTCCAAATTCCTTAACCAGTTGATTATAATATGGAAGATTCTTGTGCCCAAGTTCACTGACCGCAACATTGTGTTACTTGTGACACAGTTCTTCTTCCTCATCCTTAGAACATGGCTGTCTTTGCTCGTGGCTAAGCTGGATGGTCAAATCGTCAAGGACATCATCGGAGGGAAGTTTAGGAAGTTTATGAGTGATTTGGTGTACTGGTTCCTCATGGCCGTGCCATCCTCGTACACAAACTCCGCCATCAAATATCTGGTCAAGAAGCTCGCAAGCAACTTCAGAACAAATCTTATGAGATACATCCATGATATGTACTTAGACGACAATATGGTATACTACAAAATTATGTTCAACGGCGAGGCCATCAAAGACATTGATAATTTCATCACCACCGACGTTAATAGATTCACAAACGCACTTTCTTCTCTTTTCTCCAACATTGGTAAACCTATGATGGACTTGGTATTTTTTGCTGTTTACTTGAGAGATAACTTGGGTACCGCTGGTATTACAGGTATCTTCGTCAATTATTTCGCCACTGCATGGCTTCTGAAACGGTTTACTCCGCCATTTGGTTTGCTAAGTAAAGACAAGTCCGCTCTGGAAGGTGAGTACTACAATGACCACTTGAACTTGATCAACAATGGTGAGGAGATCGCATTTTACAATGGAACAGAACTGGAGAAGATCAAGATTAACAATATCTACAACAAAATGATGAACCATGTCTTCAAGATCAACAGAATCAAGGTCCACTACAACTTCTTGGAGGACTATTTGTTGAAATACACATGGTCAGCTCTGGGTTATCTCTATGTTTCTATTCCAATTTTTATCACGTCATTTCAAGACACTGTCAAGAAAAGTACAGAAGAGAGAAACATGCGTCAGTTCATTGTCAACAAAAGGCTCATGCTTTCCATGGCAGACGCTGGTTCTCGTTTGATGTACTCCATCAAAGATGTTTCCAAACTGACCGGATACACTGATAGAGTGTTCACACTGTTGACTGTTTTGCATCAAGTCCATGCCACTGAGTTCAAATATGGTGATCCCTCTGATCACAACACTATTAGAGGCACTGTGCAATACCACTACAACGGTCTCCGCTTTGAGAAAATCAATGTTATCATCCCTGGAACCCAAGGTCGTGACGGTATCAAGTTGATAAATGAATTAAACTTCCAGTTGAGGAACCATGAGAGTATACTGATCTTAGGTATGAATGGCTGTGGTAAAACTTCTATTGAACGTGTCATAGCTGGCTTGTGGCCATTGTATGATGGTTTGTTATCTAAACCGAATGATGACGATGTCATATATTTGCCACAGAGGCCATACTTCAGTATTGGGACACTTAGAGATCAAATCATATATCCTTTGTCTCATGGTGAAATGATCAACAGAGGGATCACTGACTGGGATTTAGTGAAAATTTTAAAAGAAGTCAAACTAGAGTATCTACTCGATCGTGAAAGCGGTCTGGACTATTTAGACTCTGTTCAAACTTGGAAGGATGTTCTCAGCGGTGGTGAGAAGCAGAGAGTGCAATTTGCTAGAATCTTGTTTAAGAATCCAAAGTTCGTTGTACTAGATGAGGCTACTAATGCTATTTCGTCTGACATTGAAGCTTACTTGTTTGATATGTTAAAGCAGAAGAACTTTGCTTTTATCACTTTGTCCCATCGTCCATTGTTGATCAAATACCATGATTACTTGCTGGAAATCCATGACAATGGTGACTGGTCTTTCGAAACTCTGGGTACTGATGCTGCAATTACCTCTATTGATAAGGAAATCAAAGAAATTGAGTTGAAGTTGAAGCATGTTGACAGTTTAGAGAAACGTAAAAAAAACTTGGAGTTGTTGTTGGATGGCCATGAAATTAAAGATGAAGAGCTTGGTGATAAAGAGGCTGTTCGGTTGTTGCAGGACAAAATGGAAGACATTACCTCTAGTGAGGAGTACACAGAGGAAAGCAGTTTGCCATCCAGCGTTGCTTCTCCAGGGTCAGCTCCATCACCGAAAGTATTGACCTCAAAAAAAGAATCAAAGAACAAAATCAAGAAGTCCAAGCCGTCCACTAAATTATCTAAAGGCCCAAAACCTGCTTGATAATATTGCTGAAGGGGTTATTTATATGCTATTAGAGTCATGTCGTTTACACTGCAAGAATAACTCATATTTAGAATCAGAGACACATTTATATGTTTATGCACGATTTATTGAGTTACCATGGGACTTTAATGTCTTTCAGATTTACTGTATCAGTGAAAAAGATAGCCAATTCTGGAGACGTTTGGGCGTATGAGTGGGATCTATTAAATGGGTTCCTTCCCGCCTTCTTTTTACCTAGAATTGGGCCGTTTCCTAAAGGATCCCCTTCAAACTTCTTAACAGCGTGCTTGTCTTCTGCGTTTGCTAGGTCGGCGTAGTATTTGTTCCATTTTTCACCTCCCTTTTCATAGTCTGGGGTAGGGTCACAACCAATGTACTTGACTGAATCCTTTGGGTAGTGGAGCGCTGGCAAATGTAAATCAAGGAATCTGTGTCTCTTGAACTCGAATCCAGTGATAGTTATTTTTTGTGGGTACATACCAGTTATCTCATGGAACCTGGCAATGGAAAAAAGCACGTTCTCAAATGAATCACGGGCATATTCCTCAGTGTGAAGTCTCTGTTTGAAGGAATCCTTGATTAATCCAAGTTTCTGGGCTAGGAAGTAGTAGCTCTGGGCCTCTGACATTGGACCCGCCACTGCCTTCGTCTGTCCACCAGAGAATATGAGCAAGGAGTCACCGTCTAGCTTCAACTCGTTGATACCATCTTCAATGTGCTGGATAAAAAATGCATGGTCATGTCCTTCGATCTGAAACGACTCGAGAAACCAGTCCGATTGAGAACTGCCGTCACTGGTGAACCTCCATATCCCATGACCCGGGACGATGATGAGGTGTGTGGGTACAGACATAGTCAGGTCTTGTGTATTTGATGGTATCACGGTTAGTAGATCATCAGTGAAACTTCTGGTGTACGTAACGTTGTCGTAACTTAGCGAGTTATCGCGGATGGAGACTTCCTGTGGCCGCGGGCACGTGATACGGGGAGGAATTTATTATAAATTAGTGTTAATTAGTTATTAAAGAGATCATACAGTAAAAGTGGTTTTCCGATATCTGGAAAAATGTGCGCTTGGAGAAGACATACCACTGATAGCAGGGTTTGGCTTCGCCAAGGTCATTAGGTACGTCATGATGGGTCAAATTAAATAGTCATGATTGTAAGTGAGTTAATGCACTTTTAGCGAAAGTCTTACACAAACGCAAATGGTCTGAAATTAATCGATAGTCTGACGGCTAATAGAATAGCACTGCAAGCAAGAATCATGATGCCAGAGTACAGCACAAGCTTATCAAACTGGTACAAGTACAGATGGTTTCGAGAGCTTTCTATCGGGATGAAGGATCCAGCGATCAAACAGCCCAAGATTGGACCTGGTGTTGATGTGAATAGGAAGAATCCAAGACGTGATTCTGCACCTTTTGTTCCAAACACTTGGGCAAAGCAAGCTGGGTAAAGAGAAAACAAGGGGCCAATGCAGAATCCAAAGATACCAACGTACACAGCAAAGACGGTGATGTCTTCGTAGTGAACGGAAAAGATCCACATCGCCAAGGTACAGAGACCACCAATAGATAAGCAGATCACCAGTGTGTTACAGCGACCAATCTTGTCGCTGATAAGGCCAGGGAGCACACGGCCTGGACCACCCATGGCGTTGAAAATAACAAGCAGATATGTTGTCACAGTTGTGCCTGGGCTAATGAGCGTAGCGAAGTAGTCCAGGTAGAAGATTGCAGGGTAAGAACCGAACATTCCTACTAGGTTGGAAACTAGCATCGTATCGTAGCGAAGATCAGAGGTCTGGGTAATCCAGCTCTTAAGCATCGTAGCATATGTCTGTGGGAGGTTCTTGATCTTTTCTGACGTAAACTTGGAGTTCGAGATTGTCTCTGGTTTATGAATATATCTATCTTCCAGGTGTTGTGGAATCAAAAAGGCAGCACCAAGTGCCAATGGGATGTAGACGAACCCAATAGTTCTCGTTGTCCAGCCAAAACCGTACTTGTTGATCATGTTTTTGAAAATAATAGGCCAGATCATACCACCAAGTGAAACACCACACATCGACATTCCTAAAGCTGCGGCTCTTCTTCTCTTGAACCACTCAATGGGTGAGAACATAATGGGTGGGAACAGAAGCGATGAGCCCACAGAGAACATGACTGCCTGGAAGAAGTAGCACTTCCATAGTTCTCCTGGCTGTGTTGTAGAGAGACCGAAGAATGAAACGATAATGAGCAGGCCACCAAAAGTCAGCATATTTCTGATACCAAAGGCATATACCAAAGGTAAATTAAGTGGAGTGAAGCAATAGATGATGGAGGCCTGGCACGCACCGATGATGGCTAGTTTGGACGATGCAGTGTCCGCGAAGAGATCTGTCTCATAGAACGTCTGGAACGCTCCGTACGAGTTGATCATTCCAAATGTTGAGAACGATATACAAATACATCCAGCGATGACTAGCCATCCTCTACCACCCTCTGGAAAATCTTCATGATCTGCCTCCGGTGAGGTATTGTGTCTTGATGGGTCTTGAAGCTCAACATCGAGCGACGCTAGGGTCCTTTCCTTCTCGATCGACATTTCGCAGCAACTCTCTAGTGTCATGGTGCTGTCAAATCAACGCACGAAGATACCCAGTAAGAGTCTGCGCACTCTTTATACCCACTCAGGGAACAAAGTCAAGACTTAATAAGCGGCCAAACTAGGAAGCTAATAACTGTAACCGATTTCCCAAACGTCGTATGCGCGAAGTTTACAGTGACAGATCTATAGGTGCATACCCCTAACTCCTATTAAAAAAAGCCGCCTTTCAACACTTGCTAAACCTCCAGTATTAGCGCACCAACATGTGTGTTCCCCTAATTATTTATCCAAAAATAAACACCGAACGGTATCTCCCAAGGATGCGGAATTCCGCTAACGGGTATTAGCGGGCTCGGAAGTACGCCACACCTCTTCTGCGTCATAACCAATAACAACACGAGAGTCTACATGTGCATTAAGAGAGTCATAACAAAAATAAAATGCATTGGAACGAGGTGATTTACTTGAAATCCTTGTAAGTCCACTTCTCTGTAATCTTAGGCTTGTACTTTCTGCCTTGCTTCGTAGGGACACGCGTTTCAACCTTACCGGTTGCCTGTAACTTCTTCATATTGTCATAAAGCAAGTTACCTTCAGACTTGAGCTTTCTCAATGAGTCCGTGAGCTCATCAGCGAGTTTCACCTCGATTGGGCCGTCGGTAACGACGTACTTGGAGCCGAGCTTATGTCTCTTTTGCACCTGCTCCTTAACGTGGTCCATGTTCTCCGTCTTTTGGTTCTCCAATTGCTCATCGACCTCTTGCTTATATACTCTAATCTTCTGTAACTCACCAATCTGTTTCTTCACAGATTTGAGCTCAAGCTCGAGCGCGATTCTCTCCTTGTGTCTCTTCTCTCTGTTTCTCTGCTGCTTGGTTTTTTTCTTAACCTCAACTGGTTTGTTCAACGATAATGATGTCCCTTGGTCTTCGTCAATTTCTTCCTCTTCTTCTTCTTCTTCTTCCTCCTCCTCTTCCTCACTGTCAGAATCAATCTCCTCCTTGTCATCCAAAGTGTTGATAAGGTGCTGAATCTTGGTCTTGTGTTCCTCCAATTCAACTCTTTTGTCCTCTTTCTCCTTCTCAGAGATATATTCTTTTTCGATTAACTCTTTCCAGGACTCCATCGATGGGTTGTAAGATTTACCAGCGCTTGGCAAGGTTTCAACTTCTTTCACTGACAAAGGTTTATGTTTCATGGTCTTTGGGCCATGCTTTGGCTTGGTTACAGGCATAGAACTGAACTTCTTGAGCACATCTGGTCTCTTTGCATCGTCCCTCTTCTGCTTCTTGGTCTTGATGGTTTCATCTTCACCACCCCATACGTCATAAGCTCTAGTGTTGATGAGTCCTTCTTTCTCCACTATCGTAGCATGCGATGATTCACCCTGTACCCTTCCAGCAATCTTCATGAGTCTATGGATCTCTTTCTTTTTGACACCATCGACCTTATTACCCGATTTCGTATGATAATGTTGAAGACCAGGGGCCTTGGATCTCTGTGCCAAAATTTCAGAAGATTTGGTAACCTTATATGGTTTAACTTGTTTCTTCTTCTTCAAGCCCTCGTCACCAGCAACATCAACTTGGAACAGTTCACCAGAGTCAAGCTGCTCAGCTGATTCACCGAGTGTACGGATCTGCTCACGACGTTCTTCTAAACCGGCTTCAATATCATCGATATCAATGTTTTTTCTCCAGGCCTTTTTGCCCTTTCTGGACGGTTGCTTCTTTTGTTGAGGTCTATTTACTTCCATTTGCCACTTTATTGATGTAGTACAAGGAATACCAAGATGTGAGGTTTTGTTTCAATAAGGAAAAGAGAGATAATATATATTCTCAGTAAGGTGGGAAGCTCATCGCTACAAATAAAAATTTGAGGGCACAATAAAAAAAACTACATGTGTGCTCATAACCTTACCGTTTCCGGTTGATAGCTATTTAGCGTATCAATTTCACAATCATTGCGTGCAGTATGGAACGGAATGTGTGTATGGTCTCTAGCAGTTTTATAGGATTTACTAATTCATCCGCTTGGGTGAATGGAAGTATCGTTGGTTTCTACGAGGTAGTACCGTATTGCAATCCCGTTTGGGACATAAAGCCGGTGGGATCGGTGGAGTTCCATCGCGCTATCTTATCAGCGACCTCGGAGTATTTCAAGGTGATGTTTCTGTTTCTCGTTCTCTCTTTCTTTACTTGTGAACCAACTGGAAAGTGTGATGTCTAATTCTGTTCTCAAGCACCTTTCAGAAAGGGCAAGCACCAGAGAGACCATAACTTTCTGGAGAAATCCTATTCCAGACCATGTTAAGGCCCATCCAAAGCCTATCCATTTGTCTGATGGACTTCCAAATAATGGTTTCTACCCAGTTAAAAAAATAACTTACGATTTTATTGACGAGCCATTTGCAGAAAAAGACGTTGGATCTCTTTCATTCAACAACACTGAGTCAGATAAGCAGAGAAAGCTTGATCTAAAAAGAGCTTTAAATTATGGGCCAAATAAAGGTCATCAACAGACTGTGGACTTCTTTAAAGAATTCGTCACCTTCACTAATAAGCCATCATATGAGAATTGGGACCTGACTACTACTAATGGAACTGGTGATTCCTTGCATAAGGCTTTCAATCTATTGATTAACCCCGGAGATGTTGTCATGATGGAATCATATAACTATGTGACTGCTATTAATTACATCTCTTCTTGGGGTGGTCAAGTTATACCAGTTGATATGAACTTTGAATATGGAGGTGTTGATACCGACTCCATGTCTATTTTGTTAGATAATTGGTCAACTGGACCTTATAATGATAAACCAAAACCCAAAGTTTATTATACTATTCCTACTGGGCAGAACCCAACTGGGTTGACTTTGACTAAGGAGAAAAGAATGGAAGTTTACAAATTGGCACAGAAGCATGATTTTATCATTGTTGAAGATGATCCGTATGGATATATTCAGTTAGGTAAATATACTGATGGTATTAAAAATCCATTTACAAAAGGGAATTATACTGCTGATGCATTTGTTGAACAAGTTTTACCAAAATCGTTCTTACAATTTGATACCGACGGAAGAGTTATCAGACTAGAAACTGTATCAAAAGTATTTGCTCCTGGTACAAGACTTGGTTTCATTGTTGGCTATAAGCCTTTCATTGATTATATCATAGATCATACTAACTGTTCGACCACTGCACCATCGGGTATCAGTCAAGCAACTTATTTAACTGCTATTGATCAATTTGGCGGTGTCAAAGGTTTAATTGAGTGGTTTATCAAGCTCTCTAAGGCATACACCGATAGGAAAAATATTTTCTTGAAGGAATTATACGAATCTGATGCTTTTAAAAAGAATTATTTCAGCGTTATTGAGCCAAGTGCTGGTATGTTCATTGCAATTGAACTCAACTTTCCACAAAATGATGATCATAGATTAGAGATGGAAGAGTTAGGCTATAAATGCTTGGAGTCCGGTGTTGAAGTTATTTTAGGTAAGAACATGGCATTCACCTCTGAGTTCGCAAAGAAAGCCCAATTCATTAGAATCACCATTGCCACTGTTGAGGATAACGAGGAGTTGAAAGAAGCTGCATTGAGACTGAGCACAAGTATTTCGAGATATTTTGATAAGAGTTGATTCTCGCTACCGCACAGAAGTTAATGATGTTAATAATGTCATGTTACTATGCTGAATGTCTCCAGTGGCCCGGTGCCACCAAGAAGAGAGAGCTATATACTAGCCTCTACTAATCTCTTTATACTTGTCTTCAATACTATCAACGATTGCCTTGATGACACCGAGGAATGTAGAGAGATCAACGCCACCATTGATACATACATACGAAGGAGTATGATACTTTTTGGTTATAACTGTGCCTAACTTCTTGGTCATGTCCAGAAGCGTCTCTTCGGAGTTATTGAGTATGGTCTGTATAGCTTCATCTCGCTTCGGCTATGTGTTTACTGTTAGTAGTGGTCTAATACAGGGGAGGCACTGATGCAGAGTACTTACATCATAAACTGTGTATATGTAGCAGCCCATTGGTGTTTTACCGTTCTGTGGACCTAAAATCAGCATCATTGCAACTTTATTACGTCTTCCATTCTCTGGTCGAACAGATGGTATTGTAACTACCAGCTCAATAGGATCACCGAATCCAGGGTCGATCTGCTGTGAGAAAGTGAAGATGGATGCCGGTGGAGTACTCTGTGGTGTGTTTTGCGTGCTGTCTGACATTGGTTCCTGGGGCTTCGTTGTGCTTCGTGGAGTTCTCTGGTGATTCATGCTGCCCTATAGTACCTTATGGCTCTGTTGATAAAAGCGCGCGCTATGAAAAATATAGACCTACTTCAACCACTACAATAGCACCAGTTAAAATGTCTAAGCCAATTGCTCTTATTGTCGCTGCTATGCAGCCTTCCATGGGAATTGGCTACAAGAATGCTCTACCATGGAGGTTACGTCAGGAGACGAAGTATTTCAAGAAGTTGACAACAACGTGTAATGATAAACAGATGAATGCCGTTATAATGGGTCGCAAGACATGGGAATCTATTCCCATGAAATTTAGACCATTGGTCGGCCGTTATAACGTTGTCATCTCAAGACAGGCATCAACTCTTGGTGAGTTCAAAGACGGTGCTTTTTTCTGCTCATCGGTGGAAGCCGCTTTGAAGGAATTATCCAACAATGAGACGATTGAGCGCATCTTCATAATGGGGGGTGCGTTGATATACGACCACTGTTTGAAGAATAGCCTTGTTGACCGTTTGTTCATCACTGAAATTCGCTGTGTTGGCGAAGTACCAATGGACACATTCCTTGACTCTAATTACATTGAGACTCATTTTGAAAAGGTCCCACATCACGAACTGGAAGCTGAGGCCGGCTTCGCTGTTGATGATGGCGTACAAGAGGGTGACTTCTCCTACAACTACCGGTTATACAGAAGGGTTTGAAGCTTGGCCTTTTGGTACAGCCGTAGGCTAGGACAAATATACAGGTGATAATGAAGTGAGTGAGTAAGGCGGTAGTGAACAAGTAAGTAATAAACGAATACTAACGAATCGGGGAAACTCCTGTAAACGGACACTTTCCCGTAAACCCCGCGAAAGGCCGTTCGTTCAAAGCAACGCTCCGCCATCACGCAAACTCCAATTAGCCAAGGCAATTAAAAAGTAAAGGCAACCTCTGATTACCATTTCCACTATTGGGCCTACAAGGTGAAGTCACGAAAAAGCACAGCTCTTGACCTCTTCACCTTGTATGGAATTTCTACCTGAACGGTTCTCCCTCCCCCACCGCGCCTATTCGCGGCAGCACCATAACACCCGGACATCTCCAACATTCGTAATCTTCCCAGCCAGAGGGACCGCGCCACCCGCTTTTGCCTTCTCCCCTAAACGAAAAAAGACCAACAAAAAAAACCCATTGGGACAACCAAGCAAAATCAGCCAAAGTGAAGTTCCTAAAGAAAGCAGCATCCTCCATCACCAATTCAGACCCCACCACCGCCACTACCAGGAGCACCAACACCGACACCAACACGTATAGTAGCAGTATCGGCAGCGGCAGCAACAGCAACAGCAAGAATACCGACAAGGACACCAGCAAGAACAAGTCCACAACCACAACCACCACAACCACAAAGGACACAAGCAAGAATAAAAACAAGAAAATGTCTGACGCATCCAGTTCATCGTCCTGGACGTCGTTCCTCAAGTCGATTGCTTCGTACAATGGCGACTTGTCCTCGCTTACTGCTCCTCCATTCATCTTGTCCCCAACATCATTGGTCGAGTACTCACAGTTTTGGGGCGAGCACCCAGACTTACTCATCGCTCCAAACTTCATTGGTGATGCCAACTCATCTCAGTCCTCAGACGCAGATGAAATTGCCCAGGAACGTATAATTGCCGTCACCAAATGGTTCATTTCAACACTACGTTCTCAGTACTGCTCTCGTAATGAGTCAATGGGCTCAGAGAAGAAGCCATTGAATCCGTTCTTGGGTGAGCTGTTCGTTGGTAAGTGGAATGATAGTTCAAAGGAGCAGAACCTTGGCGAGACCATTCTCTTGTCCGAACAGGTTTCTCACCATCCACCAGTTACAGGTTACGCCATATTCAATGACAAGAATAACGTCCAGCTCCAAGGTTATAATGGGATCAAAGCATCAATCTCAACAGCATCTATCACTGTTAAACAATATGGTCATGCCATTCTGGAGTTCAAAGACTTGAATGAAACTTACCTCATCACATTACCACCATTACACATTGAAGGCTTGATCGTTGCATCTCCATTTGTCGAATTAGAAGGTAAATGTACCATTCAATCCTCCTCAGGCTATGTATCGATCATCAACTTCTCTGGTAGAGGTTATTTCTCTGGTAAGAAAAATTCCTTCAAAGCAAGAATCTTCAAAGATGTTGCTGCATCAAACACTAATAAGGATAATGCTTTATACACTATCTCCGGTCAATGGTCTGGTAAGTCTTCTATTTATCCAGGTTCTTCAACTTCGAAATCAGATGGAACACTGTTTTATGATGCACAGGCTAAAAATCCAGAACAACTGGTTGTTAAGCCAATCAAAGACCAGCATGATCTAGAATCCCGTAAAGCTTGGAAGCCAGTGGCAGACGCAATTCAACTGGGTAATTATGATTTGATTCATAAGGAAAAATCAACAATTGAGATTTCCCAGCGTGAATTAAGAAAAAAAGAACAAGAAAATGGTATCAATTGGGAAACCAGATGGTTTGATTATGTTGACGTGGACAAACAATCCTCCTCTACTCCAGACCCATTGGTTGGTTTGGCATCATTAGCTGGTCTCTCTAGAAGGAGTGTTCCAAGTGGTACACTTATTGGTGATAAAGAGGATAAAAAAGACGTGCCATCTGAGCATTGGAGATTCATTAGATCTAAATGGGATAATGAAAAGGAGATTAAAATCTAACTGCTAAGTGCATTTTTTTCTTCATCCTAATCCTCATCTATTACGCCATTGGTTATTTGAGTCTCTTTGCGGTTTCTACCTTTCAAGTGTATATCTCTCTAGTCTTTTTGTGATCCCTGTCCTTTGAAGTAATGCCTTTTTTACAATACTGAACCCTTTATATACAGATTTATAATGCAATAAGCAAATAGTAAACTATTGTAATTATAGATCTTCACGTTTCACGCAAGGTCTACCAAAACCACAAGGGAACCATTTTTTTAAACATCGGGATGGGCCTCCATCCACAAGTATTTAAAAGAGTGGTTTATGATTGAATTAAACTTGTCAGATTGCCATTTGCACCCACCCAGTAATGCTCCTCCCGAAAGAGTGTGCACAAAGGGTCGAGATCATCGCTCCTTTAAAGAGAGAAGAGGCATAATCCTGCCCGAGGGACAGGAAGTCCAAAACTCCCCATAGACAAAAGGCAAAGTTATTGTAGATGACCAAACCACAAGGGTTGTGGACAAGCTAAATAAAAACCTCACTCTAGGGCACAAAGGCTGCAACTCATCAACCAAGTTGGATTCAGTGGCTCTTTAGAAGAGTCAAAGAGGGACGTTCTCTATAGAAATGATCCTACTATGGTAATAGGTGTTAGTTCTCTGAATCCTATGAGCTGGAAAACCTCGTAAGGAGAAGTACATTCTCCCAAAGGATATGGCTAAAAACTTACTGAAGTACGTCGACAAAGAAAAAAAAAAATCAAAAAGAGTACGATGTGAAAGAAGGCGGGATGGGGCTGCCCTTTTATAGTTTTTTAGGTCGCGGCACACACAGAAAAAAGAAACGTGCCACTGTTAGGGCAGCAAGGGCGAGCGCGCGCCAGCCAATAGGGCACTCCGCTCATCTCCCACGTGATGTACTTTTTAAGCATTAGGGCAGTATCTCTTTGCCTTTTTTGTGTGACTGCTGGGTTTCGCGACTTGGGGCGTGCGCGCAGGGAATGTGCGGGTGTTTCTCACCCAAGCAGCCTCACCATAGGGCGGGGACGCACACACACCCGCACACCTCACACGCCGCTTAGTGGCCACAGTGCGGTAGGATGGTAGCGGTCGCGGCTTCGCGCGCCCACTCAGACTTTTTCACAACATCAATTTTCAACTCTTCAACAGAGGTCGGCTACGGCACACGTCTTCATCACACGATCATACAAAGAAACCAGTCACAATGGCCGAATCCCACAGATGTATGTTCTCATGACACAGAAGATCACGACGGAGGCGAAATGTTCTAATGAAACTGCTGGCTGTCGGCCCCTGTAGGCTCTAATGGAGGCTATGGAGCTTTTGAACACTGAAAAGTCAACAACACAAAGTATGCACCACAAAGGTGCGCTCGTGGAAGAGGGTTTGCTTGTTTCATTCTACATGTGGTACGATACCATCGTCGATTATAGCATACCAATGCTATTCACAGACGAGGCTTATGAGGTTCTCCGTGCCACAAATTTTAGTGTCCATCCATACACTACACAAAACCAGCACCAAGACCAACACCTTACCGTGTATATGGCAGGTAGGAACATTGGTCGTACAGAAATCATAAAAGTCATATCGGTCACCATTCCTCATGAATCATCCAAACTCTCACACATCCTCAAGTTGTTTCGTCTCCTCTATGATCTTTAGTGAAAAAAACTACTCAAAGAAACCAGGTTTACTAACATTTTATTTCTAGTGTACGTTAAGGGCAAACACGTCTCTTACCAGAGATCCAAGTCTATCACAAACCCAAACGTCTCCCTTGTGAAGATTGAGGGTGTCACCACCGCTGAGGACGCCAAGTTCTACTTGGGTAAGCGTGTCGCTTACGTTTACAGAGCTTCTAAGGAGATCAGAGGTTCTAAGATCAGAGTCATCTGGGGTAAAATCACCAGAACCCACGGTAACGGTGGTGCTGTTAGAGCCAACTTCAAGTCCAACTTGCCAGCTAAGACTTTCGGTGCTTCCGTCAGAATCTTCTTGTACCCATCCAACATCTAAATTTGGGGATTTGCATGAAAGTTTATGTTGTTTTACCGGTTCTTTCTTAAAAATATAATGTTTTATTCTGGAAATCTTCTGTCTTCTATATTTACCTGTATCGAGCTTTGGAAAAACTCATGTTTGCAGTTTACACCATAGAAACCCGTCCTGTACTCCTAATGCCTTTAAGCACAACCACCACAAACACGCCCTCTCCATCTAGCCCACATGAAAACGATGTTGAATTCATCGTACCAACCAGGATTTCTGCTTATGTTAATGTATTCGTAGAACTTGACTTACGTCTTAGGTACTATTAATCAATAAATATAAAGAGCCCATACTTTGAGCAGTTCCGAGGGCTCTCTACCCCCGTATCTTCTCCGGATCTCCACAAACCCCCCCCCTCAGTGAAGAACAACCCCCTCCCCACAACGAAAGTATTATAGTTAACGGCACTGACGTACACCACTAAAAAAAGATGATTCCATTCGAGGGTCTTATGCCATGGGGCATCATGCTCACGTTTCTTACTGCAGGAGGTACGTACGTCGCCCTGTCAAAGTTCCACTTTACCAACGACAAGAAGAGACCACGGTATGCTCTCGACCAATTTCAAAGACAAATGATGGAACGTGACTTCAGGCTCACTGGTAAATACAGAGAACAATCTCAGGAGGCTATTGCACCGGAGGCTTTCAAAACAAACGGTGTTTGGAAATTGGAGAAGATGAGTTGGTGGAAGGACTAGTCCTCGTGAGCTTGCTCACCAACCCTCACTATTTTGTATTAACGTAGTGGGAGACGGGGCTTCACTGAGCAGTATCTACTTATTTATTCTTTATTTATTACATTGCACCTTGTATTTGATACCGAGGTGCCTATTTATTGTCCATATACACTATATTAGATCTTGCGAGACTCGCACGCATAGTACTGAGAAGACTTTAGTTCATAGTCTACATTCCAATTTGTAACATAACACACCGTCTCTTTTGATTTGAAATAAATAAAGTGCAAAGATATTAAAAGTAGAGACAATTGAGGATAGAACATATAGTGGTAGGTTGCAAAGCAACAAATACCTTCAAGACATAATGTGAAGATGATTATTGTAAATAAGAGTTCATTAGCACATTTGTTGAAAAGAGAATAAAAACAGTCCCTGTATATGTGTGTGTCAAGTAGAGGATATGAAATAATGTCCCTCATTAAAAGAGAGTAAAAGAGAACTGAAGGTAAAAGAGAGAACGAAAACGTAGAAAATAGTAGATAAGTAGGTACAAAAATGATCCAAGGGTATATGAGAGAAAATAGAAAAATCAATGCAAAAACGGAGGACATAACGTAGACATGAAAAAAACAAGCAATATCATCAACTGACAAAAAATCTCACCATAGGACCAAAACATAAACACAAAGCAAAGTCAAAGGAAATGTATAAACATAACCAATAATTGACGAAATAAAGATAAAACGAACCAAAGCAACCAAACAAGATCAAAATATGCGACTTCTTGACAAAACACAACACCCAAAAAACATAGAACTCTTCTTAACCAATCCTCATACTTCTTCTCTTGAAGAAGTCCATGACTTTCTTGGCCGTAGATGGTTCTTTCTTCTGATCGAAGCTTGTATAGGCGATAACAGACTCTTTCTTCTTTGGCACATGGGAATGTCTTCTGTTCTGGATGTTATCAACATGAGACGGTTCCAAAACTTTCTTCTTCTGTTGCTGCTGTTGTTGCTGTTGAGCCTTTGTAGATTCCAAGGATGTGGAAGACTTAGAATCAATTTGAGAAGAGTAGAACCCCAAGAAAGAGAATCTCTTGGTCTTGCTGTTGTTAGAAGCAGATCCTTGATGCTGAGACTTGGAAGAAGAAGGAACCCTCAACTGCTCTTGTGGGGAAGCCTGAACCGAAGTATTCTTGGTCAATGTAGAATGCGCAGATGGTTTAGAAACTGAGGAATGGACGCTAGATGAACGTGATGGCTTTGACAAATTCTCAGTAGTGGAAGATGAAGAACCAAACAGCTTATCCATAACCATTTCTGCGGCAATAACAGCAGAGTATCTATTTGCTTTCTTCTGTATTTTCTCCTGTGAATCATCCAATGGTGTTTTCTCCTCAGATTTTGTATCTGCTGGCTCTTCTGCAAGTCTTTGTGGGGAGGAAGAGAAACTTGTAGACAAGAAATTTGGAGACTTTGGAGTGATGATTCCACCTTCAGCCAATGCGAGATCAACATGCGGTTGGCTGATTTTGCTATTACTCAATGATGTGATTGATGTGG
Source organism: Petasospora mycetangii (assembly GCA_003708295.3). Lineage (NCBI taxonomy): Eukaryota > Fungi > Ascomycota > Saccharomycetes > Phaffomycetales > Wickerhamomycetaceae > Petasospora > Petasospora mycetangii. Next base: position 652,617 of record PPNU03000006.1, read on the forward strand.
TGGACTCAGATCTGCCGAATGGGGTAGATATGTTGTTGTTGTGCAATTGGAAATCCAAATCCTGAGAATCTTGAGCAGTGTAGAGGCCTGGATGGTAAGAAGTTGGTCTTGGTTTTCTTGGAGCACCTGGTAGTTTCTGACTTGGATTTGGTTGATGGTAGTTGTTCGAATTTGTTGGAATCTTTGGGATAATGAATGTTGGTGTTTGCTTCTTTGCAGGTGATTCTTCAATAGCAGTGTTGATCAGTTGTTCTCTCTGCGTCATTGAGGAGATACCAGTGTGTGTAGTAGATCTTGGAACACCTGCACTTGCCATAGTAGCAGGTCTCTTACCAGTAGAGTCACGACGAACACCCTCGGAAGCATTGAAGGAGTTAGATGTCGGAATGCTGTGTCTAATCTCATCGGCATCAACAACAGCTTGCAGGGCCATAGAGGCTGAACTGTAAGACTGAACTGAACCACTTCTCTTGTGTCCTCTTGGACTAAACGTAACCTGTTCGCTGATGGATGTGGAAGACGTAGAGGATGGGATAGCAATAGCATGACTTGAGGACGTTTGTGGTGGCAGTGGAGATGCAAAAAATGGTTGAGTTTGTTTGTTGTGATTATTGAATGCAGAAGATGTGTCCATTAAAGAATATCTTCTGTAGTCATTCATAACTGGACGTGGCTGTGGCTGAGAAGTCTGAGTAGTGGCATTGGTATTGTTCTTATCCCATTCCGATGGAGTAACGGACAGGAATGGAGCATGTGGGGCTAGCCATTGATGACCCCTAATATCTCTCAGAGTGATTCTCTTCTTTGGGTTAGGCACCAGAATTCTTCTCAAAAGATCTCTTGGCATTGGTTCAATATATTCTGGGAAAGTCAGTGGAGTAGAAGTGATGTATTGGTACAATCTTGCAATGTTATCACCATCTGGGTTTTGTGGATCGTCATCAAATGGCAAATAACCAGCAAGCATGGCATAAAGGATGACACCGCAAGACCAGATGTCAACCTTTCTTGACTCATAAGGCTCACTAGAAATAACCAACTCTGGAGCTGCATAACATGGAGAGCCACAAGAAGTCTTCATCAGCTCGTGGCCTGGGGTAAAACTGTTGACGAAACCAAAGTCTGTGATGATGATGTTTTTGTGTTTATCAAGCAACAAGTTTTCCAGCTTCAGATCCCTGTGTACAATTCCTTTAGAATGCATATAGTGAACACCGCTTACCAGCTGGGCAAACAATCTGCAGGCAAGTGAGTCCTTGAGGTATCTATGTTGAAGGATATAGTCAAAGAGTTCACCTCCCGAGGCATACTCTAAGACGATACCAATATACTTATCATTCTGTAAGACTTCTTCCAGTTTAATGATGTTTGGATGGGAGAGCTTCTTCAAAGCATTGATTTCTCTGTGAACTTTAGATTCACGGTCAGAACCTCTTGGAATAGACTCGCGACGGATGAACTTGATAGCGACCTGAGATGGCTGAACACCATCTTTACGCCAGCCGAGTTTAACTTTACCGAACTCACCTTCGCCTAGCGTAGAGCCGAGAATGTATGAGCCAAACCTGATCTCCTTGTGCGCTTTGCGAGGCTTTGTTTGAAAGCTCTGACGGCGTCTTGATGTTGTAGTTGTGTCACTCATCCTGTCTTACGTGTAAGGGGGACCTCGGGCTTGAGACCTTGAGTACCTAGGGGGTAGAGGAAGTGAAAAAGCCCACTTGTAAACTGTGTAGTACAAATGATCTGCGTAGATATTTGTCTGTGTGGGGCGATCTCAAGTGGCGCTTTCCAAAAGAGTTGAGAGATCTACTTGCGGCGATGGCCTGCAATCGGTACAGAACAAAAAGTGAGCTGGGTGTAAATATGAGGGGAACCGATTGCGACGAGTTAGCTCGTTTGGCTTTGTACTCGTGTATTGTGGTCCTAAAGTGGTAGCAAGTTCCTTCTCTTGGAGCTAGAGTAGTGTGCAAAGAGCGACCTTTGTGGTTGTATAAACAGGGGGCACTCTAAGCGGGCTGTGTTGTGTTAGTATGTGCGTAAATAGGATGAGCGGTCCACGGGTTAGATGGAACAAGTGAGCACAGCACTGATTCCTGAACAGTGGCAATCCAGCGCGCTGTGTCCTTTTTCTCCTGTTTTCTTGAAACAACCGTGGGAGCTGTTGTTGTTGAATTGACTCACTTTTCTAGTACTATTCCTGGGACACGCGCCAAGGGGGGTACTGGCAGGGGGAGGGGTGTGAAGGGCAGTTTCCGGGGTTGCCGGGTTAAGGAGCGTGGTGCTGGTGTGTTGAGCGCGCTCAGACGGTGCTCTGGCTTTGTAGTGTACCCGTGGATAGCAGGTGTGTCTTGTTTCTATACTGAGATGGCGGTTGTAGCGGTGTTTCGTTTGTTTATATTTCTCGTGCCCAGAAGAATTTTCGGGTTTGTTTACATTTCCCGATGCGGGTGGTATCCCCAGGCACGCAGAATGGATATCCCGGTTTCATAGGGAAAGTGGTAGGAGACAGCGCGAAATCTCGAAACCGTGGTGGTGAGGTGGGAGAATAGTTCCCTGCCTAACTCTGAATAGGGTTCGTGCCTAGCTACTCAGCGCGAAAATATGTCTCTGCCTAGCATCCCACAAAACTTTCAGCCATGGGACTCCCAATTTAACGGGTGCGTCCTGCCTATGGAACGTGCGCGGATCAGTAGGAATGGACGACAAAGCGTCAACAATACGTCAGTCCTGAAGGTAGTGGTAAGCGAACCCCTGTCGGAGTTATATTAGGACGCGCACAGTAGTTATTAGTATGGAGCTATCTGAGCTTCTGCTAGACAGCATTCGTATACCCTAACAATACATCTCAACAGCACTAAAGAGAGCTGTCCCTTAACATGAGCCAACAACTGACCCGTGCATTCCGATCACTGCAAGCACACATCACCGACCCAGAATGTCATGCACTGTTTTAGCACCCAGCAGGTCGCTTGAAGGCATTCCGTTTGTCGTCTGTTTACTCATTGATGCTTGATAGTGAGGGAATGTAAACAATGGAGCCTGGACCTAACCCTTGTACTGCTAAATCGGGATAAAATAGTCTCACTGGCGCATCGTTCCTGTGCGTTCACATTGATGATATGCCAGCATCTATAGGCCCTTTGAGGTCAGCTCAGGTGACAAAAAGCTTCTCTAAAATGTTTAGGCACATCTTTATGGACTGGACGAAGAAAGGCGTCAGATGGGAGGATATAATCTCTTCATAGAGAAAAGTCTTGTCCTCGTGTGCCTGATTCAGGTTTGGACCGGCTGATAATTGGTCGCTCCTTCAAAGGCACGCTGACTAGTGGAAGTCGGACTTACAAAAACTTCTCTGGGTCTATTAATTTAGCAGCTGCCATAAGTTCAGAATTGAAGCTAATCCGAGCCTCGCATCATCCATGAAGAAGCTGCCATCTCACGCTGCTGCTCACAGCAACCTTCATAGCATACGCTGCAACCAGCGGCTCGCAGCGATCGCCCTGTCTCACACTTCTGATCTTCCACAATCTTAATTGCCCAAGGGTGAAGCAAAACTGTTGCCTTGAGATAAGCTGCATCAGCTCAATCACATGACCTTCTGTAGAGCCACCGTGTATTTGGAAACTCACAGTAACCGATTGCTTACACTTTGTGCTTTAAGCTCGTTCACCAGGCCCCGGCTCTGTCTCCGATAACGCGCCAACGGAACTCCGTGTCGAAAAGTAACGGCTGGTGCTTTAAATTGCGAAAAGAGAAGAACAACAAAGAGTTCATGTCAATTCGTAGAGATATAACTGGATAATTTGGTCCAGCTGTTAACTTATCCTCCTGACAATTTTATTCAAAGGACTGCGAACGTCTGCTGAAGATGTATCGGTAATAATACTGAACACATCCAAACACCACAAAACTCCCCAAAACACATCCGAACACCACGCTTGTTACATCTAAGCAATTTAATTCCTTAATCTCACCGTTGAAAGTAACAAAAATCCTGCTTTCAATTGAATGTGTCTTTTGGAATATCTATGCTTGGTATTATTTTATGGGAGCCTTGAAAGCAAAATAATTATTTAAAAAAAATTAATAAGCTATTTTGTAACTTAAGCAAATCAAACATCTGATTTAGAAAACTGATTTGCTATTTTCTACATATATTTGACGAAAGATTAGTCGAAGAGCTTTGATGTGACAGTTCTGAGCCTGAGAGAATAGTATATTTTACATAATTTCAAGAATAGTAAACATAAAAAGGTAAACCTTTGAATATATCTAATTGTTAGTGCGCTATCAAATATCGAATGGTAAGGGCACAACCAGATAGACTATATGTAAGATCGCAAATCTGATGAGAATTTAACACTACAAGCATCACAAGTCACTCATCACATATATACATGTATTCATTTCATTAAGTATCAAAAGTTCTTTCTCTTGCCTAAGTTTCAAAGCTGCAAGTCGGCTAGTTTGAAAACACCAGATTGTTGGAACCCTGAAGCGGCACCATTTGTATCCTTTGACTGTAAAGAGGAGACACCATTTTGCTTTACCTGTTTGTGCCTTGGCTTATCACTCTTAGCATTTTCAATAGAACGCAAAAGAGCATTGTCCTTTTCCTTCGTCAAATAACCTCTCTTGTCAACCCTTGTGTAGTAATTAATGTCCCTGAATTTCGTCGGACGTGCTGGCAATGGGACATGACCACGCTCCAGAAAGTATTTGACTGGATGAAGATGTGACGAAAGACTCAATTTACTGAAATATCTTGCTGTAAATTCACCACCAGCCCGCTCGATGGCACGAATGGCCTCCGTGGAAGCACCGGAAGCTTCTATTTTCATTGGGACGTTGAACTCCTCTTTACCATCGGCAAGTATCTTGACACCATCCTTAATGGACCCCGTAATCAAACCAACCTGTTTCATCTTTCTCATGTTCAAGACTTCCCCTTCAGCGAGTTGGAGACGTCCATTTTGATAAAACTCCAAAATTCTTTGTAAATTGAGTAACGTTAACTCCTTGGCAGTGACTCTTTTGAAACCAATTTTTGGGAAAAGCTTGGTGATAGGAGTCTGACCACCTTCAAACCATGGTTTGACAGTACCACGAGCTTTCTGACCTTTCTGACCACGACTGGAGGTTTTACCATAACCGGAAGATGGACCACGACCAACACGCTTGTGTGTCTTGGTTGAGTTAAGAGAAGGATGAAGGCGTGAGAGCAGCGATACAGCACGGGTTTGTGTACGCACTGGTGTAATTGCGACACGTCTTAGTACCGTGGAGGAAAACATATCTACTAAGTCTAGCACAGTTGGTGGCTCTTCCAATGTAACTTGTTGAAGTGTTGATGCGTTCGTCGAGATTTTTTCACTAGCGCTCGCGAGTTGTCTAATAGTGCCCTTACCAGATCATTATAACTATGTAATACGAAATATTTAGCGTGATGTCTGGGTCATAGAGTTCGTTGAGTTTATACATAAAATACCCTGATTAGAATACTTGGCGTTCGAGGAGGTTGCTTACCTGTTCAACGAGTCTCTGGGTGTACGCTGTTGTGGATGAGCCACGAACAGCTTTGATCATACCGAGACACTGAACCAACACTCTTCGGTCGTTCTCTGTAACTGGGGGCAGAACAGGGTTCATTTCAATCACTGGTAGAAGAATAGAGTCTCTGAAACTTGATAAGAGAAGTTTTTTGACTGAGCTGTTCGGAATATCGTGCCAGTATGCTGTGTGCTTCTGTGTCAAAGGCCCAATATTGTCTAGCTCATCTTGTAAAGGTTGAAACACAGCAAGGAGGTAGTGAAATGACATCTTGAAGAATCTTTCCCAAGTTAGGGAAACCCTTTGTAGTGCATCCATTTCGTTATTTAATGAGGACTGGAGCAAGTGTAGATGATGCTTGAGGAACTCTGTTAGCTCTCTAACCAATGTAGGAGCAGCAACGCCACTTTCGATACGGAGTTGTAGCCATGCAGAGACTATTTTGTTTGCGTCTTCAATAGGAATTCTTAATTTAAGTCCAGTGGAATCTGATTGAGTGAAGAGTGGCGAAAGTGCCATGGATAAAGCGTGCCAGGCGTTATCAGCCAACTGCTCCTTCTCCTCTTGTGGCAGCATTGATCTGTGGGCCAGGGAAGCTCCTAGTGGGGAATCTTTACCAGACATCTCCAACTGTGTTGGATCAAATGAGTAGAGGGTGGAGCCTGATCCAACGAATTGTGAGTTGGAAGAAGAAGAGGAGAGTACGTTGTTGTGATGACTATGTTTCAAGAAGCTTCCACCACCGCTCTGATGGCCATCGAGCGACATATCTGTCTTTGTACGTATAAGAGCCTCTTTCGTTTTTGTGCGGGCAAACATCTTTGCACGAGAGAACTTGCCTTCTTTCTTCTGTGCAAGCACTGGGCTTGTAGTGGCGCTTGAGCTGTTGATACTGGTTGGCGATGTTGCGCTCATCGTTTCGAGTTGGGTAACCACAGGAGTAAAACCAACATTGGAGAGTGTATGAGTAACAGAATTTATAGTTGACGAGGAGCCGTTCCTGTTCAAGTACCCAAACGGTGAGCCACCAGTGATAGTGTTGGATCGAGACGTTGTTTGTGTCAGATGGCTCGGGAACTGTGAGGACGCCGGGCTGCGTACATCTTCCTCGAGTGCCTGCCTTGTGTGAGTGAAACTGATCGTGTTCGCTAGCGTAGAGGTACTCCGCTTTCTCCGCAACTTGTTGTCCATCTTTTGGTGGATAAATTGGTTCTTTCTAGCAGCTGATAGTGTTACACGGGCTTCGAAAGATATGCGATTTCATGTTTGTAGTTGAGCTGCGCGATCAACCTCATCGCCACTATCAACATATTACGTAACAGAAGCTATTTCATATAAAGAGAAGAGAAGTGCGGTTATTTATTATTGCCCGTACTCTTTTGAGAGTTCGAGGGATAGTATTGTCATGATGTTTCGTGAATTAACTTATTTTGGGAATATAAAGCTGGACTGCGGACTTTCTAAAATGGGGAGCAGTTAATCGATCATTGATGGAAAATCAAAATGTAGCACCTTCGCACACAAATAATCGTTCTTCATACTTCTTGCACCAATTGACCACGGCTCTAGCACTGCTGACCAAAACCTCTTTACGAGCAGACCCACTGGTGACGAGGTACACTTCGTAGTTGGGTGTGGACCAACCAATACCTGCCAATGATGGTGTTCCGGCATGCGATGAAGCCCATTTGCAATAGGTGACACTGATCTTTTTTGATCTGTTGATTGATGAATGCAGTGAAAGATAGTGTGAATGCAATTGAGACGGCTCTGTTTGTGTAGGCATCACATATTGCAAGTGCTTTTTGGATTTGTAGATGAAGTGATAAACCAAAGGGGCTGGAATATCCGCGGTGCTTAACCCACACATGATCGAAGTGTTGATTTTGTCGAAATGAGAATACTTTGTCATATCATTACACATTTTTTGAGCACATTCTCTCACTGCGAAAAATGCATTTTTGTCGGCACTGACAAGTAAAAGGGAAACGTCACCGACGTGTTTGACAAACACGTGAAGGAATCCATTGGAGTTGAATTTCGGTAAGCAGATGGGCAACCAGAGCTCTTCCTCTCCAGTATTACCCCTTGATTGATTAGCAACTGTGAGGAAGAGCACTTGTAGATCTGTTGTGTGTAATGTATGCGATCTTGGTCTTAATACCGTAATCAGTCTTCCACCTGGGCCTAGCAAAAGACCGTACAGCACTTCTTTGGTACGATGTTTAATCATTATGCTGTTGATCTTGGAGCGTATGGACTTGCGTAATTTAACACTTTGGAGTGCCCCAAGTAAGATTGATGGGTCAAAATGAGCTATGAGGCGGCACAGCAAGTCTAAACCGGAGACGCAAGCTCTTCCCAAGTGCTTGCCCAGATCGAATCCTTCTTTGTTTTGAAAAGAGCGCACAATATGGGGTTTACTGAATGTAGATAGCAAGAGGCTGTGAATGAGGTCCAACTGATTCATCAGATCGGACTCGTTCTCTTTCAGCTTGGATACAGCAACAAGAATCAATGGGGAACGGTCAAGAATGGTGAAGCGTGTGGAACCCGCCACAAAGGACTTCAATTGTGAGCCGTCCAAGGAAAATGATGAGACAAGTGTTTGAATGACACCTCCATCAGTGACAAACTGTGTTGATTGCTGTTGACCTTCTTCGTCTCTTTGCGTGTCTGTCATGGAGTAGATCGGCTTACCAGCCGATGAGAGCACATAGAACTGTTTGGCGCGTCGCATCTCTTTTTCTTCCTCATCGTTGACTTCCCATAGCCTTGTTACGGGCTCTGAAAGCATCTGACCCAGGCGATCCGTGAATTCAACGGCGCTACGTTCATCATCACTGAAAATGGTGAGCGTGGGGTTCGTCCTCAGAGTCCATGTGTCCGATGCAGTGCTTTTGTGGCGAAGGTCTAGCCCCGAGAGTGCATGCACCGAGCCAGCGTCATACAACGAGGGAGACAGTTCAGCACTCGCCAGTGAGACCTCTGTTGTTGGCTGAGCTTGTAATTCTGAGATTTTAATACTTTTGGAGGACCCCACGGTAAGCTGTGAGAGGGATGGCTTTTTGGTGGGGAAACGGGGCCGCAGTGGCGTCTGTGGCAGTGGCGGTGAGCCCCCGTAGCCTTCGTCGGGAGCTGAATTCATCGCAGTGTGGTGGGTTTAGCGATTCTGCTCTCCAAGCACCTGCTTTGGTTGGCGTGTGTTCTCCTCAGGGCAAAAGACCTCTTCAAACCAAGTATAGCAGCCACACGTATTGGAGACCTTTGCCCATAACAAAAACAAACACAAACCGCAGTGCTATATAACCATCAAATGTGCGCCTACCGGGCCCATCGCCTTTAAAAAAATTTCGAGCCCGCAGAGACGTCTTTGGATCTCCGCTTTAATGAGTGATAAACACACAGAATGAGCGCCAGAGAAAGACCTTCGACAGGAGAGACTACAGAGCTCGACAAGAAGTCGCTATTTGTGCGCTCTGTACCATTCCAGGCTACCGATGCAGAGTTCTTAGACTTCTTTTCTCAGTTCGCTCCGGTCAAGCATGCCGTCATCGTTAGAGACGCTAAGAAAGAATCCAGAGGCTTTGGTTTTGTTGCATTTGCTATGGAGGAGGATGCAGAGGCTGCTCTACAGGAGGCCAAGACGACCAAGTTTCACGACCGTCTTCTCAGAGTCGACATTGCCAAGAAGAGAGATCGTACAAACGCACGTAATGCTGAGCTCGCTCCTTCTCCGGTCCAGAAGAAAGAGACCGTGGAAAAGAGAAAGCCAAGATTGATTGTCAGAAACTTGCCATGGTCTGTTCGTGATCCATCCAAGCTCAAAAAGATTTTCTCCAGGTACGGTACTGTCGCCGAGGCTTATATCCCAAGGAAAAAAGACGGCAAAATGTCAGGTTTTGCCTTTGTCACTATGAAAAGATTCGTTAACGCTGAAGCTGCCATTAAGGGATCAGAAGGTTTGAAGATTGATGGCAGAGAAGTCGCTGTTGATTTTGCACTGGAGAAGTCTAAGTGGCTGGAGTATAAGGAAGAGCATGCAAATGAACTCGATGGTGCAGACGACGAAGAGGAGGTAGAGGATGATGACGAGGAAGAGGAGGAGGAGGAGGCCGAAAATTCCGACATTGAGGAGGAGGACATCAACAATGAAGCGGATGATCAAGAAAATAAAGATGCTGATGTTGCTAACGAGGATTCTGACGACAGTGATATCGAACTTGATAGCGATGAAGAAGTCCCAGAGGAAGACGAGAAGATATTTGAGAGACCAAAGAGAAACAAACAGGAAAAATACAGTATTTTTGTTCGTAACATTCCTTATGACACAGAGAGTGAAAGCTTAAAAGAACACTTTGAACAATTCGGTGACGTCAAATACGCTCTCCCAGTTGTTGATAAGGAGACTGGCCAAGCCAAGGGTACCGCTTTTGTTGCCTTTTTCAATGAAGACGCTTTCAACAAGTGTATTGATGGAGCTCCAGAATCATCAACCACATCCATGTTAATATCCGATGACGTTTCCCCGGCATATGTTTTTGAAGGCCGTATACTTTCAATCACACCAACCGTTGACAGAGAAAACGCTGTGAGACTCACAGAGAAGAATGCCCAAAAGAGAAGTGAATTACTGGGTAAAGCTCCAGGAGAGAAGGACAGACGTAATATGTACTTGTTGAACGAAGGTCGTATCACTGAACAATCTAAATTAGCTGCTAAGTTGAGTGCATCTGATTTGGAGATTAGAGAAAAGTCGTATAAACTGAGAGTACAACAGTTGAACAAGAACCCATCCCTTCATTTGTCTATGACAAGATTAGCTATCAGAAATTTGCCAAGAGCCATGTCCGCCAAGTCTTTGAAAGCATTGGGCCGTCATGCTGTTGTTCAGTTTGCCACTGAGGTCAAGGAGAAGAAGAGACAGCCATTGTCCAAGGAAGAAGTGATAAGATCTGTCAAGGAGAAGGAAAGATGGCTGGATGGTGAAGAAGAGTCAAAGAAATCTAAAAAACAGGGTGTTGTGAGACAAGCCAAAATTATCATGGAAGTGAAAGGATCAGGCGAGGCTGGTCGTTCGAGAGGTTACGGTTTCTTGGAGTTCAGAGATCACAAGTCTGCACTAATGGGTTTAAGATGGCTGAACGCTCACGCAGTAACACAGCAGGAGCTTCTGGAAGGTTTAACTGATGAGGAAAAGAAGGCAGTTTTAGCAGACGGTCCTGTTAAGAAAAGAAATTTGGTTGTTGAATTCGCCATTGAACACGCCGAGGTTATTAAGAGAAGAAAAGAGAAGATGGCCCAGGCTAAGAAATCTGCGGTGGATAACAAGAGAAAAAGGGATGGTGATAACGGTGAAGTTGAAAATGATGAAGAGTCTGAAGACAAGCCAAAGTCTAAGAAGCACAAAAGTAAGAACGGACCTAAGAAGCAGGGCAACAGAGCCAAGGGTCCACAAGTTGGTAAGAAGAGTACCGAAAAAAATTCACAGGAGGACGGAAAGGAAAACAAGTCTGAAATGGATGATGCTACCAAGAAGTTGATTGGTCAGAAGCGCAACAGAAGAAAACAGAAAAAAAGTGGTAAGTGATTGTACATTGGAGAATTTTGCATATCTTTTATAAGGGAGCTCAAAGAGTTTCACTTTTGTCATGACCTATAGTAAATGTTACGTTTTATTTGCTCTGGAAATTCTTTAATTAACTACACAATAGATTTATCATAGGTAATGCTTTATGTATGAATGTATGTAGTATCAATGACCTCGTGGTGGTCTTTTTGTCAGTGACATCGTGTTTTCAACCCATCCTTCAGAACCACCTTCTTGTAACAAGATATCATACACGGACAAACATCTTCTTTGATCTTTCTCATGGCCGATGATAGCAGCGTTTCTTGTACTTGGAATACGCAGCATCTCACGCTCAACTTTCCAACCAACTTGCTTAGCCAAGTCCTCTACTTTGTCCACTAAAGCAGCATATGTTGAGGAGGCACCGAGAGCACTACCATTAGCATTGACACCATGATTGTGAGATCTTCTTTTGGATGGATATCTGACCCGAGCTCCAGACAAAGCATGAGAACAGCATGGAATTACGAGGAATGGATATCCGAGCAGTGGAATCCAACACGTGAGCTCATCAGAGTGGTTGCCAATGATGAACGTGTTCTTTGGAAACTGTGCAGTATTGACACTTGTGGATCTTAGCAATGAGGCAGATGAGTAGTAAGCAACAACAGGGACATCACCACCGTTGTTAACTGGTACATGGAAGACTCGACCGTTGTCTGTGATATGTGGAGCAATATGCTTCACTGCTGGATGAGGTCTAAGCAGCACCGATGGGATAATTACTTGTTCCTTTAGACGGCTTTGCACTTCTTCTGGGTAGATCTTCCAAGACTTTCTAGCACGAGCATCGATACCAATACCTTTGTATCCCTCTGACACAAGGATATGGACCAGCAGACCATTGCCACAACCAAGATCACGAAACTCAAACTCATTCTTGTCCTTGTAGATATTTGACCAAAGCTCAATCAAAAAGGCAGCAATAGCGATATCCTCAAACACATGCTTACGTGGGTCTGTGGACTCAACCCAGCTATCGACGAGTTGTTTAGAATACTTCTTTTTCAATGCAATATAACGATCTTGGAAAGAGACCTTAGAGACAACGAGATCATGTTTGACGCGCTTTTGATAGCCGGCCATGGAACCGGTAGAGTGCTTCTTGGCAGTTTGTAAAAGTCTGAAGGCAATACGAACATCTCTGTCGGATGAATCAAGGCCCCTCAGCTCTGAGATCACTTCTGGGTTGGCATGGTTGAAGGGGAGGTAATGCAGTGAGAGTTTGCCCTTTCTATAGAGGATACCAACAGCTTGGACTGCCGGGAGGTAGAATGGGCAGTCATCCTTGCTATCAATATGGGGATCATACACAACCAATGTGGAATCGTATGACTTGCTCTCTGGTTCGTCCTTGAGGGCTAAGATTAGACAAGTTTGATTGATAATGCAGTCTTTAAATGGGTTTCTTGGGATGATGCGTCGCACAATCTCAACTTTGGGTCTTGATTCTGGAGCAATTGGCACGCTTTTTAAGGTAATGTCGTCCAAGTTCTTCTCTAAGATAACTTCTGCGTCGTTGCCTGTTGGGATCTCCGGCCTTGTGCGGGCAAAGTCGCTCTCAAATTTGTCAATGGTTGGCTCCTCACCTTCGTAAGTATACTTGTTCTCGATGAGGATGTCTGCTCTCAGAATTACAGTAGAGTTGATGTTCGGTTGCTTAATGAGATTTTGAAGGGCACCCTCAAAGTGCTCTGTCTGGAAGTTCACGTCTGTCTCAAAGAGCCCTACCCAGTCCGATCCCAGCACAGAGGGTTCACTGATGATGTTTGGCAGCTCTGGTTGGATCTTGTTGTTCTGGCGTTTGCGAGAGTTGTCTGGCATCGCTTTTTGATTTGGTGAAGTGTCAAATAGGTAAATAGGCGATAAGGAAAACTCTGTATCCTATGTATAGATCTAGAAATGGTCTTTGTAAGGAACTTTATGATCACTACGGAAACAAAATGCGTCTTATTTGCCTGTTGCAAGAGTGACGTGAAAAAAAATCTAGCTGATGTAAGCATAAACGTTTTCGCGACACACCCGGACATCTTCTTATGATGGACCTCAGCCACGTTCGCAAACCACAAAGGCTTATGAAGTCACCTCTTGAGGCCTTAATATATGAAAACCAGGTCAGTGTTCAAAGCAACTCAATCGCCACACAATCAATGTCGTCACAGACATCACAGTGAGTACCTATATTGGTTTCCCCTCGTCAAGAATGGTAGATTAACACGCATTTCCAGGTTCCAGCAGTTGGAAAAGCTCGGTGAAGGTACTTATGCCACTGTCTACAAAGGACGCAATAGGGCTACGGGGACACTTGTAGCGTTGAAGGAGATCAATCTGGACTCTGAAGAGGGAACTCCGTCTACAGCTATCCGCGAAATCTCTCTCATGAAGGACCTCAAGCACAACAACATCATCAATTTGTATGACGTGATCCATACGGAGAACAAGCTGACTTTGGTCTTCGAATACCTTGACAAGGACTTGAAGAAGTACATGGACACACATGGCCACAACGGAGCACTAGAACCTGCTGTTGTGAAGTCTTTCATGTACCAGTTGCTCCAAGGTATCAACTTTTGTCATCAAAATAGAGTCCTTCACAGAGACTTGAAGCCGCAGAATCTCCTCACGAACGCCAAAGGAGAGCTCAAAATTGGTGACTTTGGTCTTGCTAGGGCTTTCGGTATCCCTGTCAATACTTTCTCCAGTGAAGTTGTGACATTGTGGTACCGTGCGCCAGACGTGCTTATGGGTTCCAGAAATTATTCTACATCTATTGACATGTGGTCTGCTGGTTGTATCTTAGCTGAAATGTTCATTGGTAGACCACTCTTCCCTGGTGCTTCAAACGAGGACCAGTTGATCAAGATCTTCAAGCTCATGGGAACTCCAAACGAACGCACATGGCCAGGTATCTCACAACTCCCAAACTATAGACCAGACTTTGACATCTACATTCCACAAGACCTTAGAACAATCATCCCCAACATTGATCCGTTGGCGCTCAATCTACTTTCCAGTTTACTCCAGATGAGGCCAGAATCTCGCATATCTGCTTCTCAGGCCTTGCAACACCCTTGGTTCAATGAGTACCACCAACAGTTCCAATCTCAGACCCAAGTTGACCAACAACAACAGCAGTTCCAGCAACAACAGATGCAACAGCCTGGATATCATCAACCACTGCCTTCCCAGAACTATTACTGATGCACAGACTCTTACGAGCATATCCCCTCTTTTATGTCTCTTCAATTCTCTTAAATTTTTATAACCGAATTAAAAAGTTACGATATATTCTAAAAAGTTCATGATTGATTGTATAAGTCATTAAAGCATTGATCATTATAGAAGGTCTTCCCGTGCACATCAAAAGGGCCTTTTATTCAATTTAGAGATCCGAGAACTCAGCAGCGATGGACCCCAAGATTGCATGACTTGGGATACCACCTCTTTCTTCTAGAAAGTGGAAATGTCGCGTGTTTCGATGCTTGGAGAGGTTAAGCCATAAGTCATCGTCATTAACCAAAGTAGATTCATCTTGGCATTTCGTCAGTAGCCAGGAGACCAATTCCAAGTCATCACGATCAAAAGCAGCAATAAGCGGCTGAGAATCCAAGATCGTTCCTGTTTCTGTACATGAGAGAAGCCTTTGAAGTATGTGTGTGTTACTGCACCCTGAAGAGATTGCAGATCTCAAGATCTTACCTCCGTCCATAAATTTCATGGATCTACTGTGTAATTCTTCGATCAAATCCATCTTTTTTTGGTCAAATGGACTTTTGTAGAACCTTTCAGGGTAGTCCTGTACTTGTTCCAGGGCCAAATCTGACAATTCAACGTCTTCCAACCCATGTGTTTCTCTTTCTTTGGCAATACGTTCAATCTCAGCGTTGATTTGATCTTCACTCGACTCAGCCCGTTTCAGCATATCCAGGAGTTTTTTGTTCAGCTTGTCATAGTAAAGCACCAGCCTGTTTCTTCTCTCAGCCTTGATGGCTTCCAGGGAAAGCACGGTGTCAAAGGACACATGCTTCAAAGCGTCAGAATTGACAAAGCGATAATTGAGTACAGTCTTCTCAAGGGCATAACGCGTTTTGTAGTCGGCTGACATCTCTGGAACATCTGCATTGAGGTCATACACGTACTGCTGGAGCATTTGTGTTCGCAGTGACAACGTTGGTGCCACTTCATAGCTAAGTGACTTGCAAACGAATGGAAGAGAGTTGAGTCTCGCATAGATGAACACTTTGTGAATGAGCTCAATTGGCAAACGCTCAATGATGGACCTCGAAGGCTCACTTTTAGTAGGGATAACAACAACAGGAGGCTTTAGGATCGACTGAATCGAGTATGGATGAGACAGATGAGACAGAGGCCTTTTGGATCTTTTGACGCGTTCGATGGAAGCCTTTAGTTCCTTTGTCCTCTTCCTGGAGAGCTTTCCCGGAGTCAAAAAGCCCATTCCGTCGGCTTAATACTGTGAGGTAACGTAGTCTTCAACTTTATGTCTGCCAGGAAGCTTGTTAGTGGTCTTAAATTTTGTCTTTGGAAAAAAGGTGTCATTTACGCATCTGTAACCGGCTCTGTATGGCTGAAATTTTTTGTATGAGAGGGTGCGCTTACCAGATATACACCCGAACATCAGATCACTCACATGCTTTGATCGAGCCAATAATGTCTACACTTAAATCAATGACCTTGGGAAATATAATCCAGGTTCTACAATCAGCTATATTTGCCGGTTGACTGGCCTACCACATTATCAAAAAGTATCTTATGGTCCATGTCAACGGGAATGAGTCCGAAGTATCCACCGGGGAAATACACTGGCTACTAATAGAAAATAATTACCGTATGTAAGCTTTTTTCATTTTTGATTATAAAAAGGACGTTTTACTTCCCTTTCCAGAGAAGAGAAATTGTGGGGGAGGGGAATGCAACGAAAAAGTGATGGTTCAAAAGAGTATCATGCGACACCATCACCAGATAGATACACCAGTCAAAAGACCAAGTCGACAAGGTTGATAGAATAAGAGAGGAATGGAGTATTGCGGTCATGGTAAAGTCCAGTCTAATGGCCATTGCGGACATCCCCTGGGACACTCAATGGGAGTGTCAGGCTTAAGCCAAAGATGGGAAGTTCTCCTCAGTCAACTGTGGAGCCTTGTCAGACTTCTTTGGAGTAGACTTTGGGCCAGACTTGGCACCTCTTGGTGCGGAGGAGCCACGGCCACCTCTTGGACCCTTACCACGGGCACCTCTTGGGGCATCACCACCTCTTGGAGATGGCTTTGGCAACTCGTCAGAGAATGTAGCGTCGAACTCCAAGATAGTCTTGGTCTTCAAGGCTTTAGATCTGAGCTTCTTCTCCTTAGAGGCAGCGATGAAGACCTCCTGCTCCTTGACGATGATGTCGTCCTGGTTAACAGCTTCAACCTTTCTGGACTCACGCTGGGAGTTGGCAGAGGCAGCTGCAGCTGCGGCGTCCTTCTCCTTCAAGTACTCCTCGAGGGACTTCTTAGCAACCTTTGGCTGGGAGTCTTCAGCGATTTCCTCAGCAGCATCTTGGGCACCTTCAACTTCAGCAGCGAGTTCGGACTCACCGTCAGCAGTCCAGCCGGCCTGCTTAACCTTCTTCTCAGAGTCAGTCTTAGCAGATCTGGACTGACGGTCCTTGTTACCGCCCTTGTTTGGCTTACCACCCTTGGCAGCTGGCTTCTCCTCAACACCACGGGACTTGTTAGCATTTCTACCAGCGTTCTTGTCCTTGATAGCGGCCTCGTTACCGGTTGGTTGTGGACGGTTGTTTCTGGCACGGTCCTTGTTGGCGGATGGTGGTGGAACATCAGCCTTTTTAGAAGAAGTAGACTTCTTGACAACCTCTCTTGGGAGGGAAACGTCGTTGATATCCTCAACGTCGTTACCGAGAAGATCGAATGGGTTCTGTGAGCGTGTTAGTACTCCAGTTCTTGGTGATGGATGAGAACTTGAAAGAGCAATGGAGTGTATGGCGTGATAGGGATGGCAGACATAGAAAGGCACACAGGATATGACATTGCAGGCCGAAATAGTAACAAGAAATAATGAATAATATTATATAATCAAGTCATCAAACAAAGATACAAATTCAAGAGCCTGAACTCTCAGAAACAAATGTCACGAGAGCCCATCCAGATGTCATCAGTCCTTTCTCCATCAATTCCACGAAAGCGCGCTGTGGTCACCAAATCTGGCGGCGGGGTAGCAGCCAACATGTATTTCCTATCTCAAAACTCAGTGAAGCGCATCCCAGAGGTTCAAACTTACGCTCATTGTGTCAATGCAATGGTTTTTTGATTGAAACCTAGCGGTGGAGAGCTGGTCGCAGCGCCTTTTTTTTTCACCGTCGTCGAAAATTCCCAAAATTTTTCATCCGCGCTTTTGGGAACATCTGAGCACGGCTTTAGCGTAGTGTGGGGTCATCGCAGCGTATATGTGGGTACGGAGAGCTTTGCCATCTTCGGGGTTGGCATCTCTTTGACAGCATCTTGTTATCGCTTCAAGATTGATCTACAAGATAAGAGATGAACGAAATAAAATCAAAATAGACAAACGATAAAAGAAAATTAGTCATGTTCGTTGGAGTCTAGGCACCCCTTTCTTCGTTAATGTACACGTCTCCAACACGTGAGAAAAAGGCCTTGATTGCCGTTCTCAACTCCGTAGGAACACTCTTGTCAAGAATGTTCAACACTAAGTCGTAGACATGTGGACAGTTTTTGTTGAAGTCTTTTTCTTCCAATTCACAGTAGCCTTGAAGGATCTCTACCACCACAGGCCTCCACGTTGAGATGTTCTTCAGCTGGGTGTTATCGTCAAGTGAAACATATCTCTCCACAATCGAAACACACATTGGAATCAAGCTGGCACTAATGGCATCCTTTTGCTTCTGCGTTATCTTGTTTGAATCTCTGTATAGTCTGAAAGTCACATTGATGAAGACAGCCGACGAAGAAGACTCTTGTTTCAGCAAAGATGGTAACTTGTCAATAACGCCGGACTCATACAAGCGAACCCTCAAGTTGTAGTCATCATTGAACTTTCTAGCAAATCTGAACGACTTTTCTAACAATGCTGACAATCTGGTCAAATTGTCATACGGAACTAGGTCATAGAATATCTCATCATCAAATAACTCGCTCAAAGTCTCAATCATGAGCAGCTGAAGAACACACTTGACGACAATGGCATTTTTATTTTTGGCCTTAGCCCGTAACTCTTCTGTGCTTTTAGATCTGGAAATTCTGCCATTACCATTGCTTGGGGAAGCACCACTTACTTGATGATTGACATCTTGTGTAGAACCATTCTCATTCAAGGGGTTGTCGTTCTTCAATGGATCAGCATCGAATAGTTCCTTAGCCGTGGTGAAATTGAATAACTTTTCGAAAGCAATAGTGATCTTATCCCAATGCTCTGGCTCAAACTTCTCCATGTTCTGAGTAATTAACTGTTGAAGACAGGATCTGCCAATACGGGCAATTGTATCATTTTCTTGACAAATACAAGAAATCAAAAGATCCAAATATCCATCCAACATTCTGCTTAGAGTGCCAAAGTAATGAGTGAAAAGCGCAATCATGTTTCTCAAAGCCTGAATTAATGTTGTTGATAACCAAACAGAGAGATCATCATGATTGTTGAACTGATTCACTTCCCAGTGTTTAGACAAAACACCAAAGATAGGGAACAGCAGGTTGATACAAATTTGATCCCAGAATTCGGGGTTGAATCTGCTTCCGAAATGTACCAAAACATCGAACAAATAGTTAAGGGCTCTTGATCTCACTTCCAAATCATCCCCAGTCATGATCACATCATTGAAGCATGACAAACCTGGGTACCAAAGGTCCTTGAAAACGTCCTTGTGGTGCTTCAACAATGGATTTTCTTCCTCTGGGTCCAATGTTAATTCAGCAACCCTATCAAAAATAACCTTAGTTTTATGTAAACTCTGCAAACTGCACTTTTGGAACTTGGTATTTTTGGCGACCGCTTTCAACACAGCAATCATTTCCCCGAAGGCATCATCTTGACTCAAGATGGAATCGTGCTGTTCCTTGTAAGCACTGGAAACAATCTCGTATGTTCTCTCGACAACCTGTTGACTTAAGTCCGCAGAGGTGAACTCCAAAGCGGAAAAAATAGTTTTCCAACCAGACTTAATCTTTGAACCCTTCAACATGATCAAATTGTTTAAGCAGTTGAGAACCATATCTGTAACTTGAATATCATTTGCATGCTTCAAGATGTAGTCGAATGGCTTTAAAAAGTCTTCTTGGAACTTGAATCCTGCCAATTCTTCAATGTCCATAAAACGCATTGATAATTGTCTCAAAGAGTCCAAGGCAACAACTATAACGGTCAAATTGTGGTCTTTATTGGCAATCTGCTGGAAGAATTGAGAGATAACGTTCCAAATATTGGTATACTCGACTCTAATTCTAGTCATATTGTAATGACAAACGTCAATAACCTTCTGAAGAGAGAACGTTCTTGGCGTACTACTCTCACTAGAGGATTCAATTTCTTCCAAGGCAACATCAGTTAATGCTTTGATGAACTCAACAATAGCTGTACCAGTCAACTGGGAGCTTTGAGTAAAGATCTTGTCAATGGACACGGAGACCTCTTCGGAAACCAATCTCTGGCCAATAGCTGGTGTCAAATGCTGGTTGTGATGGTTTATTTGAGCCTGCTCGGTGAGAGTAGCCTTTTTACCAAAACTGAAGAAGCCAGACGATGTCTGATGACTTCTAGAAGACTCCATAGAGGATCTATGCATTCTAGCATTAGCTATATCTGGAACAACATCGGCCTCAATACCCTTAGCAAGCAGCTGTAATCTTTCAACCTGAGAAATAAGCACCAAGACATCTTTCCATGAGTCCTTGAGCTGATTTCCATGTTGCTCAGCACATTTCAGAAGTAAAACAACAGCATCAATGTTCTTATTCTTCAATTCTTTGATATTGTTCATATTACAAAATTGTGCCAAAGAACGTATGAATGTGGTCTTAGCATCATCAAGCTCAAATATGCAGGAGATGCTAATGGCAAGTCTGAGACCCTCCAAACAAACTCTATCAATATCTTCTTCGTCCTCATCTCTAAATGGAGTGGTCAAACAAGCCAAGAAGGACATCCATAACTGAATAAAGATATTCTTGACGTGTTCAATATGGGAGGCAGAGTAAAAAACGTTGTTAGCACTTTTGTTTCTTCCCAAACTCTTGAACAGCTTTTCAGATTTATTAGATATTTCTTTGGAAGCCTTATTGTATAACTCTCTATTAACATCTCTAGCTCCGAAAAGACCAAATCCTTGCGATTCGGCAACCTCGAGGTTGCCAGACAGGAGAGCAGCGTGTTGTTCGGATTGGAGCTTGATCTCATCCTGGTTGATCTCATTGAAGATATCTGTCAAGTACTCAACTGGCAAACTGTTTCCATCATCGATACCACGGTTGTTTTTGATAAAGTCGTCCAGTGTCATCTTATTTTTAACGTTCTTAGAGTGTTGATCGGTATTTAACATAATGACAGAGTAAGAAAGCACGTAAGCAGTATCAGCATTGGCAAAGACACCTGGGTTACCGTCTAAGTATCTTTCAGCAAATTTCAACATGTAACGATCAATTTTTTGAGCTTCACCTGGAAGTCTGAAAGATTGAAGGAAGCGTCTCATAGCCTCAACGAACTTCAAATTGGTGAAATCCATTAGCTCCACAAAAGAGTGCATGATCGCAATGTTGGCATCATCACCTTCACCCAAGTACTCACCAATAACGGCTTTATCTAGACCTGGTTGATCAAGCAAGAATTGAGCAATGGTACGTGGTTCGTTGTTTTCAATAAACCCATTTTGAATCAAGTACTGAATACCCCTTTTCGCTTTGAAGTTGAACTTTCTGATACCTTCTTGCAATAAGGTTTTTCTTTGCTTCAAGTTTTCAAATTCCTGTGGATCATCAGCTTCTTCCATGGATGCTATGGCTGGCGAGATTGGATTGGCAGAACCATTCGTGCTGGATCTTTTTCTTGTCAAGAAAACAGATGAAGATCTTGTATCTGGTGAGATACCTTTCTGAGCCCACGAGTTCAAAGATCTTAAAATACCAACGATACAATCCAGAGAAGTGATTTTCAAAGCATAGTCGACTGGAAATGGTAAAGAGGCATCAGCAAGTGCAGCTTGCGAAGAAAGTTTGGAAATGGAGAGCAATGGAAGTTGTGTCAAGTTGTACGTAGAAATTGGCTTAGCGGAGTGCTCCTTGTACTCGAACTTCTGTTTTGGAGTAATCTCAACTCTCATCAAAGTCAGCTTGGTCAAATAATCAGTGATCTTTTCTGTGATGTTCGGTTGAGTAGTGTCACAGTCATAGTTCAAATAAAATTCGATCAAAGCTCTTGGATCATTACAAACTCTTTGAACGACGAGGAGGAAGTATCTCTTCTGGTGAGCAGTAGATGTTTTCAATTCGGCAATTGGGAAATAGATTTCAACCAAGATTACTGGGATCTCTCTTTTGAACTGGTATCTTAAATTGGACAGGATCAACCAAAATATTTCCAACGTTGTCTCGAAAACAGGAGAGATTGCAGAAGCGGCATTTCTAGAGATGGTCAAACACAAGTACTGTCTAACAGCGTCAACCAATATGGTTCCTTCGGATTGAGAGGTGGAGTGAATGACAATATCATTTGACAAGAATACATCAATGTGCTCCTTAATGATGGAATGGATTATATGCAAGGAAATCAATTTTGAGCGAACGGCATGAGATCTCATGTCCAAAGAGTCATTATCCAGATTCTTGACTGATAATTTGCACATAGCTCTGAATAATAAGAAAGCATCCTTGACAATGAGCTCATTTTCATCACCAACATCATTGTTTTGATCAACCAGACGTTCTTCTTCATCATTCAAAGACTTTAAGTTCTCCAATTTAAGTGGTTCAGATGGTTCAACTGGTTCAGAAGTAGCAACATCTTTAGCATGTGGATCCATCGGTGTAACATCAGAGACTGATTCACTTCGTAATGGAGTGTCTCTTGTGGAAGGGATCTTCTCAACTTTATCAAACACAGTGTTAACAACGTGAGTTAAGGACGCCTGTGCAACACTTTGATTCATGGGAGAAAGAGACAAAATGAAGATGTTATAAATCTGTCTAACAGCCTTCAACAAAGTTGAGCCATGAGCAGGGAGAGCTTCATTGACAACTGCAGTCATCAGAGCTCTAACGACTTGGACCTCAATTTTTTCATCTGTGCCTTCACCTTGAAAAGCATTTGCAATTGTATCAACAACGGCATCGATCAAGTTGACTTTCGGTGGAGGCGTCACAAGGGTGTTACCGCCAATTGGCATGTCAGGATCATCGGTTAAAGCGGTGTTTGTCTTTGACGGAGAAACTTGTATTGGCTCGAACAACCTGGACTCGAGAATCTTGGAGATACAGTTCAATGCGTCAACGACGACTTCAGTGATCTTGGACTCAATGGCTAATCTCAATGTATCAAATATCTGAGCGGTATCAAATCCAGATGTATTGAACTTGTCCAATGATTTTTTGGTGGAGGCAACTAGGAGAACGTTCTTCTTGGCATCCTTCTGTTCACTGATTCTGGCGATAGCGGATCTTACAAAGGAGAAGTTGTAAGAAACAGATGACACAGCGGATGTGATTGACTGTGCTCGTGAATGTCTCGAGTCATCGTGGATTTCAGTGACAATGCGTGGCAACGGTGTTGGTTCATCAGATGGTTGGCCAACGTCAGTAACGTCTTCTTGGTTTTCCTCCGGCACAGGGTGGTGGACGACAGAGTCGTTTTCGGTCTCCTCTTGAGCGTCTTCCTGAGGCTCCTCGGTGACTGGTTCCGTAGATGATAGATCAGCAGCCACATACGTCTCTTCTGGCTCCTCAATGGCTAAATCGGCGGCTTTGTTGACGTCCTGTGTGGTAGATTCCGCCGTTGTGGGTGTGGTGTCCTGTTGAGTGGGACTTTCTTCTCGTATTGAGTCGTCTGACATTGTGGGCGGCACCGTGGATCGTTTTTATAAAGGCAGTCCGCTGGTCTATTCAATGTCAAGCAGGTGTGCTGAAGTGGAAGTGTTCACAGTGGAAGCGCCGTTGTGGGGAATTTGGTGCTTTTCCGTAGTTGTTAATGGGCTGTGCAGCTGATTTGGGCATGTTTGGCGTCGGCCTTGTGGGAATTGGCGGGCGGGAACCTTTTGAACTTCGGATTCGCGGCTTATTTGGGAAAGATGCCGGTTGTGCCTATGAAGCGTGAAAACAGATAAGTTTGTAGGCTCGTTGTTTCTGTTGGAGTAGGAAACGGCGTATATTGTAACAGTAGATGCAGAAATGAACCCACTGTAGACTTGATGTTGAGACCATGATGGTGCGAGTTATTGCGGTTTCACGAACAACATACTAGGTAGTCTCGAAAAGGGTTACCGTAGCAACAGAAAGTCGTGCGTGTACCTTTATTTTTCTTAAGCCATACGCTATTTTCCCCTATTTCTCTGTTTAACTCTCTTTGGGGACAGAAAAACATGGTATTTAATGAAATCTCTTTATTGGATAGTTGTACAGAGTCTGTAAATGCAGTAAATAAATATAGAACACCGTTTGTAACTGTACAGCATTCTGGTCTAGGTAGAAAATGGCTGATCCACTTAACTGTTCATTAAATACGTCATAGCTTGAACTCATCACAGATGTTTTTGAAAATGTGAGCTGGTAAGACATCATCATAATTGACACCTCTTTTACTTGAGATCATTGCGGATTCCCAATCAGACCTCTGTCTTTGTGACATTTGACCGCCAAATTCAGTGAGGCCATAAATCAAGTTTTCGTTACCAATGTAGTTTTGTGTATAATTTGCAGTTGCAATATGTGCTAAATCATAGAGAATCTGCGCTGTCAGACCCCAAAGGTCTTTAATCTCTGTGCGTCTTGCTTCAACATTGAGGCCGTCTGCAAAATTCATCTCTTCATCTGAGCTAATGTCAACAACGTCTTCTAACCATTGAACTTCATTGACATTAACTGTTGGATAGAAAAAATGCTTTATTGGCCATTTAATACGACCCCATTTATAGTGGTTAATGGTCTTCTTCAAATATTCCCTTTTAGGGTTCTTATCAACAAGATCTAGTAACGGGATGGAGAAAATCGATGCTGTCTCGCCTGGATTGAGTAAAAGTTTAATGTCGTGGATCTTATCAAATGGTGCGGCTTGGTTATGGAGGAAGCAAACGACAGGACGCACACTCAGGAATGTTCTGGAAAGATAACATGGGAGAATATTGAGTTTCTCAACTGCAAGTCCTTGCTTGTTCATTTCTTCATCATATGGTAGTCCAATTTCTTCAGCAGATTCACGTCTTGCCACCTCCCATTCACTCTCCTTCTCCGAATCGGCTTTACCACCAGGAAGGGAGACATGGCCTGAGAAATTATTCAATTTTCTGGACCTCTTGGTTAAAAGGACTCTGAGCTCGCCGTAGTTCCCCACAAATAGGACGATAAGCACAGATGAGCGCCTTGCCACTGGCCACACCGATTGAAGAGGGTATGGCCGCGGACAGGCATACCTCTTGATGTTTGCCACAATCTGTGCACTGGAGAATGTCATATTTGCTTGAGGTATAGAAAACAAACCTTGAACACCCCGTCTATCAGTTTCTAAAGTCGTGCGAAGACGTGGTAACTTCCAATTGCGACTTTTCCCAAGGTCCCCCCGGCTGCAATTGTTTTTTGCCATAGGCCGCGGTCGGAAATTGTTAGCCAAATGAATGGCATTTAGCGTTGTAAATAAGAGCTGGGAGATCATAGTGACGATATTTGAGTGGACACTCGAAAGAAGTTAAGCTCTTAAATAACATATTTGTCACACTTAAGCTAATATGACCTGCCCACTTACAATGATGCACGCGATAGATTAAGTCCCGTAGACTGTAAGCCTATTGTGGACAGCAGATACGGAGCTCCGTTCGTAGTGCAGACCGGACACTGGAGTGAGTACGGGGGCTTTTTGGAGACTTTCAGGACTGAAATACTCGATCAAGTAAGACGGGCAGGTAAAGGGAAGCAATAAAACGCCAGGTAAATGCCTAGCAGTAGCAAATCACCTACGATAATAGCAGAACGCCCGAACACCACAGGCCGTACTCCGCACTTCGGGTTTCCGTTCGGGACCGCGTTTTGATCAAAACGGAGTTCCACCGAAAACGTTTTCTCTCACGGACAACCACAGCACTATAGAATCACAGCTGTAGAAGTTGCATTTACTTGAACGGAAGCCCGCTGAAAACACTTGATACAGCGAGATTATACACACACTGTCTTTTGAGGTGCCCCATACCGCGTATTACCAGTTGATCTGTCGTCATATTTAATTAACAATGGTGCTTCCTATCTCTTGCAACGAGTGTCGCCGAAGAAAAATCAGGTGTGATAGGGTCCAGCCATGCAAGAACTGCACTCACAGGGGAATAGATTGTACCTACCCGGCAAAATTTCGGTCCATCGATCTTCACAAGCTGGCTCCAGCACAGGAAAAAACGTTTGTGCCTCCTTTTCAGATTACTCAGCCATATCAACAGAACCCAATGTTTCTTCCTCCTCCAACCGGACAGCCTCATGCAACGCACAATTCTCATAATGGGGTATCATTACTTGAGCCCAAGAGATCACAACAGCTTACTCCACCACACACAGCTCGAAATAGCCATATGGTCTCGCCACATATGACACAAGACCATATGAGCAACCATGATATGCAGATGAAGATAGTTTTGTACGAGCAAAAGATCAAGGAGTTACAAGCCAACTTACGTACCACTGAAGATCTGGTTTCAATCTTCGATTCCACTGGAACCTCAAACAGCAATCATTTTGGCGCGCACTCTATTCAGTCCCTAGAATATTCACTTTTAGGACAGACTAATAAACCACCATTAGTCCCAAATACAATTCCTAAGAACATTACCAAACTGCCTGGATTTGCTGAATTGACGAAAACTGGTAAAAATGTTCAGGTTATTAACAAGAGGCCACTTCCAGTGTTGATTCCAGGCAATGAGATTACCAATATGAATCTGTTAAATAACTTGGTCAAAAAATTCTTCAATTCTTCTAAGTTATCATATTTTAACGACATGTTTGAAGAGGCAAGAGTGTTATGGTTTTTGAACAACCATTCAAAATTGGAGAGCTGGGAACACGATGACGACATGATGGTCTTATTGGCCATTTTAATCGACTCCTTGAAAGACATGTTACTTCATCCTGAGAGGGCCACGATCAAAGAACCAAAGACTACGCTTAAAATTTTAGTCAATTATTATTTCCAAATTTCTAAATGTCAAGAGACTGAATCAATGGGTTTCATGAAATCTCAAGTTATATTAATCAACTACTTCTACTACTGTTTTGAATTTGAAAAAGCTTGGAAGATGTTGTTCTCAACTGTATCAAACGCATATGCCCACGGGATTCATATCGTTCAAGGTCCACTTTGGAGAAGACTTTCTCTTTTAGAGGCTGTCTTATCTGCAATGTCATCAAGGCCGAATGTGATTCATGGCCTCACTAAGATCAACATTACACAAGAAGAGGACCCATATCGGGAATATGAGTTGATGAATATTCTTAGGGATAGAAACATGTCATACATCGAGGCCTCTATTAGCGGCGCAGAGATCAAGTATCAACAAGTACTTCAGATAGATATGAGATTTGAGATCTATAACAGTTTCTTGACCAGCTATGTTAGTGTTGAAAGTGTCGCTACTAGCTCTTCTGTGCATCTTAATAAGGTTGAACAAGATAAAGTTTATTCATTGTTGATGATCTCTTTGAGCCAGCATTTGAAACTTCATTTTCCATATTTTGACAAAGATCGTTTCAGTGATTTGAAGATGATGGAACTGATCACTTTATACATAAAAGTGATGTCAGCTTTTTGCCGTGATGAGATCAGTAAATTACGTGATTTCTTTACATGTTTGGAATGCCATATGTATCAATTCCTCTTGGTCTTCATCAAGTACCTCAACTTCAAAATCGTCAATTCGTCAACGAAACCACCGAACAACTACGAGATTAAATCACACAAGGATGATGATCTGAACAAACTATCTACATGTCGATCCAAGATACTCCAAATTTTCGATAGCGATGCCACCTATTGTAATAAGAATTGCTTACAAGCGATTAGCATCATTCGCTCTGTTGATCTAACAGAGATAAGGAGTGAAACGTTTGTTAGTGCTACGCCTGGTCAAGATGTTAGTTTCTATGCTAACAATAATGTTAAAGATGTCTTAGAAAGCTCACTGTTGGTTGCCTTGAAGGATATCAGTGAGTTAGAACCACAGTTTTCATTTGATTGAAGGATGTGACATGATGTTTACATAGCGAATCAATATTATATCGTTGTGCCTTGAAGTCTAGACCAATCTCTGCAAAATGAAGAAAGAACAGAAGACAACAGTAGAGATCTCAGACCAACATCTGCATCGTGATTCTCGGTCTCGGTTTACAGCTTGAATCGAAGATCTTTACACCTAGACCGGATTGACGGTGTGCGTGTAGGCACACAGGGAGGGTGCTTCTAGCGCCGGCGGGACTAGAAGAGAACATATGATGCACATTGCAAGTTGGCACTAATGATTGACAGCATTGTTTTGAGACAGCGTCTGAGATCAACGTACGTAGTGAACGAGAGGCAGCCAGTCCGTGCCTTCAAGATCTTAAGCCGGTTTGTCTCACTTCTTGCCCACAAATAAGAGGCACTTGCTTACAATTGAGGAAGAGCTTGATTCTGGGTTGAGGTTCCCTCAGAGTACCGGACGTCAATTTGCGGGGAAGGGGCACATTCAGGGTTAAGCGGGGCGTGAAAGCCACTTCTGATAATGCGCATGTCAAGATGGAGCACTTTGTATGATAGATCGTCAGTGCTGCTAGGAGCTAAACAGCTTGCCCCTTTGTCTTTTAAATCAAGTGCATTGCTTGTGCGTGCCTTCGAATGCGGTGTATCCACGGGCCAGGTCAACCGAGTGACCTTATCGCACGTCCGGGGGAACATGTGATCTAGGAACATTGAGTCCATAGCAGCATATTAGGGCATTAAATAGTATGGAAATAGGGTGGAAGAGAGAACCAACCAAGAGAAGGATGTAGCATACAGTGTGCTCTTATTGTTTAGATGGATGTCGCGGATGACGTAGTTTTTGACAAGCGGAACAAGCGAAACAATGACTCACACCGTTTGGTTGCTTTGTATCGAGCGGGAGCCGAGCGACCGCAGGCTTATCGCGGTGCGGTACTTACAAGTTGTTCATTGAAGTTAAGAATTGGGACGTAACACCCGACGTTACCGGGGTTTAACCTCTGCGCTGTAGTATATTTCTGAGTGGGGGTCGATTGTTAAGGTTGAGGTTGTTCCTGCTGTTGTTGTTGTTGCTGGGGGGGGGGACCCGGAGGTCAGCCAACCCGAGAGCAGGAGAACCGCAATCTTAGAGAGCTTCGAGTAAACGGAGGCACTGGGCGCGGGCCCCGGCGTTAAACGGGAGGCGGACGGGGAAGCAGTTGACACAGGTTTCAGCTAGAAACAGGCTAATCAGTGAGCGTGGGGTGAGGGCAGCAGTAACTGTCGGAATAGACATAGAGCAAATCTTCTGATGGTATACCGTTGTATTGTACAGGTTGCCACGGTGCGTGCCCAGCTGTTGCTGCCCGGAGGCAGTGCGCATTGTGCAGTTTTCAGTCCCCCTGACGACGAGTCCCTAGTCCCACCCCCCTGGACTGGGCTAGGCCGCGCGCGGACAGCACGGCCAGCGACAGCGCTGGTCAGCACGTCAGGCGAAGCGTATAAAGGCGCCGGCTTGCCCGCCGACAGCCGTAAAAGTCGGTAGAGCAAATGGGTTACTTGTTCCACTCACAAGTAGACAAGCGATCCACCACACTTGTCTATTGCGTCCATACCTCTACAACAGCCTCGAAGGTTTCAGTGGTGCAAGCGTCCAGAACCTTTGTTTACTGTTCCGCCGACGCGATTCCCGAGCGCCTGATAAGAAAGTGGAGCTCGACGGGGAAATTTCACTAGAAACTCCTCACCAACACGTCAACAACACACTCGGCACTACCCGACCCCCTCACAAAACCTACGTTTAACACACTCCCGAAAGTTATAGTACTCACTCACTGACACCACAACTCAATCAGAGCTTAGCTGCCACACACACCGCCCTTGACGCCCTTGCCGCCCACATTTACACTTTGGCCGCCGAATTAAGTACGAACAAAAGACCATGACCACGGCTGCTCTCAAGGCTACCACCTCACCAGACTCGTTGGCGCCAACTTCACCTTTCTCTAGTCACTCCGTGCTGTCTTCTTCCTCAGTGTCCAACCACTCTGCGCTGGACTCGCCTCAGTTCATCACATCTGCAACGTACAAGAAGCCAACTACAAAGCATGTGACACAGCTCTCCACTTCCTCGGCAGAAGGTATTGCAGTGGCAAACCAATGCACACCACAGAGACTCGCACACTTGCTACTTGTGACTGGACCGTTAGCCATCAGACACATCACCTCCAACTTGGCCAAGCAGATACAGGGGTTTGACAAGTTGTCCCTCTCGAAACAGAGAAGGTTGATCATGAGTTGCCTCAACCAAGGCTATGAGGAGGAGTCTATCATCTTTGAGAAAATAGGATGGGGACAGTGGCGTGCCAAGAAAGTCGAACCGGATTCTTTCGTCAAGGAAAGAAATGCCGTTAGAATTGCGAACGCTAAAGTCAAGGATAGTGAGGGCAATGGTCCAACAGCTAGTACCGCTGCTCTGAATAGTGCTGCTGCAAATGCAAGAAGAGAATCTATTACGAATCACAGATACGAAATGGACACTCATGACAAGCTCCTGAACAGAAAGCCTAAGAAGGAAGGCATGAGAGACACCTCAATGGATAATGACTACGCCATTGCCTCTGATGAAGATGATGACGAAGAAGAGAGTTCTGCAAGCGAATTTTCCGACGTTGATGCAGATGAAGGTGTCTTTGAATTTGATGAAGATGAGCACATTCCTCCACTCAGACTGAACGGAAGACTTATCTCTCCACCTATGATGGTTTCATCGTCAAGAAGATCGAGCCAATCGAGGGGTATTCAAAAGCCAAAGTTCAAGACTCACAGATCTAATTCTCAAACACCAACTTCCCCAGAGTTGCTCTATACTTATGGGGCAAAGAAGGACACGAAGAGCCGTACAAGAAGAAACAGCTCTATCAGATCAACTTTGAGTAACGAAAATGCCGAGGAAGAATCAGAGACCGATGAAGAAGATTGGCAAGCAATTGGTGCACTCAAGTTGCGCAAGAACTTGGAAGGTGCAATGGATATTGACCCAAAGTTTGTTCCTGGTATCTTGGAGAAACAAGAACAAGATGCTGCTGCTGCTTTGATAAATTTGAGATCAATCTAAGCTTAACAACTCGGCTTCTCCAATAACTTTTCACGATGCACTACGATTTCTTACTTTATAACTCACAAATTCAACCTCATCCTGTACACTACACTTTGAAATTGATACTTTCATTTCTCATACAATCAGGATTCTTCCACACGATTTGGCTGGATCCAATCATCATATTCTGCTTTTGTTTACACTTTTGTTGTCGCTCCATCACTACCAATGTATGGATTTTTTTGCAGCCACAACACACACCTTTATAGTGTTTTAAGATTTCATTCTGTCTACTTGAAAACTACGCACTTTTGTTTGACCACTGTAGCGACTGATACATTCAGGTCGTAACAAGCCCTTTCAAAAATTTTCACATTGAAAAGTTTCCAACCATGTGGGCTTCACTTTGATTTTCCCCACGTTGGGGGTTGTTTCCGAGAGCCCACGCGCCCAAATACGCGCGCGCCCACTTGACAGCCTTCGACGCGTTCGTGTTGAGTCTCGCAGTCTAGGTTCTCTTCCTAAGACCACACGCGTAAATGGAACGCGTTTAGCTCTACGTAATGAGGGGGGGGGGTATTTAATGTAGAAAATTATCGATTAGTAACATTGAGATACTCATTCAGTACTAGCAACTCTTATCTCAACCTCCGCCTTCATTATATGAGACTAAGAAAGCATCTCCGAGACGAAGCCCTTCCAGTACGGGGCTGGGGAGGCATTCTCCAGGGAAATCTTGCCCGCTAACTACGTACGTAGCTATACATCGTAAATTAACTCATGATATATATCAGATGCCCCGGGCTTATATACGAGCTGAAAAGTCGAGAACCCTGTTGAAGGTCATCTGGCCAGGGAGTATTCCCCAGTCTATTTCGTACAGAGTTGTTCTTATTCATTCACTACAAATTACGGATTTTTATATAGAAGGCACAGATAAATTAAGAGTAAACTTTATACAATCTGAAAATCCCAAAGGACAAACATAGAAATAATTAAAAAGATAGAAAGAGAATTTCAATCAATTTACTTCTTGGCAGCCTTCTGAGCAGCCTTAGTGACCTTACCGGCCTTGTCGGACTTCTCAACAGACTTGATGACACCGACGGCAACGGTCTGTCTCATGTCTCTGACAGCGAATCTACCGAGTGGTGGGTAGTCGGTGAAAGCCTCAACACACAATGGCTTGGTTGGGACCA